>CM060352.1:193652102-194852102 GCA_030545235.1 Helianthus tuberosus | reverse complement strand
CCTACAATGGCAGAACCTGCACTTCCACCAGTCGACAAATAAACACTCCCCGACATCGTCAATGAAGCCGATGTAACAGTACGACGACAACAAGTAACAGGGTGAATCGATATGCAAGGCCGCTCGGGTAATCGGGTTGCGATTCTTGTGTTTTCTTATGTTTAACAAGTGAGAACCAGAAATCAAGTGTTTGAAAGTGATTTGTTCTTGCGAATTTACAGATCTGAAAACGATGGTGGTGGGTTATCGGTGTAGGTGAGTTAGGAGATCATGGGGTTGCAGCAGTGGAGGTCGGATGCTGAAGATGATGACGAATTTGGTAATGGGGAATACGTGATTTGTTGTTTTCACAGTGGTGGTCAACGGATTTGAAGGTGTTCAAGGGTTTCATGATATTGCAGCGGTGGCCGGATTTGTTGTTTTCATTATGGTTGTGGCCAGATCTGGGATCTGGGAAATCATCTCTCTCCTCTATGATAGATTGATAGTATGCGCTTTTAGAGAGAGATGAGAGAGACAAATTGTAGGAGAAAGGGTGAAATTTTGATTTTTAATTGTAAAAAAACAAATTAAATTGGGTAGATTGACAAAATTACCCTCATGTGCAAGGCATGTGAGCAGATTTAACGAAAAAAATTAACTGAGTTAGGCCTAAAGGACATAACGTGCATGATTTTAAAACATAAAGTACAAAACTCGTCAATTCTAAAGATAAAGGACACCGCCTGCAATCAGGTATAAAGATAAAGGACAAATTTTGCAATTCACTCCAATGGTAAATGATCACATGGTTCTTCAATTCCTGTCTCCAATGGAACTCTGAAAAAAAAAACAAATACCAACATCCTCCCACCCACCAAGAAAGTATCAGCCGACCACCCTTCCATCTTCTTCTCCGGTCAATTTCTGGTGACACCAATTGCTTCTCTAAACGGATCTCCGACTTGCTCATCCTCCCCAAACGGATCTCCTACTTCTCCACTGCCGCTGCCCACCTGTCTGCTTAGCCTCCACCACCAAAATTTCAAATGAAGCCCAATGCGCTCGATTTGCAGTCGTTAATGGTGGACCTGCCACTGCACAATCGATTTACAGGTGTGACCCTCTAAACCCTAGCCGAAGCATTGGATGGTTCAGATCTGGTTTTAATTTGGCGGAGAAAAACGATGGTGACAGGCAGTGGGGGTGGTGTCTCGTGCTGAAGAAGAAGAACGATGACGGATTGATTGGATCTGAACCTGCTTTTCTTCGCCTCTCCAATTCGATCGATTCTTCTTACGCCAAGGTACGTTTGCTGGAGTGATTGCTTGTTGTGTTTGTGTATTGATCTGGATAATTGAAGTGATTTTGATTGGATTTGTAAGGACCTGCAAAAATGTACAAAAACGACCCATAAGTAAAAACCCGGACCCCTGAAACCCTAATGTGCATGAAAAACCAAGAAAACAAAAATTTTGAGTTTCAGGCGGGCCGCGTAAAACGTAAGCTTAGGCTTACGTGGGCCGCGTCAAAGTAAAGTTGACCGGATAAGCGTTCCAGGCCACGTGTCGCACACGTGGCAGACCTACCTGTGACACACAAGCCCTACACGTAGACTAGGGGCCCTCGCGGGCCGCATAAGATTCATGTTAAGGTTTACGCGGGCCGCGTAAAACCTAAAATGTTGCTATAAGTAGCCTGTGCATGGGACTTGCTTCTGTGTTCGAAATTTCAGTTTCAAAACGTCCCAATTCTACTAAAAACGAGTTTTACGGTGTCCCGGCGCTGCTACGATACAGGGTATTAACTCGATCACTGCTACGATACAATGTCCGATTGATTGAAACCGATCCGATGGATGTTTAAGTGCTGCCCAAATTAGGGTTATACTTTGTCATTCGTCGTGAGGGTTTTGATTTCGTGAGCTTATCGTAAATGTTGTATTAAGTTACTGGCCTAGTTTCGTGTGCATTGTTATTTAAACTAGGTTACACGGCTAAATCAGTAGGCTAAACTCTGCCCGTCTAAACCTGCAATGTGAGTCATTCTCTTTTATCAACAATGTTTTACAATACTTAAATTGTTTTCAAAAGTTATAATTACAGGGATTAAGTCTTGGTTATCTTGAATCACTGGCAAGTGGGGTATTGTGCACATTACTAATTTCTCACGGTTAGGTAAACAAACCTAACAGTGATAATCATCACTACTTGGGTGAAAGGACCCAATAGTGGTATGACCATCGTCACCAGGGTGTGACACGGCGCCAGATAAAAATAAGATAGTAGCCATTGTAATCGCTCTTATGCTGTAATTTATAACTATGTGTCGTTTTATCAAAATTGAGTGACTCGCCAGTATTTCCCCGCTGATAAAATATTTTAAAATATGTTTCAGGTGACTTACTGTGAATCAAGGAAAACGTGCTACGGAGCACTAACAAGCTTGAAGTGGTGGCTCAGTAAAATAAATAAACATGTTTTGTAAAACAAGGGATTTCCTCGTGAAATTACCCTTATTGTAAATTATGGGGTTTGTCCCAATTTGTGAAATAAAATAATTGGGCATTTTCAAGTTTCAAAAGATCCTGTTAAACTTCCGCTGTCAAATCAAATAATAAATGCCACGGGTTTCTGTCCCGCGGCTCCGGGACCGGGTCACACCGGGACGGGGGCCGTGACAGGAAAAGGTGGTATCAGAGCCACTGATTTAAGCCAATTAAGTATTTAGAAATACTTAATTTCTTTTCAAATTGCTATTTTGTGATTCTGTGAAAATTCAACGGGATGAATAAAATATTAACTTAAGTCAGTGTGTGTTCTTCATGTATGCTAACAGCATGAATGAGTTGTCTGAAGCTCTTCAGAATCTCACTATCTATTCTGCTGACATGGAAGTTTCCGGGGGCTTTTCCGGTTATTGGGCTGACACTGAGAAACCTATGGAATTTCAAGCCCAGCCTCAGGAGAAACCCAAGTCGAAAAAGAGAAGGAGAATCATAGGCTGGAGACGCGCACGGAGGAAGAAGCCAGCCGCGCAGAGGGTTAAAAAGACTGAGGACCCAAATGATAAAGGCAAAGGAAAGGAGATCGGGGAAAGTTCAGGGCAAGCCCAGGAAATGCCACCGTGGGAGGAGCTTGACCGCAAATTGACAAATAGCGACCTCATCGGACCTGCCGATGAAAACCTCTTCAATTACCCAGCTGAAGCACAACTTCCAGTTAATTTGGAACATGATATCCCAGATCCTATTATCAATCTCCGACCCTTACAAAGAGAGCTGGAAGAATGGTGGACAACTGACTGGCAATTTCAGAATCTCTTGAATAACCCTAACACCTTTTTCCCCCAGTTTGACCCTGAGCCTACACCAAACCCACCTATGAGCACAGAAAACTTGGCTGAACTCCGCCACTATGGAGAGGAGCTGGTGGACGCAGGAAATAGAATCCGGGAAGTGGGGGAGAGGATATCATGGAAATACGACGAGAGGGAACGTCGTTTCTAAAGTGCCAGCTGACAGGGATCGTTTGTGGTTGTGTGGTTACATGTTTAATAATAATAAATATTAATAAAAATATAATCATGTAAAATAACTTTAAAATAAAACTTTTGTAATATAACGGGTGTGTAATGATGCATACTAATATATATAAAAAGGTGAAAGTCGCAAAGTCGACAATTTTGGCTATACGTGTTGACATGATTATGTGTGATTATTTTATTGTGACTGATTATTATTTATTTTGTGCCAATAATTTATATATTGAAAATTATCAGATGGAACCCGTTGTTAATGAGCCAGTTAACGAAGTTAACCAATCTGAGCAAAACAATGGAGATCAATTTCTTAATAGACAGGATATAGAAAATATCGTTGCCCAAGGAATAGCCAATGCTATTCCAGCAATCCTTGCTGCTGCCCGAAATCCAGTTGAACCTCCACCACCTACTCCCAGCAAACGTACTCGTGATGACAACTTCAGTAATAGCGTAAATGGAGGCGGCAACAATAATAATAATGATAATGATGGGATGCAAGCCCCATTTCTTAAGAGAATGAAAGCTGCAACCCCTGGTTGCACTTACAAGGAATTTCTTGCTTGTAAACCGGTTGAATTTGCAGGCAATGAAGGGGTGACTGCCGCACTGCGTTGGTTAGAGAAAACCGAAGCAGTGATTAAAATAAGTAAATGTGCCGAGGAAGACAAGGTCATGTACACGTCGCATCTTTTTAAAGAATGAGCGTTAGAATGGTGGAACATCGTGCTACAAGCCAAGGGAAGTGATGTGGCGTATGCCATGAATTGGGAAGAATTTAAGAGTCTAGTGGAAAGAAAATTATGTCCTGAATATGAAAAGGAACAAATGACAAATAAGTTCCTGAACCACCGGATGGTGGATGTAGACTGTCGAGGGTATACTTCGACATTCTTCGAGTATGCCAGAGTTGTACCAACCTTGGCTTCGCCAAAACCGGTACTTATTTCTCGCTATATTTGGGGTTTGATTGGCGAAATCCGTGATATCGTTAAAGCTGCGAGACCCCGCACAATTGACGATGCAGTAGAATTAGCCAACACTTTGACGGACGGACTGGTGTGTACGCGAGAAGAAAATAGAAAGAAAGAAGTGGCCTAAAAGATTACCCAAGGATTCCGTGTGGGTAATAGTAATAATTTCAAGAAAAAGGGAACCGGGCAATCTTCCACTGCTCCATTTTGCGGTACCTGTAAAAGAAAGCATTTTGGAAAATGCAAAGGGTATTGCAATTTCTCCAAAATTCCAGGGCATCAATAAGAAGATTGCAGGAGGAAGAAATCAACAATCTGCTTCAACTGTGGAGAAGCTGGACATTTTAGACCAGACTGACCGAAACTGGTCAAACCAGCTGATAACAAAGCCAAACCTGCAGAAGGAACTACCAAGAAAAACGCAAGAGCCTTCCAGTTGACTACCCAAGAAGCAGAACTCATCCCAGATGTGATAGCTGGTACATTCCTAGTTCATGACGTTTATGCAAAAATATTATTCGACTCTGGTGCAAACCAAAGCTTTATAAATACTTCATTCTGCCAAACTCTTAACCTACCTTTAACCAAACTTAGGCATATTTTTACGGTAGAAACCGCAGATGGTAATTCTGTTCACATAGATAAGGTTTTGCAAAAAGGAAAGATAGAACTCTTAGGCCATAAATTTTCTGCAACCCTGTTACCTATGAATTTAGCTGGATTTGATGTGGTGTTAGGAATGGATTGGTTGGTAGCCAACCATGCTCGAATCCTCTGTGATAAGAATTCCATAGAAATTCATACACCCACAGGAGAAATAGTGGTGATTACAGGAGATAAGCCACGTAAGCCACTGAAATTCATTTCCGTAATGAAAATGGCCAATTATTCAAGAAAACAAGGAATAGTGTACATGATTTCGGTAATCATTAACACTAAAGGTAAGGAACTTAAGGAAATTCCAGTAGTATCAGAATACCCGGATGTATTCCCAGAAGAACTACCTGGATTACCACCTGATAGAGAAGTAGAATTTAAAATTCATCTAATTCCTGGAACTACACCGATAGCCAAGGTACCTTATCGGTTAGCACCCACCGAAATGTTAGAATTGAAAAAGCAGTTAGATGAATTATTAAGCAAATGATTTATACAACCTAGTTCATCCCCGTGGGGAGCGCCCGTATTGTTTGTAAAAAAGAAAGATGGTTCGATGCGAATGTGTATCGATTACAGGGAATTAAATAAGATTACAATTAAGAATCGATACCCATTACCTAGGATTGATGATCTTTTCGATCAACTTCAGGGAGCTAGATATTTTTCTAAGATAGATTTACGCTCCGGATACCATCAGTTGAAAGTACAAGAAGAAGACATACCTAAAACTGCTTTCAGAACTAGGTATGGTCATTACGAGTTTACAGTCATGCCCTTTGGGTTAACAAATGCTCCTGCAGCATTCATGGACATGATGAATAGGATCTGTAAACCGTACTTGGATAAATTTGTAATTGTCTTTATCGACGATATACTTATTTATTCCAAAAGTCAGGACGAGCATTGTGAGCATTTACATGCACTCTTAACTTTGTTAAGAAAAGAGAAACTTTATGCCAAATTCTCGAATTGTGAATTTTGGCTACAAGAGGTACAATTTTTAGGACACATGGTGACTCACGAAGGCATTCACGTAGATCCCTCCAAAATAGAAGCGATCACCAAATGGAAGGTTCCGCAATCAGCTATGGAAGTTAGAAGTTTTCTAAGGTTAGCCTGTTAGACCCTAAAACGTACATGACAAAAGTCGCAGCGGAAAACACGAACCATAAAATTTCTTTCTTTATAAATACCTCAACTTATTTAAACTTTAACTTTAACATAGCTTTTATTTATAAATCCGTCTCACTCTTATTTACTAATCCAAAACATAGCTTATGCTTGCTTCATTCTAGTTTCAACGTCCCCATACAATCTCTCTAGTGACTCGATCTTCGATCTCTAATCCTTGTGAGGTTAATCCGTGATTCGTCCAACCTGCACTCACCACATACATTCGTAACATTAGCACACATTAAATAAACAAAATTCATTCGCGTACACTTCACACTTCGTCATCTTTTAAGCTTTAAGCATTTCATCTGCATATCCATTTCCTGGTGAGGCTTCAATAATGTACCTGCATTACTGCTCATTCTCAAGGTACACCATTAATCACGTTAACCCTCATCGTCTCTAAATCATGCTTACCTATGTACTTACATACATACATGCATATCTACATTTACATACTTACGTATCTTTACTACAACTTTATATTAATGTATACACTCACACATGTCTTTACACATACATACATACACAACTACATACGTACATACCCTTCCTACATCTTTACATACATGCATACCCTCATACATATCTTTATACATACGTACATACACATCTACATACATACATATCCTTCCTACATCGTTACATACATGCATACACTCATACAGGTCTTTACACATACATACATGCACATCTGCATACGTACATACCCTTCCTACATCTTTACATACATGCATACCCTCATACATATCTTCATACATACGTACATACACATCTACATACATATCCTTCCTGCATCGTTACATACATGCATACACTCATACATGTCTTTACACATACATACATGCACATCTGCATACGTACATACCCCTCCTACATCTTTACATACATGCATACCCTCATACCTATCTTCATACATACGTACATACACATCTACATACATACATATCCTTTATAAAAAAATAATGCATCATAAACTTGATTTCGGTCCATTCGAGAGCTTAACGGAGCGCCGGGACACGAACTGGATTAACCGGGATCACAAACGGAAGAAAACAGAAAACATAGACTCTGGGCACCGTCGCCGACGCCCAAATGGACCGTCGGCGACGCACCTCCGTCGTCCAAAAGTCCCGTAGACAGAAAATTAGGCCGTCGGCCAAAAACCAAATTACACATGCCGTCGGCGACGGCCCTTCTGGGCGTCGGCGACGGCCCCTCGTTCACTCATTTACCTGCTGTGTTGTTTCGTTGTTCGCATACACTAAAACTCGCATAACTTTCAACCCGTTTATCCGTTTAACCTCCCGTTCCTTCCTACATGCTTGTAAATTCACATTCTATCATATGAACTTAAAATCCCACATCCGGATTAAGGAAATTCTTAACTTACATACATTCGGCTTATTATTATCTTCTAATTATTTGACCCGTTCGTGCATTTATCAACATAATCTATTTATTTGACCTCAATCTCATATGAACTTAATAATTTCATTGACGCCTATCATAAAATATTAACTTCTCGGATGTCTAGCATTCTCTTAACCCATTTTCGCTCAAAAGCTTATTTTGACCCGTTATGGGTATTTACACATTTTAAGGTCTATGGCTTACAAAGACCATACTTCTTGCTTCCATACTTGTCTAAAACATTACATTGATCGAACAACTTGTTTCTAACCACTTTTCATATCGTTTGCCCAAAATACCCATCAAGGGCATTTTGGTCAACTTTAATTAATTCATTTACGACGAAAGACCTCAATACATATATGACCTCAAACATCATGTTTAATTAATTTAAACAGTATATTACTTAATCGTACTAAGAAGTGATTACAGAAATCACTTACCTTATGCGTCCGTGCTCGTATCCGATTTCTCGCCTTTTCTTGACCCGTTAGCCTTTCATGCTTGAGTCCGTCTTGACATGATTCCTATACCCTCTTATGATCAAGATCACGCTCTTATTAGCATATGCATTCGTACATGATAACAATCGTATCAATCACATATTTCACACTTAACTTCCAATAATCATTTCTAACAACATAACTCATATAATCATGTCCGCATACATTTAACTCATGTTGTAGGACCGGGTTTGGGGACCGAAACCGTGATTCTTGTGATTATGTTCAAAGACGAAAGAGATTAGCAATGATAAACAAACAACTTTGTATTAATCCGGTAGTAAAACGTTACAAATCGGCCCGATTACATGATAACCGAACTAATACCAAAGGAGTATACATTCCGGGAGAGATCAAGTGGTGATCTCTCCCCGTGTGAGGTCTCAAACCTCCTCTCACTCTCCAAGTGTTGCAAATGGCAAGGGTTTTCTATTTATAGTCACACCCCTTGTCTTGCAAACACACACGGTCAACCGAATAACCCTCTCGTTTGACCACTTCAAACGAGCGGGTCTATACACGTTCGATAGACCGTTTCACTAACTATTACAAATTCAGCGTAAAATAAAACTAATCTATTCGACAAGCATCGGACACAAAATCTGCATCAACAAATTCCCCCTTGTCCGTTGCTGTCGAATGCTGAAAATGCAACTGCAATCGATCTTCAGTCAAGTATTCATCTTCTCTGTGTTAACAAATTCCCC
The DNA here is from genome assembly GCA_030545235.1 of Helianthus tuberosus. Classification (NCBI taxonomy): domain Eukaryota; kingdom Viridiplantae; phylum Streptophyta; class Magnoliopsida; order Asterales; family Asteraceae; genus Helianthus; species Helianthus tuberosus. Next base: position 194,843,153 of record CM060352.1, on the reverse strand, counting down.
CTTGACCGATGATCCAGGTAAGTAGTATCTTGATGCTCCTTGTATAATATTTCCCCCTTAAAGTACGCGTATCCGTGTTGGGTGTTGTGCAATTTCCTCAATTGACCGATCTTCCGCTGATCTTCCAATACTCCAACCGGCATTTGATAAGGGTTCCAATCTCTAAGAACTACATCAAGTCTTGATCTTGTCATAATAACTCTATTTCATACAAGCATACTACATTGATAGAGATTTCTGGTGAACTGTCTTCTGTAAACCGTCTTTGTGGAATCGACCAAGTAATGCACTTTAATCTTCAGCATCAACACTCAGGAAAGTCAGCTAGACCAAGTGTATCCCTTGCAAGCTCAACCAGCATGCTTAGTTGAACTACATCCAGATCTCATTGTCTCGCCTTTGTGAAGTTGACCACGTAATGCACTACGGATCTTCAGCATCAGTACTCAGGAAGTCAGCTTGACCAAGTACATCGTTTGCAAACTCAACGAATTGAGTTACCCCCAGATCCCTGTAAAATCCCAAAGAGACATCAAACCCAAAACCGAATCCTGCAGGTCTTCAGCCTTGAACTATCAGCTTCCATAAAGATTCCCCAGGTCTTCAGTGAACAGCGCTTTTGTAACTACTGTAGACTTTAGAAACCTGTATTTTTCCGTGCAAAACCCTTCACGCTGGCTGGAGAATTAATTAAAATCCTCAAATATGTGTATGTGCAAAACATTCCACGCCGAACCGATTGTATCACCAGAAAATCACAACTCTACCACCTGTGATTGCGTTTAGAAATTTACCGAAGAAATTCAACATTTTTATCCCCCCATTTCTTTGGTAAAATCTCTAAACCTTAACAGATTCTTTCCACTTCAAAGAAACTGTCGTCAAATGTTCACCAATTCCCTCCACTAAGCGGAACTGTCGTCAATCTTCATTGAATGTTCTCGGTTCTGAAAAATCACGAAAACGACTTTCTTCTTTGCATATTCTAGTTGAATAAGAACGTCCCCTAGTACCCCGTAGGATCCGACTTGTATCCCTCCAAAGACTTTGTGAACTCGTTAGGACCGGTGTTGACATTCCAGGTTCATTCATTCGTTACCAAATGCGAGAATATGACAATAAACAAAAAGATTTCTTCGTTGCATATTCTAGTTGATAAAGCAATATCGCCTAGTACCCCATCGGATCCGACTTGTATCCCTCCAAAGACTTTGTGAACTCGTTAGGACCGGTGTTGGCGTTCAAGGTTCATACGTTCGTCTTCAAATGCGAGAATATGACAATAAACAAAATGCTTTCGAACATTTACGAATAACCGGTAACAATCATAAACATTGACGTGTGGAAGTGAACATACCATTCCGTTTTTGGTTTTTGGCCCATAATAGTCGCGTCACCATTTTTGACATTTTCATCGGTAACCGTGACTACCCCACATTTTTCAAAAATCAAGTTTTCATCATCTCTTGTTTTCATCATCCCGCATCATCCCGTGCGCTCCCAAAACCGTACAAATTTGACGTTGACATTTAGAAGCATGGTTAAACTAAACTTCACGAACACCCGACCCCACTCCCACTAGTAATTTGTTTACTCAAACAAATAAACTAATGAAAATCGAATAAACACTTGTGCCACAAATACTAGTGGGCCATGAAGACTTATGATTGAAAAGGAAATTGATTATCCACAAGGACTTGGGTTCAATAGTCAAAACCCACAACATGAATTATTGATTTCTTTCAATATTAGAGGCCCAAGACAAAAGGGTTATCATTAAGCAATCACAGCCCAACTCCACTACCCATAAGGATTTTGGCCCATTTCATTTGATGGTATGTAAAACACCCAATAGTCCTAACCCTATCTCCATTTCAAAACCACTTCTGCCGACATACAGACATCCACACCCCAAAAGTCAACAACCCTCCTTTTTTTTATATATTAAACATCACAGCCGACATCATTGTATTCTATCTCTTTGTCTGCGATGAACAAAACAACAAAACAATATCCTGAGACAGCTGTTTCCACAACCGAAGGATGATCCTTCGAATATATCTTTCGGGGTATGAAAGATCTTTCGATTCACAACATCTTTCGATTCAATATATGCTGATCTTTCGAAATCGTTGGGGATAATGATGTATCTTTCGAAATCGTTGGGGGTTATGTTGATCTTTCGAAGTTGTTGTGGGTGGAAGATTATCCTTCGATTCAAACAGATAACCTTTCGAAAAGCAGTTTGATCCTTCGAAAATGAATGATGACCCTTCGAGGAATTGTTTGACCTTTCGAAGTTGTTGTGGGTGGAAGATTATCCTTCGATTCAAACAGATAACCTTTCCAAAAGCAGTTTGATCCTTCGAAGTTCTTTACATCTTTCAAAAAATGAAGATGTGAAGAACATCAAGAACACAGGACTGTGTAAATCTGCAGATTCGATGAAAACACTTTGTAAACGATTTTTGATGATGATAACTTGATTATATAGGTGAAAAACATAAAACCCAACACTCGTTTCAGCACAGATCTGAATATTCGGGTCCAGATCTGAGTTTTTCTTGATTTTCACCATTTTTACATCTTGAACAAAAAGCACAAAAATCACAGATCTAGAGCACATGTGACTTAGTAAACGGTTAGATTTACTAAATCGGGCACCATGGCTCTGATACCAATTGTAGGACCGGGTTTGGGGACCGAAACCGTGATTCTTGTGATTATGTTCAAAGACGGAAGAGATTAGCAATGATAAACAAACAACTTTGTATTAATCCGGTAGTAAAACGTTACAAATCGGCCCGATTACATGATAACCGAACTAATACCAAAGGAGTATACATTCCGGGAGAGATCAAGTGGTGATCTCTCCCCGTGTGAGGTCTCAAACCTCCTCTCACTCAACAAGTGTTGCAAATGGCAAGGGTTTTCTATTTATAGTCACACCCCTTGTCTTGCAAACACACACGGTCAACCGAATAACCCTCTCGTTTGACCACTTCAAACGAGCGGGTCTATACACGTTCGATAGACCGTTTCACTAACTATTACAAATTCAGCGTAAAATAAAACTAATCTATTCGACAAGCATCGGACACAAAATCTGCATCAACACATGTAACTCATCATGTCATTACATTTAACACGGATTGCTATTACATGCACCATACGACTTCTCATCAACCTATATTTACGACAACGAGTCAACTCGTGTTTCTTATACTTAGTTGACTTTCAAAAGTCAACTATTAACTATGCATATCTATTGACTTATCAACATATTCCCGTAACATCATAATCGACTATACGGACGACACTATATACATTTTATCATTCACTTGATGTACGTACTACCTTCTAACCATAACATACAACTTATTCATACACAATCTTCTAAATTCATATATAGCTCATCAAATGCTTCTACAATCCAACATGGGGTATTTAAATTAAACATCAAACATGTAACCCTCAATTTACATTACATCATCTAAAACCCACTTCATAATTACTTGTTAATCACTTACAAGTGATCTAATCTTAAGTTCTTCATAATTCATCATACTTTTGATATATGTACTACCTTGTAAGCATAGTGTACAACTAGTTCATGCATATCATTCTAATCTCATACACAATTCATCAATTTCTTCCTTCTAGTCAACACAAGTCATACATGCATAACCATCAAACCTACAATTATCACATTTCTTCCAATCCTTCTAACAAGAATTCATCATACATAACATGATACATCAATTTTTGAATAAGAATTAGACCTAGATGATATATCCATGCTATCATCTTCACCCCAACAATTGGGTTTCACCTTTAAACATCAAATTAAGCTAAATCATGCATAATTCATGTTCTATATGGTGATTCTAACACCTATACATGAACAATTTCATACCAATTCACGGATTAAGACATAACCCACTTCATACAACTTCATAAATCTAAATTTTGAGACATACCTCATGATCCCCTTGAGTAGGTGATCCTTAATTCATGTTCGGTTGTGAATTTGAGCTTCATTTGACTCCTCAATTTGATGATTATGTTAGAACTAGGGTTTGGTTCATGGGGAGTTCCCCCTTATCGTTCTAGAACACACGAAATGTGTGTGTGTTTGTGTGGGTGTGTTTGTTACTTAAAACATAACTTTCCCCCTTGTTCATCTTTGGTCCCTCAAGTTTGTTCCCTTGTTTGCTTTGTTAAACATTTTATTACATTCCATCTTTTAATAGTTTTAACCATACATCTAAGTAGGTTAATTAGCCTAGTTGTTTATTTCTTGAGGTACCATATCACAGCATTTTAACGAATATAAATATTCGGGTTTTGGGGTGTTACAAGTCTACCCCCCTTAAATAAGGTTTCGTCCCCGAAACCTTTCTCATTTCCTCTACACACACACACATTTATGTTTGGCTTAACACCCTCATCACATACATAAGTAATCATCCTAACTCATTTCATAATCATTCATGTAATTGGCTTCTTCTTCTTAACAAGGCTGTACTTTTCATGGTATACTTTCATATAACGTCCTTATTTCCTTTGACCCGTTAATAACAGGTTAATATACATACTTATTCAAACTTATAATAATGCTTGCCTTCATATGATCATTTTATAACAGATTAAATACCTTCATCTCATCCTTTAAGATTTCATTCTATAGACGTATTGCATAACATTTAACCCTTGTTTTGTTATCCCAACAAAACTACCTTTTCATAGTCACACCTACGTGCTTACCTTCATAGTTAACATCGTTCTACATTTCTTTATTTACCATACATATCCCTTCGTTACTTACGCATTCGGATCTTTTCATTCCCATCATTCTTTTGTTCATTTGCTTTACATTTACTTATATGACTTGTTTGACGCACTCATGGTCAAGCTATCGACTTCTTCTTATATAGACTAGTTCCGTCTTTTATATCTTAAATCTGTTTCGCGGATTCGAACACATCATTCATACCATTCGTACCTCCTATGTTTTGAATCCATCTAACGGTTTCAAACATTTCATTTATACTTTAACTTCTTTCATGTTTCGAATCCGTCTCGCGGATCCTAGCATAGCATTTCATGTTTCGAATCCGTCGCGCGGATTCTTGCATAGCATTTCATGTTTTGAATCCGTCTCGCGGATTCTAGCATAGCATTTCATGTTTCGAATCCGTCTCGCGGATTCTAGCATAGCATTTCATGTTTCGAATCCGTCTCGCGGATTCTAACATAGCATTTCATGTTTCGAATCCGTCTTGCGGATTCTAGCATAGCATTTCATGTTTCGAATCCGTCTCGCGGATTCTAACATAGCATTTCATACTCTCATTCTTGAGAGTCTTACATTTCTCTTCACCCTCACGTCCACCTACTACTTAATTCTAACGGACATACCTGTATCAATTATCACGGTCCCATGAACGTTATATGCTTCACGTGTACTGGCCAGGTACACAATCCACATACTAGTTTCGTGTCTTCGTGTAATTGTCACCTTATGTCTGAAGAATTAGGTTTCGGCACGTGTATCATCTTTCAAAACATGTTTACTATACCATCATGGTCCTTCATTTAGCATTTTTCTTCCCTTAATGCATTTTACCATTTCATATACCGACATATTGAATTTACGTACCTGGGTTCAACTTTATCTTATTTCATGCCTTGGTGTCGGTACTTGACCGCACTCGCGGATCACCCTCTTCAAACGCTTATACTTACCTTGCATAAACAAAACCGTCAGTTTCTTTATGCGTATACATAAGTACATACTTACATTCTCTTTTACCTTTGGATCTTGACCGAGTCCCGGATTGTACGGGTTTCTTATCACAAGAGCACACAGGTTTGAGTTCAAGCACTTACCTTCTTACACTTGATTCTCTCAAACCAGGGCTCTAATACCAACTTGTTAGACCCTAAAACGTACATGACAAAAGTCGCAGCGGAAAACACGAACCATAAAATTTCTTTCTTTATAAATACCTCAACTTATTTAAACTTTAACTTTAACATAGCTTTTATTCATAAATCTGTCTCACTCTTATTTACTAATCCAAAACATAGCTTATGCTTGCTTCATTCTAGTTTCAACGTCCCCGTACAATCTCTCTAGTGACTCGATCTTCGATCTCTAATCCTTGTGAGGTTAATCCGTGATTCGTCCAACCTGCACTCACCACATACATTCGTAACATTAGCACACATTAAATAAACAAAATTCATTCGCGTACACTTCACACTTCGTCATCTTTTAAGCTTTAAGCATTTCATCTGCATATCCATTTCTTGGTGAGGCTTCAATAATGTACCTGCATTACTGCTCATTCTCAAGGTACACCATTAATCACGTTAACCCTCATCGTCTCTAAATCATGCTTACCTATGTACTTACATACATACATGCATATCTACATTTACATACTTACGTATCTTTACTACAACTTTATATTAATGTATACACTCACACATGTCTTTACACATACATACATACATACATACACAACTACATACGTACATACCCTTCCTACATCTTTACATACATGCATACCCTCATACATATCTTTATACATACGTACATACATACATATCCTTCCTACATCGTTACATACATGCATACACTCATACAGGTCTTTACACATACATACATGCACATCTGCATACGTACATACCCTTCCTACATCTTTACATACATGCATACCCTCATACATATCTTCATACATACGTACATACACATCTACATACATATCCTTCCTACATCGTTACATACATGCATACACTCATACATGTCTTTACACATACATACATGCACATCTGCATACGTACATACCCCTCCTACATCTTTACATACATGCATACCCTCATACCTATCTTCATACATACGTACATACACATCTACATACATACATATCCTTTATAAAAAAATAATGCATCATAAACTTGATTTCGGTCCATTCGAGAGCTTAACGGAGCGCCGGGACACGAACTGGATTAACCGGGATCACAAACGGAAGAAAACAGAAAACATAGACTCTGGGCACCGTCGCCGACGCCCAAATGGACCGTCGGCGACGCACCTCCGTCGTCCAAAAGTCCCGTAGACAGAAAATTAGGTCGTCGGCCAAAAACCAAATTACACATGCCGTCGGCGACGGCCCTTCTGGGCGTCGGCGACGGCCCCTCGTTCACTCATTTACCTGCTGTGTTGTTTCGTTGTTCGCATACACTAAAACTCGCATAACTTTCAACCCGTTTATCCGTTTAACCTCCCGTTCCTTCCTACATGCTTGTAAATTCACATTCTATCATATGAACTTAAAATCCCACATCCGGATTAAGGAAATTCTTAACTTACATACATTCGGCTTATTATTATCTTCTAATTATTTGACCCGTTCGTGCATTTATCAACATAATCTATTTATTTGACCTCAATCTCATATGAACTTAATAATTTCATTGACGCCTATCATAAAATATTAACTTCTCGGATGTCTAGCATTCTCTTAACCCATTTTCGCTCAAAAGCTTATTTTGACCCGTTATGGGTATTTACACATTTTAAGGTCTATGGCTTACAAAGACCATACTTCTTGCTTCCATACTTGTCTAAAACATTACATTGATCGAACAACTTGTTTCTAACCACTTTTCATATCGTTTGCCCAAAATACCCATCAAGGGCATTTTGGTCAACTTTAATTAATTCATTTACGACGAAAGACCTCAATACATATATGACCTCAAACATCATGTTTAATTAATTTAAACAGTATATTACTTAATCGTACTAAGAAGTGATTACAGAAATCACTTACCTTATGCGTCCGTGCTCGTATCCGATTTCTCGCCTTTTCTTGACCCGTTAGCCTTTCATGCTTGAGTCCGTCTTGACATGATTCCTATACCCTCTTATGATCAAGATCACGCTCTTATTAGCATATGCATTCGTACATGATAACAATCGTATCAATCACATATTTCACACTTAACTTCCAATAATCATTTCTAACAACATAACTCATATAATCATGTCCGCATACATTTAACTCATGTAACTCATCATGTCATTACATTTAACACGGATTGCTATTACATGCACCATACGACTTCTCATCAACCTATATTTACGACAACGAGTCAACTCGTGTTTCTTATACTTAGTTGACTTTCAAAAGTCAACTATTAACTATGCATATCTATCGACTTATCAACATATTCCCGTAACATCATAATCGACTATACGGACGACACTATATACATTTTATCATTCACTTGATGTACGTACTACCTTCTAAGCATAACATACAACTTATTCATACACAATCTTCTAAATTCATATATAGCTCATCAAATGCTTCTACAATCCAACATGGGGTATTTAAATTAAACATCAAACATGTAACCCTCAATTTACATTACATCATCTAAAACCCACTTCATAATTACTTGTTAATCACTTACAAGTGATCTAATCTTAAGTTCTTCATAATTCATCATACTTTTGATATATGTACTACCTTGTAAGCATAGTGTACAACTAGTTCATGCATATCATTCTAATCTCATACACAATTCATCAATTTCTTCCTTCTAGTCAACACAAGTCATACATGCATAACCATCAAACCTACAATTATCACATTTCTTCCAATCCTTCTAACAAGAATTCATCATACATAACATGATACATCAATTTTTGAATAAGAATTAGACCTAGATGATATATCCATGCTATCATCTTCACCCCAACAATTGGGTTTCACCTTTAAACATCAAATTAAGCTAAATCATGCATAATTCATGTTCTATATGGTGATTCTAACACCTATACATGAACAATTTCATACCAATTCACGGATTAAGACATAACCCACTTCATACAACTTCATAAATCTAAATTTTGAGACATACCTCATGATCCCCTTGAGTAGGTGATCCTTAATTCATGTTCGGTTGTGAATTTGAGCTTCATTTGACTCCTCAATTTGATGATTATGTTAGAACTAGGGTTTGGTTCATGGGGAGTTCCCCCTTATCGTTCTAGAACACACGAAATGTGTGTGTGTTTGTGTGGGTGTGTTTGTTACTTAAAACATAACTTTCCCCCTTGTTCATCTTTGGTCCCTCAAGTTTGTTCCCTTGTTTGCTTTGTTAAACATTTTATTACATTCCATCTTTTAATAGTTTTAACCATACATCTAAGTAGGTTAATTAGCCTAGTTGTTTATTTCTTGAGGTACCATATCACAGCATTTTAACGAATATAAATATTCGGGTTTTGGGGTGTTACATAGCCGGATACTATAGACGATTTATTAAGGATTTTTCCAAAATAGCTGTACCATTAACTAAGCTAACCTGTAAAGCAGTGAAGTTTGAATGGGGATTTAGACAAGAAGAGGCTTTTAAGATTTTAAAGCAAAGGCTAACAAACGCCCCAATTCTTGCCTTACCAGAAGGGACAGAAGATTTTGAAGTTTACTGTGATGCTTCTAAGCTAGGATTAGGATGTGTGCTAATGCAACGCAAGAAGGTAATTGCGTACGCCTCAAGGCAATTGAAAAAGCACGAGGAAAATTATACGACACATGACTTAGAGTTAGGAGCCATAATTTTTGCCCTTAAGATTTGGAGACACTATTTGTATGGCAGTAAGTTTACAGTCTATACAGATTATAAGAGTTTAAGGTATATATTTGGGCAAAAGGAGTTAAACATGAGGCAAAGAAGATGGATGGAAATTCTAAGTGACTACGACTGTGATATTCAATATCACGAAGGAAAGGCAAATGTAGTAGCAGATGCCCTAAGTCGTAAGTATCATGAGAAGCAAAAGCGAGTCTGTGCCCTTAGATTAAGTTTACAATTAGACTTAATGGAACAACTGAAGAATATTCAGGAGACAGCCATCAAGGATGATGCTGAGGGAATGAAGGGACGGATAAAGGAATTAGAGCAAGGGATTGATGGAATTTGGAGATTCCACAAGAAAAAGGATTTGGGTACCTAAGCAAGGATATTTAAGAAATAAAATCTTAGAGGAAGCCCATAAATCTAGATATACCATGCATCCTGGTAATAATAAGATGTATCAAGATTTTAGAAATAACTTCTGGTGGATAGGAATGAAAAAGGATATAGCCAGATATGTTTCTAAGTGCCTAACTTGCTCACAAGTTAAGGCGGAACACCAGAAACCCTCAGGTCTACTCCAACAATTAGAAATGCCTGTTTGGAAGTGGGAACTAATAACCATGGATTTCGTTACTAAGTTACCCAAAACCAGAAAAGGTAACGACGTAATTTGGGTAATTGTGGATCGATTAACCAAATCAGCTCATTTTCTACCCATGAAGGAAACCTTTAGCATGGAAAGATTAGCCAAATTATACGTAGACGAGGTAGTATCTTTACATGGAGTCCCACTCTCCATTGTATCGGATAAGGATAGTCGTTTCACTTCCCATTTCTGAACCAGTTTCCAAGAAGCAATGGGAACCCGATTAAATTTAAGTACTGCATACCATCCCCAAACAGACGGACAAAGTGAAAGGACGATCCAAACCCTGGAAGACATGCTCAGGGCATGTGTGATAGATTTTGGAGGAAACTGGGACAACCATCTACCTTTAATTGAATTCACCTATAACAATAGTTCCCATTCAAGCATTGAAGCTGCCCCGTTCGAAGCACTGTATGGACGAAAGTGTAGAACTCCAGTTTGTTGGGCAGAAATAGGGGAAAGTCAATTATCAGGTCCCGAGATCGTGCAAGAAACCACCGAAAAGATCACTCAAATCAAGGAAAGACTGAAAACGGCTCGAGATCGCCAGAAGAGTTATGCAGACAATCGACGCAAGCCACTAGAATTTCAAGTTGGAGACAGGGTACTCTTAGAAGTTTCTCCTTGGAAAGGAGTAGTTCGGATCGGTAAGAAAGGAAAGCTAAGTCCAAGGTACGTAGGACCATTCCCAGTAATCCAGCGAATAGGACCGGTCGCCTATCGCTTACAACTACCAGAAGAGTTAGCTGGAGTACATGATGTATTTCATATATCCAACCTCAAGAAATGTTTATCAGACGAATCCCTGGTAGTACCTCTCCAAGATATAGAGGTAAATGAAAAGCTAAAATTTATTGAGAAACCACTCCAAATAGAAGACAGAAAGGTCAAGTTTCTCAAACACAAAAGATTGGTACTAGTCAAAGTCAAGTGGAATTCAAAAAGAGGACCCGAATATACCTGGGAGCTGGAATCGGAGATGAAGCGAAAGTATCCTCACTTATTTCACTAAATCTCGAGGACGAGATTTTAAATAAGGTGGGGAGGATGTAAGGACCTGCAAAAATGTCCAAAAACGACCCATAAGTGAAAACCCGGACCCGTGAAACCCTAATGTGCATGAAAAACCAAGAAAACAATAATTTTGAGTTTCAGCGGGCCGCGTGAAACGTAAGCTTAGGCTTAGGCGGTCCGCGTCAAAGTAAAGTTGACCGGATAAGCGTTCCAGGCCACGTGTCGCACACGTGGCAGACCTACCTGTGACACACAAACCCTACACGTAGACTAGGGGCCCTCGCGGGCAGCGTAAAACCTAAAATGTTGCTATAAGTAGCCTGTGCATGGGACTTGCTTCTGTGTTTGAAATTTCAGTATCAAAACATCCCAATTCTGCTAAAAACGAGTTTTACGGTGTCCCGACGCTGCTACGATACAGGGTATTAACTCGATCACTGCTACGATACAATGTCTGATTGATTGAAACCGATCCGATGGATGTTTAAGTGCTGCCTAAATCAGGGCTATACTTTGTCATTCGTCGTGAGGGTTTTGATTTCGTGAGCTTATCGTAAATGTTGTATTAAGTTACTGACCTAGTTTCGTGTGCATTGTTATTTAAACTAGGTTACACGGCTAAATCAGTAGGCTAAACTCTGCCCGTCTAAACCTGCAATGTGAGTCATTATCTTTTATCAACAATGTTTTACGATACTTAAATTGTTTTCAAAAGTTATAATTACAGGGATTAAGTCTTGGTTATCTTGAATCACTGGCAAGTGGGGTATTGTACACATTACTAATTTCTCACGGTTAGGTAAACAAACCTAACAGTGATAATCATCACTACTTGGGTGAAAGGACCCAATAGTGGTATGACCATCGTCACCAGGGTGTGACACAGCGCCAGATAAAAATAAGATAGTAGCCATTGTAATCGCTCTTATGCTGTAATTTATAACTATGTGTCGTTTTATCAAAATTGAGTGACTCGCCAGTATTTCCCCGCTGATAAAATATTTTAAAACATGTTTCAGGTGATTTACTAGGAATCAAGGAAAACGTGCTACGGAGCACTAACAAGCTTGAAGTGGTGGCTCAGTAAAATAAATAAACATGTTTTGTAAAACAAGGGATTTCCTCGTGAAATTACCCTTATTGTAAATTATGGGGTTTGTCCCAATTTGTGAAATAAAATAATTGGGCATTTTCAAGTTTCAAAAGATCCTGTTAAACTTCCGCTGTCAAATCAAATAATAAATACCACGGGTTTCTGTCCCGCGGCTCCTGGACCGGGTCACACCGGGACGGGGGCCGTGACAGGATTTGTATATAATTTGATTAGAATTAATTGGAATAGATGTTCGATTGTGTGGAATTAGAAGATGTTTCTCGTGTTTTTTAATGTTTCTTCTTCCTGTTCACTTCTTCATCTGAAACAGCAAGGATTTTTGTTCAGTCACACAGATCTTGGCCTTTGCTTCGATTTTGAATGTTTCTCCCCTGAACAGCAAAGATTGATCTGGATAAATTGAGATGGACAAAAATGCCCCTGAACAAAAAGACAAAATAGGCAGGTTGCAACAGTCAAAAAAGGCGTTTTTTGAATTTTGGACTAAAATGAAAACAAAAGTGAAACCACAGCGACCCAGATTTAAAAAGTTTGAGATTTGGACTAAAACGACAAAAGTGCCCAAACCACAAGGACCAAAATGGCAGTTTACTCTTTTTTTTAATATATATGGTTGTTGTTTTTGTGGTGGGTGCTTCTACCGAAGATTCTGACGAAACAAGAATAAAAATTCTCACTTGCAAATATTTGTTCAAAGGATTTTATTTTGGGCAAAAGAAAGGAGGCAATAGTTCAAGAAGTTTTAATTGGTTAGTACAAACAAACCTTCTTATTTCTTCGTTTACGCAAAAAGGTAAGTAAAACTTTGAACTTTATTTTCTTTAGATTTAAGGTTTCATTTGAAATCGTTTCAAACGAACAAATCTGATTTCATGGTCAACGATCATCTTGCGCGATCGTTCGTTGAACCAATGTGTCTTACTTGGTAGTCACGATTCTTTAGTTTATTTTAACCTATTTTGATTGTAATGAGATCACTGCTGGAAACGGTTTAGAATCGAAACTCGTGTACATGTTTTCCGCTGCGTTCAGTTTGTTTGACAAATTGATAAAAAAAAATATTTTCTAACAGGTACACGAAAATTCCAACAGCGGTATCAGAGCAACCTTACAAATCAATGTAGGTTATTTTATAATAGTGTTTATAGATCTATAAAATAGTTTATAAAATTGCATGCTTAAAATCGAGTAGATTTGCATAGGAACCTGTCGCGTATAATAGTTATAGGCAAGTGTTTATTAAGGCCAAACAAGAACACTTGTCAAAGTCCTCTTTGACAAAATACTTGGCCTTAACCTATTTCGTTTAGCTTAATGATCGTACTATGCAAATCCAGGTATAGAATCGTTTTGTTTTATAAGACGCGTACTAAATTAGTTTTTGGAGATACGCGCGTTAAACATAAAAAAACAAAAATATTTAATAATGCTTTTAATATAGCCCAGGTTGAAATATTAAAACGTAAATTAATGTTCATATATTTTTTTACTGTTTAAAATATTAAAAGAAGATTTAAACAAAAAAAAAAGGAAAGTTCTTTTTTAGGGATTGGATCCAAGATTAAGTGGGAGCACAAAACGATTTGTGCTACACTTAATGGGCTCGGTTCACATTCTTAGGTTCGAACGAATCGAACATATTCTAAACCCGGAATTGCATAATTATTTATTTTATTAAGCGTTTTGCCATGAGATGTTTGTTACGTACATAAAATTAATAATTAATACAAGATCATTAAAACGACAATTTTAATAAAAGGTTCATTAAATATTGGATAGGTAATTAAAATAATCAGTTTGTTTTAAATACAAAATCAAAATTGGTTTTACAAAAATTAAAAGTTAATTTGAAAACCGTAATTAATAAAAGTTATTAATTAAAATGAATTTGTGACACGACCAACGTAGATTAAATAGGGTATTTAAAATTAATTGGTCGAGTGATTGAAAGGTGTTCAAGTCGTCACAAATTAAAACGTAAAATTGAGATGTACAAAGGAATTGTATAGCCTATGTTCATGCCATAGGCCGTACAAGTATTTTAAAATGACCCGAACTGGTAATTTTAAAATATAACCCAAATTAAAATCGATATTCTATGCCACCCTAAATTAAGAACACCTGAACTGATCTATCCGAACCCCTGGTGCTAGTGTTTACCCTGCATCCAGGCCTACGGTTTTGGTTAGGGGTAGTTCCTCGATTTCCATGCTTACATGGGCCGGGCTACAGTTCTGATTTGAGGACAAATATTGCTTTTGCGACACGAGAGCGAGTGTTAGTGTTTACCCTGCAATTGTTTTTTATGGTTGTGAAAGTAGGCGTAGTTAGGGTTAACATACCAATGCTTGACAATACTCGTCATGCGACCCAAAACCAAGAATTGTGTGGTTGACGCAATTGGTGATCGTCACCTATCCTTCAATCTATGCGAGTGAAGAGTGCTAATCCATTCACTGAGTTATGGGGAGATGGGATCTCATCCTAATTCCTAAAATTTTGTAAATCTTGGGTCAAAATTAAATTAGGTTAATGCATGAAAATCACTAATAAAATTTTATTCTAAATTCTACAGATGTCTACAAACAATTCTGATAACACCAAATTCTTGCTTAAGTCCATCCTTGAAAATGATAAACATGATAATTCTAACTTCATGGATTGGTACCACAACCTGAAAATTGTTCTCAGGGCGGAGAAAAAAGGCTTATGTTTTTTATGGACCAATTCCCGAAGCACCTGCTGCTAATACGGGTGTAGCCCGCAGGACATGGGAAAAACATGTTGATGATTCCCAAGATGTGACATGTCTTATGCTTGCTATGATGATTCCAGAACTTCAGAAGAATCTGAAAAACTTGGGAGCATAAGAGATGAGTGAGCAGCTGAAAGACATGTTTCAGCAGCAAGCTCGTCATGAGCGTTTTGAGGTGATGAGATCTCTCATTACATGTCGCATGCAGGAAGGTACTTTGGTCAGTGCTCATGTACTGAAAATGAAGTCTTTCGTTGATCAACTGGAGCGTCTGAACGCACCCCTTAGTAATGAGTTAACTACGGATGTAATCCTTAACTCGCTACCCAATTCATATCATCAGTTCATTTTGAACTATAACATGAATGGGTGGGAAAGAACGATCCCAGAGTTGCATCAGATGCTAAAAACTGCTGAGACAAACATCCTAACTAAGGGCATTCCAGTGCTGGCGATCAGGGAGGGAAGAATTACCAAGAAGAAGCCATCCAAGGGAAAGGGCAAGGCGACTAACCAAGATAAGGGCAAAGGAAAAAAGGTTGCCACTCCAAAGGCAAAGCCTCATAAAGATGCCAAGTGTTTTCACTGTGATGAGATCGGGCATTGGAAGAGGAATTGTCCCAAGTACCTAGCTGAGTTGAAGCTTAAGAAACTGTAAATAGGATAATCCTCAGGTATACATGTTATTGATTTATTTTCCTTTTCGAGCAAGTCTTGGGTGTTTGACATTGGATGTGGTTTTCACATTTGTAATGATTTGCAGGGACTAAAAAGGATTAGGAAGCTGAACAGGGTGACTTAGAGCTGCACATTGGGAACGGGCAGAATGTTATTGTGAAGGCAGTTGGAGAATTTATTCTTGAATTACCTTTTGGATTGTTTATTACTTTAGACAATGTTTTTTATGTTTCTAGTTTGACTAAGAATATTATTTCTGTTTATGCTTTAAGAGAACAAGGTTTTAATTATGCTTTTGATATTGTTAACGGTAGCATTTCTGCATTTTTAAATGATGTGTTCTATTTTGAGGCTAAGCCTCACAATGGTGTCTATGAAATAGATACTTCTAGCAATAGATCAAATAATACTGTATTACTGTATGTTCTCTTTCCTCTAAACGTGTTAAAACTAGCTTTAATCAAACATATCGTTGGCATTGTCGTCTTGACCATATTAGCATCAATCGCATGAGGAAGCTCCAGACCGCAGGGATTCTAGAATCCACGGGTCAAGAGACTTATGATTTATGCGAATGTTATCTAAGTGGCAAGATGACTAAGGCCCCTTTTACCGGAACTAGTGAAAGGGCCAAAGACCTGTTAGGACTCATACATATTGATGTATGTGGTCCATTCAGGACTATGTCAAAGAACGGGGAAAGATACTTCGTTACATTTACTGATGATTATAGTATATATGGATATGTTTATCTTATGAAGTTTAAACATGAAACCTTTGAAAAGTTCAAAGAATTCCAAAATGAAGTACAAAATCAACTAGGGAAAACGATTAAGGCACTTCGATCCGATCGAGGTGGTGAATACATTAATCAAGAGTTTGATGAACATCTCAAGAAGTGTGGAATTATATCCCAACTAAATCCACCTGGAACACCACAACTTAATGGTGTGTCTGAGAGGAGAAATCGAACCTTATTAGATATGGTTCGATCAATGATGTGGCATGGTAAACGACCTAAAGTCTCTTACCTTCGCATATGGGGATGTAACGCTTATGTTACCAGTGAGTCTTCGGACAAACTTGATCCTCGTGGTGAAAAAGTTGTTTTCATTGGATATGCATATCCGGTTGGTTATTATTTCTATAATCCTGCTGAAAATAGAGTTTTCACTAAGCGTCGAGGAACATTCCTAGAGGATGAGCTTATGGCAAGAGGAATTGGAGATAATCTTGTAGATCTTGAGGAAATTCGATGTTGGTGCATTTATGTCTATCGCCTCCGTCAATTCAGATCGTAGCTGAAACAGATTTATTCTAGCCTTATATTGTTATAATTAGATAGAAAAGGCAAGGTGGCAATATTGTAAATAAGGAGAATCTCCTTATATCCTTGGCCTATAAATAGATGTGTTAGGGTTAGAGTTAAAGACTTTTGAGACTTTTACCATTTTGAGCTTTGGAGATCTAGAGCTAGAGAGAGAAAGTCTAGATAGAGAAAGTTCGTTGTACGTGATTCAGGTGCTGTACGTTTCACATCAATCAATAGAATCACCGATTATATTAGGTCTCGTGTGTTCGGTCACGTTCGTGTACAGATTCCGCACGTTACACGTTCGGTTCGCAATCGTTTCGGAGTCAAAACCGGTCCTAACAAGTGGTATCAGAGCAGGAGCTTGGTTGCGAAGATCAAACGCACAGAATCGTTCAAGAATTGATCAGAATCAGATCCAAAATCATTCAGATTTGTCGAGTTTCTCATACTTTTCTTGTTCTTCATATTTTCAACTGAAAATTGCAAAATTAACATGGTTTTTACGGATAAAAATTGCTAATTTTTGGATATGTTGTGCGAAAACACTTGATCTAAAAGCCTACAAAGTTTCAAATCATAACTCTAAGTAATTTGTGAGAAATTTGAATTTTTGTGTTCGATAAACGTGATCATGTCAACTGTTGTTGTTCCTTTTGTTCTAGAAGGTGTTGACATCCGACCGGATGACCATCCGACTCAAAATTCACTCCTGCAATTCATTTAAAAGGTTGACCTATTGACCTACTCGGTCGGATTATCATCCGGTCGAGCGGTAATCTGACTCAAATTGCACATGTACCATTTCATTAAAAGAGGTTAACTTTGTTTGACTGAAACTCACTCGGATTACCACTCGGTCGTACAGCCACTCGGTCGAACAGCAATCCGAGCGAGTTGCCACCCTGATCACTAAAACTTTGACTTTTGTTGACCTATCCGACCGGATTACCACTCGGTCGGACGGCAATCCGAGTCACTGCAACTAATATGCTTTTGTTGATTTCAGGTGTGTTTTGACGAAGCTTCACTGGTCAACGAACAATCATCCTTGACGAACATTACATTACGTTGACGAACTCTCTTGTGTTGACGAACCTTATCTTGTTTGACGAACACTTAAATTTTACCTTGGGCCTATACACCACGTGAAATCCTGAGTTCATTTATTTGTCCATATCATCGGCCCAATCACTAAGTGAATTCAAAAGGTGTTATCAGTATTGTCTAATAATTCGTCTTTATCTGATCGTTTGTTTGATTGTTTCTTGTGCTGTGATTCGAGGAGATAGCATCATGGCTGAAATAAAAATGAGAACCCGAGAAGAGATTCTGAAAGAGAAGACTGAAAGAGAAATATTCTTTACTGGGTGCAGAATTGAGAAAATACAGGAAGAGTATGAAGATGCTGTAAGAAATAAAATATGGGACAAGAATAAAGAATGTTATGTCAACAAAAATGGTGAACCTGTTGTTCACAAGAAGAAGCTTCACTGGTCAACGAACAATCATCCTTGACGAACATTACATTACGTTGACGAACTCTCTTGTGTTGACGAACCTTATCTTGTTTGACGAACACTTAAATTTTACCTTGGGCCTATACACCACGTGAAATCCTGAGTTCATTTATTTGTCCATATCATCGGCCCAATCACTAAGTGAATTCAAAAGGTGTTATCAGTATTGTCTAATAATTCGTCTTTATCTGATCGTTTGTTTGATTGTTTCTTGTGCTGTGATTCGAGGAGATAGCATCATGGCTGAAATAAAAATGAGAACCCGAGAAGAGATTCTGAAAGAGAAGACTGAAAGAGAAATATTCTTTACTGGGTGCAGAATTGAGAAAATACAGGAAGAGTATGAAGATGCTGTAAGAAATAAAATATGGGACAAGAATAAAGAATGTTATGTCAACAAAAATGGTGAACCTGTTGTTCACAAGAAGGATATAGTCCATGATGAAGTTCTTGCAGTAATCCCTCTGTCTGGTGAATACTACTCAAACGTAGAAAAAGACAAAACCTACAAGAAAAGGCTGGATAAAATCATCAGAGATGCTATGACATCAAGTATGAGGAAGAGGGATGAAGAACGAATGAAGAAAAATGTGGAGTGTATGGTGGATGAGTTGAAGAAGGTAGCTGACGAAATGAAAGTTGAGGTTGTTGAAAAAGACGATGTTACTGAAAAACAGCAGGTTGAAGAAGAGATAGAGAAGAAAGAAGATGTTGAGAGTGATCAAAAGCTGGTTGGTGATCAGGTGAACACAGCAGAAAAGGAGAAAATGACAGAAGAAGGTGGGATAACTGATAAAATTCAAACTGAATCTTCTGAATTACTCAACAAAAATGAATTGATGAATAATGATACTAAAATCGATAAACAATCTGATAATAAAACTGTTGAACAGTGCAAGAAATGCATGGAAACATGCAGAGCTTGTACTAAAAAGACGAAAAGTTTAGAACAAGAGATCTTGAATTTGTTAAAATTGAAGAAGTTTTCAAAAATAAATGCAAAGAAATGTTAGAAAACGAAAAGGTTTTAAAAGAAAATGATGAAAAACTTTCGGAAAAATGTAAAAAGTAAGAAAATGAAAATGAAGTTTTGAAAGAAAATGTTTTGAAAATGACAGATGAATGTTTGCAAAAAGAAAATGTTTTTCAAGAAATGAAAAAGGAGTACGATTCAATAAAATTGGCTTATCACATTACAAAAGAGTCATATGAAACTTGTTCAATCCAGATTGAAATACTGTTCTGAAACAACTGATACGCTTAAGCGGCAGTATTCAATAAAGCAACAAGTTGTCAATTCTTACATTGAGGATGTTGCTAAGCTAAAGCGTCAAATAGCTAATTTAGAATAGGATAACAAGTTACATAGTTATCATGCATCATCATATGTGCTTGAAAGAATTTTCAATTTAAAACCGGATGGTAAAGATTCTGAGCAAAACAAGAAAGGTATTGGCTCAGAGTTTCATCAAGTTCCACCGCCGGAAAAGTTCGCATTTTATGATGATGAGAAGGTCGAAAAATCTTTCAACATGGTGGATCAATTTCCAGATAATATTGACGTAACCTATTCCAAATCTGATGATTCAAGTGATTCAGAGGTGGTAGGTAAGGTCGTTGAAAGTGTGCTAAAAGAAGAGTCGGTTGAAAAAGGTAAATCTGAATCACAGGATGAAAATGAAGGTAGTTTTCATGAAGAATATCTGAAAAACTCAAAATCTAAGAAAGATTTGAATGATGATTCAAAAGGATTGGTTTATACCATGATTGGATCGGACAAATTATTCTTAGATATTGTATTCCCGATTCAGAATGTGATTTCAGAAAATATTGACAAAGTTTTCAAGATGGTTGAGATTGAAAAATCGGAAATTCCAAAATTTGCTGGAAAAGGTCACAAAACTTTTTATAACAAACCTGGTTTCAAGAAGAAAAAACATGAAGGCTGGGTTGGGTTATAAGAAGAAACAAAGTTGGAATAAACATGAAACGCCAAATTATCAAGCTAAAATGAATTTTGTTCACGGAACGAGTTCAGAAGAAGAGAAAGAACTCCAATTTAGACGACAGTCTAATGAAGAGTTCTATGCTCACAAGAAAACGCAACAACAGGTCAAAGATGTGTCCAAGAGAACATGTTTCAAATGTGATCAAACAGGACATCTTGCTCGCAAGTGTCCAAATCTGAAACCTGTTGATGTTGAGACGAAAAAGAAGCCTGATGATGTTGAGAAACAGAAATATGAGGATGTGAGACAAAGGTCAACCAGATTTGATTCAAAACAAACTTGGAGATACAACACAAACAAGTTTGCTTCGAATCAAACTTGGAAATCAAATCCAAATAGATTCGATTCAAGACAGACCTGGAATTCTCACACACCCAGATTTAGAACAACACAAAGTTGGAAAACAACTGTCGATGTAACAAAACCAAACGAGTTTTGGAAACCAACTGTTGTTCAAAATCAAAATGTTCAAAAAGAGTCACATTTTTACAAACGAGGTACTCCTAAAGGTCAAACATGGACTGTTAAGAAACAAGTGACTTCGGTAGATGATGCTAAAATTGAAAAAGTCTTTGTACAAAATGACAAAGATTTTCCGAAGCTAAATGATGCATATTGTGTTGAAATGCCTAAGGTCAAACAGACCTGGGCTAAATTGTTCAAATAATTCAATTGTTGAATGTGCAGGTGCTTCCAAAGAAATCTGAATGTCAGCAAGAAGCATGTAGGAGCAGCCTGGCACGAAAGGAAGAGGCTGCTGGTCCCTGCGATTGTTGAACAGGGAGTTTGTTTGTTTCTGTAAATAAATAAACAATATTTCAAAACCCTAAAAATTGAAAATTAAAAAAAAAAAACCAAAAATATGTTTTTATTTCGTCAAAAATCTTGAAAAATCAAAAATATGTTTGTTTTTAAATTTTGTCAAAAATTCAAAAATCCAAAAATATGTTGATTGAATATGCCGAAACCCTCACGGCGGAACAAACATGATGAATTTCACAAGATTGAAAAACGGTTTTCAAACTGTAAAATATCAATGTGTTGTAAATCATGGGGGTACGTTATATTTTCTACAAAACAGAGCATGTTAAGCAGAAAATGGATGGCAAGACAAAGCTATCAGTATCAGGTTGTCAAATTTTCTTTAAATGGTTTTGCATTTTAGGGGGAGTAAGAAAATGTCAGAAAATCCAAAAACATTTGAAAATTTGAAAAAGCCAAAAACATGATAAAATTCGAAATTGAGTTTTTGTGTAAAAAGAGGAAATGATAGTACATCAGTAGACAATCACAGTACGCTAAAGAATTGGAAAGTTAAAATGTGATAAACGGTCTCACTGATGATATGCCAGTAGGTTTTTACACGCTTAGTAGATTGTTTTCGAGATATAAACCTAAATATCAAAACTTGCTTATTTCATGGGGAACATCTCTCGGGTATATAGGTAACCCCTGAAATCTTGTTTGAAGGGCTTTCTATTTCTGACATACTAGGTCTTTGTGCGTGATGATATCTGGGGTATTATACCAGGACTTCTGATTTTGCGGGAGCAATAGCCTAGTCCTCATATAATACTTTGCATTGCTTTAATCATAAAGCCCACCCTCTGCATAAAAATTGATAAAATATCGAAAAATACGAATCAATTGCAGTTGAAGAAAAGATTCTCTAAAGGGAACACACCGAAAGACGAGCCATCATCTCTCTGATTTTGCGGAAGCAATAGCCTGAGCTCTCATGGCCTCGCATTTACCCTTTACAGATATCATTAGTGTACATTCACATGTAAGACTGAATATAGGAGTCTGGATACGGGAGTATATTCTGAGGTGGGACACGCGAATAAGTTAAGTCCTTAAAATACTAATCTCGTATCTCGAAACAGTTGAACTTTGTGTGAAAAATTAAGTGGATCAGTATACTGACAATCTAAGTGAATCGTTTAGAACTTAAAGTGTTAAAAAGCTCAACGGTACTAGTGATTTGTCAAAAACTGATATGATCCTCTGACACGAACTCAAACAAAAATTTTGTCTGTAAATATGTTTGTAAATATTTCTTTACTGCTATATGTTTCAGAAAAATACAAAAAGATTTTGATTCTGCTTTATTTTCGACAACCGATGTCTGAAAGCTGAGTTTCAAAATCTAAGTATGTTGATCGTGTTTCTAAAAATAATCAAGTTCATTAATTTGAAACTTGAAATTTTTAAAATAAAAAAAACCAAAAACAGTTTGTGAGATCTCCAAGGTCAGGACTTAGATGATTAACTGTGGGGGATTTGGATTCTTAGATTGTTAAAATATGTAAAAGAGTCAGTTTCCGATCCTGTTCGCTAAAACTGCCAAATCCATGAAGTGAAGAGTCTACTGAAAGGGGGAGAATCTGAAGCTGAAGACAGATCCACCGGGATTCTGTTCGAGAAAAAGGGAGTCTGTATTTGCTGAAAACGTGTTAAAGCTTCAAGGCAAAACCCTAATTTGATGAACTTAATTTATCAATAACAAGTATTGATTACTTACCATATGGTTTTCTAGACTTATAAAAATGTTTGTTTGTTTTTATAAACTACACATTCTAAGAGCATTCACATCCAAGGCATCATATTGTGAGTGTGGGGTTTTTAAAATGTAAAGAGTATAAAAAGTGGTTGTGAGTGGAGGAGAGAGAAAATATTACTGTTCATCTGTATATTTGAGGGGACACTGTTCACCCATTATAATTTTTTAATATATATTGAAAGTGGTTGTGAGTGAAGGAGAGAGAAAAATGTAATATATATTGAAAAGGAGAGAGAATAATTATTTGTTTTTAGTGGAAATATATTGATATAGAAGTTGTTTTTTAGTGAAATGTATGTATATTTTTAGTGGATTGGATGTGAATGCTCTAATGTGTAAATTCAAATTCTAGTGAAATAATAATAAACAACACATAGCCTATTATTATAAGTTATAAAAGCCCTAAAAACTTATAAAAATGATGAAACAATACATGAACTATATAAGTTATGAAGTGTTTAATCCAAAAATCAGATTTGTTGTGCCCACAATCTAGCCATTACTGGGCTAGGAAGGCTACCAACATCACCTCACCACCAACCCACACTCACCCTACCCACACACACTGATAGGAATCATGTTCTAGTTTCTAGTCTAAATGTCATTTGTCTATTTTGGGAGGGGTCAAGTGCAACTTATATTTCTATAAATAGGTATCAATAATCCTTAGGGAGGCAGGGAGAGTATTATTCAATTTATTAGGCTCTAGCTTGGTTTAGAGAGAGGGCGTAGCCCTGGGAACACTTCGGTGTTAGTCTATCGAGTCTATAAGATCCGATTGCATCATCATCTTCTTCGTATCAATTTCAGTTTCCATCTTTATTAATCAGAATCGGATCCTATCATTGGTCCGACCTGCCGGATTTGAACCAGCGACCTAAGGATTATTGATACCTATTTATAGAAATATAAGTTGCACTTGACCCCCTCCCAAAATAGACAAATGACACATTTAGAGTAGAAACTAGAACATGATTCCTATCACCCACCCCATCATCATGGTTCTAGCACTTTAATTTTACACGTTTGTCCTGTTAGACATAAAACATAACTGGAATCAACGATTTTATGACTTCATGGGTAAAATGTGCCTTCTAGGAGTGGGGAAAAGAATGAGATAGTTGTCTACAAATAAAATTAACCAAAACTAAAGAAAGATGTACATCATGTGCCTCCTATATGGAATATACACTTGCAATAATCTAACAACACATAACATATAGCTGCTAAGTGCTAACGATTGTCAGATCAACACGTTAAACAAAATTGTACTTGCGGGTAGCGGATTCAAGAGTGTTGTACAGCAGCATTGCAACCGTCATGGGCCCCACTCCTCCCGGAACAGGGGTGATCAAAGAAGCTACCCTTGATGCTTCCTCATAGCACACATCTCCTATCAGCCGATACCCTTGCTCACAACTCTTGTCCTGCACACCATATTAATTTACACTTAAATTTAAACTCAAAATTTGAATTTCAACCGAACCATAACGTTTAAGTACCTCAATTGGATAAGTTCCAACATCAACCACCACGGCGCCAGGCTTCACCCAGTTTCCACGAACCATATTAGGGACTCCTACGCCACTTATCAAAATATCAGCATCACGTGTGATTTCTTCAGGGTTTGGCGTTAATGCAGTCACAATGGTAACTGTTGCATGGTGCCGCTGGTCCACAATTACAAGTTAATAACTGGTTTAACGTAGGCCTAACCGAACTATTCGTGAACTTGTTCGGCGGGAAGTTCGTTTATTTAGTAAATGAACGAACATGAACAAATTTATTTGTTCCTTTAATTAAATGAACAAACATGAACACACGTGTTGTTCGTTCATTTATGTTCGTGAACGTTCGTTTATGTGCGTTTATATTTTAACAAATACATATGGAGTTGTATTTATACAAATATAAACATAAAAGAGGTTTTCTAACCACTCATATACATATAACTAATTGATAATTGGGCTTTCTAGTAATAAAAAAGTGCTTTCCAATAGAACTTATCGTAATTAACAAATAAATTATACAAAAAAGCTACTTTATGTCCGTTTATGTTTGGTCATTTATGTTCATTTGTATTGTTTTATATTTTGTTAAATTATATTAGTTTAAGTTTGCTTGTTTATGTTCATGAATTGTTCGTTTAGGTTTTAAATGAACGAACATAAATGAAAATGAACACGAAAATGCCTATTTTCTAAATGAACGAACACGAACACAAAAATTTGTTCAATTATATGTCCGTGTTCGATTAAAGTTAGATGAACGAACACGAACATGTCTCTGTTCGTGTTTGTTCAGTTCGTTTACAGGCCTAGGTAAACGTGTCAAAATATATATAGAGAGAGAGACAGAGAGGTTGACACCTGTAACAACAAGGATGCAGGTAAACCAACAATGTTGCTTCTTCCGATAACAACCGCTTTCTTACCCATAATCTCCACACCGTATCTGATTAACAACTCAACACAACCTTTTGGAGTGCACGGGACGAACAACGGTTCCCGTCCCCTCATAGCTAGATTTCCCATATTCACAGGATGAAAACCGTCTACATCTTTTTCCAATTTCACTACATTCAGAATCTTCTCTTCGTTTAGATGCTGTTTCATTCACTTCATCAGCAAAAAGACACTTCTACCCTTCTAACTCAGATTCAAAGTGAATAAAAGATTACCTGAGGAAGAGGAAGCTGGACAAGGATACCATGAAAAGATGGATCTGCATTAAACCGCATTATAGCATCACAAACTTCATCTTCGGTACAATTGTCGGAGAATTCGGTCAGTTTGAACTTGATTCCGGCTTCTTCACATGCAGTTATCTTGTTACGAACGTATGTTAGGGAATCTTTTCTCTCGCCTACTAAAATTACACCGAGTCCTGGAACCTCACCAATTGTTTTCTTCATTCTTGTTACTTCCGTTGCTACATTTGATATGATTTCCTCGGAAACTTGTTTTCCATCGATTACTCTAGCAGTATGATCACTAGCTGTATTAAAATATCACTAGTTAAGTGTGAATTTCTTCATTATTTGTTTTTCCAAAATTTGACGATATAAATAGTCATTTTAGAAATATTGTCTGTCACGTAAACTATAACTCATTAAAAGAATTTAACCAATGGAACCAATCATTACAAACACAATTTTCATGGAGTAGTGATGCGAGGCCAAAGTTAAACTGCATTTAATATTTTGTGACCACAAGCAACAAGGATGCTTTCAATCAATAGTGCTCAACAATAGGGTCCAAGAAGCCAAGGCGTGTGGCGAAGGCTCTAGCCTCGCATATTTGACGTGCCCACCCGCTATCTTATAGAAATAACCATGGCCGAGTACTCTCAAATCCGACTAGGGAGCGCCTAGCGACGTTTGCAACCATGGAAATAACTCATAAACACCCAAAAATAAGGTAATAAAAAGAACTACAAACAAGTTAATAATATAAAAAAGAATGAACAAGCTCTGTCTAAATAGTCAAAGACAAAGAAAGCAGCAGCAACTAAGAATACCTGCAACTCTCTTGACCATCATTACAACTCTCTTAAACCACTACGTGATGTGTGCGTCTTTGCCTTATCTCCTCTGTGTCGCACCACTCCGGTACACCATTCACATTTGGTTGTTTGAAAAGCAACTTACTTCGCATGGGATTGCCCATGCCTCAAAGGTGATTTTTACAACACGCTTCTCACTCGAACATGCCTCACTTGATTACTTTCATGATTGCTTCTTTTAATTTAGACTACTTTGAAACTCTCTTATCCCAGGCGCACGCCTAGGCGTACTTTTCAGGATCAGCACAGACTTCTCGTTTCGCTTCAAAAGCCCACACACATTTTTCAAGCCAAGTGACAACGAAATTCAGGCCAAAAACCGTCTCAACATGTTTGGAACAATTATACCAACCCTAAACAAGCTTGGAATCAACCTATAACAGAAGCCTAAACTAGCCCTAAAGAAGCCTAAAACATGTCTAAAACCCCTAAAAAATGTATTTTTACACTACACATCTCGCCTAAAAAAGCCCTCGCTTTTTTTAAACGCTTTGAAAACTATGCTTTTAATATGAACTTTTTCATGTGTAAGATCATAAATGTCATGTATAGCTAGACTATAAGAACTTTTTGAATTGAATATAGTATGCCGCGTGCCCTTGCATAAGTGAAGCTATCACTTTTCCTCGCACCCCTCATTTTCTATGACCCTAAAATCAAGATGGTCACAAAAGGCCAAGAGTAATTTCCGACACATGAACATAAAAACTAAACTTAATAACTGATTAATAGCTCAAAAGCAACATCATGAACAAATAACAATACACCATGTGGACAATAAACCTAACCTAGAGGAATGAAGCAAGAATAAACATTAACTAGAACGAAGAGTTACCGAGTTTGTGAGTAGACGATTCACTATAATTGGTAGAGCTAGAAGAATTCCAGACATCAGGGAAGTCAAGAGAAACAAGCGAAGAAGGCGACTTCAAGATTCGATTATCATCGTAACCGGTTGCAAAAGTCCTTGATGAAGATGACACCAGAAGAAATGCATTCTTTCTCCACACAGTAGTAACAACAATACTTTGCACTTTATTCTTTAATGCCATTGCTTTGCTTCTACTAGTTTTTTTCTGCTAACAGCTCATCATCTTCTTGAAGCCCTCATACATACATATCCAGACCAGAGCTAATCAAAACAGCATAACAATTATTCAAAGAGGGCAAACAAGACCAATGAGAAACATACCAAATTGCCTAACATATTATGAAATAAATTGATAATCAGAGAAGCAAATTGAACGCTTTTATATCACTTTGGTAATATTATTAATTTGAAATGGACAAAAGTTGGATGAAAACATTTTTTTTTTTTTTTTTTTTGTTATGGAGAGAATAACATGAATCAAAAGGTTTAACAGAAGATTTGTGAACTTACTTACTCAAGTTGAAGTATCCTGATTCCTGAATATCTGTTTGCGGCTAGGCTGAAAATTGGGGGCGTTTTGAGGGTGGGCATGTTTGGGTAAGCTTTTTAAAACAACTTATTGACTTATTGGCTTTTTGGAAAAGTCAGGATTTTATGACTTATTGATTTATTGGCTTTTTCCCCTCACATACACCCTCTTTGCCAAACATCATTTTAGAGCTTATGACTTTTCAAAAAGCCAATAAGTCAATAAGTTGTTTCAAAAAGCTTACCCAAACATGCCCGAAGCTTCAAACTCCAGAACACTTTGATCGATGTACAAAAGTGGTCCCTCAACAAATTATTATTATTATTATTTTGTAGAGGTAAGGTTGTCTATACCGTAACCACCTTAGATCCTATCTTAGCGGGATTTACTGAGTATGATGATGACGATGGTGGTGGTGATTATTTTACTCTGGTAGTCTCTAGACTAGATAAATGCATGTAGGGCTTTAAACGAACCGAATGTTCAGCGAACAGTTCGTGAACTGTTCGGCGGGAAGTTCATTTACGTTTGTTCGTTTGATAAATGAACAAACACAAACAAGAAATTTCGTTCGATAAGTTAAACAAACGAACATGAACAAAGGCTGTGTTCGTTCGTTTATGTTCGTGAACTTTCGGTAATGTGTTCATTTATGTTCGTTTGTTTTCGTTCATTTAAAGGTTTTTTTTTATAGTTTTATTTATTGGCTTTAGTTTTCAAAATTTGAAACTATAGTTATACTATATGTATCCGCCAACATCCCACATTTAATCATTTTAATTTCAGTTTGTGTTAAAGATTGACCTCTTAAGTTTAGTGTTAATTATGTTAAGTATGTGTTTATTTTTTGTGGTTTTTTCGTAATCTTTCTGATGCAAAATGTAGATTATATTTTTAAAAGAATATATAACATTCACTTGTTTATGTTCAGTTCAAGGACATTTGATCAGGTTTGTTTGTGTTCGTCTACGTTCGGTAAGTGTTCACGAACATGTTTACGTTCGGTAAGTGTTCACGAACATGTTCATTTCCTTAAAGAACGAACACGAACAAGAAATTTCGTTCCGTAAGCGTTCGTGGACCGTTCATAAATATGTTCATTCCTTAATTAACGAACATGAAAATGCCTTGTTCTTGTTCGTTTGGTTCGTTTACAACCCTAAATGCATGTAAAATAACAAAACTACCCATTACATTTAAAGAAAATAATATAATTAAAAAGTTAAAGAAAAATAATTAATATTTAAGAATCTAAGTGGATGAAGTAGGTCCAATGGGAATTAAACTCCCTCTATGAGTCTATGTTGGATATGGCCATATGAGGCCTAAAGCCTTGTGGATTCATATGTGTTGGGCCCAAACATATTGGGTCAGCCTAGAACCAGTTTTCTGTGTTTGAGCAGTTTTTTTCATTTACATCTTAAGGAATTGTTTAAGGATGAGCTAGGTGTGTGTGACTGAATAATTTTTTAAATTTAATAAAGAGAGTCATCCTGTCATTGATGGAAAAGGCTTTTTTTGTGATTTTGAAAAGAAAATAGTATAGAAGAACAAATTTGTTTTGCGTGTATTTTATTAAGAGAGAACAACATTTTGTTATTGTGATTTTGAAAAGAAAATGGTATAGAACAAATTTGTTTTGTGTGTATTTTATTAGGAGAGAACAACACTTTGTGTTACTTATGTTAGCCGAAGATAAAATGAATAAGAGAAAGGACACATATTATCCCATAAATCTTTTTCCGCCCTTCACAAAAATAAATAAATAATCCGCTTTGTGTTTATAAAATTTGTTAGAATTTTTAAAAAGAAATGTGCCCTTGGTAATATTCAAAAAGAAAATTTCTAATAATTGAGAGAAACTATTTATTGTGTCCTTGGTTAACAGACCAGACATGGTTTACAAAGTACACATGGTTAACAAATTTTGTCCATTTCTTCTTTATATATAGGGAAATATTAAAATGAGAATCAGTTATGAGAACAATGAGAATTAGGTTTTCTAAAAGAATTTTTCTTAAAAAAATAATTCTCAAATATCTTTAAAAAAAATCGCTTGTTTCTGAAAAAAAAAAATGTTGCATCCAAAAATGTACATCAGGTGTAAAAAAAAAATCATCGCCGTAACAAAATTTACATCAGCGCGTAAACAAAACTTACGTCAGGCGTAACTATCGACTCGACAAATTTTTTTTTATTTTTTTTACAGATATGTTTATAATATTTTCATCTACGTTTGAGCAAAAAATTGTGGACCAACTCGATCGAGAATTAGGAGTTTTCATGGTTTTCACAACTCGTGGTGATTCTTAATTGAACTGAAGCCTATATATATATATATATATATATATATATACACACATATACATATATAGGGTGAGGTTTGGCTACAAAGTCCATTTTTTCTACAAAGTATACAAAGTCATAAAACACCACAATTTCAGCCATAAAACACACTCAAAACTCACAAGTAATAGAGTGAATATCACTAAAACACAATATCCAAACCCTAAAAGTCTATAAAAGCTTTAACACACCATCGTAAAACTATGAATATAAAACACAACATCATAATAAACATAAAACACACTAATCATTCGAAAATCAAATCCTTATCATCCAAAACACAATACAAAACCTACAAATATGACGTTTTAGTAATCTTCACTTTGTTATTTGTGGGTTTTGAGTGTGTTTTATTACTTTGTACACTTTGTAGGAAAAATAGACTTTGTAGCCAACTCTCACCATATATATATATATATATATATATATTAAATAGTAAACTTAATCCACAATAAGACTTAAACCTCTTAACATCATTAAGAGACACCTTGGTCCTCATACACACAAGATCAAGCATTCAGAGATACAAATATCTAGGTAGTGGCATATTGATACCATGATCAAACATGGAATCAATCAAGTTTGCTAGTTTCTACGCTATTTTAAAGGCACTTTTAAGTCGTTGCTAATAGGGTAAGATTCATTTGAGAAGAATCTTCTTGCAAGAAGAAAACTAAATTAATCTAGACCCTATATTTTTTTAATCAATGATTGTTAATCAAGATATCATTTTTGTCCATTTTAAATAAATCTTTAATTAATAAGGGTAGGATAGACAATTTAATGTAGAATACTAATAAATGTTATAAACGGTTACTCAAGTCTCATTAATGCCACCATAATTTTCTCATTCATCACCATTAATGTGTTGGGCCCTACACCAATTTTTTAGGAGTGACAAAATTATTTTAAAGTGTTGTGTCCTACACACATTTTATTATGATCCACAAAATTATTTAAAAGTGTTGTGATCCTACACATTCTGTACTCTACACCATAACATTATTTTTATGGTGTAGGAAACGTTGTTCTTATGGTGTAGGAAACGTTGAATATGTAGGATCCTGTGCAATAAATGTTTTTATTGTGTAAGGTGCACAACTATTTTATAGGATATACTCATTAAATAATTAAAGTTTATTAATTAGAATATCAAAAATAAATGAAAGAATAATTAAATGATTGGTTTAAATTACATTTGTGCCCTTTATTCTTTTTATTCTTAATTTATGATTTCTTCTCATTTGAACTCTCCACGTTGCTAATAACTAGGCTAATATTTACTATTTAGCACGGCTCAAGCCGAAGATCCTTAAAATCCTTTCGTTTATTATATCTTCGGATTAGAGAATAGTTGTTAAAACCCTTGTTGAGGCATGCGCAGAGTAAGGGTGGACGGGATCATTCACCGAACACATGCGGGGATTGGTTTTCACTGCACGGGGAACGATTGCCGGTGGATCGGTGAGTGGGGAGTGGTGATTTCGGTGACTACTCACCGATGCGGGAAGAGGAGGGAAGGAGGAGAGAGGGGGTTTAATGGTGGGTAGGCCTGCAAACGAACCAAACGTTCGGCGAACAGTTCGTGAACTGTTCGGCGGGAACTTCGTTTGTGTTCGTTCGTTTACTAAACAAACGAACACGAACAAGAAATTTTGTTCGTTTAGTTAAATGAACAAACATGAACAGAGGTCGTGTTCGTTTGTTTATGTTCGTGAACGTTCAGTAACGTGTCCGTTTGTGTTCGATACTTCATTAGTGTTTTTAGTTTTTATATTTATTTAAATACTTCAAAATTGTGTCGGTGTATTATATATTCTGTTCATGAATGATTGTTTGTGTTCGCTTGTTTCCATTTGTGCTCATAAACATTAGTTTGTGCTCGTTTGTGTTCGTCAACTTTCTTGCCTAAAATTAACAAACAAACACAAACGAACACGAACAAGTTCATTTTCTTAACAAACGAACACGAACATAAAATCTCGTTCGATAAGGGTTCGTGAACGGTTCGCGAACACATATATTTCTTAACAAACGAACACGAACAAGGTCTTGTTCGTGTTCGTTCGGTTCATTTACAGCCCTAATGGTGGGTCCCAACCCCTTTCAACCAATCACAATTTTTTTTAAATTCGTTATCATTCTCCATGTGTTTGAACCATTGCCAGTGATTGAGTGCAAAATGGGGAGTGAAATGGGATTGGCTAGAGAATAACTTAAACACCTAAGTGATTGAACGATACCCTCCACCCATAACCTTTTTGTAACACCTCGAAAATTTCGGGTTCAATAATAAAACGACACGTGTCATGTAAGACAAAACGCGCTGTAAACCCGGATTTAATAAAGATGTTTCGGCAGGATTTAAAGTGACGTCATGTTAAATTGTTACCTCTGAACTACCTCAATTATAAATCCCAAGACCCGATTTAATGTTACACACATCTAATATGCCCTCAATACAGGGAATTATCGTCAATAAAGGAATTTCAAAAGCATGATATGATCCCACGAAGAAAAAGAATGGAAACCCTTTGTTTTCGGGTCTTGTTTTTGGATTCAAAGCAAACAAACCCAAAGTAGTAGGGTATGTAATAGTTCAAGACACAATTTAAGGGCCCCTAACTGATAAACAATGTACTAAATTCGTGCAAGTGGATTGGCTTTTCGAAACACCAAGAAACAAACAAGAAATGGCCCCTGATGAACCTCTGCGCATCGTAGCCATAATATCCCTACGATGCGCAAGGGTCTGCCCAGCACCAGAAAACAGGCTGTTGCCTGTTTTACGCGAATTTGACCCATTTAGCCGGTTTTTCTCACATGTGGACGACCCCTAAGCACTAGTAACAAGTGTTGATCAGTTGTGGGCAGTCCTAGACCTTGTTGTCAACATGTTGTGGTGATTGAACTTGCTATATAAAGGCCTTCATGTTGCAAACATTCCTCACAACTTCTCCTGCACTCTTGGATCACTTTCTGGAGCTATCAACAGCCTCAAGTGATCATATCTCGTTTATAGGACTTCTGTAAGTGTTCTTGCCCTTCTCTAATTGAGTTTAGCTAGGTTAATTAGCTAAAAGTCAAACCGTCGTAATTACGGTTTGACTTCGAGATTAGTTAATAATGGCTCAGTCATATCTCGAATTAAAAGTAGTTATAGGTTGGTATTTATGTGGGAAATAAAACCTCAAAAGGGTTTCCCCTGATCACCACCCTAACCAGGTCAAATGTCGGGTCAAACATATAATTAAAAAGTCAACAGGATGCTTAAAATGTCATTTATGCATAATTAGCTACCTAGAACATATACAACCTGTTTGATCATTGTTATAACTTAGTAATTAGAGTAAGAACATGTCCAAACATGTTCAACCCGACTATTTCCTGTTTAGACCCGGTTCGGAACCGAAAGTCGCATAGTTTGACTTTCACTTTGACTTTCAGTTCTGACCCGTTTGGGCATGTTTTAGAAATGCCTCAGAGCTTAAATTGGATTAGAAATGCCTGAACCGTATATTCCCTTAAGACTAACCGGTCTAAGCTTAAGCTAAATTAAAGACCCGTTAGCATTCTAATTGGTTATTTATACCATCATTCCAGACTAGAGCATTTCGGTAAATGGTACCTACGCTTACTTAAGTGAATACGGCTGAGTTATTATATTCTTGCTATTTAAGACAGGAGCTAGCTCAGGTAAATACTCTTAACTTATTTTCCCTATACGGGCTTGGAATACGGTATAATAATACCGCTTGGTCGGGTATTGAATATTTAATCTTATTATGGTTAAATTATTGAGGTAACCCGGTTTAATCTGTATTGTTTGAAATAAAGACCTTTAGGGGTTAATGACCATGTCCCGGATATCCTTGACATCATTGTATTATAAAATGGCCACGCCTTAAGCACGGGGTGTAGGCATACATTGAAAGTTGCTTAAAGGGAAACGGTATCTCACTCTCTTGTGGGCTTATACTTGTGGCGTGTCTGTTAATCTTGACTCGGTTTCTACATCGGGCCCTGAACGTACAACGAACATGTAAATCTGTATACAAGGTTATAAATATAATTGTTCCAAGTTAATTTTGCCTCTGTGCATTTTAATCAAATTATAAATGATATTTTGTGCCACGTGCATTCAAACCAATTTTCTTAAACTCTTTTCAAAATGAGTCGGTTGAGTGTATTTACCAGTGAAAACTGACGTATTTTCCAAAAAGGTTAAGTGACAGGTACTGAACGTAATTGGCTGGAAGCTCAGGGCGCTAATAAGGAATCTTGCAAGTCCTAGGCGTCTAAAGTCTGTTGAACAAGTGATATGTTTTAAGATCCGCCTGTGGATCCTTTACTTTCCGTTGTAATACTGGATATTACCTTATATTCGGAATGTAATAATATTTATCTTTTGCTTCCGCTGTGCATTTATATAATTGTGTTGTTTGACTATGATGATATCAACTACGTCACGATACTCCCCACCGGGCCCACCGGTGACACGTGGAAAGTCGGGGTGTGACAGGTTGGTATCAGAGCCAACACTGAGTGAATTAAACACTAGCCTTTTGTGTTTAATCTCAGTTACACAGTTGCACATTCTTGAGTCTAGACAAGAACATAGGACAAATTCCAATTTGTTTCATTGTCTTTTAATTATTTCCTTGATTATTTTTCTGATTAGCCCTTGCATGGGCAAGTCATTTTATTTAAAAGTCCCATTTAGGGCAACCATATACTCGTTTAAATTTTAAAGGAACGATTATATTTAAATATCATTCCTATATTATAAGATCTACCATTATAATAAGATGGCAAAATCTTAAAAGGACAAGACCTAGCCTCGGGTCATATCAAGACCGGCCAAGATGGCAGTTCCTCAATTTAGATTCAGATCCTTATTAACATTCCTTTTGCAAGACCTACCATTATAATAAAATGGCAAAATCTAAAAGGACAAGACCTAGCTTCGGGTCATATTAAGACCGGCCAAGATGGCAGTTCCATAACTAGATTCAAATCCATATTTAACACCCCAATTTAGGATTGTCCTGCGATAAATATTAATAAGAATCTTAAGAGTGAAACCTAGCCTTCGGGTCATTTTAAGGCCGTGCCATGATGGTAAGACCTGTTTAAAAGATTCGAATCCCTGTTAACATCTGTAAAAATGTTAACACTCCTGGCAGGCGTGATTCGTTAAAATCACACACGTCATTTTTATATATGGATTCTTTAAAAAGATCCCTAACCCAACTTAATGATCTCTGAATCATGGGTTTAGATCATCAATTAAGATGATCATACTTTGACCATATATTGGTAAAATAATGCCTACGGGCTATAGTTAATGTCCTCTGAGACTAAAGACAGTGATAGCCTACAACTCCCTGTCAAGAAAAGGTAATGAACTTTGATTCAAACCTTAATGCCTCGATTCTCTGAAACCATGGCTTATAGATTAAACTTGTCTACGCGACTAGGCCATTTGTGCTATTATTAAAACCTTAATGCCTTGATTCTCTGAAATTATGGCTTACAAATTAAAACTGTCCATGTGACTAGGCCTTTGCGCCACCTTAATATCCTTAATGTTTTATAACTAGGATAAATTATAATAAAAATGCTAATTGAATGTAACTAACAAATTAACCAATATGGTTTATATTACCATGGTTAATAAATCGTTTAAAACGATAAGACTGTATGAGCTTCCGTATAAACCTTGCCCTTGTTTGATTTTTATGTAGCATTTAAAGCTACATGGCTAGGTCAAAAGAAGAGAACAGTCACCCTCTGGAAAACCGCGATGATGAAAGGATTAATATAACCAGAGGAGAGCTTCGTACATTGATTGATTCAGCTGTATCTAAAGCTGTAGAGGAGAAATTTAAGGAGTATAGTGAGACTAATAGTAAAGCCTCATCTGTACCCCACTCTAATTCTGTCCCTAAAACTCATTCAGAGCCGCATATCAAGCCGCCCTCTAAGAAGGAGGAACTAAAGAAGAACGACGATCGGCATTCATCTAATGAACACAGTGTTCCATCCAAGAGGATAGTGTTCGATAATGAACCGCATACCAAGTCCTGTACCTACAAATACTTTGTTTCCTGCAAACCCCGGGACTTCACTGGGGATAAAGGGGCAGTTGATTGTATGGTCTGGTTGGATGAAATGGACACAGTTGTCGATATCAGCGGTTGTGCTGAGAGGGATGTAGTGAAGTATGTATCCCAATCATTCAAGGGAGAGGCGCTAGCGTGGTGGAAGGCTCTCATTCAAGCTGCTGGGAAGATCCCACTTTACAACATGTCATGGGAACAGTTTGTTGCTCTCATTATGGAGAACTACTGCCCCCAACACGAGGTCGAAAGAATCGAATCAGATTTCTTATCATTGGTGATGACAAACTTAGATTGTCAAGCATACCTCACCCGTTTCAATACCTTGTCAAGACTGGTTCCTTACCTAGTAACACCAGAACCCAAGAGAATTGCTCGCTTCATCGGGGGTTTAGCCCCAGAAATTAAAGCCAGTGTTAAGGCTTCAAGACCTACTACATTCAGGTCAACGGCAGATCTGTCGCTATCTCTCACACTCGATGTGGTCAGAAACAAGGCCGCCAAAGTCTCTGAAGATGGAAAGCGTAAAAGGGAGGATGAGAATTCTCATCGCTCCGATAAGAAGAGGAATTCTGAAGATAAAAAGAGTTCCGGGGTTAAGAAAGACAACCAGCAGTCGGGAGAGAAGACCAGGTGCGAAACCTGTAGGAAATACCATCTTGGGAAATGTAGATTTGAGTCTCAGCCTCTACCATGTGGAATTTGCAAGTCAAGGGACCATAAAACCCTGGATTGCAAGAAGTTAAAAGATGCAACCTGTTATGGTTGCAACGAGAAGGGGCATATCAAGACCAACTGCCCTAGGAATCAGATGAACGCCTAGAAGATGATGCTGAATAATAACTATATAACAGATACCTTTCCATATCAAACAGTTATGCATGAATTTTATTTGATACTGACACATATGACTCTATAATGAATGATAAATGTTGAGAACTATTGTCTCCTCCTGATCAAGACTCTAGTCACTTAATGCGAGGTAGAAATTGACCGATGATACTTTAGAAAATGCTCCAACAAATCCTATATTGATATTTAATATCTATTAGAAATCACTCTTTTCTGATACCCTTATGGCAAACTTTCAAACTATCCAAATTCATCAGTATATTAAAGACAGATGGGACATTTTGATCCCCTGTCAAAGAGGAGATGGACTAGGTCCATCCCTCAAATGCCATTGATGGTCTTTTGTGACCTAGGCTAAGTGATATTGATATATTTTTTTAAAATAACGTTCATTAAGAATATTAGTGCCTTACTGGCCGGAATAGTTTGATGAAACCATGGTTAGTATAAAGCCATGAGGATGATGAATAGTAGTTGACGGATCGCAACCAAGAAGTTGATTCGTTTAGTAATAAGGACTCAATATAGTGATAAAAATCGACTGGTTACCTTAAAAAAAAATCAAGCCCATATTGTGAGTGATAAGAAGCAATTAATTATCAAGACTCCTTATGAGACAACCCTCATAATTACATGTATCCGTGCGATTAATTAATATCAAACAAAAAAAAATGGTGGAATTGGCCGTCCCCGGAATCGAACCTGGGTCTAGGCCGCACCCTTTCGCGCGCCTAGCCAACTGAGCTAGGTGTCTAGTTTGTGAAAATTTCCATTCTAATTTAATATAAGCACATGTACAATAAATCTTCATAAACCATAAGCTTAGCAAACTTTTATATTATCCACAAGGTATAACTTACCAAGGAAACCGTAGTAACCGATTCTTCTAAGTATCGACAAGAAATCCTTCCGGAAAGTCTAAGAGTACTCTTTCTTCGCATAGAGCACGACAACGTATATTATTTTAATTATTTTCTCATTGTTTTTCTATCGCCTGCGAATGCCAAACTATGTTTGATAAAAGTGCCATATGAGGATTGGAGTATCCTGGTATGTCCCATAGATTACTTCCATGCCTGATCAGTATGGAGGTTTAATACATGGAACCCCTGAGATATCCCAATGGTCATATTGTACTAATGTCGACTAGTAGTATTCAAAGGAGATATCCGGAATAGAATTATCCAAATAAATATTCCTTGGTAACGGAATATGTGGACTCATAACATGAATGTGTCACTTATTAGACACAAGCGTTGATGAGTGAACTGGAGCCCGAGATATGGAAATCTCTGTAACCTCCTTGTACCTTGATTATCTTCTCCTAAGATTGCCCTGTTTACCCCTGGGGGGGGGGCAGGTAGAGTTAAGTTTCATATTCCATTTAAGGTTGTATTATTACGAAATCTCCAAGACAGTTAGTACCATTATTGGCAGAATCGAAAACCCTGGTTAAGTAAGTTTTAAAGATATAGATTCATAAAGCCAAACTCATTATCCTGAGAATTCGGTATAGTAAATTATGAAAGACGGTTCATTTTGCTAAGGCATTGTTTACCGCAACCCTAATTAGGCAACGATTAAGAATCGCCATCAACTACCCAGGATCGACGATTTGTTCGACTAACTGTAAAGATTAGCTATCCCGTAAGATTAATTTTTGAGCAATAGTTGGAATAACCATCTCACCTTAAGATAAGCTTTTCTATAATAACTGCTATATAAGTATCAAGGTGGCTCCTTGGAGACCTTGTATAAATGGCATGTTAAACATCTATTGTTAGAACAATAGATAGGTAAGTTCAATTATCAGGATCTGAAAGTTGCAGTGGAAACAACAAAGCAGATCACACAAATCCCTAATTATTTGTAAGATGCCAATATTCGGCAGAAAAATCAAGGATTAATGAAAATAGCAAACCTCCTAAATTCTTGTTAAGAAATAAGGTTCAACAATAGGTATCACCCTGGAAAGGAGTGATGCGATTTGGTAAGAAGGGCAAGCTAAGCCCGAGATACATAGGACCTTTCGAGGTTATCGAATGTATCGGGTCAGTTGCCTATAAGTTAAACTTACCAGAAGAGCTCAATGAAATTCACAATGTGTTCCACATCTGCAATCTGAAGAAGTGTTTCGCTGATGAATCACTGGTTATACCACATACAGATGTGTATATAGATAAGAGCTTAAAATTTGTGGAAAAACCTTTGTCGATTGAAGATCGACAGGTAAGGAAGCTTCGAAGGAAGCATATACCTTTGGTAAAGGTCAAATGGGATGCCCGTAGAGAAAATTTCGGGTTCAATAATAAAACGACACGTGTCATGTAAGACAAAACGCGCTGTAAACCCGGATTTAATAAAGATATTTCGGCAGGATTTAAAGTGGCGTGATGTTAAATTGTTACCTCTGAACTACCTCAATTATAAATCCCAAGACCCGATTTAATGTTACACACATCTAATATGCCCTCAATACAGGGAATTATCGTCAATAAAGGAATTTCAAAAGCATGATATGATCCCACGAAGAAAAAGAATGGAAACCCTTTGTTTTCGGGTCTTGTTTTTGGATTCAAAGCAAACAAACCCAAAGTAGTAGGGTATGTAATAGTTCAAGACACAATTTAAGGGCCCCTAACTGATAAACAATGTACTAAATTCGTGCAAGTGGATTGGCTTTTCGAAACACCAAGAAACAAACAAGAAATGGCCCCTGATGAACCTCTGCGCATCATAGCCATAATATCCCTACGATGCGCAAGGGTCTGCCCAGCACCAGAAAACAGGCTGTTGCCTGTTTTACGCGAATTTGACCCATTTAGCCGGTTTTTCTCACATGTGGACGACCCCTAGGCACCCCTAAGCACTAGTAACAAGTGTTGATCAGTTGTGGGCAGTCCTAGACCTTGTTGTCAACATGTTGTGGTGATTGAACTTGCTATATAAAGGCCTTCATGTTGCAAACATTCCTCACAACTTCTCCTGCACTCTTGGATCACTTTCTGGAGCTATCAACAGCCTCAAGTGATCATATCTCGTTTATAGGACTTCTGTAAGTGTTCTTGCCCTTCTCTAATTGAGTTTAGCTAGGTTAATTAGCTAAAAGTCAAACCGTCGTAATTACGGTTTGACTTCGAGATTAGTCAATAATGGCTCAGTCATATCTCGAATTAAAAGTAGTTATAGGTTGGTATTTATGTGGGAAATAAAACCTCAAAAGGGTTTCCCCTGATCACCACCCTAACCAGGTCAAATGTCGGGTCAAACATATAATTAAAAAGTCAACAGGATGCTTAAAATGTCATTTATGCATAATTAGCTACCTAGAACATATACAACCTGTTTGATCATTGTTATAACTTAGTAATTAGAGTAAGAACATGTCCAAACATGTTCAACCCGACTATTTCCTGTTTAGACCCGGTTCGGAACCGAAAGTCGCATAGTTTGACTTTCACTTTGACTTTCAGTTCTGACCCGTTTGGGCATGTTTTAGAAATGCCTCAGAGCTTAAATTGGATTAGGATACATTTTAGAACAACCCTCTGTGATTATACACCTTGGTTCACTAGTTATCCAATTAATATGCATATTTCCGTTAATTGCTCATATGTTGACCGTTATGCCCTTATTACCTTAAAACGCGATTTATGAAAATGTAAAAGTGTAGAAACCTTAGTTACTGATATATAAACTTGTATGCAAAGTTTGACATCAGTTTGACTTGTAGATTAAGAGTTATGCTCAATATCGCTAATTTAATGCTTTATGTTAATAAAATGGCGTAAATAGCGTATAGCCTAGTTAAGCCTACTTTTTGGTATCAAACTTAATACCCACTAATGTAATATATTATTTTGGGATTTTTAAAGATTTTTAATTAATTTTAGGCTGAGCATAACTAGTAGTCGTAGGCTTAACCCGGTAATTGTCGGTTTTGCCCTTACGGGCCATAAAATGAGTTTTACATATCTAAACGACTCCAAACCTTTTGCTACTGATCACATATGATAAATAAAT
The DNA here is from genome assembly GCA_030545235.1 of Helianthus tuberosus. Classification (NCBI taxonomy): domain Eukaryota; kingdom Viridiplantae; phylum Streptophyta; class Magnoliopsida; order Asterales; family Asteraceae; genus Helianthus; species Helianthus tuberosus. The sequence continues at coordinate 194,801,569 of CM060352.1, read as the reverse complement.
TATTTTAAGCCTTCTGGAAATATAAAAATATCAGATTTAAGTATCGAACCCGGAAATGGCCTTTAATCGCCTTAATTAGCGTTTTTAACGCATAGTATGTTTTAAAATCATATTGGACATACCCGGGTTGATATCTACTGATATATGAGGCAAATTATGATATTTTAACAGTAATCAAAGGTTGATAGACTCAGACTTCAGTTTGAGCTTTTCGGCTAATGTGAAATTACCAAAATGCCCCTTCGGGGCATAGTTTGGTTAAAAATGATAAATTTCACATATATGCTTTAACCTACTGATATGACTTAGCAAATTGAGTATATTTGCTGATCACATCAGACCTGTAACTCAGTTAAACTCTTAGAGTCTTTTACAAACTTTAAAATGACCAAACTACCCCTACGGGGCATAGTTTGTGTTTAAACTCGTTTCGGGCATAATGAAAGACATCCTACTGATGTCACAACACATTTGAAGCATATTAACTTAGGAAACCTGTATATGGCTCTTACGGATACCCGTTACGCTTATTTCGCGTTCGGTTCGGTTTATGTAACAAGCTTACATAAATTAGCCGAAACGGGTCAAACCTTATTGGTTCTATCCCAAAATCCAGAATGTGTATGAAATACCCATTTAAGACAAGTCTTCAAACTTGTCGGGTCTAACACACATTCTATTCCGGTCTTCGCTTAATCACGCGCCTGAACCGTATATTCCCTTAAGACTAACCGGTCTAAGCTTAAGCTAAATTAAAGACCCGTTAGCATTCTAATTGGTTATTTATACCATCATTCCAGACTAGAGCATTTCGGTAAATGGTACCTACGCTTACTTAAGTGAATACGGCTGAGTTATTAGATTCTTGCTATTTAAGACAGGAGCTAGCTCAGGTAAATACTCTTAACTTATTTTCCCTATACGGGCTTGGAATACGGTATAATAATACCGCTTGGTCGGGTATTGAATATTTAATCTTATTATGGTTAAATTATTGAGGTAACCCGGTTTAATCTGTATTGTTTGAAATAAAGACCTTTAGGGGTTAATGACCATGTCTCGGATATCCTTGATATCATTGTATTATAAAATGGCCACGCCTTAAGCACGGGGTGTAGGCATACACTGAAAGTTGCTTAAAGGGAAACGGTATCTCACTCTCTTGTGGGCTTATACTTGTGGCGTGTCTGTTAATCTTGACTCGGTTTCTACATCGGGCCCTGAACGTACAACGAACATGTAAATCTGTATACAAGGTTATAAATATAATTGTTCCAAGTTAAAAAGGTTAATTTTGCCTCTGTGCATTTTAATCAAATTATAAATGATATTTTGTGCCACGTGCATTCAAACCAATTTTCTTAAACTCTTTTCAAAATAAGTCGGTTGAGTGTATTTACCAGTGAAAACTGACGTATTTTCCAAAAAGGTTAAGTGACAAGTACTGAACGTAATTGGCTGGAAGCTCAGGGCGCTAATAAGGAATCTTGCAAGTCCTAGGCGTCTAAAGTCTGTTGAACAAGTGATATGTTTTAAGATCCGCCTGTGGATCCTTTACTTTCCGTTGTAATACTGGATATTACCTTATATTCGGAATGTAATAATATTTATCTTTTGCTTCCGCTGTGCATTTATATAATTGTGTTGTTTGACTATGATGATATCAACTACGTCACGATACTCCCCACCGGGCCCACCGGTGACACGTGGAAAGTCGGGGTGTGACACTTTTGATGAAAACCATTGAGAAGCCATGTGGGTTAGGTGCCATTTCACCATCACAAAGACACACACCTTTTGTCTAATTCGTTTTGTTCTTTCAAATGTGAGTTACCAAATGAAACATCTTGGAATTTCTATCACCATGCTTTGCCGATTCACTACTTAAATTACACTTTTTTTAAATCTATATGAGCTTATTTTTTACCGAAAATAAGGGTGAAGAGGTCATGGTTGGGACATGATTCGTCACGTAGGAACATGAATGGAAGGCTACACCACCCCTTTGCTTGATCCTCTATGGTTTGCATGGATTAAACCATGACAACCATGTTCTCTTTTTCATTTTCCAAGATTCCATTTCCTTTTTTTATACAAAAATAAATAAGGGGATAGTGCTTTGAGTCATGACAACAACCTTAGGATAGTGGTTTTGGATGATGAATTAGAATTGGGTGACATGACGCAGACGTAGAGGGTTATGGACTTATGGTAGTCATAAGGGTCATGACCAGACTCTTTAGCCTGAGTCCTCGTATCTTGACAAGACAACTCCATTGTATATGGAATCAAAAGTATGTCCCATGTGTTGACTGTTGAGTCCTTTTCTTTTAAGCTCTAAGTTTCTTCATCATTCCAAAGGTAGTCCCATCTTTGCTTTTGGCTTTCCTCCCACAAAATGACAGACTCTTAATCTTTTTTTTTTACTGAGGTAGTAAATTTTCCGTTCTCCATTTTCACGAGGACATGTAGACGAAAAGATTATCAGCTAACCTTTTCGTCGACTTTTATTTAAAAATCCGCACAAAGAAAACTTTGAGTTAGTTCTAAAGAGGCTTGTAATTACTTAATAGAAGGGGAAAAAAAACACCCCAAATAGGCTTTGAACACATAAACTTAAGTGAAAACACGATTAACCATTTCACTATTTGTCTAGTAACACCATAGGCATAATAATCATAGTAACATCCGCAATAATAATCCAAAAGGGGTTTGAACTTTGAACCTAAACCTTGGGTTAACCACTACACCCGTGTTAGGTTTTACTTTTTATATTTCATCAAATATTTATATGAGGGCAATGTTCGAAAAAGTCTGGATGAATCAACTTTTGCATAACATACTAATTTCGAATAAAAATGTGTGTGTATGTCCACCATAAGTGGGTCCCACCATTGTTGTCACAAACATCTTTAAACCCAAACATGTGTCTTTTATCCTATAACTAATGTCTTCTACCTAAGTCAACAACTGCAAAACCAATCTAAGGCAGTTTGTTGCTCGTATATTTGTTATCCTTATGTAATTTGCCCAGTTGATTGAAATGAAAATGAATCTAAGGCATCATACCCTAAGTTATTAAAATTTGAGAGGCTAATACAATTACTCAAACTAACGTATTTCCACCCAAAACTTACACATAACGGAAGGACGAATAATAAAACCGAAAGTCTTTAGGGCCTTTATAATGAAATTCTACTTTAGTAGGTATTGACAAATACAAGAGTTAAGTTTTGAAATTTAAAAAGCCTAAATAAATAGTAAATTCAAATATTCACGCGTTTTTACAATCAATACGAAATAAAGCAAATTCATTAACTCATTAAATCCGTCGAAATTAGAATCGTGGCTCCAAACGAAGAAATCTATGCCCGAGAGTCATGCAAATCGCCTATTGTTGTTGTGATCACAACGCCAAATGCCAATCCGTTTTGCCTTCATTTATATTTTATGGATTCCTAAATCCAAATGAACCATAGTTATGTTTGTTTTAATTTAAATTTTAACCTAGTCACTCGCCATATGACTAGATCAATTCTCATATTAGCTCCGTAAAAACCAAGGGTCTGTTTGGTATGGGATAATGGAATGGTCGAAGGAATGGAATGAACGAGGTAATGGAATGGACGAGGGAATGCAATGGATCATTACCATTCCATGTCTTGTTTGGTTACCATGTGTGAATGAAATGAATTATTATTGTATATTGTTCGGTAGGCAAGAAAAACGGAGTAATAAAATCAGCGGTGAGTGGTGGTGGTCGGTGGTAGTGATTGTGGGTGGTTATAGGTGGCGGTGGTGGGTGTCGGCGGCGATGGGTGGTGGTGGCGGAGGCGAGTGGCGGTGCGGCGGTGACGACGAGTGGTGGTGGCGGCAAGGTGGCCGTTGGTGGTGGGTGGTAGCAAAGGTGGTGGTGGGCGGCATCGGCGGTTGGTGGTGGCGGTGGCGGCGGTGGTGGTGGTTGTGGTGGTGGCGTCGACGATGGTGGTGGGCGGAGGCAACGAGTGGCGTTGGCGGTTGGTCGCGGCTATGCTGATAACGGTGGCGAGTGCCGAGTGGGTGGCGGCGGCGGCGACGGTGGCTGTCGGGGTGAGGTGGTGGCGGGTGGTGGCGATGGCGTCGGTGGTGGGTTTTGGCGAAGGTGGTGGGTTTTGATGTTGTTGATGAATGGTGAAAGAGGGGATGGAATGGAAAAAAAACCTGGGGGGTGGAAGGAATGATTTTGAGTGAATGGAATGCCTTTTGGAATGGGTGATTCCATTCCATTGACCAACCAAACACTATTTTCTTGATTCCCTCGTAATCATCTATTCCATTCCACCTCCTATTCCTTCATACCAAACACTACCTAAAGGCTAGATATCTCTCCTCCAATCCGATAAAATTGGAACGATATAGAGAAGATTAGTATTAGTATGGCCCCTGCTCAAGGATGAAACGCACAAATCGAGAATTAAAGTGGTAGCTATCCCATAGTTGTGCCCAGCTTTGAGACTGGACGGTATGGGGGCCGGCTTAGGCCCGGCGCCGGTCCCCCACACCGCCCCCTCGCCCCGTCCCGTCCTCACCAGCAGCCCATAGCCGATTGCGCCGGTCCTCCCTTCTCCACCCTTCTCTCACATATACCTATACATACATACATATATATACACAAAGGGGTTCATCCCCCACCCCCCTAGGTCCATCCCCTCCAAGCCACTCCTACGTGACGGCCCATGGAGGACTTGCCTCCTCCATACCTTCCAGTCTGATACCTGATACACCACCACCATGCTACTTTTTGACTGTTCCTTTGCTACCATCCATTCAAATTTTCTATTTTGGATTGTTAGGCAACCAGAGATCCATATGCAAGAACCAGCTCAATGTGTTGCATACTTTAGTGATCTATTATTGATCTCTGAATCTCCTCAAACCTAACCACATGTTGTTTCCATGGTGTTGCATGCACCCTTCATCTTCCAAAGTATCACACCTTTAAAACTTGCTACCCGCCGTAGAATCGTCTAGATCTCCCTAGTGAAAACATTCATTCGATTTAAGAAATCATTACCGACGCGACAGTTCAACATCTATACAATTTACCATAGAATGAAAGAACAATAAGGTCATTTAACATCACATTATCATAATAATCAAAATTAACAACAGATTATGAACATAACTCGACTAAGAACATTGTTCATAACCATTGACAATCATCCTTCAAAACTTGTTGCACTTGCTGCTTTCCTTTTCTTTTTCTTTTTCCCCCATTGCAACCAATTGATCTCTGCCTTTCGTTTCAGTTTTCGACCACTTCATGGTTTTTCATCTTTTGCCTCTTTAAACAAGTTGGGGACATATGGACCGTGAACCATGGATCATGATCTGCCGTACTAAGGTCTCCATGCAGAGGCAGTAAGCAAACAAAGGTCTTTCCATCCAAGCTTAAGGGTGCCCTTATCCTCCACCAACGTGTAGCCATTTGACGGAAACATCCCTAACAGAAGTGTTGCTTGGGCTGCAGCATTTCCAGCTAAAGATATACCCTTGAACCCACATTGTTCCAGCTTCTCCCTCCAATTATTAAACTTCACCTCCCCACTCCTTGACGGGCCCCCTATCGCCAACACGTTCCTAATCTCCTTCGACAGCAACTGTTGTTCCACCACATGCCTTTCTTCACTCTCTTCCCCATAGCTTGACCCCAACGAGTCAAACAATGCTGAGTAGTAGTGTATTGCCTCTACAAATCTTCCCAGAAATGAACCCGCATGGCTCAGATCCTGCTCGACCACCGTCACGACTTTTGGAGCCAATCTGAGACACGTATTACAGTTAAAGTTTTATTAAGCGGATATAAATACAAACTATCAGTATAAAAGATCCATCAAGAAATGAACTTTCTGTTTGTTACTTACATTAGAGACTCTTAAACCTAAGCAAATTAGATGACAAACTGATCTTTGCTTTGATTATATGAAGGGTTGCGCTAAACGTACCACTCATCCCCTACTAAATCAGTCACATTATCTCTACTTTTATTCATATGGAGCACGTTCAGTACACAATGAGAGTACGTCTAGCAACACCCTTGCATAAAATATACAACACATATATAAATATACCTCTGAAGAAACCATAGCGTATTGGTGTCGGATCCAGTGACATCATACAACGAATGCTGTAACCAATGAACCGCAACCGCTTCCCTCTTGCTCACCTTCAATCGCCCCGGATTCAAATTCCCAACTTTCTCCGCGACAGCGGAAAACTCAAACGGGAGTCCCAATTTATCCGCAAAATCCGACAACCGTTTACCAGTCGCCTCGAGTGCATCCAACGAGTTCCCCAACCCGGTGAGCCGCACAAACGGCGGCCCACCGGGCCTGGACGCCAAAATATGAAAAAGCCCAGGCCACTGCAACCCTTGCATGATATCCAGATCAATAATGTGCACCCTATCTTCCCTCTCAAACGCTTCCTGTATTGCTTGATTCGCCGTAAAATGCGAGAACTTAACAAACGGACTGATACCGTTGAACACTTGGAAAGCTGACGTCATCTTTTTTAGGGTTTGAGAAACCGCAACATTCGGAGGGAGTGTTGTGTATATTCCTAGACATGAACTCATCAGTCTGGCAGACATTGCTTCGGAGAAGTATGCTGCAACGCGCTGTGCAGCGGTGCCGTACGGCGTTGACAGCTCGGAGATTTCGAGTAGCATCTTATTTGCTTCTTCAAAGTTGTCAGCTGCAACCGCTTCAGCACATTGTAATAGCAAAGTAAGAAGGTGTAAACCTTCTTCATCTCGTTTCTGCTGTCGAAGCTCCTCTCGTTTCTTCTCTCGTATCGCCATTGCCGTCGCTTGTGTGTTTTGATCTGTTGCTGGCGGTGGTTGTGTTGGCGGAGACTCATCCTCTTCTTGTTGCTGCTGCTGTTGTTGCTGCGGTTGTTGATTGATGGATGTAATAATAGTTGGTGTAGGAGGAGCTTCACCGGCGTTGTAGGCTTCACCGGTCCAATCTAACTGACAGTGTAAATCAGCTGGAGGAAGTGGAAACGACGTCGTTTGCGTCTGTTTCCCTCTCACCGGAACCCTAGGTTGAAAACTATCATTATTAACAGGCTGCTGGTCTACCAGACTCGGTGGATCTGTTAACGAACGAAGCCTGTATTCGAGCAAAGTGGCCAAATTAGGGTTACACGGGTGAATGATTTCTCTAACGTTATGAATAAGATGAGGTATGGATACGTCACTTGAACTGTTAATCAAGTCTTTTATGATGTTATCTACCCACACCGTCGCCGTCATGGAGTCGTCATTCGGCATGACGATGCCGTTACCATTACCACCACCGCCACCGGTTAAGAAGCTCACACCGGCGTTAGAGTTGACGGTGTTGCTGCTGTTGCTGTTACTGTTATAACTCTTGTCAGGTGGAAACATTGGGAGGCCGGAAAACACACATAACGGAGGAGAAGTGTTTTTGTTAGTTAAGTAGTTTGTTGCCGTGGATGATGACATCAGATTCGCCGTGTTTGTAGACGATGATGACGGCAGCGTCATAGTGGAGTAGTTAGGTGGGTGGGTAGTACTACTAGTACTTATAATAATACCAGTACCACTACCAATACCAGTAACATCCACATTAGCAAGATTATTATGAGAAGTATCTGTTGATGTTGAAGATGAGAACCCGTGGATACCCGCAATGTCGAGTGGATTCGACACAGGTGGTCTACGTAACATCCTGTGGTGGTGGTAATTTGCGGTATCTGGTTGGAGCTCCATATCAGAAGCTGCCCGTTTTCTCACCATTTTCGTAAATTCTTCAAAGTCTGGCAGTGTGAATTGGATGAGATAAGGTAAAGTGGTTAACTAGTTAACTGGTTAAGTAATGTGAAGTTGAAAACATGGCAAGAGGTAACGGCCATAAGCGCTAGAACAGGAGGGCATTGGGATTCTGTGTGCATTTGTTGTGTTCTCCATACACCCCACCCCACTTGTTGCTTCTTCTTTTACAACTTCTATTTAAATATTAAATATATAAAAATAAAATGAGACTTATTTTGTGAAGATGAACAGCAAGATTGGAATGATATGGTAGTCGGATATGGTGGTGAAAGGTGGCGTGATGGAACAAGGGTGGGTTAGCTGGGCCGGAGCCGGACAATGGGGTGGTGGGAGTAGTTGAGAAGGGGTGGGTTTTTGGTGATATGTGTTTGTCGAGTGAAGGGTGGGTGTCTGCAAGTGTTTGACTTGTTTGCATTGGAGGTGTAGCGAGGTTACCAATGAGCCTCGATTCCTACACTCTCCGTTCCCAACTCATATCGAGCTTTTCGTTCACCTTTTCGCACTCGATCTTTTTTATTCATTATCATGTTACCTTTTTCACATAAAAAGTAACTATGTTTGTTAAATAAAAATTAGTCTCCAACTCCCAAATCTTGTGAATCAAGATTTATATAAGTGACTTAATGTTCAATAATTAACATTACATCTAGATGTGTGTAGTTGGAAATTAAAGTTTTTCTTCTTCTAAAGTTTAGAGAAGTTGATTTAAATTGTATACATTTCAAGACTTATATTATCTGTAGTGAATTAGTATATCACCTTTAGTGAAATAGCTTCTAGACTCAAGCATTGCATAGGTGTTCATTATGTGCTTAAGTTTTATACTATACTAGATGTAACGCCCAAAATCCAAAGTTTTTATAAACATGGTATTTACTAGATTTATGTCATGAAATAACTTAATTAAGTTGTTTAATTAGTTAACATAAAAGAGTAAATAGAAAGAATGAAGGGAAAGTACAAGGGCCAATTATGGCATTTTTGGAAGTTGATGGAAGTGGTCAACAAAAGGGAAATTGAAGCCAAAAATTATGCACTTTAGGTGTGTGTGTGTGTGCGTAGAACATTAGGAGAAACACAAAGGGAGCCAAAACCCTTGTTCATCAAGAATCACCAAATTGGTGATGAATTTATGATCCAGTCTTATGCATGAATGAAGAATTATCATCATCTCAATCTTACAAACATGTGGTAAGTTGTAATTTGAGATTTGGTGATCTTATATGAAGTGGGTTTATGTTTAATCCACGAAATTGTATGAGATTAATCATGTATATGTGTTAGAATCACCATATAGAACATGGATTATGCATGATTTTGATTAATTCGATGTTTTGAGGTGAACCCCATTCGTTATGGTGAAAATGGTGACCTGGATATATCATCCATGTCCAATTCTTGTTCAATGTTGATGTATTATGTTGTGTATGTTGGATTCTTGTTAGATGAATTGAAAGAAATGTGGTGTTTGATATGTTTGATGTCTATGTGTGAATGATACTTGTTGATTACTAAGAAGATTTGATGAATTATGTATGAGCTTGGAAGATTATGCATAAATTAGTTGTACATTATGCATTAGATGGTGTACACACACCAAGTGTTTAATGAAATGCCTAGTATAAGCTGGTATGTAAAATTGTATGCTAAACAATGGATGAACATGTATAGAGTTTGATAATGACATAATTGATGATAATTAAACATGAGAAGATAAATTGTAGAAGGATTTCGTAAGGAGGTGTAGTTAATGGAATGATTGGGTGGAATTATGCATTAGGACTTGTACTCTATGCTTGAATGATGAGGTGCATATCATGTGTTGGACTAGTGGCTTAATAGTAATTTGGATATGGATATGCACTAAATGGATAGCTTGTGGACTTACTAGTAAAGAATGATATTAAGATTATGTTCAATTACTAGGATCATGAAAATGTTAGTATGTGTTGAATTGACGATACATGTGTATATGTGTAATTAGTTGATCATGTGCTTATGTGTGTGTGTCCTACACCGTGATTATGAAATGTAAATGATATCATTGCTATGGTCGACTAGGTTTAAATGAGTACATGTTCATATGTTGAAAGTATGTAAGTAAGATGGTTGACTTTCTGAAAGTTAACAATGTGTGAGTAGCACGACTAGGCTTTTGGATGCATTTATAAGGGTAGAGAGATCACGTGTTACAAGTTAGATTATTTAATGTGCTATACATGATGGTGAATGAAATTAGCATGGATTTAGAATAAGTAAATTGTTAATGCGAGTTATATGCATGCTAGTAGTTATTTAACGAAAGTCAAGCAACCGTTTGGGAGGTGTGTTAAATAAGTTAATGCGAATGGACGGAACTTGTTTATAAGTAGTCTATTATCGGATGATCATATGCATGATTAGGGAGGTGTGTTAAATAAGTTTAAGTAAATAAGATGGTATGTATGTATGAATAATTGGACTCATAGTAGGTTTAAGTCGTATGAACTAGTATGCATGATGTGTATAGAAGATATATATGTATGTACATGATTATGCGAAAGGCGTACATTGTGTTGTAGTTAAATGGATACATACAAATGGTTGGCGTCCTTTTTATGAAGATGTAGTGCTTGAATATGTTGAGATTACGGGTTTGCTGACCAAGTTATTATTGAGTATGCTTGGAAGTGCAGGTTTATGAACGTTGGACTTTCGAAGTGTTGACATAGTAATGAAACGATTGAATGTTAGAAGGATAATTGGTTTGAAGTAACTTATGCAGATAGAATATGCTATGGACATTTTAGTTTATACAATATTTTATGTTTGACCGTCACCATCTACTGACGGGTTAGTTGTATGTGGTGATCAGAGGATTTCACCGATTTTATCTATCACCACCGAGTACAAGCGGTTGTAGATTGAGCTAAAGAGCAAGGATTGTACGGAAAAGATGATTACATGGTTGTCATTTATATTACAATCGATATGATAATTAAAGATAAATGTTGAATTTCTTTAGAGAAAACATATATTATTTTATAGATGGACCTCCGAGTATGTCAAATTCATTTATAAAGAAAGAAATTTTATGGTACATATTTCCGTTGCGTATTTTATGATCAAAACGTGTTAGGGTGTTACACTAGATGATTCAACTCGCACGTTGTTACGTGAACGTGAGTGCGGAATTTTAATGGTATCGGCTTGATTTGTCATGATACTAGCATATGCTACAACAAATGAAAAAGAAAACCCAAAAAATAAAGTCGTAACATAAAAGCTGCCTCAACGAAAAAATATTAAAATTACCATTGAATATCCAGTCAGTTCACCTGAAACGGTTCAAATCCACAGAACATGGCCAGTTATACGTTCGGTTTTCAATTCAGCCTTCCCGTCTACTTCAGTTCAGAAAACTTGGTTTGCGTTAATCATGTCTACACTGATAAATAGATGACCAACCAACACCTTTGCATGTTCTCTATACTATTGACACCAAAACTAACTTTTTTTTTTAAATACAGGCTAATAACATGTTCATCTACTTATTTTTTTAACTGAACTTTATGATTTAAATGGCAAAATCGTCCCTGAGTTTATTTATTTTTGACACTTCAGTCTAAAAATGAAACTTTTCGTATTTGGGTCCATAAGGTTTCATTTTTGTCGTCATTTCCATTCAGTTGGCAAATAGGGTTAGAAATTTATGTTAATCTCTCCTTTTTCGTCGTTTAAATGATGGAGTTCTGGCATAGAATGACGATTATACCCTCCATTTAAATGGGGAAAACGACAAAAAGGGAAGATGTTAACAGAAATTTCTAACCCGGTTTGCCAATTAGATGGAAATTGCAACAAAAATGAAACCTCAGGGACCTAAATACAAAAAGTTTAATTTTCTTACTGAAATAGCAAAAGTAACCAAAACTCAAAGACTATTTTAGCATTTTACTCTACACGAATTTTAACATGATCAAAACTCTTTCTAAACATGACAATTAAATTTTACATTTAGTATTGTATAAAAACAAAACCATATCTAACAATATATAGTTTCATTATGTTATTCCATATGGAGAGTAAAACATATAAATGATTAAAGAGTAAATCACGTTTACCCTTTTAGCCCAAAGAAAACATTTTTTATCATTTGAGCCTCCAACGTCTTTTTTTCTAACCTTTTTAGCCCCTAATACTAACCTTATCCATTAAATGTTAGGGGTCAAAAGGGTTAAAAAAAAGACGTTAGGGGCCAAAAGGGTTACAAAAAAATATGTTGGGGGCTCAGATGTAAAAAAAATACTTTTTAAGCTAAAAGGGTAAAAGTAATATAACACAGTAGCCAAAATCCTAATTTACTCATGATTAAACTTCAAACACACACTGAATACCAAACAGCAAACCTCCATAATCGATACCCCATTTCCGCCATAAAAAGCAAACTCACTAAGAAATTAACACCTTCAACCACCACACCACGAAGGTGACGATGAATGAAGAACCAAGAGAGAGAGAGAGAGACGATTACTTGTTAGTTGTTACAGAGATATATGAGAGAGCTTGGATGTCTATATTTGCATATTTATATACTGCTTGAATTTTCAAATATCTTTTAGTTTTAAAAATTAAAGAAATAAACAGGGAAGAGTGTATACACTCTGGTTTGGTAGAACGCAAATTAAGAAAAACAGGTTATAAGAAATCAGAAAATATGAATGATGGAATTTTAGAAATTGAAGGACCAAACTCAGTCGCATATTTTGACTTGAGTAGAAAGTAGAAACCAGTGACAGATTTAGAAGAAAAGTTGTGGGATGGCGTGTACTACATTTTTTTGTTAAGGGGTAGCGGATACATAAAAGGAAGAAAAAAAATACACCAAAAATGTAATCTTCTTGCTTGGAAAGCCGAGATGGGTAAAATTCCCACCTTAGCTGCCCTTGCTAAGCGTGGAGTGGTTATTGACGATACGTCTTGCATTCTTTGTAACTCGGGTGAAGAAAATGATGATCATCTTTTCACCAGATGTATCATTGCTGCCCAACTTTGGTTTGTTGTTTCTAGATGGTGCAATATTGCTCCTGTCATCACGGCGTCGGTCAAGGAAGTTCTGGAAGTGCACAATCAGGTTGGCCTTGCGGGTAAAGCCAGAGACGTTTTCTGCGGTATTGTGAGAGTGGCTTGCTGGTGCATTTGGTGGGCGCACAACAGTCTCAGGTTTGATAATAAACAGGTGAAGGTGGCCGGGATTATCAGTGATATCAAATCGCTTGGTTTCCTTTGGATTTGTAATAGGAGTAAAGATAGAAACTTATCTTGGGCAGATTGGTGTAGTTTTGTGAATATGCAGTCCGTTCTTTTGTTTGTTTGGCCTCCTCGTTTTGGGGTTTGGTTGGTTGTGGTTAATGAAATTTTCTTTTAAAAAAAAAAAGTCTACCTCTCATGGTATGCTAGATCCGTCCCTAGTAGAAACTAGAAAGTAAGAACGTGATCAAGCCGGATTTTAGAAACTATTGTTATTTTAGAGCATCTCCATTTATCACATCACGGACACACACTAATCTTCTATACGTCTATCCAAGCAATGCGCGATAAATAAATCTTGCATCCTATAAACAACTACAATTGTAAATAGGAATCAAAACTTAACTTTTTTTAACGGCAAATGTTATAATCATTAAATACTCCTATTTTCTAGATTTGAACCTCAATCTCTCAATCAAAACTTAACTAAATGTGAGGTTAAAAATTGTGGTTTAAGTATAAGAATGGGATAAAGAGGAGAAGGTGGGGCGAAGAAGAAAAGTGGGGTTTGGTAAGAACAGGAGAAGTCCATGTCCCAATAACAAATGCTAGTGTTTGACATTTTGTTTTCAAGGAGCATCAATCAACTCAATTCAGCTTTTTTCACTTCATTATTTTACGTACTTTCTCACCCCCACCTTTTGACTCCTCCACACTTAAATAATCATATGCTTCTTCCAACAAAAAGTAAAGGTCCTAATATTAAAACATGCGAAAACTTATTTACACATGGTGTATACGGCCCGTATACACCATGTGTAAATTAGTTTTCCCATGTCGTATACAATGTATACGAACGTGTATACGGGCCGTATAACAGTATACGGCCCGTATAGAACGAAATTTTGATTTTTAAAATATTTTAGAGTGGTGAGGTGCTCAAAATAAAACATCAACAAGTAATAAAGATTGAAGAACAAGAAAACGTGTCGTATGACTGTAATAAAACGGAAGCTATCAACGCGGGATTACGGGCATGGTGTTATTCTTTATTTAATATTTATAGAATAAAAGGAAGGGTGAGGCATTTGATGAGAGTTGTAAGGAGTCTGAATAAAACGGAAGCTATCAACGCGGGATTACGGACATGCGTTTAATTCCCAACATATTTGTTTTGTCACGTACATTTCGTAAGAAACTTTTCGTGCACTGAACCTTCACCTCCAATCATTTCCTGGTCAAATCACACACTATAAAGTTTAAACTTATCGTGTGTTGTAGTTTGGAAAGATGACCGAATAGAGATCTGAATAACAAACTGTGGAGAACTTGTTTGCGTTATCCACCAACAATCCGTTCATTATCTGTTGTTATTTAAAACAATAGCAATTAACGTTCGGTTGAGATAACGGTTTTTCAGTATTCGGATTTTGTTGGTTCAATACCAACTGCTCGAAATCCCTTTCGTTTCATCACCGGTTTCTACAGCACAAGCACATACACAGGGGAGAATATTCTCGAAATTGAAGGAAAAGAAAAAATGGTTGTTGATGTTTTTTCTCTATCATGATTTTGTTGAGTCGTCGGGAAAACTTTTCCTCAGGGGAGGGTGAGTAGTATGAGTCTGAGTCCATTGTGGTTCGTGAATGTTGGAAGAACCCGACACGTCTTCTGCTGCCTCTTCGGTTGGTAAAAGACATAGGATGGCTTTTAATACAGGCTCTTTGTCGGTTGTGGTTGATTTATAGGAGGAGGTTATGAAACGAATATATGTTTATGCGAACATCCTTATTTTGTCACGTACATGCGTTTAATTCCCAACATCCTTATTGTATCAGACTCTCTCCCCTCCTGATGCAATTTTCACAGTGGTACCAATGTCCTGCTACTACAATCCTTCCAACGATCCTTGTCTTGAAAGACAAGAATACAACGTTCATGGATCACAAGGAATGACCGATCTAAGGCAGAGAACCTGATTTAGATACACAAATTCATCACCGGTTTCTACAGCACAAGCACATACGCAATGAAGTATTAAAAGATGTTAGTTTCTTGACAGTATGGTTTCTTTACAAATGAAGTATTATCTGTCCTTGCTGCCTCTTCGGTTGATAAAAGACATAGGATGATTTCTCTATTACAGCAACTAAAAAAAGGAAAGAAAGACCTTATTTTACCATTTTTACCATATGTATACGGGCCGTATACAGTTTATACGGCCGTATACGCTCGGTAAAAAACAAATTTACCGATCGTATACAATGTATACGATGATTGGATACGGGCCGTATATTCTGATACGGCTCGTATACTATGGTAAAAAATGGTAAAAAAATGGTGTATTCTCTTTAATCTCTTAGAACGATCCTGGTATTGAGAACCTGATTCTGGTTTAAACAATGGAATTTGTGATTCAACAGAAATAACTGAAAATAACTCGCCATTCTCTTGCAAACTCTTCTGAAAGACAAGATAATGGTTTCTCAACAAATGAAGATGAAGATGAAGAAACGAGAGTTTGTTTTGAGAAATTTACAAGGTAAACCTGAATTTTTAGATTTTTAGACACTTACTTGAACATGAGTCTGAGTCCATCGTGGTTCGTGAATGCTTCGATTTCAACAAATCTTTCAAGGTCTTAAGTGATGGACAACTGGTTAAAAGATGTAGAAGAGTTTGTGTAGAGATCTTTAATGTGAGATTCTTCAAGTTTGCACATTTTGAGAAAATACCAATGTGGTCATTTTCAAGTGTGAGATTAGCCAAACGAGGATGAAAGATACTCAAACCATCTGATCCCGTTGTTGCAAACTCCTTTAATGTGAGATTCTTCAAGTTTGCACATTTTGAGAAAATACCAATGTGTTTGTCAGATTCAGAAAGCAGATGTTTAGTAGTGTTTGAGACAATTGATTTCTCTTGCGGTTACCAGGCCTATCATCTCCGTCTACGTTTGGTTTCTTCGTTTATTGGATCGTTCTAATAGATTAAAGAGGTTTTTACCATTTTTTACCATATGTATACGAGTCGTATACGGTTTATACGGCCGTATACCATTGGTAAAAAATATTTTTACCGATCGTATACAATGTATACGATGGTTGTATACGGGCCGTATATTATTATACGGCTCGTATACTATGGGTAAAAAATGGTAAAAAATGGTAAAAAAAGGGTTATTCTCTTTAATCTATCAGAACGATCCTTGTCGTGATGATTCGAAACATTCACGAACCACAATGGACTTAGACTCATACTACTAGCAGTAGAACCCGACACGTCTTCTGTGATGATTCGAAACATTCCGAATAACTAGCAGAAAAACCCGTATACGGTGATTGTTTATCCATACTATTCTTCATAGCCATATTCCCACTCACAATTTGTTGATACATATCGTCCGTTCACATTGAGTATTTTTTCTAACTTTATGCTTGCATCCACCACAGTGAATATTAACTTTGTGTGAAAGAGTTTGGAAACCGGACGAAATCTATGAAGAAACTGTTGGAATTTGTGGATTTCGGTTGGTTCAGAAACTTAACAAGAGAAGCAACTAAAAAAATACAATTGATTTCTCTTCCGGTTACCAGGCCTATCATCTCCGTCTACGTTTGGTTTCCTCAACGAAGAACCATCAGCCATTATCAGCCCTTTTTTCCTTTGGTTTCTGGTTGATTTTTGAGGGTGAGGGTTTTGAATTGATTCCTGCGCTCAAGTTTCAACTACTGGAGTGAAAATTGGTAAAAAAATGGTTTATTCTCTTTAATCTATTAGAACGATCCTTGTAACCATCAACCGTTCAAGTTGATATAGGAGAGTACTGAACAACCGAGATAACAGCTCCGGTATTTTTCACCAACCCATCTTTGGTAGTGTTTGTTTGAGAACCTGATTCAGATACACAACGGTCTCTTTGCTTCGTCTACTAGAACTATTTGTGTATGCATTCTTTTGGTAGTTAACAACGCTAATTAGAAAAAAATCTGAAAAAATTAATCATATCGATTGCAATAACAGGATGGATGTGACACACATAGATAGATAAAATGTCACAGTTGTCAAGACTGTTTGTCGGGTTTCCAATGCTCACACAGGGTGATAAACAACGCTGATACACGTAACATCTAGTTATATTCAGATTTAAACAATGCCCGCCTCAATCTTCAATACTTCAGTAAAATACCACTAGTAGAAGAACCTGACACGTCTTCATGTAACAGAGAATGTTTTAGAAATTGAAGGAAAATGAAAAGATTTGTTGAAATCGAATTTGACAACTATGACAGCTTATTAAAAGTATCGTGTGTTGTAGTTTGGAAAGATGACCGAACAGAGATCTGAATAACAAACTGTGGAGAACTTGTTTGTGACAGGTTCTTCTACTAGTTACTCGGAATCGATAAATAACCAACACGAAGATCTCTGCGATCGCTAAGGTTTTCATCAACGGACTGATCGGTAACGTTACTCTACCTGTGCTCCGATTTAAGCGGCATGTTCCGATCAACGTTTATCGACATTGTTAAAGGTGATGAAGAGTTTTAGAAACCTTAGAATGATTGTGTTTTTACGGGAATAAAACGTGACACTTGAAAAAAGCCAATATATACGGCCCGTATATAGTTATACGGCCCGTATACATGTCCTAACATCAAAAACCCACAAAAATAAATCAATTGAGCCGTATACGTTTTACAAATCGTATACACATGTATACGACTCGTATAACTGTATACGGGCCGTATATAATAAAACCAAAAAAAACATTCTCTGCGCATTTTCCTATTCAAAAACATTCTATACGGGCCGTATAATTGTATACGACCCGTATACAATAGGGGATGTGAAAATAAGATATAGGGTATGTGGGAATAAGGGGGGCCAAAGTAAATCCTCTACTAACTTTCAACTTTAAGAAAATGAGTAGATTATGAAATAATACACCAATTGCTATCAGACACGTCACTATAAACACATAAATCTTTCTATACTAATAAACAAAAATCCTTTTTGGACACATGTCATTCTCTGGTAATTTCTCACCCTTATTTTTTATTTATCTCTTTTATTAAATAATAATAATAATATTAAACATCAATTTAACTAAATCTATTTATCTCTTTTGTTTAATTGATTTCTTTTTTAACTCTAAAATTTCAATCTTTGGCGATTTAAGTCTATAGTTTCAATCTTTGGTATTTTAACCCCTTTGATTAATTTGATTTTTCACTTCTAATTCAAAAGTTTTATCTTTTGCAATTTAACCCCTTTAATTTTTTTTATTTTTAACCCAAAGTTTTGTATCTTTTGCAATTTAATCTTAACACTTTTTTTTTTACTTTCAACTTTAGTATCTTAAATCTATTTATCTCTTTTGTTTAATTGATTTCTTTTTTAACTCTAAAATTTCATTTTTTTGGCAATTTAAGTCTATAGTTTCAATCTGTGGTATTTTAACCCCTTTGATTAATTTGATTTTTCATTTCTAATTCAAAAGTTTTCATCTTTTGCAATTTAACCCTTTTAATTTTTTTTACTTTCAACCCAAAACTTTTCATCTTTTGCAATTTAATCTCAACACTTTTTTTACTTTTAACTTTAGTATCTTATATACTTTTTATCTTTCATAAGTTCTCCGTTTAGCGTGTCGTTCTAAATTTCCGACTTAACACGCCGCAACGTGCGTGTGGGGTTCAACGTTTTTTCATCTATTTTTTTCCTGTTTGACATGTCCGTCGCAGCGTGCAAGTCAGAGATCGACTTAGTTATTTTTTTCTCGGTTTTATACACAGACTCGTGGTCATGTGAGAAACATTTGTCTTTCATCTAACATGATATATAACTAATGAATCCCTGCCGCATTGCGGCAGGTGGTAATTCTAGTTGTGGTAATATTACGCAATCTTATAGAAATGTATTCTAAGAACCAATTAACCAACGCATTTTATAAATATAATCATGGTCATCTAACTTTACAACATCCGATCAAAATAAATTAACTTTACAAAATAATTCATCCAATAAAACAATGGCATGTGTCTAGCTTTTTAGGTCTTGTGCCATGTAGGTTCAAGAATATATTGATTTTGCGAGCAACGAGCCATGTGTATTGTGTACCCAAGAATATGTTCATCTTGTTTGTGATTAACATTTTTCAAAAAATGTATGCGAACTAACTACTAAGAAACTAAAACATTTTAAAAAATTTCTAAAAACTTGGCTTTTAATCTTCATTAATACTTTAAAAAGACAAATTCTTTTGAAAATAATAAAAATACTTAACTTTTAAAAATATTCAAAATCTTATAATTATTAATACTCAACTTTTAGTATTCATAGTACTTAATTTTTTAACCTTTAATTAAACAAAATGTAGGCACATGTGTTTCGAAATTTTAAGAGTAATTTATTTATTTGAGTTCATGTGGCTTTGTTATTTTTACGGGATATTGGATTTTAATAATCCGAAGTTTCACCTATTGGCCGATAATAATCCCAACTTTAAAATTTCACTCCAATAATCCCAACTTGTAATAGTTTGGACGTCATTGATCCATTTCTAACATAGGTGCACTTAAATCAATTAAGGAGCCTCTAGGTGTAATTGAATCTATTGAGGAGACCAAATTCTTATATGTTTGAAAATGATCAATGGCGTCCAAACTTTTCCAAGTTGGGATTATTGAAGATAATTTTTAAAGTTTGAATTATTATTGACGAACATGTGAAACTTATGATTATTGAAATCCAATAACCCTATTTTTACTAATAGAACTCAAAATTTAACTCGTTAACCTATTGAGTTTTTGTGGTTTTCAATTTTACCAATTTAAATCAAATTAACTAACACAATCCATATATTTTGTTAACTTTTACAAAAATGTCTACTATTAAATAAGGCTTCGTCTATTTGGACACCCTTTGACTTCTATACGCGTCGTATAGATCTATTCGAGTCGTATAGACACAAAAGTCAAATATGTAGATGGCAGTCCTTGTCTAACGGCTGAACCTAGACGGGTCATATAGGTCCATGGTTGTAGAACAAGGTCTCCAAGGCCGAGTACTCCCCGAGTAGTCGCTACAAGGTAGGCTGCCGATGCGACTTTCTTCAACTCCGACTAATTACTCGGAATCGATTAAATGCGGTCAACATTGGCCAAAATCGGATCTAGTAGGTCAACTCGGGCCGAGTTTTACTTAAAATAAAATAAAACATAACTTCTATGCCTATCATATTAAAGAATGAATATCAATTTCACGTATTTTGTTATAAATATTAGTAAATTTATGTTATTTGACATATATTTAATTTTCGAAAACTAATTTCTTTATAATTTGGCATCTCCGAGTACTCCCCGTGTACTCTCTGCCTAGGCCGAGTGCTCTCAACTCCCCGGTTGACCGACTAGGGAGCGTCTGGCGACTTTTACAACCATGTATAGGTCTATATTGGTCGTATAGACCTATACTAATCATATTGACTGGCTTCTTTGTTTTACAGTTTTTTTATACCATAATCTATAGTTTTAACAAAGTATAATAAAAAAAATATTTATGAGTAAACTTCTGTTTTGCTCCCTGTGGTTTGGTCAATTTAACGGTTTTGCCCCAAACCTTTAAAAATAGCCATTTTCCTCCTATAGTTTGCTATGGTTTTCCATTTTGCTCCTCGCCTCTAACTCCATCCAAATTGTCTGTTTTTCCATTTTGCTCCCCGCATGGAGCAAAATGGAAAACTCATAGCAAACTATTGGAGGAAAATGACTATTTTTAAAGGTTTGGGGCAAAAACGTTAAAGTGACCAAACCACAGAGTGCAAAATGAAAGTTTACTCAATATTTATTTTAAAACTAAAAACATTCTTAAAAAATTATCGTATAGTATAGGTTTGGTACATATATATGTAGACAGACACTCGTAGCGTGTCTTCTGTGTCACACTTTTGATTTTGAGGATAGTTTTTTTACTTCGGGGATTTCCATGCATTGGTTTGATTGTAGCATTTTTTTTTTTTTTAAATAACCTCTTTATTGGTTTAATTTATTCGGCTCATGGATAATGTAACTCGAGAGCTTTTAAATTGTTTTTAGAGTAAACTGCCATTTTGGTCCCTGTGGTTTAGGTACTTTTGCCATTTTAGTTCAAATCTCAAACTTTTTAAATCTGGGTCCCTGTGGTTCACTTTTATTGCCATTTTAGTCCAAAATTAAGAGTAAACTGCCATTTTGGTCCCTGTGGTTTCACTTTTATTGCCATTTTAGTCCAAATCTCAAACTTTTTGGAACAGTCAAAAAAAGAGGGGTTTTGAATTTTGGACTAAAATGGCAATAAAGTTGAAACCACAGGGACCCAGATTTAAAAAGTTTGAGATTTGGACTAAAATGGCAAAAATGCCCAAACCACAGGGACCAAAATGGCAGTTTACTCTTGTTTTTAAGTCTTTCCTATTCTGATTTTTGTGGCCCTTGACTCGGAAGAATTAATTCTTCTTGGAAATCTGGAAATCTAGAGTTTGTTTTGAAAAATATAATAGTTTTGTTTGACAAATCATACAACGGGTGGCTGGTATACTACCATAATGGGGTATACTACCATAATGAAAGTGCCTTTTATTTTCTTTATTCGGATCGGATTTTTGTTGGCTTCATTGGGGAGATCACGTAGTTTGTTACGTCAGCTCCAAAAGGATAAGTTGCCTTACGAAAGGTGTTGAAACTAATGCCTCATTTGAAAAAAATAAAAATAAACAACTAGGCTGTTCACTTCAAATCTTCCTAAAATTTCAAACGGGGTCCCCAAACCACCTAAAATCTCCCTACACGCGGAGGGATCAGCGGAAATATCATCCCCTTGCATAATGCTCCAAGGGGAACGATGATAGTTCACAGCCCGGTCTTCTGTATAGGTACGGTAATAAAACTCCAATTCAGACTCATCAAGCTGAATAGGAGGCCCTTCAAAACCCACACCCCCAGAAGCAGAACCGGAAGCCTTCTCAGCGGCAGGAGATTTTTTCTTTTCAGCATCCGCAAACTTCAGGTTCAGATCATCAGTATCCTGCGGGGAGATCAAATTATCATTGGAATCCACCGTATCAAAGATCTGAGCCGCAGGTTTCTTTCCAGTATCCTCTGCCCGCGCAGATGGCTCATTCACCATTTCCATGGAAGGGCTTCTCGTAAAATCTTTATTAACCCCCGCATCCGCAGCCGTGTCATGCGGGGGGGAAGAAGGAGCATCAAATAAAGAGAAACCTTCATCTTGCGGTTCTGCAAACAAAAATAACTATCAATTACAAGTACAAAGACAAAGACAAACAATTATAAGGCGATGATTCACTTACCAGACACAACCGCAGGCTTCACAACAGTTGTCCGTTTGGTCTGTATCCTCGGACGCTTCTTCTGGCCGGCACCAACAACCTTGTCCTCTATTTTTCTTTTCTTCTTCTCATCAGCTGGCTAGGAACCCTCGGGGGACCCACTTGCAGCCGCACCACCACCTGAAACACCCAAACCCTCAAGGGTGTCAGACACTACCACGTAATCGGTATATCTGCGAAAACGAGAACGAGAGATACCTGCCGCCTGCGGCACCAAAGGAGGAACAACAGCAGCTTCAGGCTTTTTCTTGCCGCGACCCCGCACAGCTTTCTTCACATGCTTCTTGAGAGCACCCTTCACCTCAAAATCACACAGGGCCCCAAGAATACCTGCGTTTACATCATCAAACAAGAAAGTCAGAAAGGTGAACTTATTTACAAAGCAAGTAAGAAGATTGCAGACTATACCTTTGCCTTGCGGCAGGGGTGCCGTCAGCCCCTCGCGATCAGGAACGCGGAAGTTGTTGATAATGATCAGGTTAAAACCTTTTTCACCTTCCGCACACCGAACTATCTCAACCTTGCCTGTGAAGTTCGGATCAAATATCCTCCACAGCGCAGCATCCACTGGTAGTACACTTACAAATCAGTAACACAAAACGAAGCAAGGAAACCGCATAAGAGTAAAAGTACTTACCACCACTTTTCTCCCGCACAACGGGCCTTGATTTCCTATCAGGCCTGGTCAACATCATCCGCAGCACCCACAACTGCGAGTTGTCCAGCTTCTTAAACTCGATGGTCTTCAACCTTGGGAACCACTCCACCGTCTTCGCACTAGGAAGCTCAATATCCTCCGCAAGGATCGTATCGTTCACATTGCGAAAGGTCATCCTGGAAACGATCGCGGCTGCCTTAACATAAAAGAACTTTGTCTTCCACTTTCTGATACCCTTGGATGGGGTCATCAGCTTAGGGCTCCCATACCGTTGGCCAAAAGAAAAAACCCAGTATTTACGGTCAACTGGTAAAACCGCCGGAAGTTTTCAACAAAAATTTCCAGACCAAGAGCACGAAAGGTATACTCAAAATGAAGAACCCAAATCATCCCAAATGGGCTCATCTGGGAAATATGGAGTTTATACCACTCCAAGACTTCGGCAACAAACACCGTCAGCGGCAGTCGGAGGTTGCCATCGAGAAATAAATCAACCCACATGGTGACATATCCTGCCAGAGCATCAGCACCGGTGTCACCCTCCTTAGGGAAAAACAGCCCCATACTCCTGGGGCATCTGAATGCTGGTCATCAGGTTGTCAAACTGAGCCTTCGACCACTTCAGCACTGGTAGGCCCCCGCCGGGAGCACTACCACCTTCTTCATCTTCTTCCACCGCCACCGGCGACGAGTGATCAGGGTTTTCATCCTCAGCATGGTGTGGATTGGATGGTTCAGCCATCAGGGAATGTAAGGAAGAATACAGCAAAATGAGTTCACAAGAAACTCAGAAACCTCACCGGAATTTTAGACAAGTTTATCGGAGAAGACGAAGGAAGAACTTTTCTCTAGCCGGAAATTTTTAAAATTTTGAACAAGTGAGGGGAAACCACAAACTGGTTCCCCTTATATACCCATCGCAATTAATGAGATGCAGTAACCGACTCATCACGTTCAAAAATGGCGAATTATGCGACTACATGTGTTCAGCGACGCTTCCTGTCACGGCCCCCGACCCGGTTTGACCCGTTTCAGGAGTCGCGGGACAGAAAATCCCGTGGTATTTATTTAACAGCGGAAGATTTATTCAGGATCTTTTTAAAACTGCAACTTTCCCGATTATTTTATTTCACAACTTAGGATAAAACCCCGGTAATTTACAATCAGATGATTTCACTGAGAAATCTTTATTTTTCAAAACATGTTTCTTTATTTTATACTGAGCCACTTCCTTAAGCTTTGTAGTGCTTCGCGTCACTTTTCCTTGATCACACTAGATCACCTGAAACATGTTTGAAAAAGGTTTTGTCAGCGGGAAATACTGGTGAATCATTCTTTTTACGAAAACGAATCGTTTGTTATAATTTACAGTATTAAGAGCGATTACAATGTTTCCTGATATCAACCAACTACCCACAGTATTTGTCACTCGAACATCCATCGGTAACCTCTGAGTCCAATGGTGTCTGTGACTATGGTCATATCACCCCTTGGCTACCCCGTTGTCCAATGGTGACGGTTATCAAGTAATGTATACAAAACCCCACATACCGGCTCTAATTTGGTGATTACAAAGACTTAATCCCCGTAATTATAACTTTGAAAGTAAACAAGATTTTGAAATTAAATTTGATAAAAAATAGAATGACTCACATTGCAGATTTATATGAGCAGAGCTTTGCCTACTGATTAGCCTTTTAACCTATATTTAATAACATGCACACGAACTCGGTTAGTAACTAATACAGTATTTACGATAACTCACGAGATTAAAACCTTCACAACGAATGACAAAGTGCGATACTTAAACATCCACCGTTTTAACGACGAATGACAAAGCATAAACCCTAAGGTGGGCAGCACTTAAACATCCATTGGATAGTTTAATCGATCGAACATTGAATCGTAGCAGCGATCGAGTTAATACCCGGTATCGGAGCAGCGCCTCGCTAATATAATTGATATTTTCGACTTCAGAGTACTAAAACTTCGTTTTTTGAAAGTTTTGATCGACACCAGTGGACTGTGCAAGTGACGGGCTATTTATAGTTGAATTTAGGGCCTTACGCGGCCCGCGTAACCCATCCCCTATATCTTACGCGGCCCGCGTTGCCGCCCAGTCTACGTATAGGTTTGCATGGTCATGGCTTAGGTTTGACAAGTGGTTGATACGCGGCCCGGTTATGCTTATCTGGTCAACCTATGTTTGACGCGGCCCGCGTAAGACAAGCTTGTCTCTTACGCGGCATGCCTGAAACCTATAAGTTTTGTTTTTCTTGATTTTTATGTAGGGTAAGGTTTCAGGGGTCCGGGTTTTCATTTATGGGTCAAATTATGATATTTTTGAGAGTCCTTACATCCTCCCCACCTTATTTAAAATCTCGTCCTCGAGATTCATTGGAATAAGTGAGGATACTTTCGCTTCATTTCCGATTCCAGCTCCCAAGTGTATTTAGGTCCTCTCTTTGAATCCCACTTGACCTTGACAAGTACTAACCTTTTGTGTTTGAGAAACTTCACCTTTTTGTCTTCTATTTGAAGAGGTTTCTCAATAAATTTTAATTTTTTGTTTACCTCTATATCTTGGAGAGGTACTACCAAAGATTCGTCTGATAGACATTTCTTGAGGTTGGATACATGAAATACATCATGTACTCCAGCTAACTCTTCTGGTAGTTGTAAACGATAAGCAACTGGTCCTATACGTTGGATCACTGAAAATGGTCCTACGTATCTTGGACTTAACTTTCCTTTCTTACCGAATCGAACTATTCCTTTCCAAGGAGAAACTTTCAATAGTACTTTGTCTCCAACTTGAAACTCCAACGGCTTCCGTCTATTGTCTGCATAACTTTTCTGGCGATCTCGAGCAGTCTTTAATCTTTCCTTGATTTGAGTAATCTTATCATTCGTTTCTTGCACTATCTCAGGACCTGATAATTGACTTTCTCCTATTTCTGCCCAACAAACTGGAGTTCTGCACTTTCTTCCATACAGTGCCTCGAATGGGGCAGTTTCAATACTTGAATGATAACTATTGTTATAGGAGAATTCAATTAAAGGTAAATGGTCGTCCCAATTTCCACCAAAATCTATCACACATGCTATGAGCATGTCTTCCAGAGTTTGGATTGTCCTTTCACTTTGTCTGTCTGTCTGAGGATGATATGCCGTGCTTAAATTTAGTCGAGTTCCCATTGCTTCTTGGAAACTTGTCCAGAAATGGGAAGTGAAACGACTATCCCTATCGGAAATAATGGAGAGTGGAACTCCATGTAAGGATACTACTTCATCTACATACAACTTTGCCAATCTTTCCATGCTAAAGGTTTCCTTCATTGGTAGAAAATGAGCTGATTTGGTTAATCGATCCACAATTACCCAGATTGCATCATTACCTTTTTTGGTTTTGGGTAACTTAGTAACAAAATCCATTGTTATGAGTTCCCATTTCCATACAGGCATTTCTAATTGTTGTAGTAGACCTAAAGGTTTCTGGTGTTCTGCTTTCACTTGTGAACAAGTAAGGCACTTAGAAACATATCGAGCTATGTCCTTTTTCATTCCTATCCATCAAAAGTTGTTTCTTAAATCTTGGTACATCTTATTGTTTCCTGGGTGCATAGTATACCTAGATTTATGGGCTTCTTCTAAAATTTTATTTCTTAATTCTCCCTGTTTAGGTACCCAAATTCTTCTTTTGTGGAATATCCAAATTCCATCAGCTCCTTGTTCTAATTCTTTTATTCGTCCTTTCATTCCTTCAGCATCATCCTTGATTGCTGTTTCTTGAAAATGCTTTAGTTGTTCCATTAAATCTAACTGTAGATTTAACCTAAGAGCACGAACTCGTCGTTGTTTCTCATGATATTTACGACTTAAAGCATCTGCAACTACATTTGCTTTTCCTTCATGATATTGAATATCACAGTCGTAATCACTTAGAATTTTCATCCATCTCCTTTGCCTCATGCTTAACTCCTTTTGCCCAAATATGTACCTTAAGCTTTTATGGTCCGTATAGACAGTAAATTTACTTCCGTACAGATAATGTCTTCAAATTTTAAGGGCAAAAATTATGGCTCCTAATTCTAAGTCATGAGTTGTGTAATTTTCCTCGTGCTTTTTCAATTGTCTTGATTCATACGCAATTATCTTCTTGCGTTGCATAAGCACACATCCTAATCCTAGCTTTGAAGCATCACAGTAAACTTCAAAATCTTCAGTTCCTTCTGATAAGGCAAGGATTGGGGCATTTGTTAACTTTTGCTTTAATATCCTAAAAGCTTCTTCGTGCTTAGGTCCCCTTTCAAACTTAACTGCTTTACAGGTTAGCTTAGTTAATGGTACAGCTATTTTGGAAAATCCTTAATAAACCGTCTATAGTATCCGGCTAAACCTATAAAACTTTTGATTTCCATTGCGGATTACGGAACCTTCCATTTGGTAATTGCCTCTATCTTAGCAGGATCTACATGAATACCTTTGTGATTCA
The DNA here is from genome assembly GCA_030545235.1 of Helianthus tuberosus. Lineage (NCBI taxonomy): Eukaryota > Viridiplantae > Streptophyta > Magnoliopsida > Asterales > Asteraceae > Helianthus > Helianthus tuberosus. The sequence goes on along the minus strand of CM060352.1, from coordinate 194,773,956 downwards.
CCATGTGTCCTAAGAATTGCACTTCTTGCAACCAAAATTCACACTTCGAGAATTTGGCATAAAGCTTTTCTTTTCTTAACAAAGTTAAGAGTGCATGCAAGTGCTGACAATGTTCATCCTGATTTTTGGAATAAATAAGTATATCATCAATAAAAACAATTACAAATTTATCCAAATACGGTTTACAGATTCTATTCATCATGTCCATGAATGCTGCAGGTGCATTCGTTAACCCGAAGGACATGACTGTAAACTCGTAATGACCATACCTAGTTCTGAAAGCAGTTTTAGGTATATCTTCTTCTTGTACCTTCAACTGATGGTATCCAGAGCGTAAATCGATCTTAGAAAAATATCTAGCTCCTTGAAGTTGATCAAAAATATCATCAATCCTAGGTAATGGGTATCGATTCTTAATTGTAACCTTATTCAATTCTCTATAATCAATACACATTCTCATCGAACCATCCTTTTTCTTTACAAACAACACCGGTGCTCCCCACGGGGATGAACTAGGTTGTATGAAACCTTTACTTAGTAATTCATCTAATTGCTTTTTCAGTTCTAACATTTCTGTGGGTGCTAACCGATAAGGTGCCTTGGCTATCGGTGTAGTTCCTGGAATTAGATGAATTCTAAATTCTACCTCCCTATCTGGTGGTAATCCTGGTAAATCTTCTGGGAATACATCTGGGTATTCTGAGACTACAGGAATCTCCTTGAGTTCTTTACCCTTAGTACTAATGATTACTGAAATCATATATACTATTCCTTGCTTTCGTTCATAACTAGCAACTTTCATGTCACACCCCGATTTCCACGTGTCACCGGTGGGCCCGGTGGGGGAGTATCGTGACGTGGTTGGCAACGTAATAGTCAAACAACACAATATTTAATATGCACAGCGGAAGCAAATTTAAAATATATAATACAACCAAATTTAATAATTGTAATATCAAGTATCACAACGTTCGATTGTTTATCCATAGAACGGATCGAAATAAAACATGAAACAATAGTTCAACAGACTTCAGGCATCTTAAGCTTGCGAGACTTCTATGATTCTAAGGAGACAACCAGCCAATTACGCCTAGTACCTGCATTTAAACTTTTTGGGAAAATACGTCAGTTTACACTGGTAAATACAATCAACTGACTCATTTTGGAAAATGATTAAAAATTGGTTTGGATGCACATGGCATAAATATTTTATTTAACTTGGGAGAATTATTTTAAATATATAATCTTGTGAACGAATTACATGTTACTTGTGCGTTCAGTAGCCCGGATCTTGTCCGGGTTAAAGATCAATAGACACACCACATCATAGAGTTATACACTGACAGGTGTACGCCTACACCCCGTGCTCAGGTCGTGGCCATCTCGTAAGATGATGACAAGGATATCCGGGACATGGTCATTAACCCCCCAAAGGCTTTAAGTAATCAAGACTGTTTAAACGAGCCGATCAAATTAGTCAACTACCCACTCAACTGTGGAGATTTGATGCTCGATCAAGCGGTATGCTATATACCGTAACCCAAGCCCGTATAGGGAAAATAAGTTAAAAGTATTTACCTGAGCAATGTATAATCACAATAAGCAAAATGCACGTAGCTTTTACTGGTACTCCTAATCTGGAACGAAGGTTTTATAATAACCTATTAAAATCCTAACGGGTCTTTAATTAAGCTTAAGCTTAGACCAGCTAGTTTCAAGGATACGGTTCGTACGCACGATTAAGCGAAGACCGGATAGAATGTGATTTAGACCCGACAAGTTCAGAGACTTGTTTAATATGGGCTTATTATTCACATTCTGGATTTTGAGATAAAACCATTAAGGTTTGACCCGTTTCGGCTAATTTATGTAAACTTGTTACGTAAACCGAACCGTACGCGTAATAAGCGTGACGGGTATTCATGAGAGCTATAGACAGGTTTCCTAAGTTAATTATGCCTCAAATATGTTGTGACATCAGTAAGATGTCTTTCATTATGCCCGAAACATGTTTAAACACAAACTAGGCCCCGTAGGGGTAGTTTGGTCATTTAAAAGTTTATAAAAGAGTTTAAGTAACAAGCTGAGGTACAGGTCTGATGTAATCAGCAAATATACTCAATTTAATGAGTTATAACAGTAGGATAAAATATATATATATGTGAAATTTATCAATTATAACCAAACTATGCCCCGTAGGGGTATTTTGGTAATTTCACATAAGCCGAAAAGCTCAAAACTGAAGTCTGAGTTAATCAACTTTTGCTTACTGTTAAAATATCATAATGTGCCTATAATATCAGTAGGTATCAACCCGGGTATGTTTAATATAGTTTTTAATACATACTATGCGTTAAAAACGCTTAATAAGGCGATTATGAGCCGTTTACGGGTTCGATACATAAATATGATATTTTTATACTTCCAGAAGGCTTAAAATAATTTATTTAACATATATAATCAGTAGCAAAAGGTTTGGAGTCGTTTAGATTGGTAAAACTCATTTTATGGCCCGTAAGGGCAAAACCGACAATTACCGGACTAAGCCTACGACTACTAGTTATGCTGAGCCTAAAATCAATTAAAAATCTTTAAAAATCAAAAAATAATATATTACATCAGTGGGTAAAGATTTGGATATCAAAAAGTAGGCTTAACTAGGCTATACGCTAATTACGCCGTTTTATTAACATAAAGCTTTAATTTTGCGATAATGAGCATAACTCTCAATCTACTATTCAAACTAATGTCAAACTTTGTATGCAAGTTTATATATCAGTAATTTAAGTTTCTACTATTTTACATTTCCAAAAATCACGTTTTAAGGCAATAAGGGCATAATGGTCAACATATGGGCAATCAACGGAATCATGCATATTAATTGGATAACTAATGATCTGAGGTGTATAATCACAGAGGGTTATACTAGCATGTAACCTGGTCCTAATAAGGCTCTAAGGTATTTTTAAAACATACCATAACGGGTCAGAACTGAAAGTCAAAGTATAAGTCAAACTATGCGACTTTCGGTTCCGAACCGGGTCTAAACGAGAATTTGTCGGGTTGAACATGTTTAGACATTTCCTTACACTTATTACCAAGTTATATTAATGATCAAACAGGTTATAAGTTTTCTACATTGTTAATCATGTATAAATCGCATTTTAAACTTTCTGTTGACTTTTTAATTACACGTTTGACCCGACTTTTGACCTAGTTAGAGTGGTGATCAGGGGGAACTCTTTTAAGGGTTCATTACCCATATAATTACCTACTTATATCTACTTTTGATTCGACTAATCACTGGACCATTTGTGATTAATCTTAAAGTCAACCGTTAATTACGACGGTTTGACTTTTAAGCTAAAACTAAGCTAAAACTCAATTAAGAAGGGATTAGCAGACTTACAAGGGTCTAATGGTTGATTAGGAAGTCTTGGAATCAGCTTTGGAGTTCCAGAGATGATCAGAAGTGAGTGCAAGAATGTTTGTAACTTGAAGGCCTTATATACTAGTTGTAATCACCATAAAATGTTGACAACTAAGGCTACAAGTGACCACAATTGTCCCACAAGTGTCCCTGGGGTCTAGGAACATTTTAGGGGTCGCCCAATAGTGAGAAATACCAGTGAGATCGGTCAGAATCGCGCAAAACAGGCTGCAGTCGGTTCTGCATCTGATGTCCTGATGCGGCCCGCGTAAGGGTGTTGATGAACCTTACGCGGGCCGCATGGCCCTTCTGATCAGACACAAACGTTTTTGAGTTATTGCATCACACCTCTTGGCACTTCCGAAAGGTCAATTGAGCTAAATACTTGCAATTTGACCCCTTATTATTTACCCACAAGGGCTTTAGGACTTATACCCACTTTGCCAAGTCCCTGGACACTTCCGGTTAACCCGAAAAGTCTTAACTTTCAATGTTAACGCTTTAACCCCTCGCACACGACTTTGATCATAACTTTCTCATACGATTGCGAAACTTTATGAAATTTATATCGCGCATTCTAGTGAGCATAATTATCAGTTACAAAGCTTCGGGTTTGTCAAAAGGTCACTCAGAGGTATAAATTAAACATGTTGACTCATTTAGTCCCTGTAGTTTGAAATCTCTCACTTTTAGCTTCGTATGATCCATCATTTATTCGTTTGAAGGTATGAGCATCATGTAGGGTTAATGTACAATATATTTATTCACAGTTGACACTTAGAATACGTATATTCACATACTTTCCATGTTTGTCAACTTTAGTCCTTCTATAATATTCTTTCACACGTTTTAAACATATGACACGTGTCAACACATTATAGGACGTGAATTTTCGAGGTGTTACATCCTCACCCCCTTAAAATAAATCTCGACCCGATATTTACTGAAATAAGTAAGGGTACTTTTCTTTCATCGTGGATTCGACCTCCCACGTATATTCGGGACCTCTACGGGCATCCCATTTGACCTTTACAATAGGTACATGCTTCCTTCGAAGCTTCTTTACCTGTCGATCTTCAATCGACAATGGTTTTTCAACAAATTTTAACCTCTCATCTATATGCACATCTGTATGTGGTATAACCAGTGATTCATCAGCGAAACACTTCTTCAGATTGCAGATGTGGAACACATTGTGAATTCCACTGAGCTCTTATGGTAAGTTTAACTTATAGGCAACTGACCCGACACGTTCGATAACCTCGAAAGGTCCTATGTACCTCGGGCTTAGCTTGCCTTTCTTACCAAATCGCATCACTCCTTTCCAGGGTGATACTTTGAGCAACACTTTATCACCTACTTCGAAGTGAAAAGTTTTACGCTTTGGATCTGCGTAACTCTTCTGCCTATCCCGGGCAGCCTTGAGACGGTCACGAATATGGACAATCTTGTCCGTTGTTTCGAACACTATCTCTGGTCCTGATAATTGGACATCTCTAACTTCCACCCAACACACGGGCGATCTACACTTTCTACCATATAATGCCTCAAAAGGCGCAGCCTTTATGCTGGTGTGGTAGCTATTGTTGTAGGAGAATTCGATTAACGGTAGGTTCTTATCCCAACTACCACCCAAATCGATCGCACATGCACGTAGCATGTCTTCCAACGTTTGAATAGTACGCTCACTCTGACCGTCAGTCTGAGGATGATAAGCCGTACTAAAATTCAATCGTGTGCCCAAAGATTGTTGGAAACTTTTCCAAAAATGTGACGTGTATCTAGTATCTCTGTCAGAGATAATAGACACAGGTATGCCATGTAAGGCTACAATCTTATCAACGTATAACTGGGCTAACATGTCGGAGCTATAAGTCTCCTTGATGGGTAAGAAATGTGCTGGCTTAGTCAGTCTATCAACTATAACCCATATTGTATCATTTCCTTTCCTTGTCTTGGGTAACTTGGTAATAGAATCCATAGTTACCATTTCCCACTTCCACGTAGGAAGTTCAAGCTGTTGTAGCAAACCAGACGGTTTCTGATGCTCAGCTTTGACTTGCGCACAAGTCAAGCATTTAGCTACTTAGGTGGCTACAGACTTCTTCAAGCCTATCCACCAATAATTTGCCCTTAGATCCTGGTAATTGAACTTACCAATCTATTGCCCTTACAATAGATGTTTATCATTCTATCTTTACAGGGTCTCCAAGGGAGCAGCCTTGATGCTTACATATCAACTATCATAGACAAGCCTATCTTAAGGTGAGATAGTTATTCTAACCACTACTTAACAAATTTTAAGGATTAGTTGATCCTTGAAGTTAGTTGAACAAATCGACGATTTAGAACAGCTGATGGCAATTTCTTAATTGTTGCCCAATTAGGGTTGCGGTAACTAATGCATAAAAATGAACCGTCTTTCTTATTTAACGATATCACACTTTCGGAATATCGAGTTAGGCTATATGAACCCTCTATTTTAAAACTTAGTAAATCAGGGTTTCGATTCTTCCAATGATGGTACTAGCCGTCTTGGAGATTTCATAGTAATACAGCCTTAAATGGGATATGAAACTCAACTCTACCTGCCCCCAGGGGTAAACAGGGTAATCTTAGGAGAAGATAATCAAGGTACAAGGAGGTTACAGAGGTTTCCATATCTCAGGCTCCAGTTCACTCATCAACGCTCGTGTCTAATAAGTGACACATTCATGTTATGAGTCCACATATTCCGTTACCAGGGAATATTTATTTGGACAATTCTATTCTGGATATCTTCTTTGAATACTATTAGTTGACTTTAGTACCATATGATCATTGGGATATCTTTGTGGTCCCATGCATTAAACCTCCATACTGATCAGGCATGGAAGCAATCTATGGAACTTATTAAGATACATCAATTTTCGTACGGCGGTTTTGTCATACTATTTGGTATTCGTAATCAATAGAGATTAAATAGATATCAAATATATATGCTGACGCACTTCCTCTTAGAAGGAGGACATTTCGAAAACCATACGACTGAAGGTTTCCGATAGGAACAAAAGAAATGATTCTTTCGATTTCGTCTGTAACTTTTACTTTACACTTAATATCTGGGGTTTTTATGGAAAATTTCTAAAAGTTTGCCAAGCTTAAGACCTTATGAGAGCCTTAGCAGCGTCTTAATCCAAACGTATCTCTTAGCAGTCAAACCACTAATAATTATGTGTTTTAAGCTTAGATTTTTGGGTATACTGAATAGGGTACTCTCTCAGCCAATGAATTAAAATTTGCGACATGCTGTCGACTGTCTAGAACTTTTATGGCGAGAGTCAGAAAATTCTTATTCCGTCTTTTCCCTTTTCGCGAAACGGATACTAGGTTTTTCTAATAAGGTCCTTAAAACGTGGACCATTCCCCAATGTATAAGAGGATCCTTCTTGAGGATTTCATTAATGTCCTTACTAATTAAGAGTATTGCCATCGAATGACTGTGATGTATACCTTACCATGTCCTTTCTAGCATAACCACTGATATACTTAATGGTTTCTACTTCATCCTTTCTAGTGTTTAGTCAACATAAGCAAGCCAAGAGTAACTAAAACATAGAGGAAAAATCTTGGATTCTAATACTTAGTCAACATAATGAGGATAATTAGGTGACTTATAGAAGAAATAAGGAAGTTATTGTACATGTGCTTATATTTAATCAAAATGGAAATTTCACAAACTAGGCACTTAGCTCGGTTGGCTAGGCGCGCGAAAGGGTGTGGCCTAGACCCAGGTTCGATTCCGGGGACGGCCAGTTCCACCATTTTTTTATGTTTAATATTAATTAATCGTACGGATACATGTAATTATGAGGGTTGTCTCATAAGGAGTCTTGATAATTAATTGCTTCTTATCACCCCCAATATGGGCTTGATTTTCAAGGAAACCAATCGATTTTTATCACTATATTGAGTCCATATATTTTAACGGAACTAGGACATCGGAAAAAAATCCTAATGGATATAAGACATCCATCTAATATTTCTGAAGCCGTCTCTGAGGTACTATCGGTAAATTTTTACTTTACTTTTAACACTTAAAGTTTTAGCAGGCAGATTTAATGATTTACAAAATCTATTGTCTACGGAAGACTTATCTGAACCTGAATCAATTAATACTCTGGCATGAGCGTTATTGATAAAAAATACCTGTTATGACCTTGTCATCCTGAATAGCCTCCTGAGCGCCCATTCGAGAGCTTCCAGCTTCGGTCTTCTTAGCTTCCTTAAGCTTTTTAGCGTATTCAGGGCAGTTGGTCTTAATGTGCCCTTTTTCATTGCAACCATAGCAGGTTGCGTCTCCCAATCTCTTGCAATCCAAGGTCTTATGCCCCTTGGACTTGCAGATTCCACAGGGTAGAGGCTGAGATTCATATCTGCATTTCCCGAGGTGGTATTTCCTACAGGTTTTGCATCTAGTCTTCTCACCGGTCTGCTGTTTATCCTTCGAATCCTTCCCAGACTTAGTTGCTCCTTCCTTGGCAGCCTTAGGGCAATTAGTACTGATGTGGCCCTTTTCGCCGCAGCTGAAACAGTTTGCATTCTTTATGTCCCTACATTCGTGGGATTGGTGGCCATCTCTTTTACAGATGCCACATTGCTTTATCTTTGGGTTTGATCGACACTGCCCCCAGTGTCTTCTTTTGCAGGTTTTACATTTGGGTTTTGCCTCCCTTGGTTTGGACTGGTTATAGCTTGAACCGGTCTTACCCTTTTTGTAACCTTTACTTGGGGTATTATCGCACTTTCGCTTAAGATCCTTCAACACACGGTCCACAGCGTTGCTTACGGCTATTTTGATTATAGCCTGTAATCCGGTGCTTATTAATTTCAGTCTTGCATCATCCTTCTGATTAACTGGATGATTGTGAGCTTCAGAGGAGTCAGCCATGGTGAAGCTTTGAAGGCTACAAACCAGGTAGTAATAATTGGTTTAAGTATATGGTGAATTGTCAAATTTGATGATTATTTAGCCATGGTACAAATAAACCATATAGGCGAATAGATAGTATTAACTTCATTTGATTATGTTTTGTCTAAGTTTTTAAATAAACTATCTTTGGCGTTTAAACGGAATATAATCCTTCATATTTATTAGGCAGGGGACATAAGTCACGACTGCCAATGTCATACTGACATCTTTTATATATAGCACAAGGGCTTGTTCCAAAGGACTTTTGATGGCTCATAGGCCTTGTCACTAGGGAAATTTTAAATCATAATCAATGATTCCTTTGTATCGGAAAATTTCATATGTCACTGTCTTGACAAGAAGTTATGAAATAAAACTATCTTTTCATGTATACATCCTTGCCCGTAGGTATACATCCTAATGGATGTTTTGATGTGTTCATCATGTTCGACATTTATTAGCCATGATTCCTATTGATCATAGTCTAAACAAGGGGTTTGTAAAAATTTTCTAATATAACGACGACAAGTGTGATTTTATCGCCTCACTGTTGCCAGGAGTGATAACATATTTACAATGTTACAAGGATTTGAATCCTTTGGAGCGGTTCTACCATCTTGGCCTCTTCTGGAATGACATATTGGCTAGGTCGTACCTTTAAGATTCTTTTTAATATGTATACTGGCAGGGAAGGAAGGATATTTATCTTATTCGGGATTTTTATCATAAATCCTTATTTACAAGTTAATAATAGCACAATTGGCCTAGTCGCGTAGACAAGTTTAATTTATAATTCATGATTTCAGAGAATCGTGGCATTAAGGTTTGAATCAAAGTTCATTACCTTTTCCTGACAGGGAGCTGTAGGCTACCACTGTCTTTAGTCTCAGAGGACATTAACTATAGCCCGTAGGCACTTCCCTTCTAAGGGATGTTCATTACGGAATTGTCCCTTAGGGAAATTCATTAACCATGGTAAACAGAGACCATACTTGGTTAACTTATTAATCACATATATTTAGGATTTCTATTATAATTTATCCTAACTATAAAACATTAACAGTTTTATTAGTGGCACCCAATGGCCTGGTCACATGGACGTTTATAAATTATAAGCTTATGATTTCAGAGAATCAAAGCAACAATAACAGTTTTATTTAATAGCACAAAAGGCCTAGTCACAAGGACAATTTTTTATTTATTTATTTATTTATTTTTATTTTTTTAAACCATAAGCCATGATTTCAGAGAATCAAGGCCCTTAAATATATTAGCACAACGGCTTTGTCACAAGGACCATTATAAATTTATATGCTATGATTTCAGAGAATCAAAGTATTTGAGGTTTGAACCTAGTTCATTACCTTTTTCTGACAGGGAGTCATAGCTACCACTGTATTTTGGCTCATGTGGAAAATGAGCAAGGCCCGTAGGCACTATATTACCACGTATGGTTAAAATATGATCATCTTAATTGATGATGTAAACCCAGGATTCAGAGATCATTAGACTGGGTTAGGAATCTTTTGAAGAATCCTTAATAACGTGTGTGATTTCCAACGAATCACATCTGTCGGGAGTGTTAACATGTTTTCAGATGTTAACTGGGATACGAATCTTTTTAAGCAGGTCTTACCATCTTGGCCAGGTCTTTATAATGACACTCAGGCTAGGTTTCACTCTTAAGATTCTTTTAATATTTATCGCAGAACAAATTCTAAATTGAAATGTTAATAAGGACCTGAATCTAAATTGAGGAACTGCCATCTTGGCCGGTCTTAATATGACCCGAAGCTAGGTCTTGTCCTTTTTAGATTTTTCCATTTTATTATAATGGTAGATCTTGCAAAAGGAAATGTTATTTTCCATTTATTTAATATTTCTTGTTTAGAATGAAAGTTTAAACTTAATCATTCCACTATATAAAAGTATAAAGTTGCCCTAAGCGGGACTTGAAAGGAATAATGTTGTCCTCGTAGGGACTGAAAGATAAGTGTGTCCTTATAAGGACTTATTAAGGAAACGATCTTCAGCATGAGGAGTTTCTTCTTTATTATATTTCTGAGTGTCCTCTCCTTGGATGCTCGTTCCATTCTCGCCGCGGTACGAAGCTCAGCATTTTCAAGGCTCCTGATGTGGAGAAGTTTTATTACAGCTTCTTCGCTTGGCGACGTATATATAATAATTTGGAAGCAAAGATTTCCAGGTTAGGATTGAGAATATTCCTAAGTTAAGTCTAGACTCAGAAGGTCAAGGAATGTGCTACTGTGTCATTGAGATTAAACACCAAAAAGCTAGTGTTTAATTCACTCAATGTTGGCTATGATACCAACCTGTCACACCCCGATTTCCACGTGTCACCGGTGGGCCCGGTGGGGGAGTATCGTAACGTGGTTGGCAACGTAATAGTCAAACAACACAATATTTAATATGCACAGCGGAAGCAAATTTAAAATATATAATACAACCAAATTTAATAATTGTAATATCAAGTATCACAACGTTCGATTGTTTATCCACAGAACGGATCGAAATAAAACATGAAACAATAGTTCAACAGACTTCAGGCATCTTAAGCTTGCGAGACTTCTATGATGCTAAGGAGACAACCAGCCAATTACGCCTAGTACCTGCATTTAATCTTTTTGAGAAAATACGTCAGTTTACCCTGGTAAATACAATCAACTGACTCATTTTGGAAAATGATTAAAAATTGGTTTGGATGCACATGGCATAAATATTTTATTTAACTTGGGAGAATTATTTTAAATATATAATCTTGTGAACGAATTACATGTTACTTGTGCGTTCAGTAGCCCGGATCTTGTCCGGGTTAAAGATCAATAGACACACCACATCATAGAGTTATACACTGACAGGTGTACGCCTACACCCCGTGCTCAGGTCGTGGCCATCTCGTAAGATGATGCCAAGGATATCCGGGACATGGTCATTAACCCCCCAAAGGCTTTAAGTAATCAAGACTGTTTAAACGAGCTGATCAAATTAGTCAACTACCCACTCAACTATGGAGATTTGATGCTCGATCAAGCGGTATGCTATATACCGTAACCCAAGCCCGTATAGGGAAAATAAGTTAAAAGTATTTACCTGAGCAATGTATAATCACAATAAGCAAAATGCACGTAGCTTTTACTGGTACTCCTAATCTGGAACGAAGGTTTTATAATAACCTATTAGAATCCTAACGGGTCTTTAATTAAGCTTAAGCTTAGACCGGCTAGTTTCAAGGATACGGTTCGTACGCACGATTAAGCGAAGACCGGATAGAATGTGACTTAGACCTGAAAAGTTCAGAGACTTGTTTAATATGGGCTTATTATTCACATTCTGGATTTTGAGACAAAACCGTTAAGGTTTGACCCGTTTCGGCTAATTTATGTAAACTTGTTACGTAAACCGAACCGTACGCGTAATAAGCGTGACGGGTATTCATGAGAGCTATAGACAGGTTTCCTAAGTTAATTATGCCTCAAATATGTTGTGACATCAGTAAGATGTCTTTCATTATGCCCGAAACATGTTTAAACACAAACTAGGCCCCGTAGGGGTAGTTTGGTCATTTAAAAGTTTATAAAAGAGTTTGAGTAACAAGCTGAGGTACAGGTCTGATGTAATCAGCAAATATACTCAATTTAATGAGTTATAACAGTAGGATAAAATATATATATATGTGAAATTTATCAATTATAACCAAACTATGCCCCGTAGGGGTATTTTGGTAATTTCACATAAGCCGAAAAGCTCAAAACTGAAGTCTGAGTTAATCAACTTTTGATTACTGTTAAAATATCATAATTTTCCTATAATATCAGTAGATATCAACCCGGGTATGTTTAATATAGTTTTTAATACAGACTATGCGTTAAAAACGCTTAATAAGGCGATTATGAGCCGTTTACGGGTTCGATACATAAAGCTGATATTTTTATACTTCCAGAAGGCTTAAAATAATTTATTTAACATATCTAATCAGTAGCAAAAGGTTTGGAGTCGTTTAGATAGGTAAAACTCATTTTATGGCCCGTAAGGGCAAAACCGACAATTACCGGACTAATCCTATGACTACTAGTTATGCTCAGCCTAAAATCAATTAAAAATCTTTAAAAATCCCAAAATAATATATTACATCAGTGGGTAAAGATTTGGATATCAAAAAGTAGGCTTAACTAGGCTATACGCTAATTACGCCGTTTTATTAACATAAAGCTTTAATTTTGCGATAATGAGCATAACTCTCAATCTACTATTCAAACTTATGTCAAACTTTGTATGCAAGTTTATATATCAGTAATTTAAGTTTCTACTCTTTTACATTTCTAAAAATAACGTTTTAAGGCAATAAGGGCATAATGGTCAACATATGGGCAATCAACGGAATCATGCATATTAATTGGATAACTAATGATCTGAGGTGTATAATCACAGAGGGTTATACTAGCATGTAACCTGGTCCAAATAAGGCTCTAAGGTATTTTTAAAACATACCATAACGGGTCAGAACTGAAAGTCAAAGTAAAAGTCAAACTATGCGACTTTCGGTTCCGAACCGGGTCTAAACGAGAATTTGTCGGGTTGAACATGTTTAGACATGTCCTTACACTTATTACCAAGTTTTATTAATGATCAAACAGGTTATAAGTGTTCTACATTGTTAATCATGTATAAATCGCATTTTAAACTTTCTGTTGACTTTTTAATTACACGTTTGACCCGACTTTTGACCTAGTTAGAGTGGTGATCAGGGGGAACTCTTTTAAGGGTTCATTACCCATATAATTACCTACTTATATCTACTTTTGATTCGACTAATCACTGGACCATTTGTGATTAATCTTAAAGTCAACCGTTAATTACGACGGTTTGACTTTTAAGCTAAAACTAAGCTAAAACTCAATTAAGAAGGGATTAGCAGACTTACAAGGGTCTAATGGTTGATTAGGAAGTCTTGGAATCAGCTTTGGAGTTCCAGAGATGATCAGAAGTGAGTGCAAGAATGTTTGTAACTTGAAGGCCTTATATACTAGTTGTAATCACCATAAAATGTTGACAACTAAGGCTACAAGTGACCACAATTGTCCCACAAGTGTCCCTGGGGTCTAGGAACATTTTAGGGGTCGCCCAATAGTGAGAAATACCAGTGAGATCGGTCAGAATCGCGCAAAACAGGCTGCAGTCGGTTCTGCATCTGATGTCCTGATGCGGCCCGCGTAAGGGTGTTGATGAACCTTACGCGGGCCGCATGGCCCTTCTGATCAGACACAAACGTTTTTGAGTTATTGCATCACACCTCTTGGCACTTCCGAAAGGTCAATTGAGCTAAATACTTGCAATTTGACCCCTTATTATTTACCCACAAGGGCTTTAGGACTTATACCCACTTTGCCAAGTCCCTGGACACTTCCGGTTAACCCGAAAAGTCTTAACTTTCAATGTTAACGCTTTAACCCCTCGCACAAGACTTTGATCATAACTTTCTCATACGATTGCGAAACTTTATGAAATTTATATCGCGCATTCTAGTGAGCATAATTATCAGTTACAAAGCTTCGGGTTTGTCAAAAGGTCACTCAGAGGTATAAATTAAACATGTTGACACATTTAGTCCCTGTAGTTTGAAATCTCTCACTTTTAGCTTCGTATGATCCATCATTTATTCGTTTGAAGGTATGAGCATCATGTAGGGTTAATGTACATTATATTTATTCATAGTTGACACTTAGAATACGTATATTCACATACTTTCCATGTTTGTCAACTTTAGTCCTTCTATAATATTCTTTCACTCGTTTTAAACATATGACACGTGTCAACACATTATAGGACGTGAATTTTCGAGGTGTTACATTTCATTACTGATATGAACTTCATGGGTTTACGTGGTTTATCTCCTGTAATCCTGATTATTTTTCCAATTGGTGCCTGAATCTCTATGGAATTTTTATCACAAAGGATTCGAGCATGGTTGGCTACAAACCAATCCATTCCTAATATGACATCGAATCCAGTTAAATTCATTGGCAATAGGTTTGCATGAAATTTATGACCTGAAAGTTCTATATTTTCTTTTTTGCAAAACCTTAGCTATGTTAATAGAATTCCCATCTGCCGTTTCGACTGTAAAAATCTGCCTAAGGTTGGTCAAAGGTAAATTAAGAGCTTGGCAGAATGAAGTATTTATAAAACTTTGGTTTGCACCAGAGTCAAATAATACTTTGGCGTAAATGTTGTGAACTAAGAACGTACCAGCTATCACATCTGGAATGAGTTCTGGTTCTTGAGTAGTTAATTGGAATGCACGAACATTCTTCTTTGTAGCTCCGTCAGCTGGTTTAGCTTTGTTGTCTGCTGGTTTAACCAATTTAGGACATTCTGTTTTGAAATGTCCTGCTTCGCCACAGTTAAAACAGATTCTTGTTTTCTTTCTGCAGTCTTCTTCACGATGTCCTACCATTTTGCAAAAATTGCAGGTTATATTACATCTTCCATAATGTTTCTTTCTGCAATTCCTGCAGAACGGCGGAGTTGAAGATTGCCCTGTTCCTCTTCTCCTGAAACTGCTGTTATTACCCGTACGAACTCCTTGGGTAATTTTCTGAGCCAGTTCCTTCTTCCTGTTTTCATCTCTTGTGCGTACCAATTCGTCAGTTAGGGTATTAGCTAATTCCACCGCATCGTCAATAGTACGAGGTCTCGCAGCTTTAACGATGTTACGGATTTCACTAATCAGTCCCCAAATATAGTGAGAAATGAGTACCGGTTCTGGCGAAGCCATTGTTGGTACCACTCTAGCATATTTAAAGAATGTCGAAGTATACCCTCGACAATCTACACCCATCATTCGATGGTTTAGGAACTTATTTGCCATTTGATCTTTTTCATATTCGGGACAGAATTTTCTTTCTACAAGACTCTTAAATTCTTCCCAGTTCATAGCATAGGCCATATTTCTTCCTTTTGCTTGTAACACCGTGTTCCACCATTCGAGCGCCCCGTCCTTAAAAAGATTTGACGCGTACATAACCTTGTCGTCCTTGTCACATTTACTTATTGTGATTACTGCCTCGGTTTTCTCTAACCAACGCAGTGCCGCAGTCGCTCCTTCATTGCCTGCAAATTCAGCGGGTTTACAAGCAAGAAATTCCTTGTAAGTGCAACAAGGCGTTGCAGCTTTCATTTTCTTAGGGAGCGGAGCTTGCAGTGGATCATCATCGTGATGATTACCGCCTCCGTTTATGCTATTACTAAAGTTATCTTCAGAAATACGTTTGCTAGGAATGATTTGTTGAGGTTCAGCAGGTTTCTGGGCAGCAGCAAGTATTGCTGGAATAGCATTGGCTATTCATTGAGCAACAATATTTTCTATATCCGGCCTAGTCATAAATTGATCCTCCGGATGTTGCTCAGATTGATTAACCTCGTTAACTGGTTCATTATTAGCGTTTTCCACCTGATAATTAATATATATAATTTATTAGTATCGAATAAATAACAATTATACACAAAACATTCATACCAATTTCACAACACACATATAGCCAAAACTATCGATTTCTCGATTCCCATTTTTATATATTTTATAATATGCGTCAATACACACCATTTATCTTACAAAGTTTTATTTGTAGTTATTTTACAAGATTATATTTTAGTATTTATTTATACAACCACATTTTCACAAACCCACTATCCTTCGTCAGTTGGTATTTCAGTAACGACGTTCCCTTTCATCGTATTTCCAGGAGATCTGTTCTCCTACTTCCCTGATCCTATTTCCCGCATCCACCAGTTCCTCGCCAAAGTGGCGGAGTTCAGCTAGGTTTTCATTACTCATTGGTGGGTTTGGTATAGGTTCTGAGTCGAACTGAGGAAGAAAGGAATAAGGACTGTTGAGCAGGTTTTGGAACTGCCAATCATTGGTCCACCACTCGTCCCTTCCTAGAGGTTGGGTATGAATTATAGGTTCTGGAATTGTTGGTTCTAAGTTCATTGGTAATTGGGTTTCAGCAGGATAAGGGTATAGATTATTATTAATAAGCCTGACGACATCGCAGCTCGCCAATGCACGATCTAATTCCTCCTGAAATGGTAAATCCTCAATTTGTCTAGAACTTTCCCCAATTTCCCTCTGGGTTTGCCTAGAACCTTCTCCAATCTCCAATCTCCATTTCCATTTGCCTAGAATATTCCCCAACCTGCATTTCCATCTACCTAGAAACTTCCCCAAACTCCATTTCTATTGGTCTAGAATCTTCTCTGACTTCAATCCCCTTTCCTTTGTCTAAGTGATTTTCTATTTTAGGAATCTTCCTAGTGGCGGGTTTCCTTCTGCGCACACGCCTCCATCCCACAAATCTCCTCCTTTTCTTGGGCTTGGGTTTCTCCAGAGGTGGAGCATTGAATTCCATAGGTTCTTCTATGTCTGGTATATACCTATTGAAATCTCTGGAAACCTCTATTTTTACCGGATAGATATTTAGATTTTGAAGGGCTTCAGACACGTCATTCATGCTGTTTAGCACATATGCAAAATACAAAAACTACTAAGTTAAAATTTTATAACAAAATTTCATAAATAACCTTTAAATATTGTTGCATACCGTGTGACTAATTTAATACAAAGAACAACTGACAATTAAAACATATTAGGTTTTATTGGAAACTTATTTATTTACTGGATAAGGTTTCTAACTTGTAGGTGATATGGTTGCTAAAACTGAAACAAGGTATTTAAAGATTTGCATTTACTGCTACAGTGGCTAGCAAAAAAAGATCTGCCCATTTTTCATCTAACTTGTCTTCCCATGGTGGGTTACTGCCTAGTTCTTGGGTTTTCTAATTAACTCTCTTTTCTTTTGGTTGTAATTTCTTTAATTTATCCTGAGTTTTCCTAATAATCAGATTTCTTTTATTAGGAGAAAGTGGTTCCTCATATTGTGTCTTTCGGACAAATATTCCTTCTTCAGGATTTGCATAGGGTTTTGAGGAATTTGTTTGGGATGAACTTCCCTTCTCATTGGATGACCTATCTAATTTAAGATAGATGTTTGAAAGCTTTTGCTTACCCATACTGTACACAAATATTCAATTAATAAAACACATAATCACAGAATAGCAATTTAGTAAAATTAAGTATTTTCTAAATACTTAATTGGCTTAAATCAGTGGCTCTGATACCACCTTTTTCTGTCACGGCCCCCGACCCGGTTTGACCCGTTTCAGGAGCTGTGGGACAGAAAATCCCGTGGTATTTATTTAACAGCGGAAGATTTCTTCAGGATCTTTTTAAAACTGCAATTGTCACACCCCAACCGATGGCGGAATCATCGGGGCGCGGCACTGAGCGAAACAGATTGTCCAGAAGTTTCCATAACAACTATCATTACCATTTAAGTAAGCATTACGTCCCATACCGTAACATAAATAGTCAAACAAGTTATTACAGACAACATCAAAACAAATACTCTGTTCCGACAACTCAGATTTAAATAAGTAGCAATTGTTTATCTGCTTCTAGAGACCCCTAATAAGTTATCTACAGACAACTATTTGTTGGGCTCTAAAGCTTTATTCTAGCTTCCAATTCCTACCACATATGCGTCCTAAGCACCTGTCACATACGTTAAAATAATGTCAATACATAAAATGTAAAGGTGAGCATACAAGTTTGATAATAGCATATAGAGTTCGAATTCGTTTACGCATAACCAGCACGTACACATAGAGAAATGAAGCACGTTAGTTATCGACATAGATCCATCGATACCAATGACTGCGGGTTGACTGCCCGAGGCAGTTCGCAATACACGATTACCACTGTAATCCATGCAAGTAAAAGATCCTTAACAACCCCCGTGTGAACGGGTGCTGAGTCCAAACTATAGTACTATCGTTGCTAAGGCAGGTAGACAGCATTCCATGTGTAAACATAACAAACAAGCATTCATAAGCCACGTATAACATGCATTAATGGTTTAGCGTTAAAATAGCTTGAGTAGTGTGGTAGTTGTAGTTTGAATAGTCGTAACGTATGTAACACCCAAAAGTGCTAAAGCAAAAAGGGTTCGAGTATACTCACAGCGATATGGATTGAAGGGAGCGCTTTTACAGCGAGTACGGTTAGCCTGAATAGATTCGATAACATAACGATAAGTGGCGCGTAAAACAGTACAAGTGAGAGTGGGTAGGATGACTGATCGTGCGGATCAGTTATCCGTGAGTAAAAGTCATCCGTGCGCATGACCTATCCGTGCGGATGGTAATGCGTGCGTATGGTGATGCGTGCGGATGATGTTCCAGCCGGGTAAGCTATCCGTGCGTGTGACCGTCCGTGCGGGTGGCAACCCGTGCGGACTAGTTGTACGTGCGGATGACTTATCCGTACGGTTAGATCGTTTGTGTGGATAAATGTCCAAGTGGATTGTTTCTTCCCAAGATGTGTTTGTGTATGATGGCTTGTGCTTTGAAGTTTTCGTTGTAGCATTTAGAAAACACCTAAGTGTTTCTACCTTTCAAGCTGGTCGCGCGGACGGCAGTCCGTGCGTATGGTAGTCCGTGCGGGCAGCCTGTGCGCGCGGGCAGAGGCAATCCGTCCGGATAGCCTGTTCGTGCGTACGGCTTGGCCGTGCGGATGAAGACTGTTTGGTTTTTCGTTTTAAGGCCTTAGTATCTCATGATCCGAAGAGTAATCCATTCAGAGGTCGTCCGTCCGGATTGCTCGTTCGTCGATACTCAAACCTCGTTTTGGAAAGTGGGTCCCAAGGGTAGTCCGTGCGGGTGACAACCCATGCGTATGACCTGTACGTGCGTACGGCTCGTCCGTGCGGACAGCTAGTCCGTGCGGACAGCTTGTCCGTGCGGACAGCTAGTCTGGTTGTTCTGTTCGGCTACACTTGGTTCCTGTTGTCGTTTATCGAGACGTTCTGATTTCGTGGCAACCACTTGGAGTTGTGTTCTCACCCGCGTGACTAGACCGGTCAGGAACCACCCTAACTCGGCCTGTCGGCGACTTGGAACGGTCATCCCGGTTAACCCCGAAATCAGTTGTCTATGGGTAGGACTCCAGATCTAGAGCTAGGGCATTACTATTGACGAGTAGAACACTAGGACTGATCGGATTCGTACCGGTTTTGAGGGAAAAAGGAGGAGAGAACTTAGGTTTATTTCTTTCAACTCTTTTATCCTTAGGAAAGTTTAGATCTAGGTGGAGTTATTGTAAAAACTTGTAGAAATCGTTTAGATCTGAGATATTCTTGGTGGAATGAAGCCAAGCTTGAAGTTCTTATGAACTTCATGATGACGTCACCCGAGAATACCTCAAATCCGGTGATTTCATGGTTAAAATGGAAGATTCGAAAGATAGAAATGTGTAGAACCGTGTAGTGATCAAAGATGTACAAGAATTAGTGCAAGATCTTACCTGGATTGGGAGAAATCTGAGAAAAGGTAAAGAATGCGTGTGGTTCGGACGTCACTTGCCAAAAGTGGAAAAAGTGGAGAGTGACCCGTGTATTTATAGGATGCCAAAAAGGGAAAGGGTGAGCCGTGCGCATGGCACGCACCCGGGTAGGTTATCCGCGCGGACTGGCCATCCGTGCGGATTGGAAATCCGTGCGGATGGGCCATCCGTGCGGATCGGCCATCCATGCGGACGCCACCTCCTTTGGTGTGTTCGGTGCGATGTTGATTCGGTTTCGATCTGCGAGCGATTCGATAGGGTTTCCTAATTAAATTACTTTCAGTCCCAACTACTTCTCATAGGATTCGACTCGGAATTCGGGTTCGGGTTCGTTTAGATTCGAGTTAGACTTCGAGTTCGATTGAGTTCGCTTGATTATCCAAACATAAATAACATAAAATAAACATGCACAGGTAATACGTAAGGCACACACGCACGTATAATGACAAGTAAAGTACGTAGCTCGAGTTACGATTTGAGGTCGATTCGATTATCATAGCTTGATTAACTTTATCGCATTGTTACTTCCTATCGTTCACAGTCGTAGGTCGATTGAAATACGGTTAGCTTGATTTGATTATTGCAATGTACGACATTTACTCCACATAATCTAAATATCATACAAACAATTCTGCTAGTCATGTCGCGCGAAATCAGTCGTTGACTTTGACCTTGACTTTGACTTTCACTCGTGAAAACACGGGGTGTTACAGCCTCCCCTTGTTTAGGAAATTTCGTCCCGAAATTAAGCCGGAAGCTGTAACTAATTCGTGAATCACGTGTGAGAGTCCTTCGTCTAGGTCATTGAAAATCGTCAAATTAACCAGGATTTTATGGTTAAAATCGTTTGAGAGAAATCTTTTCCAATTTTTTTACTTTTTCATTTTCAAAACCTTGATTATTGTAGGTTCTGGTTTGGATTCATTTCGATTGCGATCCGACTCGTACGACGTGCGGAATCCGTGCACGAGTGAGATCGATGCACAAGAGTGTTCGTAATTCAATAGATTCGTAAGACGTGTACAAGCATTCTCTCTCTAGTTTCTCTCTCTAGCCGCCTAATGAGCCAAAAGTCTTAACTCTAACACTCTATTTATAGACAAAGGATTATAAGGGATTTCTCCTTATTTACATATATGCCACCTTGCCTTTCTTAACTGGTCGTTACTCCTTCGTTAAATAGCTGTGGATACTTTGCCTTCATGTCGCTTTTGAGTTCCCACGTGAACTCCGCGCCTTGTTTGCCTTCCCACCGGACTTTCACAATAGGAATGCGTGAGCGCCTGAGTTCTTTGGTTTGACGATCCATGATTTCGACAGGCTTTTCCACGAAGTGTAATGTTTCGTTCACTCGTAAATCATCTAGAGGAACATGTAAGTCGGGTTCGTAGATGCTCTTTCGGAGGTTTGACACGTGGAAGATCGGATGGACATTGCTAAGTTCTTCCGGAAATTCGAGTCTGTAGGCAACTTTTCCGATCCTTTCCAGAATCTTAAAAGGTCCCACATATCGAGGCGCAAGTTTCCCCTTTTTGCCGAATCGGACTACACCCTTCCAAGGTGATACCTTTAGGAGTACGTAGTCACCAACGCCATACTCACGGTGCTTGCGCTTTTTATCGGCGAGAAGCTTCTGTCTATCTCGAGCCTTCGCCAGATTGTACCGAATTTGGAAAATTTTGTCTGTCGTTTCTTGTAGCAGCTCCGGACCAGTTAGTTGCGAGTGACCGATCTCGTGCCACACAATAGGCGATCGACATCTTCTTCCGTATAAGGCCTCGAAAGGTGCCATCTGGATGCTAGCCTGGTAACTGTTGTTGTACGAGAATTCGACTAGCGGAAGGTGTCTATCCCAATTACCACCGAAGTCTAGAACACACGAACGGAGCATGTCTTCAAGCGTACGAATCGTTCTTTCAGTCTGACCGTCGGTTTTTGGGTGGAACGCGGTACTTAGATTAAGCATTGTACCGAGTGTCGTTTGAAACGTTCCCCACAATCGTGAAGTGAACCGAGCATCACGATCAGAGATGATGTCACGAGGCGTCCCATGTCGACAAATGATCTCGTCGGTGTAGATTCGGGCTAATCGTTCCACCTTGTAGTCTTCTCGTATTGGCAGAAAGTGAGCTGATTTTGTCAAACGGTCAATAACAACCCAAATGCTGTCGTGACCTGATGACGTGGTTGGAAGCTTGGTTAGGAAATCCATAGCTATGCTCTCCCACTTCCACATGGGGATTTGAGGTTGTTCGAGCAAGCCAGAGGGTCGTTGATGTTCAGCCTTGACTCTAGCACAGGTTAGGCATTTTCCGACGTAGAGAGCGATATCCCGTTTCATGCCCGGCCACCAGTACCTATATCGAAGGTCATGGTACATTTTGTCAGCACCAGGATGAATGGAGTATCGGGATTTGTGGGCTTCGTCCATGATAATCTGTCGCAGGTTGGTTCGTTTGGGAATCCAGATTTTGTCTAAGAAGTGGAATATCCCGTTTGATTTGCTCACAAGCTGGGCTCCATCGTGGCAGATTCTTTCTTTCTTCAAGGTGCGTTCATTGAAACACGCATGCTGGGCGTCGCGAATAAGAGCTTCGAGATTGTGCTGGGCTTGAACATTTCGAATGCTAAGCAGATAACTCCGTCTGCTAAGTGCGTCGGCAACAACATTTGCTTTGCCTGGGTGATAACGAATCTCACAGTCGTAATCGTTGAGGAGTTCTACCCATCGGCGTTGGCGCATATTCAGTTCCCTCTGATTAAAGATGTGCTGTAGGCTCTTATGATCGGTGAAGATCGTACACTTAGTACCATACAGGTAGTGTCGCCAAATCTTTAATGCAAAAACAACTGCGCCTAGCTCGAGATCGTGGGTTGTATAGTTCTTCTCGTGGATTTTGAGCTGACGAGATGCGTAAGCTATAACCTTGTCTCGTTGCATTAAGACGCAACCAAGACCAAGGTTAGAAGCATCACAGTAGACAATGAAATTATCGTTTCCGTCGGGTAGTGTGAGAACAGGAGCATTGCAGAGCATGTACTTGAGGGTTCGAAAGGCAGACTCTTGTTTGGTTCCCCAGACAAAAGGCTGGTCCTTATGAGTGAGTGAAGTGAGTGGTACAGCAATCTTAGAGAATCCTTCGATGAATCGTCGGTAATAGCCTGCTAACCCAAGAAAGGAGCGGACTTCGGTCGGGTTCTTAGGCGTAACCCAGCTCTTAACAGCTTCAATCTTCGCGGGATCGACATGAATACCCTGACTATTTACGATATGACCCAGAAACTGGACCTCCCCCAGCCAAAACTCACACTTGGAGAATTTGGCGTAGAGTTGGTTCCCCTGGAGCAACTCGAGAACCAAACGTAAATGTTGCGCGTGTTCGGCTCTCGTTTTGGAATAAATCAAGACATCGTCGATGAACACGATGACGAAACGGTCAAGATACGGTTTACACACTCGATTCATCAGATCCATGAAAACTGCTGGTGAATTGGTTAGGCCAAAAGGCATGACAACGAATTCGTAATGGCCGTAACGAGTGCGAAACGCGGTTTTGGGTATATCTTCTTCTTGTATACGCAGCTGATGGTATCCGGAACGTAGATCAATCTTCGAGAAACACGTAGCGCCTTGTAGCTGGTCAAACAAATCGTCGATTCGAGGCAGAGGATAGCGGTTCTTGATAGTCAACTTATTCAATTCCCGGTAGTCGATGCACATCCGGAACGTCCCGTCCTTCTTTTTAACGAAAAGGACTGGTGCGCCCCAAGGAGAGGTGCTCGGGCGAATAAAGCCTTTTTCAAGTAACTCCTGGAGTTGGGTTGAGAGTTCGCGCATTTCGGACGGTGCGAGTCGGTCAGGAGCTCTGGCGATAGGATTTGCTCCAGGAATGAGATCAATGCGAAAATCAATATCACGCTTCGGAGGTAGTCCGGGAAGATCCTCTGGAAAAACTTGAGGAAATTCTCGAACCACTGGAACGTCTTTTACTTTCTTCTTCTCTTTCTTTTCCTTCTCCGCTGCTACGACATGAGCCAAGAAAGCCCTGTATTCCTTACGGAGGTACTTGCTAGCTTGTAGGCATGACATAAGCTTGAGACCCTTCGAAGTAGTATCACCATAAACACACAACGAATCACCGTTGGCGAGCAAAAAACGAATCATCTTATCAAAGCATACAACTTCGGCATGGTTTTCGCGAAGAAAGTCCATGCCTACTATGATATCAAAGCTTCCTAGTTGCATTGGAATGAGATCAATCGAGAAGATGTGATTATTGAGCTCGAGAGTGCAATCACGAATAACAGAGTTTACAGCGATGGTTCTTCCGGTAGCGACCTC
Organism: Helianthus tuberosus; assembly: GCA_030545235.1. NCBI lineage: Eukaryota > Viridiplantae > Streptophyta > Magnoliopsida > Asterales > Asteraceae > Helianthus > Helianthus tuberosus. The sequence continues at coordinate 194,749,754 of CM060352.1, read as the reverse complement.
AACATCGAATGCAGAGGAGAGTCGAGAACGTTTACGACTAAGGAGTTTCTCAAATTCGAGTGACACAAAGCAATTATCGGCTCCAGTATCAAACAAACATGAAGCATAAATACCATTCACAAGGAACGTACCATTCACCACGTTGTTGTCGGCCTGGGCTTGACGCACGTTGAGATTGAAAGTTCTTGCACGTGCGGCCTGTTGCTGCTGCTGTTGCTGTTGCTGTGGTTGCTGCTGTTGCTGCTGGGGTTCTTGTTTCACCACCCTGTTCGGGCACATGTTGGCGAAATGGTTCGGGTCGCCACATGTGAAGCATGCTCTGGCTTTGACTGCGGGTGCCAGAGGAGCTTGTTGACCCTGTGGGACAGCGAGTAGAGCTTGATTGGCAGGAGCTTGACGAATACGGCAATTCGCAGTAAAGTGGCCGTAGACGTTGCAATGAGCACAGAAGCGGCATTGAATAGCAGTCGGGTGATGATAGGTGCAAGTAGGGCAGAGTGGGTGTGGCCCAGTATATGCACGTTTTGCAGGTGGTGCATTGGCCACGGGCGCCACCACTTGACGCTGTTGAGCAGGTACAGCTTGGATCGGTGCAGCAGAAATCGCACAGTTCTTGTTGGTGGAGTTGTTCTTTCTCTTGGAGCTTGACGACGTGGGTTCAGCAGTTGGTGCAGTAGCGGTAGCTTGATGCAGTTGCTTGGAGGTCTTATCCCACACCCCAGCCTTGACCCTTTTGTCATTGATCTCAGCGGCCGGCAGATAGGTCTCTTCGATCGTGGTGGTCTTAGCCGCTTGCACGAAATCAGCGACGCAGTCGGGTAAGGCTCGGATGTACTTTTTGATGGTCATCTCAGGGGTCTTGACTTGGTCAGGACAGATGATGCTGAGCTGTTTGAAGCGAGCAGTGAGACCAGCATTGTCTCCATCCTTCTGATGTATGTGCCAGAATTCATCTTCGAGCTTTTGGCGCTCGTGAGGAGGGCATAATTCCTCTAGCATGACCTCCTTGAGTTCATCCCACGACAACCCGTAAGCTGCATCATTCCCTCTCTTGTTCCTCTCGGCCGTCCACCAGTCCAAAGCACGGGACTGAAAGACGCCGGTAGCGTTCAGAGTTCGAAGGTCATCAGGGCAACCACTTTGTCGCAGAGTAACCTCGATAGAGTCAAATCAGTGGAATAGAGAAGTAGGACCTCCCTCGCCTGTGAATTCTTTCGGCCCACATGACTTGAATTGTTTGAAACTGAAAGGTCTCGCAGTAGCTTTAGGACCCTCAGTTCGCGATTCCTCGGATGATTTGCTGGCGTTCTCGCAGACACCGCTCACAGCCTTTGCTACAGCTTTCGCGACGATGGAAGCAAGGCGTCTGTCCCTCTTTTCCTGACGAGAGAGTTGATGACGGGATCCAGACGACATTGTCTGCAATAGACATCGTCATGGAACTCAACACAAGTATTCGAATCTCACCTCACACGTTTACTACTACTAAAGCTCAGTAACACGTACCATGCAAACGCATATAGTCACAGAACCACGGAGTTGCACATAATCACAAAATCATGTAGAGCACATAATCACGACATTCCTAAGCACATAAGCACAACAGCTAGAAACACATATACTTAGTCACTAAAAGCACTTACGAGTGTACAAGTATTCTAACTGCTCCTATTGTCGATTTGCTAGTGATGAGTTGTATGGGTTTTTTTTTTTTTTTTTTTTTTTTGCGTTTTAGCAGGAGCAATAGTGTTGAGTTGAAACCAATAACACCTCAAAACGTTAACAATTAACAGAAAATGCATAAAATTCTTTTATAGAGGTCGATAAATCGAAAGTAGATTGTCTGCGGCTAATAGACTTCGACTAACCAAAGTAGCTCGATTATTCGCAAGGATCCTGCACAACGACCTCCAGGACTATGCCTTTGCCTCGATTCTTGGGCACTGGCGCAATTCCCGTTGGTTAGGTTGTGTCTTTAGACCGTTGGAGTCTATCGATCTTTTGGTGGAGTTTTGTATAAAAACGGGACGAGTCGTCTAGGTTAGGGTTTCACCCCTATCTTGCAACTTCCGTCCTTGTTCTAATAAAAGTTGAGGAGATTATTCATCAAAATATGGATTTCACTCCTGATTTGGTATAATTCTCCTCGTTTGTAGCTAAAAATGCAAGCTGATTAGGCAACTTTAGTCGAGAGTTCTCGGTTTTCACACCTATTCCCGGCCTTATTACCTGTTCACAACTTGAAAATTCGAGTGTAATGATAGAAAAGAGTGAGTGATAGAAATGAGTTTATGCATACGCGTGAGTTGATCTGTTGGTTCTTAACTATAGACTAGGTCTCTTAAGACTTCGACCCGGACTAGGTCGAGTCTTGCCTAATTCCCTATAGTTATGGCTCTGATACCAATCTGTCACACCCCAACCGATGGCGGAATCATCGGGGCGCGGCACTGAGCGAAACAGATTGTCCAGAAGTTTCCATAACAACTATCATTACCATTTAAGTAAGCATTACGTCCCATACCGTAACATAAATAGTCAAACAAGTTATTACAGACAACATCAAAACAAATACTCTGTTCCGACAACTCAGATTTAAATAAGTAGCAATTGTTTATCTGCTTCTAGAGACCCCTAATAAGTTATCTACAGACAACTATTTGTTGGGCTCTAAAGCTTTATTCTAGCTTCCAATTCCTACCACATATGCGTCCTAAGCACCTGTCACATACGTTAAAATAATGTCAATACATAAAATGTAAAGGTGAGCATACAAGTTTGATAATAGCATATAGAGTTCGAATTCGTTTACGCATAACCAGCACGTACACATAGAGAAATGAAGCACGTTAGTTATCGACATAGATCCATCGATACCAATGACTGCGGGTTGACTGCCCGAGGCAGTTCGCAATACACGATTACCACTGTAATCCATGCAAGTAAAAGATCCTTAACAACCCCCGTGTGAACGGGTGCTGAGTCCAAAATATAGTACTATCGTTGCTAAGGCAGGTAGACAGCATTCCATGTGTAAACATAACAAACAAGCATTCATAAGCCACGTATAACATGCATTAATGGTTTAGCGTTAAAATAGCTTGAGTAGTGTGGTAGTTGTAGTTTGAATAGTCGTAACGTATGTAACACCCAAAAGTGCTAAAGCAAAAAGGGTTCGAGTATACTCACAGCGATATGGATTGAAGGGAGCGCTTTTACAGCGAGTACGGTTAGCCTGAATAGATTCGATAACATAACGATAAGTGGCGCGTAAAACAGTACAAGTGAGAGTGGGTAGGATGACTGATCGTGCGGATCAGTTATCCGTGAGTAAAAGTCATCCGTGCGCATGACCTATCCGTGCGGATGGTAATGCGTGCGTATGGTGATGCGTGCGGATGATGTTCCAGCCGGGTAAGCTATCCGTGCGTGTGACCGTCCGTGCGGGTGGCAACCCGTGCGGACTAGTTGTACGTGCGGATGACTTATCCGTACGGTTAGATCGTTTGTGTGGATAAATGTCCAAGTGGATTGTTTCTTCCCAAGATGTGTTTGTGTATGATGGCTTGTGCTTTGAAGTTTTCGTTGTAGCATTTAGAAAACACCTAAGTGTTTCTACCTTTCAAGCCGGTCGCGCGGACGACAGTCCGTGCGTATGGTAGTCCGTGCGGGCAGCCTGTGCGCGCGGGCAGAGGCAATCCGTCCGGATAGCCTGTTCGTGCGTACGGCTTGGCCGTGCGGATGAAGACTGTTTGGTTTTTCGTTTTAAGGCCTTAGTATCTCATGATCCGAAGAGTAATCCATTCAGAGGTCGTCCGTCCGGATTGCTCGTTCGTCGATACTCAAACCTCGTTTTGGAAAGTGGGTCCCAAGGGTAGTCCGTGCGGGTGACAACCCGTGCGTATGACCTGTACGTGCGTACGGCTCGTCCGTGCGGACAGCTAGTCCGTGCGGACAGCTTGTCCGTGCGGACAGCTAGTCTGGTTGTTCTGTTCGGCTACACTTGGTTCCTGTTGTCGTTTATCGAGACGTTCTGATTTCGTGGCAACCACTTGGAGTTGTGTTCTCACCCGCGTGACTAGACCGGTCAGGAACCACCCTAACTCGGCCTGTCGGCGACTTGGAACGGTCATCCCGGTTAACCCCGAAATCAGTTGTCTATGGGTAGGACTCCAGATCTAGAGCTAGGGCATTACTATTGACGAGTAGAACACTAGGACTGATCGGATTCATACCGGTTTTGAGGGAAAAAGGAGGAGAGAACTTAGGTTTATTTCTTTCAACTCTTTTATCCTTAGGAAAGTTTAGATCTAGGTGGAGTTATTGTAAAAACTTGTAGAAATCGTTTAGATCTGAGATATTCTTGGTGGAATGAAGCCAAGCTTGAAGTTCTTATGAACTTCATGATGACGTCACCCGAGAATACCTCAAATCCGGTGATTTCATGGTTAAAATGGAAGATTCGAAAGATAGAAATGTGTAGAACCGTGTAGTGATTAAAGATGTACAAGAATTAGTGCAAGATCTTACCTGGATTGGGAGAAATCTGAGAAAAGGTGAAGAATGCGTGTGGTTCGGACGTCACTTGCCAAAAGTGGAAAAAGTGGAGAGTGACCCGTGTATTTATAGGATGCCAAAAAGGGAAAGGGTGAGCCGTGCGCATGGCACGCACCCGGGTAGGTTATCCGCGCGGACTGGCCATCCGTGCGGATTGGCAATCCGTGCGGATGGGCCATCCGTGCGGATCGGCCATCCGTGCGGACGCCACCTCCTTTGGTGTGTTCGGTGCGATGTTGATTCGGTTTCGATCTGCGAGCGATTCGATAGGGTTTCCTTATTAAATTACTTTCAGTCCCAACTACTTCTCATAGGATTCGACTCGGAATTCGGGTTCGGGTTCGGGTTCGGGTTCGTTTAGATTCGAGTTAGACTTCGAGTTCGATTGAGTTCGCTTGATTATCCAAACATAAATAACATAAAATAAACATGCACAGGTAACACGTAAGGCACACACGCACGTATAATGACAAGTAAAGTACGTAGCTCGAGTTACGATTTGAGGTCGATTCGATTATCATAGCTTGATTAACTTTATCGCATTGTTACTTCCTATCGTTCACAGTCGTAGGTCGATTGAAATACGGTTAGCTTGATTTGATTATTGCAATGTACGACATTTACTCCACATAATCTAAATATCATACAAACAATTCTGCTAGTCATGTCGCGCGAAATCGGTCGTTGACTTTGACCTTGACTTTGACTTTCACTCGTGAAAACACGGGGTGTTACAGCAACTTTCCCGATTATTTTATTTCACAACTTAGGATAAAACCCCGGTAATTTACAATCAGATGATTTCACTGAGAAATCTTTATTTTTCAAAACTTAGGGCCTTACGCGGCCCGCGTGGCCGCCCAGTCTACGTATAGGTTTGCATGGTCATGGCTTAGGTTTGACAGGTGGTTGATACGTGGCCCGGTTATGCTTATCTGGTCAACCTATGTTTGACGCGGCCCGCGTAAGACAAGCTTGTCTCTTACGCGGCCCGCCTGAAACCTAAGTTTTGTTTTTCTTGATTTTTATGTAGGGTAAGGTTTCAGGGGTCCGGGTTTTCATTTATGGGTCAAATTAGGATATTTTTGAGAGTCCTTACACTTCCGCTAACGGTTACCACTCGCGAGTGGCCGTCCACGCGTCTGACAAAAGAAACTTTTACACTCCTTGCTACAGTGCATTTATGACCTCGGGCAGTGCAAACGTCCTTTCATTCCAGCACATGACAGAAAATCCTAACAACTTTCACCAACTCACACGTGTGTTCAGCCACGTATGCTCACAAAAGCGACAACATTATCCAAACATAAGCGGCATGCGGTTTCTCTGGTTTACCGCACCATAACCTATACCGCATGTCGTTTCTTACATACCCCTCAAAAAAGGCAAAAATAAATATCTCTACATTATGTAAAGGGGTATAACCAATATCCGCATATACCTACGAGCACACGTTGAATATGCGGAGATGACACACACGAGCCCATACAGGTGTGTCAGATACTCAGAACCAGCGTGGTTCTTTGGACTGCGAAAACCGCTTCTCAGGATGCGGCAAACTGCATTCCATGCAAGCTTCTTCAAGCTTCAAATCCCTCGTGTCTGGTTCACAACCACAGAGGGGATGCAAACAACTTCTCCTTAGGATAAATGACAAGTATGTTGAGCAACCGCACATTAGCAACCCTGACTCCTGATCCTTCAAGAGCCACATACGAGCTTTAAGCTCTTTAGAAGCGAGTTCTTTGCTGCAAACCGCAGACACTCACGAGTAGTTGCGGCAAAATACAAGTACGCAGACGGTAGCTACGGAAGAGCCACGACTAAACCACCATGCGGTTGATCAAAGCTACTTCCAGGAAAACTGCCTTCCAACTAAGCGTGAAGGAAAGTGGTTACAGAACGAATGCGGACGAGTTTCACCCAGATTCCCAAGTATCTAAGGTGATCTCCTTCAGCAACACTACTTCAAGAAAAACTACTTTCCACCAAAGCATGAAGGAAAGTAGCTAAGGAACAGTGGTAACAAGTCTGCTTATGACTCTGTTTTCCCCACCTATGGACCGCATAAAATAAACAATGGTGGGCACTACCATGCCCATGACCATGTTTATTTGCCCATAGTCCAGATTCACATTGTTCGACCAAACACGGCCAACAATGACGCAAGTACCCCACATCGTTCGACCAAACATGGCCAACGATGTGCAGCAACGAGGTAACCACAAAGGACGTGCGGTTACTAGGGAGCTAAACCGCGAAGGACGTGCTGTTACTTGAGAGCTAAACTGGAGAACACGAACAACCCACAAAGCAGGGATCATCGTTGAATGTCCAGTTGATAAACATAGAGCTTGAGCAAAGTACTTACAACATTGCATCAGCTGACCCAAAGGTTACAACTAGAGTTGCGATCACGGACGTCTTCCGTCACCATCTCAAAGGTTGGTTCGAACCCTGCTAATATCTTCAGTCACCGTCTCAAAGGTTGGTTCGACACACCAACAGGTGGATGATGACATCAGAGAAATGTAGACCATATTACCAGATCAAACCCGTTGGCTGAGAATTCCGCATCAGACGGAACTTGCTCACCGGTACGGAAGAGACGTCACACGACTCTACCGGACCCCCAGCTTGATTTACATGAAGAAGGAGCCATCCGCAAGGCCCATATTCTACCTTCTAGACTACATAGTCCAGTATTCCTCCCACATGAAACTTGCATAAGGAAGAAACACTAGACTGGGGGGACTTGAAGTGGTATGGTCCCAGATCTCGCGTCAGCATGACCGCGAGTGACCATTACCCTTATCAAAAACCCCCACCAGCAAGAACTTATCTGTGTCCGTGCTGGCACGCGCGAACACAGCGGTCGAAACCAATCTGTCCAGTGATGAGAAGACTTGCCTTGAAGTACGAAACGAATGTTACGCATAGCGATGCGGCCTGGCACTGCATCCTATGAACATTTTCGTCACGAAAAGGGATCTGGACAACAGTAACAGTCACCAAGCGGCGATGCGGCACGACACCGCATCCCTTATATGTCTTGGCCAGAACAAGAACGCGGGAACAACATCAATTACCGCACGCAGCGATGCTGCCTGGCACCGCATCCTGCCTACAAAGCAAGTGGGTCTGACACCACAGTGCAAGTGGCACTGAGGACAGTCACCTGACAGCCCACACGTAAGCAACAGTCTGACACCACAGCAGGAAGTGGCATCACCACCGTAACTGACAGGCCTGACACATCTACAGGAGGCTGTGCGATGTCAGACTAGCCACTCAACTACCATCCTTCACTCCTCGGCTATAAATACCCATCCCGGACCAGGTTTGAGGTATCTCTTCACAACTCTCTCACTACTACTGCTACCACACTTTGCTTACCAAGCAAATTACTGATTCTCACGCCAGAGAGTGGTAACAAGAAGCACCCCCCACCCCTTCCTCCTTGTTACGAGTCACGGTTTGTTTCCTTGTGCAGGAGATCAACCAGCGGACGATCCAGCCAGCGATCCTCGGAAAGAAGGGATTAACCCTACTTGACGAGACCAGTGTGTTAATCCTGCCCGGTTAACCATTGTTTCATCAGGTGTATATGAATTTTAGTTATTTTTAGCCCTTTTTGCACGAAATCAATTCATGAATTTGTAAAACACGAAAAAAAATATCACTCAAAACAACACACTAGGAAAGTGCCACGACAACGCGATAATCGGAACTCCTTTTATTGTCAATTTTGCAATCTTTCATGCCATGAGGTAAAAGATTGTCGTAAGCTCGCTCGGTTCCTTCATGAAAACAATATTGATTTAGCTCCAACAACAAATCCAATTACCAATGTAAACCGCCACTCGCACAACACCAGTTTCACCAACTTGGATGTTTGATAGTGGTGTGCCTAATCATGCTACATCGAACCAAATCTCCTTCCACATATTGTACATGTTTGGGTGCCCCAATCAAATCATCCTAGGAAACTGTAACGCTCTCTTAATTTCCCTCACTTGTAACACTCAACTACACACTCCTTTTGGTCCACTTTCATCATCAAATATTCTCTGTGTTCCTAAGATACAAAAGAACCTTATTTCTTTAAGTTGCTAAGCTTTGTAAGACTAGTCGTGTTTCAGTTGAATTTTTTTCCTTCATACATTCTTATGAAGGATCTTCGCACAGGGGTGTGTCTAATACGCGCGGGGGGGGGGGGGGGGGTATCTTGATGTCTACTATGCCAACTTTAACACGTGACCAAAACTCAACTTAACCACTACTACTTTACATCTTGAATAACATCAAAAACTTTGTCACCCATCTTTTCATGTCTTTAAATCCTTAGTAATAAAATGCTTAAAGCTTCAATCTAACATTTAAAAAGTTCATTGTAACTCATACTCTGTAAACAAAAGTCACAAAGTAACGTTCAGTACCAACTCGATTAGTGCATCAAAATCATTGGAACTTTTTTCATTTTCGGACATGCGTGGACCACCTGAAAAATCCATCGATGGCTTTACCTATTATGTTATTTTCATGGATCTCTACTCCAAAAACGTGTGGTTATAGATATAAGTATGTTGTTTCTATACGAGTCGATTTATGTAAAACTTACCTCGAAACGGCACCCCAAACGGCTTGATTAATTTTTGTTAATTGAAAGTTTAAACACACGAATTGAAGCACCGTTTTTGTCTTTTGAGGCAGTATTTCGAGGTAAATTTTACATTATCAACTCGTATCCTCGTTTTAAACAAAAGCCCTAAAACATCGGTTTGTAATTCGAAAAAAAAACTAAACTCCGTTAAGTTATTTTTAACGCATACTATTATCGGTCAAAATTGAAAAGTTCAGATTATTATCGGGCAAATTGAGAAATTTAAGATTATTTAAATCCAATTTGTCTATATATAATACTATAAATGCCGTTTGGTCTAACGTTACCTACCCGAATAAGGCTTTGCTTCTTCAAATAGCATGGGATCAAATTCTCTGATTGTAAAAACAATGTTTTTTTTTTTTGGAAAACAATGTGTAATTAAAAAAAAGGTGATATATGTATAAAGCTATAAATGTGAAAACTATTATTATTATATAAAGTAAAACTATTATTATTGTATAAAGCTATAAAAAAAATTATCCCCCACTTGTAGTGGAGTGGTGGAAAGAACTTTGGGTTTCCTTGGAGACCCGGGTTCGATCCCCACCTATTACATTTGGGGGTAAATGACCCCAACCTTGGTTGAGGGGTCATGGCAATGATGGATAAGAGCCTTGAGTGCGTAATAGCCCGGGTTTGAGTCTTGAGCCGCACACGAGTTTTCTATTACAGTGCGGTTACTCCGGCTCTTGAGTGCGGAGGCTGCAACGGCAGTCAAGTGGCTGTCGGCTGGAAATTTTCTCGTGGAGCGCCTATGGTCAACCTTGGATGCCTCGCCCGAGGGGGACTAGGGACCCATGCAATGTGGGTGTGATCCTCTCGACTGTTGGAGTCAATCGCCGTTCAAAAAAAAAAAATATATATATATATAAAGTAAAATCAGCTTTTAGAGAAATTATTGAGGAAGAAATGGTTAAAGTTCTGGAAGAAAGCGTACACGAATTTTAGAGTTTAGTGTGCAGGGGGGGGCTTTGCTGCTGGCGTGAAAAGTTAATCGTCTTTTTGTTTTTGTTGCCAGTCCTGGCTAGTCATGTCACAATCTCACTTCCTTTTTTATTTATTTCCTATAGTGCATCCCCGTTTAGGTGGAACAAGTGGGCGCCTTCAAAGGTAAATTTGTTAGTTTGGCGAGCTGAGATGGGTAAAGTAGCGGCAAAGGTGGCTTTGCAAAAACGGGGAGTTCATGTCTCGAGTGTCGTTTGCTGCAGATGTGGGATAAAAGATGAGTCCTGTGACCATATTTTTGCATCATGTCTCCTTTCAAGAGTGGTATGGTGGCATATCTTTAGGTGGATAAAAATCCCCATTTTGGTGGATAACATGTCAGTAGCTCAGATTCTTGACCATGTTGCTGTCCAAGTGGGAGCAAAGAAATGGAAAAAGGTAGTGCAGATTGTGGCTTTCGCAACACTCTGGAGATTATGGTTGACTCGCAATGATAAAGAGTTTAACGGCAACTCGGTTCCAGTCACTAAAGTGGTAGATCTAATTAAGGAGGACGCCTTCCTCTGGTTGAAAAATAGGGGAGGTATTAGGTCCGTTTCATGGGTCGATTGGGTAGAATTTAACATTGTGTCTATGTTGTAATCGGATCTTGTGTTTTTCCAGCTCCTTGCTGGGCTTTGTTTTCTAATAAAGCAGTTGCCGTTCAAAAAAAATTTATTTCCTATAGATTTTATTATGAAAATATTTATTATTAAGAACTGGATTCTTTAGTTAAGAGTTATTTATACATGTGGTTATCATGCTACAATTTTAATATTAAAATTAAACTTTTGGTTTCCATTGTTCACTCGTTCGTACCAAGTACAATAATACCAAAGGGTATGATGAGGATAGTTCCCAAAGAGATCATCCGTCACGTAGGCGCCAACTCAGCGAGGGTGGAGGACCATCTCCTCGGGGACTACCCAAGGGTGTGGAGGGGAAGCAATGACTACACAAGAGAGTTGTACCTTGTGCTGATTTACTTGTACCCTGCAAGGAGAGAGAGAGAGAGAGCAAATTTGTGGGGGCCACCAATCAACAAGCAGCCAATCAACAAGCCCCGTCTCCAACGTCTTGCAGAGGACGTGAGAGCCGCGACGGAGCCCGGGGGCGGTGTGCGACGCCGGGGACGGACCGGGACGGGGAGGGGACGACCCCCATACCCCATGGTCTAAGTCTTTATATCATAGAATTAGACCATCGGGTATGGGGCACGTCGCCGGCCCGTCCCCCTCGTCGTGGGTCGTCCCACACCGCCCCCCTGGGGCACGTCGCGGCGTCTCCGTCTTCTCCGAGACGTTGGAGACGGACCATGGTTTGAAAATTGTGGCCCCCCTAACGGTAACTTTCCTATTTTATAAAAAAAAATCACCCCCACCACACCCCATTTTTTTACCAAAACCTTCCACTTTTCACCCCATTTTTATAAAAAATTCTCTCCCAACCTTAAAAAAAATATGGATCCCTACAACCCAAATAATCCCAACTCAAGTTCACTCCCGTTTTCGTCACCCGGCTACACACCCGTCATGGAAAACACTTTTGCGGGTTACCAACAAATGCCCAACGCTTTCAACCAACGAAACCAATACCCTATGCAACAATCCAACATTCCGTTCAACCAAATGCAAATGCAACAACCCAACATTCCGTTCAACCAAATGTCATATCAAATGCAGCAGCTAATGCAAACCCGCTAAATATGCCATATCAACCACCGCCACAAGCACGTCCAACACAAATCGAGGAAGAAGATGATGACGTAGAGGTTGTGCCAGAAACGCAACCTGAACCTTCAAAAAAGAAAAATACAAAGGGAAGGGGTAAAAAAGAAGACGCAGCCGCCAAACAACAACAACGGACATGGTCAAAAATTGAGGAAGAGGCCTTGGCGAAGGCATATATTGGCTCGTCAATGTCTCCTATCATCGGTAAAAATTAAATTTTTTTGTACATTATATTATTATTGTTATTAAATATTATTTGTACATTATATTATTATTGTTATTAAATATTATTTGTACATTATATTTTTGTTAGAAAATATTATTATTGTTACTAACATTTATTTGTACACTATATTTTTCTAACAAAATATTATTATTATTGTTACTAACTTGTAGGTAACAATCAACAAAGCGATGGGTTTTGGCAAGAAGTCCTTGATATATTCCACGCGATTATGGAACAAGGCGAGTACAGAACCGTTGATTCTATCGGCTCCAAGTGGCGCCAGATGAATACGTTGATCCAACGCTTTGGTGGGTTTTATAACACAACTCTCGCCAACAAACCGAGTGGGTGGAACAACGAAAATGTTTTCAATGAAGCGTTGCGTTTATACGAAAATGACAATAAAACTTCTTTACCACATGTCTTTGCTTGGCAAGTTGTAAAGGATCATCCAAAATGGAAGGGAACTCCAAATGAGGTTGCAAGCGCGAAACGAGCAACCAAACGGTCTAAAACTTCCGAGTCAGGAAGTTATAGCGTTGGAGGCTCAACCGGTCGTTGCCAAATAAATATCAACGACGAGCCCGAGTATGAGGAGGAGTCGATTGGAGAGGAAGAACGTCCCCCAGGAAGGGACAAAAGTAAAAAGATAGCGGCTGAAAAAAGGAAACAAGCCGCATCACGAAGTGGAAGGTATTACGGCCGAGTTGAAAGCATTCAACCACACCTTTACCGAGACGCAAACCGAGAAGGTAAAGGTGAAGAAACGACAAGCCGAGGAGTAGCAAAGGAGGCAAGAAGAAGCGCAGTAGTTGGAGGAATGGAAAATAATGACCACCGACCTTAGCGAATATCCACCGGAGGACCGTCCCATTTTATAAATGATGAAGGAAAAGTTAGGAAAAAATGGAGTGGGGGAGTGTAGTTTTGTTTTAAATGTAACTTTAGGTTTTTTTTAAGTGTGTTTTTTTTTTAGTTTTTATTTAAATGTAACTTTAGGTTTTTTAAAGTGTGTTGTTTTTTTAGGTTTTATTTAAATGTAAATTTAGGTTTTTATTTAAATATAAGTTTTTTATTTTTATTTATTTGTTTTAATTAATTAATTAAATAAAAAAAAATAATAAAAAATAGGGGAGGACCATCCATCACACCCTTGGGTAGTCCCCAAGGGGATGGTCCTCCACCTTTGCTTACTTGGCGCCTACGTGACGAATGGTCCCTTTGGGAACTATTCTCACCATACCCTTTGGTCTTATCCTTTGTTGGTCCTCACTTCGTCTCTCCATGTTTTTAATGATTTAAACATGAAGTTTAATGAAGCAAGAAAAGTCATATCTCATGAGAAAAAAATAAATGTTTTCAGGAACTTTGTTATTGAGTTTTTGGTTGAAAGTGTCATCGAATCTACGACAAAGCTTTTGTACAGTCTTGCAAAAGGTGATGTCTTATAGTTGAGCATAGTTGTAGGGAAATGATTTAACACGTATCAAATGTTACCATCTAAGGGTGTCTTTTTCTTTGCGTAATCGGGGCCACTATGGCATGTATGCGTCAAATTTGAATGATTTTTATGCGGGTCCGACTACTGCTCATATGATCTCCATGACCTAAAGTGGTTATACAATCCATCGATCGCACCGTTGCACCACCTCTGGCCACCAGAGAACATATGCTAGTGGATTTTGTACACCGCCATGACGAAGGAGAAGGAGCCGATGAAGAAGACAAAGAAGAGGAATTTCAATAAGGTAAAATTGTAATTTCATAAAACTTAACATAAGTTTTAATGTCAGTTAATGCCAAGAACCATTGTGTATCCATGAAAATTTGTATCATATAAAATAAGTTTTAAGTAGAAAAATGTAAGAATGTACGTAAGACTGTATAACATGTACATAAATATTCCACACATGATGCAAAAAATAATTATGTAACTGAATGATTCACTCTCTTTCTCTATCTTATTACATCTAGTGTAAGTTGTTCATAAATTGTTGATAAACGACCGAGACGCTCAAAGTTAAGCAAGTTGGCTGATTTTAGATCTATAAGATTTAATTTATAGTTCGATTTTACTGGTTTAAAATTTTAACAGTGCAACCTATAGTTTGAAGCTTAAAACCACATGTGTAAACTAAACTAACCTTTAACCCTTCTATTTATTAAGCTTTTTTTAATTTCTCGATAAAATATTGTCAAATGGTATGATTGTTCCACACAACACAAAGAAACAACACAAAAAACGATACAAAACACAAGAGAAGCGACAAAACATGACGTAAAATTTTATTATTTAACCCAAACCAAAAAACACCCCCCAAACCCTAGATCTCACAAAATGTGAGATCAGAAATAATACAAACAATGATACAGTGATACCTGATGATCATCAACATATGAAGACCAAACCCTCAAACAGTAGAGAGTATAACAAGAACGACCAGTGCAGAAATACAGAAACAACAAGACGATCATCCACTGATGATTATTACAACTAGAAGATTGATCTTTCTCACAATACACCAGAAAGACTAAGACAACCTTCAACCAGAACAAGATAAATAACCCTAATTCTCTCTCGAAGAATACAGAGAGAACAGAGCATATACGTAACATTGATGAAGGGTGAATTTTGGGAATTATCTCCTTCTGCGCACACATCCAGCCTTTTATATGACCAGACTAGACATTTACACTTAAGTCCAAATCTTCTTTAAGAGATGATCGCGACCCTCGAGATATTACATAATGCCCCCTTTATCTTCTAACAGCTTTGCACCTGTTATAACAAACTTACAAACAAACCACCAACAGACCTGGGCCCATTCTCATAACAAGCCCAACTCATATAACAAACCCAAAGACAATATGAGCCCAAATATGTATAAACGTAACATAGCAGATGAAGTTCCATGAATAAACATAACCAACAAATATATAGTATATGAATTAATCATATATTTCCAACATGCCCCCATCATTCATATACTATACATGTTAATCATTTCCAACTAATTGCACATAACAACATACACCTCACAACTCAAATCGTTAGCAATTTTAGAAACAATCTTAACAGAACCAATAACAGCACAGACAATTTTTTATCAAAAAATTGATCTATTTTACATGTTAAGACTCCTCAAGAAAGACAAGATTCAATGAAACAAATATG
Source organism: Helianthus tuberosus (assembly GCA_030545235.1). NCBI lineage: Eukaryota > Viridiplantae > Streptophyta > Magnoliopsida > Asterales > Asteraceae > Helianthus > Helianthus tuberosus. The sequence continues at coordinate 194,734,416 of CM060352.1, read as the reverse complement.
GCACTTTTACTAGATTTTAACAAGCAAACTGCAGTTAACACCAAGTATATACCAAAACCATACAATGCTATAAACAACCCTAGCCATTTGAACAGAGTCATATACACAACAACATAGTGAAACAAATCGAAAATAGGATTTCTATAACTAAAATCCTAACTCTGACAAATTACAAGACAAGACATGAGATCCCTTGAAGTAACACAAACACCAACAACTAATCAAAGAGCTCTCTATAACAAACAGTCAACACAACAGATAAACTGTTATGACAAAAAACACCAGACAACGACGATAGCCAACACGGTTCTGACAAAATACACAACCAGAAACACCTCTTACACAAGAGGAAAATACAAGGCTAACATCACAACCAAGACTATAAGACACAGCCAAACAAATCCTGGTTAAACACAGAATTACACAATTTGTAACCAGAACAATATATCTCACACGAGACAACATAACTCGGAACAAAGACTGAAAACAACAAATCATACGATTCTAAGAATTCAGAATCAAGTCCAAAAAACAATATGTATGAAGAACTCAAAGATAATTTGAATAAAGCAAAAAACTTTTTACAACTCCACAACAAATACAAAATCACAAGAGCCATACCAAATGCATAACACTATCAGATACACATCTGACAAACATAAAGTCACACGACTTTCACAACTAAGACAGGACATGCAAACATGAGCATCAAACATGGAATTACAAAATCCCAAACAACTATCAGATACAATACTAATAGTACAAAGAATGAAGAACCACATGGTTCTATCATAATTCAAGAAACATATCTGATAAAAAACAAAGAGTTATAAACCTCTATACAACTCAAAACGATGTCTGAAAACTTGAATCACATGTTTCAAGACCATAAAAAGTCACACGACCTTTTAAAAAACCAGAACCAAGTCTGAAACTTTTGAATCATACGATTCAAAAAACAATTATGACAAAACTTAGAATCACACAATTCTACGTCACATAACAAATTTACAGCTAAAAAACCCCTAGGTGAATAAAAACAGAGAATTTTTTCAACTAGAAAAAGAAACATCTCACCTACCAAAGAGATAAACAAGGCTGTAAAACATATCCAAGAACAATCTTGAGACAACACAACTGGTTAGAAACACTCGAACCACATGGTTCACCTAACCATACAACAAGAGACAATAACTCTTAGACAAGATAGAACATAATTCAAGAAACAATCTTGAACCAATACACTGAACCACATGATTCAACAATCAGAAGACAACCTTTCAAACTAAACAACGTATGAGTTAGTAAACAATTTTTTACTTAGACAACATCCTCTATCATGATAATCAAGCGACCAGACAGACATGCAAAATACAGTAGACATGGTTCTTGTAACACACAATTTTGAGATCCTGGATAACCCTTGAAATTTAAAACCAAAACTCTGTTATAAACCTTTTATGGTATTTAAAAAACAAAGTTCCATTCAACAATTTTAATAGTCATATAATGACAGATTTTTAAACCACCTCTATACAAGACACCACATAGACACAAATGAAAAACACACACAACTCATGTATCAAACATACATTTTTTTTTCAAAAACTTTTGAGCAAACAAACAACTCAAGAATCTTTCCTTTACACATATCATCATGTAAACAAACAACAAACTGTAAAACTAAGCCAACAACCAATGACGAACAAACAATAGACACACACACAACATCTAACACATAGACAAACAGAATCAACCAATAAGCCAGCCAAGGAACACAAAACACAAATAGACAAAAAAATAGATGTAAAATCCTAAGGCGAAGCTGTATCAGTTTCTAGATTCCAGGTTCATCACTTATAGTGCATGGACAGGTCTTAATACAGGAGCCACAATCTAAGACACAAAATAGTCACGTAATCAACAATAACAAATAAACAACAATGCCGGTCCTCACTACCCCGACTTCAACTAACCAACAACAACAAAAATTAAAAACAGTGACGAGACAGGAAAGATCGTACAGAGGGTGCGTATAATATCAACAGAGATCACAACTGTAGTTTTCAAGACTACAAAAAAAAAAAAAAAAAAACTAGCCAAGTCACAGCAAAATATCCCTGGTTGGTTTGCCCTAAAACCTTCAAGGGTTTTAGAGACCAACACAGGTCTTCAATAAGAAATCGACAGAAGAACTCCTTCTTCAGCACCAAACTGATGTTACAAGACTTTGCAGATCTTGCAGTATCCAAACACCAAATAGACTGCGTCACACAAAATCCAACCAGATCTTACAAGATCTATACCTGCAATCACTAAAAAAACAGAACAGACGAGAAGAAGAAAACAAACAACTGATCTGAACACAAGACAACAGCAGAAATTCAACACAGTATACTATACCAGTTCCAAATACATGAAGAATTAATAAGGATCAACAATCTTGTACAACTGAAATTCAAGATCTGATACATTTCACCAATTAACACCAAACCCTAACACTTAGAAACTGTAACACCTCGAAAATTTACGTCCTATAATGTGTTGACACGTGTCATAACATTTGAACGTGTGAAAGAATACTTTCGAGGGACTAAAGTTGACAAACAATGAAACTATGTAAATATAAGGGTTCAAAGTGTCAACAATGAATAAATATACTTTACAATAATCCTACATGATGTTTATAACCTTAAACGAATAAATCTTGGATCATACGTAACTAATTGTGAAAGAAGGTGAGAGATTACAAACTACAGGGGTTAAATGTGTCAACATGTTTAAGATATACCTCTGAGTGACCTTTTAACAAACCCGAAGCTTTGTAACGATTAATTATGCTCACTTGAATGTGTGATAAAAATATCACCAAGTTTCGTTATCGTATGAGAAAGTTATGATAAAATTCGTGTACGAGGGGTTAGAAGCGTCAACATGGAAATTTAGGACTTTTCAGGTAAACACAAAGTGGCCAAGGACTTCACAAAGTGGGTATAAGTCTTAAAGCCCCTAAATGTCAATATTAAAGGTTTAGAATGCAAGAAATGAAGTGAAAGAAACCTTTCGGGGGACCAAGGGCCAAAAATGCAAAATTTGAAAGTTGTGTAACCTGAACCGGAGGCCCAAGCGGGCCGCGTAAGACTTAACAGATCTTTTCGCGGGCCGCGTGACAGGTACCAGCGACAGAAACTTGACAGGTGCCTGTTTCAGCCTTGTAACCGACTTAGATCGATTGTTTTGCATACCATGGGCGGCTATAAATGGTTTTTAGCTTTAGGGGACACTTGTTTACATCTGGGGATCATCCTAGGCATGCATGGCACCATCTTGAACAATCAAAACCCATTATATAAGACCCTCATGGTTTGCAATTTTCTTGCATTCCTTCCTTTCAACAACTGAGCATTTCTGGAGCATAAGGACCATCCTCAAGCATCATAAATCGTTCATTAGACTCTTGTAAGTATGTTTAACCCTTCTTAATTAAGTCTTGCTTAGTTATTAGCCTAGAAGTCAAACCGTCGTAATTACGGTTTGACTTAACGATTAATCGCTAACGGTCCAGCGATTAGGCAAACTTAAGGTAGTTATAAGTTGGTAATTATGTGGGCTTTAAACCCTTAAAAGGGCACCCACTGATTCCCATCCTAACTAGGTTGTTTGTCGAGTCAAAGATGATTAGAAAAAGTCAACATAAATGTAAACTTTGATTTAACGCATAATTAACGATGTAAAAGGCGTGTAACCTATTTTATCAATCATATAACCTGATAATAAGTATAAGAACTTGTCTAAGCTTGTTTGATTCAACAACTTTCTGTTTAAGATCGATTCGGAACCGAAAGGCGCATAGTTTGACTTTCTGCTTTGACTTCGGTTCTGACCCGGTTTTGATAAGTTTAGACATGCCTTAAAGTTCCATTAGGACCTAGTTACATGATTGTATAATCCTCTGCGTTTATACCACTTAAAATCCTTAATTGTCCGACGTTTCCGTTAAGTGCTTAAATATGGACCATAATGCCCTTATGACCATACAACGAGAATTTTGGAAATGTGAAAGTACAATAATCTTTGTTACTGATTATAAAACATGTCCCTAAATTTTCACATCAGTTGGAGGTCTAGATTAGGAGTTATGCTTAATGACGTAATTAGAACGCTTCTTAGTAATTAAACGGCGTCATTAGCGTAAAGCCTATCTAAACCCAATTTTTGGCACCAAACCTTTTACCCAATGATGTAATATAATATTTTGGGATTTTTGAAGATTTTTAATTATTTTTAAACTGATCATAAGCTAGGATTAGTGCCTTGATTCGGTAAATACCGAATATACCCTTTTAGGCCATAAAATGAGTTTTACAAATCCTTTTGATTCCAATCCAATTGCTACTGATTTTAAATAATAAATGAAGTGTTTTGAACCTGTTTAACTGATCAGAAAACTCAGAATCCTATTTTAACCCGTACGTCGCTTAAAACGGCTTTATACGCATATTATACGCATAGTTTGAGTTTAAAACCATTTTGTCAAATAAGACTTATTACCAACTGAGGTAACCTGTTAAAATAAATTATTTTACTGATTTATTCAGACCTGGATCACATAAGCTTAATTAATCCCTGTTATAATCTTTTAAATGACCAAAATACCCCTACGGGGCTTAATATGAGATTAAACTCGTTTTGGGCATAATGGAAGGTATCCTACTGATATCACAACATATTTAAGGCATGTTAACTTAGGAAACCTGTTTAGGACTCTTATGGTTACCCGTTACGCTTCATGCGCGTTCGGTTCGGTTTATGTAACTAGTTTACATAAATTAGCCAAAACGGGTCAAACCTTATCGGTTTTATCTCAAAATCCAGAATGTGTATAATATACCCATATTAAGCAAGTCTTCAAACTTGTCGGGTCTAAATCACATTCTGTCCGGTCTTCGCTTAATCGTGCGTACGAACCGTATCTTTAAAACTAACCGGTCTAAGTTTAGACTTAATCAAAGACCCGTTAGGATTCTAATAGGTTATTATAAACCTTCGTTCCAGAATAGGAGACCCGGTAAAAGATACTTGCACTCGCTGATTGTGATTTATACTTGCTCAGGTAAATACTTTTAACTTATTTTCCCTATACGGGCTTGGGGTACGGTATATAAAATACCGCTTGGTCGGGCATTGAATCTTTAATTGTATGATGGTTAAAGTATTGAAATGTCTCGTTTAAATTGTTTTGTTTGCTTAAAGCCTTTGGGGGGTTAATGACCATGTCCCGGATATCTCTGGCATCATTTTACGAAATGGCCACGACCTAAGCACGGGGAGTAGGCGCACGCCCGTCGATGTTTCATATAATTAATGTGGTGTGTCCATTGATCTTTAACCCGGCTCGACCCGGGCTACTGAACGCATAAGAAACATGTAAATCCTTTACAAGTATTATATTCAAATAATTATCCCAAGTTATAAAATATTATTGTGCCTTGTGCCTTAAATTCAATTTCTTAAACTCTTTTCAAAAATGAGTCGGTTGATTGTATTTACCAGTGTAAACTGACGTATTTTCTCAAAAAGGTTAAGTGCAGGTACTACGCGTAATAGGCTGGCTTTTCTCCTAGCATCCACAATAAGTCTCGCAAGCTTGGATGTCATAGACTGTTGAACATTGTTTCCTTTTTATTTTGATCTACCTGTGGATTTATATTCAACTATTTGTGATACTTAATATTACAATATTGTTTGGTTGAAATGAATCTATACTTTGCTTCCGCTGTGCATTTAAATATTGTGTTGTTTGACTATTATGTTACCAACCACGTCACGATACTCCCCTACCGGGCCCACCGGTAATACGTGGAAATCTGGGGTGTGACAGGTTGGTATCAGAGCCAACATTGAGTGAATTAAACACTAGCCTTTTGTGTTTAATCTCAATGACACAATTGCACTTTCCTAGATCTTCGAGTCTAGACAAAGAACTTAGGAATAATCCAAAATGTTTTTATTTTATTTTAACTTTGTCCTTTATTTTTCCTTGTTGTTACCTTTGTTTATATTGACAGGTTTAACAATGCCGCCAAGATTCAGGCGAGGAGGACGAGGAAAAGAGCCGATCAGCGCCCCTAACGACCACGAAGCCGGGCCTTCGCGCCGGCGAACTCCTTCTTCTACAAGGAGTGCAGATCCGCAAGAACCTTGGAGGATTTATGAGGAGCCTGCCAGACAATCTACGTCGTATAGCTCAACGCCTCCATATCACCACTCCTTTGGGCCTCAGTCCGAGAATGAGCCCAACAACCCACAACCTTCATACATACCTTTACAGCGATCCTTATCGCACAATTCCTTCGGCGACCCTACTCCTGTCTTTCGGGGCCAGTTTAACCCGGCGGACTACCTACCAGAACAAGGGGGCTTTAACCCACTAGGACCGGAGGATCACTTTTCCGGTGATCAAGCGATGGACATGGACGAGGACACAGATCCCGTCAAGCCTGCAACTGGAACCCCGAACCATCTTGTTGAGATCTCTGATGGTTCGTCTTTTCACGGATCACCATACCAAGGTCCGGATAGTCATCAGGCACGGTTCGACCGGTGTGAGTGGTACTTTACACCATCTCACCATTCATCGCCTCACCAGCAGCAGCAAGATCCCTCGGGGGATCCACGTTTTGTGGCAGTCACGCAACCGCCTCCTCCGCCGCCAGTTCATCTAGCACCTCCAGAACCACCAAGACGTAGGAGGGCTGGCGCACGTATGTCAGCACGAGGAGGGGATTTTCATTTCAGCTCCCCTCAACACTCTAGTGGCAGCCACTACCCGCCACTATATGAAGACCCACAAATGGGTGGACCTTCAGTTCCAGTATCGGAGGTGAATTCGGCACCTATTGCGCCGTCACCATCGGGTTTTGGCAACCCTATCCCTGCTTATACTGCTCCAGCAGCTTACAACCCATACGGACCGCCAGCATACCATACCTATAACTACACTGAGGATCCTTACCAAGTGGCATCAAATTACCTTGCCCATAATCCTGAGGGACCATATGGAACCCCTTGGGGAATGGGACATTCAGCTAGTGGATATCAATTACCGGCTCAGCCACCACTACAGCACCAACCACCACGGTTTTCTCCACCGGAACAGGAGGATCTCCGTCAAAGGCTGGAAAGGGTTGAACGAGACTTCCAGAGAGAACGTAGGAAGAATCAAGGATTCATGAGTGGTTTAGCAAGTTTGCTAAAAGGAAAGAACAAACGGGATCGTTAAATCCCAATATGTATTATTGTATTTCCTAGTTTAAATCAAGTCCCTGCGTGGACACTTATTTATGTGTGTATGTAGTCCCTGTGTGGACATCTATCTTTGTACTTAGTCCCTACGAGGACTTGTCTTTATTTAGTCCCTGCGTGGACATTTATTTTTGCAAACAGTCCCTGCGAGGACTTGTATTGCCAGTATAGCTCCTGCGAGGGCAAGTGTTTCTGTGAAAAGTCCCGTTTAGGGCAAAGTGTACTACTTTTAAATTTTAATGGAATGTAAGTTTATAAATTTCATCTTTGCTATGTTATGCATAATTAAATTATATATGAAATAAATAAATCGGAATCATTCCTTTTAAAAATCTATCTGCCTATTTTAAATTATTAATTAAGGATCTTAAAGATATAACCTAGCCTGCATGTCATTTTAAGACCTGGCCAAGATGGTAAAACCCGTTAAAAAGATTCAAATCCCTGTTAACATCTGAAAACATGTTAACGCTCCTGGCAGTTGTGATCCATCAAAATCACACACGTCATGCTTATAATAGGATTCTTCAAAAGATTCCTAACCTAAACTAATGATCTATAGATCATGGGTTTAAATCATTAATAAAGATGATCAGTTCTTTTTACCATCCATTGGTAATATAATGCCTACGGGCCCTTCTCATTTTCATATGAGACAAAAGACAGTAATAGTCTGTGACCCTGTCTGATAAAGGTAATGAACTTTGTTCAAACGTTCATGCCTTGATTCTCTGAAATCATGGCTTATAACTTAAAAATTGTCCCTGTGACTAGGCCTTATGTGCTAATAAAACTGTTATTGTTTTATAATTAGGATAAATTATAATAGAAATCCTAAATAAATGTGAGTAATAAATTAACCATATATGGTCTACGTTTACCACGGTTAATAAATTGCCATAAAAGACAATTCTATGATAAACTCACCAATAAATTATTGTCAATATGTAACAGTTCAAGCTACATGGCCGACTCAAACGAGATCAACAGTCACCCAAGGAGAGAGCATGATAATGCCCGAGTAAATGTAGCGGGTGCAGAATTACAGGCAATGATAGATAATGTCGTTAATCGAGCTATGGATAGACAGCTCCATGAATCCAGTGGTACCCATACAAGGACCCAATCTGCACCACACTCTAGAACACCCTCCAGGACCCACACTGCCCACAATAGTAATTCTCACCACTCATCAAACCAGAGGAGTGCTCCATCTCAAAGAGTCGTACGGAATCAAGAACCCCGTAATAAGGGTTGCTCCTATAAGTACTTCGTTTCGTGCAAACCCAGGGATTTCACTGGGGAAAAAGGAGCAGTAGATTGCATGACTTGGTTGGACGAGATAGATACGGTTGTGGATATCAGTGGTTGCGATAATAGGGATATTGTGAAATTCGTGTCTCGGTCTTTTAAGGGAGAAGCATTAGCTTGGTGGAGATCTTTGATCCAAGCTACGGGGAAAATCCCGTTGTACAATATGACCTGGGAACAGTTCATGTCAATGATCAAGGAAAACTACTGCCCTCAGCATGAGGTTGAGAAAATTGAAGCTGACTTCTTGTCGCTGGTCATGAGAAACCTAGACTGTCAGGCCTACCTTACCAGTTTCAACACCTTGTCAAGGTTGGTACCATATTTGGTAACCCCGGAACCCAAACGTATAGCTCGATTCATTGGGGGTTTGGCCCCGGAGATCAAGGCAAGTGTGAAGGCCTCCAGACCAGCTACTTTTCGGTCTGCAGCGGACATATCATTGTCCCTTACCTTGGACGCGGTCAGACAGAGATCGCAGAGGAACATCGATACCGAAAAGAGGAAGCGTGAGGATGACAACTCACGACGTTCAGACAAGAAGCAGAAGGGAAACAATGACCACAAGAAGGGGTCAGGATTTAGGAAGGATGGTCAGCAGTCGGGTGAAAAACCCAGATGTAAAATCTGCAAGAGACAGCACTTCGGAAAGTGCAGGTATGAATCAAATTCACATTCACAATCGAAAACTTTTGCATGTGGGTTATGCAAGTCCAAGGAACACAAGACCTTGGATTGCAAAAAGATGAAGGATGCAACCTGCTACGGTTGCAATGAAAAGGGGCACATCAAGACCAATTGCCCAAAATACGCCAAGAAGCCTGAAGAGGCTAAGAAGACCAATGCTAGGGTCTTCAGGATGGATGCTAAGGAAGCCGTCCAGGACGACAATGTGATAACAGGTACCTTTCTCGTAAATGATGTTTATGCGAGAGTGTTATTTGATTCAGGCGCTGATAAGTCGATCGTAGATAATAAGTTTTGTGAATTGTTGAAATTACCTGTTAAGACCTTAAGTGTGAAGTATGAGGTGGAACTAGCAGATGTCACTTTAGAAACCGCCTCAACCTTATTAGATGGATGTTTCATATCCATTAAGAACCACTCTTTTCCTTTGTCCCTACTTCCTTTGAAACTAGCCGGTTTCGACATAGTTTTGGGTATGGACTGGTTATCTCATAATCAGGCCTAGATTATTTGCAATAAGAAGCAAGTGGTGATCAAGACTCAGTCTGGTGAATCACTTACTATCCATGGAGATACCCAGTATGGGCTGCCTGAGCAAATGTCTATGCTCAAGGACTCTAAGTGTTTGAAGAAGGGTTGTGTCATCTACATGGCACAAGTAATTATTAATGAGCCGAAGCCCAAGATTGGGGATATCCCCGTCATTTCTGAATACCCTGAAGTTTTTCCTGAAGAACTACCTGGTTTGCCACCAGATAGGCAAGTAGAATTCAGAATTGACATTATTCCTGGATCAGCACCAGTAGCAAGGGCGCCTTATAGGTTGGCACCAACAGAGATGAAGGAATTGAGAACGCAGTTGGATGATTTGCTAGCCAAAGGTTTCATCAAACCTAGTTCGTCTCCTTGGGGAGCACCAGTTTTATTTGTCAAGAAGAAGGATGGATCGATGCGTCTGTGCATCGACTACCGTGAGCTTAATAAGGTCACTATCAAGAATAGGTATCCTTTGCCCAGAATCGACGATCTGTTCGATCAACTTCAAGGGGCAAGTTTCTTCTCTAAGATTGACTTAAGGTCAGGCTATCACCAACTGAAGGTTAGAGATGAAGACGTACACAAGACTGCATTTAGGACTCGTTATGGTCATTACGGGTTCCTAGTGATGCCTTTTGGGCTCACTAATGCACCTGCCGCGTTCATGGATCTCATGAATCGCGTTTGCAAGCCATACTTAGATAAATTCGTCATCGTTTTCATCGATGACATTCTCATCTACTCGAAGAACCAAGCTGACCATGAGAAGCATCTTCACTGCATTCTGGAACTACTTCATAAAGAAAAGCTCTATGCCAAGTTCTCGAAGTGTGAATTCTGGCTTCGAGAAGTCCAATTTCTTGGACATGTTGTTAGTGAGCGTGGTATCCAAGTAGATCCCGCTAAAGTTGAAGCTGTCATGAATTGGCATGAGCCAAAGACGCCTACAGAAATTCGTAGCTTCCTAGGTTTGGCAGGATACTATAGGCGATTCATTGAAAACTTCTCAAGGATTGCTGCACCCCTGACCTCGCTGACGTGTAAGAAGATTAAGTTTGACTGGGGTCCTAAGCAGCAGGAATCCTTCGATATTCTGAAACAAAAGTTGAGCAATGCTCCAGTACTGACATTGCCTGATGGAATAGAGGAGTTTGTAGTTTATTGTGATGCATCACACACCGGGATGGGATGTGTGCTTATGCAGAAAGGCAAAGTCATTGCCTATGCTTCACGCCAGTTAAAGGTGCACGAAAAGAATTACACCACCCATGACTTGGAGTTGGGTGCCGTTGTATTCGCACTAAAACTTTGGAGGCACTACTTATATGGAATCAAATGTGTGATCTATTCTGATCACAAGAGCCTTCAACATCTGTTCAATCAGAAGGACTTGAACATGAGGCAACGCCGTTGGATGGAAACTCTAAATGATTACGATTGTGAAATCAGATACCATCCCGGCAAGGCGAATGTAGTCGCCGATGCCTTGAGTCGAAAGGAAAGGGTGAAACCCATCCGAATCAATGCCAAGAGCATTGAAATAAAGAACAGTTTAAATGAAAGGTTGTTAGCTGCACAGAAGGAAGCTGTGTTGGAAGCTAACTACCCTAATGAAAAGCTAGGGGTAACTGAGGAGCAGTTATCTCTTAGCAAGGACGGAATTCTGAGATTGAATGGAAGAATATGGGTTCCAATTTATGGAGGACTCCGAGATGTTATCCTCCAGGAAGCCCATAGTTCCAAATATTCCGTTCATCCTGGAGCTGATAAGATGTACCAGGATCTAAGGGCAAATTATTGGTGGATAGGCTTGAAGAAGTCTGTAGCTACCTATGTAGCTAAATGCTTGACGTGTGCGCAAGTCAAAGCAGAACATCAGAAACCGTCAGGTTTGCTACAACAGCCTGAACTTCCCACTTGGAAGTGGGAAATGGTAACTATGGATTTTATCACCAAGTTACCCAAGACAAGGAAAGGAAATGACACAATTTGGGTGATCGTAGACAGACTGACTAAGTCAGCACATTTCCTACCCATTAAGGAGACTTATAGCTCCGATATGTTAGCCCAATTGTACGTGGATAAGATTGTAGCCTTACATGGCATACCTGTGTCTATTATCTCTGACAGAGATACTAGATACACGTCACATTTTTGGAAAAGTTTCCAACAATCTTTGGGCACACGTTTGAATTTTAGTACGGCTTACCATCCTCAGACAGACGGTCAGAGTGAGCGTACTATTCAAACGTTGGAAGACATGCTTCGTGCATGTGTGATTGACTTGGGTGGTAGTTGGGATAACCACCTGCCGTTAATCGAATTCTCCTACAACAATAGCTACCATACCAGCATTAAAGTTGCGCCTTTCGAGGCCTTATACGGTAGAAAGTGTAGATCGCCCATTTGTTGGGCAGAAGTTGGAGATGTCCAATTATCAGGACCAGAGATAGTCTTTGAAACGACGGACAAGATTGTTCAGATTCGTGACCATCTCAAGGCTGCCCGAGATAGGCAAAAGAGCTACGCAGATCCAAAGCGTAAATCTTTTCACTTCGAAGTAGGTGACAAGGTGTTGCTTAAAGTATCACCCTGGAAGGGAGTGATGCGATTTGGTAAGAAAGGCAAGTTAAGCCCGAGATACATAGGACCTTTCAAGGTTATCGAACGTGTCGGGTCAGTTGTCTATAAGCTAAACTTACCAGAAGAGCTCAGTGGAATTCACAATGTATTTCACATCTGCAATCTGAAAAAGTGTTTCGCTGATGAATCACTGGTCATACCACATACGGATGTGCATATAGATGAGAGCTTGAAATTTGTGGAAAAACCATTGTCGATCGAGGATCGACAGGTTAAAAAGCTTCGAAGGAAGCATGTACTGATTGTAAAGGTCAAATGGGATGCCCGTAGAGGTCCCGAATACACGTGGGAGGTAGAGTCCACTATGAAAGAGAAATACCCTCATTTGTTTCAGTAAATCTCGAGGTCGAGATTTCTTTTAAGGGGGTGAGGATGTAACACCTCGAAAATTTACGTCCTATAATGTGTTGACACGTGTCATAACCTTTGAACGTGTGAAAGAATACTTTCGAGGGACTAAAGTTGACAAACAATAAAACTATGTAAATATAAGGGTTCAAAGTGTCAACAATGAATAAATATACTTTACAATAATCCTACATGATGTTTATAACCTTAAACGAATAAATCTTGGATCATACGTAACTAATTGTGAAAGAAGGTGAGAGATTACAAACTACAGGGGTTAAATGTGTCAACATGTTTAAGATATACCTCTGAGTGACCTTTTAGCAAACCTGAAGCTTTGTAACGATTAATTATGCTCACTTGAATGTGTGATAAAAGTATCACCAAGTTTCGTTATCGTATGAGAAAGTTATGATAAAATTCGTGTGCGAGGGGTTAGAAGCGTCAACATGGAAATTTAGGACTTTTCGGGTAAACACAAAGTGGCCAAGGACTTCACAAAGTGGGTATAAGTCTTAAAGCCCCTAAATGTCAATATTAAAGGTTTAGAATGCAAGAACATTCACGTCCTATAATGTGTTGACACGTGTCATATGTTTGAACGTGTGAAAGAACGTTATAAACTAATGATCTATAGATCATGGGTTTAAATCATCAATAAAGATGATCAGTTCTTTTTACCATCCATTGGTAATATAATGCCTACGGGCCCTTCTCATTTTCATATGAGACAAAAGACAGTAATAGTCTGTGACCCTGTCTGATAAAGGTAATGAACTTTGTTCAAACGTTCATGCCTTGATTCTCTGAAATCATGGCTTATAACTTAAAAACTGTCCCTGTGACTAGGCCTTATGTGCTAATAAAACTATTATTGTTTTATAATTAGGATAAATTATAATAGAAATCCTAAATAAATGTGAGTAATAAATTAACCATATATGGTCTACGTTTACCACGGTTAATAAATTGCCATAAAAGACAATTCTATGATAAACTCACCAATAAATTATTGTTAATATGTAACAGTTCAAGCTACATGGCCGACTCAAACGAGATCAACAGTCACCCAAGGAGAGAGCATGATAATGCCCGAGTAAATGTAGCGGGTGCAGAATTACAGGCAATGATAGATAATGCCGTTAATCGAGCTATGGATAGACAGCTCCATGAATCCAGTGGTACCCATACAAGGACCCAATCTGCACCACACTCTAGAACACCCTCCAGGACCCACACTGCCCACAACAGTAATTCTCACCACTCATCAAACCAGAGGAGTGCTCCATCTCAAAGAGTCGTACGGAATCAAGAACCCCGTAATAAGGGTTGCTCCTATAAGTACTTCGTTTCGTGCAAACCCAGGGATTTCATTGGGGAAAAAGGAGCAGTAGATTGCATGACTTGGTTGGACGAGATGGATACGGTTGTGGATATCAGTGGTTGCGATAATAGGGATATTGTGAAATTCGTGTCTCAGTCTTTTAAGGGAGAAGCATTAGCTTGGTGGAGATCTTTGATCCAAGCTACGGGGAAAATCCCGTTGTACAATATGACCTGGGAACAGTTCATGTCAATGATCAAGGAAAACTACTGCCCTCAGCATGAGGTTGAGAAAATTGAAGCTGACTTCTTGTCGCTGGTCATGAGAAACCTAGACTGTCAGGCCTACCTTACCAGTTTCAACACCTTGTCAAGGTTGGTACCATATTTGGTAACCCCGGAACCCAAACGTATAGCTCGATTCATTGGGGGTTTGGCCCCGGAGATCAAGGCAAGTGTGAAGGCCTCCAGACCAGCTACTTTTCGGTCTGCAGCGGACATATCATTGTCCCTTACCTTGGACGCGGTCAGACAGAGATCGCAGAGGAACATCGATACCGAAAAGAGGAAGCGTGAGGATGACAACTCACGACGTTCAGACAAGAAGCAGAAGGGAAACAATGACCACAAGAAGGGGTCAGGATTTAGGAAGGATGGTCAGCAGTCGGGTGAAAAACCCAGATGTAAAATCTGCAAGAGACAGCACTTCGGAAAGTGCAGGTATGAATCAAATTCACATTCACAATCGAAAACTTTTGCATGTGGGTTATGCAAGTCCAAGGAACACAAGACCTTGGATTGCAAAAAGATGAAGGATGCAACCTGCTACGGTTGCAATGAAAAGGGGCACATCAAGACCAATTGCCCAAAATACGCCAAGAAGCCTGAAGAGGCTAAGAAGACCAATGCTAGGGTCTTCAGGATGGATGCTAAGGAAGCCGTCCAGGACGACAATGTGATAACAGGTACCTTTCTCGTAAATGATGTTTATGCGAGAGTGTTATTTGATTCAGGCGCTGATAAGTCGTTCGTAGATAATAAGTTTTGTGAATTGTTGAAATTACCTGTTAAGACCTTAAGTGTGAAGTATGAGGTGGAACTAGCAGATGGCACTTTAGAAACCGCCTCAACCTTATTAGATGGATGTTTCATATCCATTAAGAACCACTCTTTTCCTTTGTCCCTACTTCCTTTGAAACTAGCCGGTTTCGACATAGTTTTGGGTATGGACTGGTTATCTCATAATCAGGCCCAGATTATTTGCAATAAGAAGCAAGTGGTGATCAAGACTCAGTCTGGTGAATCACTTACTATCCATGGAGATACCCAGTATGGGCTGCCTGAGCAAATGTCTATGCTCAAGGACTCTAAGTGTTTGAAGAAGGGTTGTGTCATCTACATGGCACAAGTAATTATTAATGAGCCGAAGCCCAAGATTGGGGATATCCCCGTCATTTCTGAATACCCTGAAGTTTTTCCTGAAGAACTACCTGGTTTGCCACCAGATAGGCAAGTAGAATTCAGAATTGACATTATTCCTGGATCAGCACCAGTAGCAAGGGCGCCTTATAGGTTGGCACCAACAGAGATGAAGGAATTGAGAACGCAGTTGGATGATTTGCTAGCCAAAGGTTTCATCAAACCTAGTTCGTCTCCTTGGGGAGCACCAGTTTTATTTGTCAAGAAGAAGGATGGATCGATGCGTCTGTGCATCGACTACCGTGAGCTTAATAAGGTCACTATCAAGAATAGGTATCCTTTGCCCAGAATCGACGATCTGTTCGATCAACTTCAAGGGGCAAGTTTCTTCTCTAAGATTGACTTAAGGTCAGGCTATCACCAACTGAAGGTTAGAGATGAAGACGTACACAAGACTGCATTTAGGACTCGTTATGGTCATTACGGGTTCCTAGTGATGCCTTTTGGGCTCACTAATGCACCTGCCGCGTTCATGGATCTCATGAATCGCGTTTGCAAGCCATACTTAGATAAATTCGTCATCGTTTTCATCGATGACATTCTCATCTACTCGAAGAACCAAGCTGACCATGAGAAGCATCTTCACTGCATTCTGGAACTACTTCATAAAGAAAAGCTCTATGCCAAGTTCTCGAAGTGTGAATTCTGGCTTCGAGAAGTCCAATTTCTTGGACATGTTGTTAGTGAGCGTGGTATCCAAGTAGATCCCGCTAAAGTTGAAGCTGTCATGAATTGGCATGAGCCAAAGACGCCTACAGAAATTCGTAGCTTCCTAGGTTTGGCAGGATACTATAGGCGATTCATTGAAAACTTCTCAAGGATTGCTGCACCCCTGACCTCGCTGACGTGTAAGAAGATTAAGTTTGACTGGGGTCCTAAGCAGCAGGAATCCTTCGATATTCTGAAACAAAAGTTGAGCAATGCTCCAGTACTGACATTGCCTGATGGAATAGAGGAGTTTGTAGTTTATTGTGATGCATCACACACCGGGATGGGATGTGTGCTTATGCAGAAAGGCAAAGTCATTGCCTATGCTTCACGCCAGTTAAAGGTGCACGAAAAGAATTACACCACCCATGACTTGGAGTTGGGTGCCGTTGTATTCGCACTAAAACTTTGGAGGCACTACTTATATGGAATCAAATGTGTGATCTATTCTGATCACAAGAGCCTTCAACATCTGTTCAATCAGAAGGACTTGAACATGAGGCAACGCCGTTGGATGGAAACTCTAAATGATTACGATTGTGAAATCAGATATCATCCCGGCAAGGCGAATGTAGTCGCCGATGCCTTGAGTCGAAAGGAAAGGGTGAAACCCATCCGAATCAATGCCAAGAGCATTGAAATAAAGAACAGTTTAAATGAAAGGTTGTTAGCTGCACAGAAGGAAGCTGTGTTGGAAGCTAACTACCCTAATGAAAAGCTAGGGGTAACTGAGGAGCAGTTATCTCTTAGCAAGGACGGAATTCTGAGATTGAATGGAAGAATATGGGTTCCAATTTATGGAGGACTCCGAGATGTTATCCTCCAGGAAGCCCATAGTTCCAAATATTCCGTTCATCCTGGAGCTGATAAGATGTACCAGGATCTAAGGGCAAATTATTGGTGGATAGGCTTGAAGAAGTCTGTAGCTACCTATGTAGCTAAATGCTTGACGTGTGCGCAAGTCAAAGCAGAACATCAGAAACCGTCAGGTTTGCTACAACAGCCTGAACTTCCCACTTGGAAGTGGGAAATGGTAACTATGGATTTTATCACCAAGTTACCCAAGACAAGGAAAGGAAATGACACAATTTGGGTGATCGTAGACAGACTGACTAAGTCAGCACATTTCCTACCCATTAAGGAGACTTATAGCTCCGATATGTTAGCCCAATTGTACGTGGATAAGATTGTAGCCTTACATGGCATACCTGTGTCTATTATCTCTGACAGAGATACTAGATACACGTCACATTTTTGGAAAAGTTTCCAACAATCTTTGGGCACACGTTTGAATTTTAGTACGGCTTACCATCCTCAGACAGACGGTCAGAGTGAGCGTACTATTCAAACGTTGGAAGACATGCTTCGTGCATGTGTGATTGACTTGGGTGGTAGTTGGGATAACCACCTGCCGTTAATCGAATTCTCCTACAACAATAGCTACCATACCAGCATTAAAGTTGCGCCTTTCGAGGCCTTATACGGTAGAAAGTGTAGATCGCCCATTTGTTGGGCAGAAGTTGGAGATGTCCAATTATCAGGACCAGAGATAGTCTTTGAAACGACGGACAAGATTGTTCAGATTCGTGACCATCTCAAGGCTGCCCGAGATAGGCAAAAGAGCTACGCAGATCCAAAGCGTAAATCTTTTCACTTCGAAGTAGGTGACAAGGTGTTGCTTAAAGTATCACCCTGGAAGGGAGTGATGCGATTTGGTAAGAAAGGCAAGTTAAGCCCGAGATACATAGGACCTTTCAAGGTTATCGAACGTGTCGGGTCAGTTGTCTATAAGCTAAACTTACCAGAAGAGCTCAGTGGAATTCACAATGTATTTCACATCTGCAATCTGAAAAAGTGTTTCGCTGATGAATCACTGGTCATACCACATACGGATGTGCATATAGATGAGAGCTTGAAATTTGTGGAAAAACCATTGTCGATCGAGGATCGACAGGTTAAAAAGCTTCGAAGGAAGCATGTACTGATTGTAAAGGTCAAATGGGATGCCCGTAGAGGTCCCGAATACACGTGGGAGGTAGAGTCCACTATGAAAGAGAAATACCCTCATTTGTTTCAGTAAATCTCGAGGTCGAGATTTCTTTTAAGGGGGTGAGGATGTAACACCTCGAAAATTTACGTCCTATAATGTGTTGACACGTGTCATAACCTTTGAACGTGTGAAAGAATACTTTCGAGGGACTAAAGTTGACAAACAATAAAACTATGTAAATATAAGGGTTCAAAGTGTCAACAATGAATAAATATACTTTACAATAATCCTACATGATGTTTATAACCTTAAACGAATAAATCTTGGATCATACGTAACTAATTGTGAAAGAAGGTGAGAGATTACAAACTACAGGGGTTAAATGTGTCAACATGTTTAAGATATACCTCTGAGTGACCTTTTAGCAAACCTGAAGCTTTGTAACGATTAATTATGCTCACTTGAATGTGTGATAAAAGTATCACCAAGTTTCGTTATCGTATGAGAAAGTTATGATAAAATTCGTGTGCGAGGGGTTAGAAGCGTCAACATGGAAATTTAGGACTTTTCGGGTAAACACAAAGTGGCCAAGGACTTCACAAAGTGGGTATAAGTCTTAAAGCCCCTAAATGTCAATATTAAAGGTTTAGAATGCAAGAACATTCACGTCCTATAATGTGTTGACACGTGTCATATGTTTGAACGTGTGAAAGAACGTTATAAACTAATGATCTATAGATCATGGGTTTAAATCATCAATAAAGATGATCAGTTCTTTTTACCATCCATTGGTAATATAATGCCTACGGGCCCTTCTCATTTTCATATGAGACAAAAGACAGTAATAGTCTGTGACCCTGTCTGATAAAGGTAATGAACTTTGTTCAAACGTTCATGCCTTGATTCTCTGAAATCATGGCTTATAACTTAAAAACTGTCCCTGTGACTAGGCCTTATGTGCTAATAAAACTATTATTGTTTTATAATTAGGATAAATTATAATAGAAATCCTAAATAAATGTGAGTAATAAATTAACCATATATGGTCTACGTTTACCACGGTTAATAAATTGCCATAAAAGACAATTCTATGATAAACTCACCAATAAATTATTGTTAATATGTAACAGTTCAAGCTACATGGCCGACTCAAACGAGATCAACAGTCACCCAAGGAGAGAGCATGATAATGCCCGAGTAAATGTAGCGGGTGCAGAATTACAGGCAATGATAGATAATGCCGTTAATCGAGCTATGGATAGACAGCTCCATGAATCCAGTGGTACCCATACAAGGACCCAATCTGCACCACACTCTAGAACACCCTCCAGGACCCACACTGCCCACAACAGTAATTCTCACCACTCATCAAACCAGAGGAGTGCTCCATCTCAAAGAGTCGTACGGAATCAAGAACCCCGTAATAAGGGTTGCTCCTATAAGTACTTCGTTTCGTGCAAACCCAGGGATTTCATTGGGGAAAAAGGAGCAGTAGATTGCATGACTTGGTTGGACGAGATGGATACGGTTGTGGATATCAGTGGTTGCGATAATAGGGATATTGTGAAATTCGTGTCTCAGTCTTTTAAGGGAGAAGCATTAGCTTGGTGGAGATCTTTGATCCAAGCTACGGGGAAAATCCCGTTGTACAATATGACCTGGGAACAGTTCATGTCAATGATCAAGGAAAACTACTGCCCTCAGCATGAGGTTGAGAAAATTGAAGCTGACTTCTTGTCGCTGGTCATGAGAAACCTAGACTGTCAGGCCTACCTTACCAGTTTCAACACCTTGTCAAGGTTGGTACCATATTTGGTAACCCCGGAACCCAAACGTATAGCTCGATTCATTGGGGGTTTGGCCCCGGAGATCAAGGCAAGTGTGAAGGCCTCCAGACCAGCTACTTTTCGGTCTGCAGCGGACATATCATTGTCCCTTACCTTGGACGCGGTCAGACAGAGATCGCAGAGGAACATCGATACCGAAAAGAGGAAGCGTGAGGATGACAACTCACGACGTTCAGACAAGAAGCAGAAGGGAAACAATGACCACAAGAAGGGGTCAGGATTTAGGAAGGATGGTCAGCAGTCGGGTGAAAAACCCAGATGTAAAATCTGCAAGAGACAGCACTTCGGAAAGTGCAGGTATGAATCAAATTCACATTCACAATCGAAAACTTTTGCATGTGGGTTATGCAAGTCCAAGGAACACAAGACCTTGGATTGCAAAAAGATGAAGGATGCAACCTGCTACGGTTGCAATGAAAAGGGGCACATCAAGACCAATTGCCCAAAATACGCCAAGAAGCCTGAAGAGGCTAAGAAGACCAATGCTAGGGTCTTCAGGATGGATGCTAAGGAAGCCGTCCAGGACGACAATGTGATAACAGGTACCTTTCTCGTAAATGATGTTTATGCGAGAGTGTTATTTGATTCAGGCGCTGATAAGTCGTTCGTAGATAATAAGTTTTGTGAATTGTTGAAATTACCTGTTAAGACCTTAAGTGTGAAGTATGAGGTGGAACTAGCAGATGGCACTTTAGAAACCGCCTCAACCTTATTAGATGGATGTTTCATATCCATTAAGAACCACTCTTTTCCTTTGTCCCTACTTCCTTTGAAACTAGCCGGTTTCGACATAGTTTTGGGTATGGACTGGTTATCTCATAATCAGGCCCAGATTATTTGCAATAAGAAGCAAGTGGTGATCAAGACTCAGTCTGGTGAATCACTTACTATCCATGGAGATACCCAGTATGGGCTGCCTGAGCAAATGTCTATGCTCAAGGACTCTAAGTGTTTGAAGAAGGGTTGTGTCATCTACATGGCACAAGTAATTATTAATGAGCCGAAGCCCAAGATTGGGGATATCCCCGTCATTTCTGAATACCCTGAAGTTTTTCCTGAAGAACTACCTGGTTTGCCACCAGATAGGCAAGTAGAATTCAGAATTGACATTATTCCTGGATCAGCACCAGTAGCAAGGGCGCCTTATAGGTTGGCACCAACAGAGATGAAGGAATTGAGAACGCAGTTGGATGATTTGCTAGCCAAAGGTTTCATCAAACCTAGTTCGTCTCCTTGGGGAGCACCAGTTTTATTTGTCAAGAAGAAGGATGGATCGATGCGTCTGTGCATCGACTACCGTGAGCTTAATAAGGTCACTATCAAGAATAGGTATCCTTTGCCCAGAATCGACGATCTGTTCGATCAACTTCAAGGGGCAAGTTTCTTCTCTAAGATTGACTTAAGGTCAGGCTATCACCAACTGAAGGTTAGAGATGAAGACGTACACAAGACTGCATTTAGGACTCGTTATGGTCATTACGGGTTCCTAGTGATGCCTTTTGGGCTCACTAATGCACCTGCCGCGTTCATGGATCTCATGAATCGCGTTTGCAAGCCATACTTAGATAAATTCGTCATCGTTTTCATCGATGACATTCTCATCTACTCGAAGAACCAAGCTGACCATGAGAAGCATCTTCACTGCATTCTGGAACTACTTCATAAAGAAAAGCTCTATGCCAAGTTCTCGAAGTGTGAATTCTGGCTTCGAGAAGTCCAATTTCTTGGACATGTTGTTAGTGAGCGTGGTATCCAAGTAGATCCCGCTAAAGTTGAAGCTGTCATGAATTGGCATGAGCCAAAGACGCCTACAGAAATTCGTAGCTTCCTAGGTTTGGCAGGATACTATAGGCGATTCATTGAAAACTTCTCAAGGATTGCTGCACCCCTGACCTCGCTGACGTGTAAGAAGATTAAGTTTGACTGGGGTCCTAAGCAGCAGGAATCCTTCGATATTCTGAAACAAAAGTTGAGCAATGCTCCAGTACTGACATTGCCTGATGGAATAGAGGAGTTTGTAGTTTATTGTGATGCATCACACACCGGGATGGGATGTGTGCTTATGCAGAAAGGCAAAGTCATTGCCTATGCTTCACGCCAGTTAAAGGTGCACGAAAAGAATTACACCACCCATGACTTGGAGTTGGGTGCCGTTGTATTCGCACTAAAACTTTGGAGGCACTACTTATATGGAATCAAATGTGTGATCTATTCTGATCACAAGAGCCTTCAACATCTGTTCAATCAGAAGGACTTGAACATGAGGCAACGCCGTTGGATGGAAACTCTAAATGATTACGATTGTGAAATCAGATACCATCCCGGCAAGGCGAATGTAGTCGCCGATGCCTTGAGTCGAAAGGAAAGGGTGAAACCCATCCGAATCAATGCCAAGAGCATTGAAATAAAGAACAGTTTAAATGAAAGGTTGTTAGCTGCACAGAAGGAAGCTGTGTTGGAAGCTAACTACCCTAATGAAAAGCTAGGGGTAACTGAGGAGCAGTTATCTCTTAGCAAGGACGGAATTCTGAGATTGAATGGAAGAATATGGGTTCCAATTTATGGAGGACTCCGAGATGTTATCCTCCAGGAAGCCCATAGTTCCAAATATTCCGTTCATCCTGGAGCTGATAAGATGTACCAGGATCTAAGGGCAAATTATTGGTGGATAGGCTTGAAGAAGTCTGTAGCTACCTATGTAGCTAAATGCTTGACGTGTGCGCAAGTCAAAGCAGAACATCAGAAACCGTCAGGTTTGCTACAACAGCCTGAACTTCCCACTTGGAAGTGGGAAATGGTAACTATGGATTTTATCACCAAGTTACCCAAGACAAGGAAAGGAAATGACACAATTTGGGTGATCGTAGACAGACTGACTAAGTCAGCACATTTCCTACCCATTAAGGAGACTTATAGCTCCGATATGTTAGCCCAATTGTACGTGGATAAGATTGTAGCCTTACATGGCATACCTGTGTCTATTATCTCTGACAGAGATACTAGATACACGTCACATTTTTGGAAAAGTTTCCAACAATCTTTGGGCACACGTTTGAATTTTAGTACGGCTTACCATCCTCAGACAGACGGTCAGAGTGAGCGTACTATTCAAACGTTGGAAGACATGCTTCGTGCATGTGTGATTGACTTGGGTGGTAGTTGGGATAACCACCTGCCGTTAATCGAATTCTCCTACAACAATAGCTACCATACCAGCATTAAAGTTGCGCCTTTCGAGGCCTTATACGGTAGAAAGTGTAGATCGCCCATTTGTTGGGCAGAAGTTGGAGATGTCCAATTATCAGGACCAGAGATAGTCTTTGAAACGACGGACAAGATTGTTCAGATTCGTGACCATCTCAAGGCTGCCCGAGATAGGCAAAAGAGCTACGCAGATCCAAAGCGTAAATCTTTTCACTTCGAAGTAGGTGACAAGGTGTTGCTTAAAGTATCACCCTGGAAGGGAGTGATGCGATTTGGTAAGAAAGGCAAGTTAAGCCCGAGATACATAGGACCTTTCAAGGTTATCGAACGTGTCGGGTCAGTTGTCTATAAGCTAAACTTACCAGAAGAGCTCAGTGGAATTCACAATGTATTTCACATCTGCAATCTGAAAAAGTGTTTCGCTGATGAATCACTGGTCATACCACATACGGATGTGCATATAGATGAGAGCTTGAAATTTGTGGAAAAACCATTGTCGATCGAGGATCGACAGGTTAAAAAGCTTCGAAGGAAGCATGTACTGATTGTAAAGGTCAAATGGGATGCCTGTAGAGGTCCCGAATACACGTGGGAGGTAGAGTCCACTATGAAAGAGAAATACCCTCATTTGTTTCAGTAAATCTCGAGGTCGAGATTTCTTTTAAGGGGGTGAGGATGTAACACCTCGAAAATTTACGTCCTATAATGTGTTGACACGTGTCATAACCTTTGAACGTGTGAAAGAATACTTTCGAGGGACTAAAGTTGACAAACAATAAAACTATGTAAATATAAGGGTTCAAAGTGTCAACAATGAATAAATATACTTTACAATAATCCTACATGATGTTTATAACCTTAAACGAATAAATCTTGGATCATACGTAACTAATTGTGAAAGAAGGTGAGAGATTACAAACTACAGGGGTTAAATATGTCAACATGTTTAAGATATACCTCTGAGTGACCTTTTAGCAAACCTGAAGCTTTGTAACGATTAATTATGCTCACTTGAATGTGTGATAAAAATATCACCAAGTTTCGTTATCGTATGAGAAAGTTATGATAAAATTCGTGTGCGAGGGGTTAGAAGCGTCAACATGGAAATTTAGGACTTTTCGGGTAAACACAAAGTGGCCAAGGACTTCACAAAGTGGGTATAAGTCTTAAAGCCCCTAAATGTCAATATTAAAGGTTTAGAATGCAAGAACATTCACGTCCTATAATGTGTTGACACGTGTCATATGTTTGAACGTGTGAAAGAACGTTATAAACTAATGATCTATAGATCATGGGTTTAAATCATCAATAAAGATGATCAGTTCTTTTTACCATCCATTGGTAATATAATGCCTACGGGCCCTTCTCATTTTCATATGAGACAAAAGACAGTAATAGTCTGTGACCCTGTCTGATAAAGGTAATGAACTTTGTTCAAACTTTAGTCCTTTTATAACATTCTTTCACACGTTCAAACATATGACACGTGTCAACACATTATAGGACGTGAATTTTCGAGGTGTTACATCAGGTAAATACTTTTAACTTATTTTCCCTATACGGGCTTGGGGTACGGTATATAAAATACCGCTTGGTCGGGCATTGAATCTTTAATTGTATGATGGTTAAAGTATTGAAATGTCTCGTTTAAATTGTTTTGTTTGCTTAAAGCCTTTGGGGGGTTAATGACCATGTCCCGGATATCCCTGGCATCATTTTACGAAATGGCCACGACCTAAACACGGGGCGTAGGCGCACGCCCGTCGGTGTTTCATATAATTAATGTGGTGTGTCCATTGATCTTTAACCCGGCTCGACCCGGGCTACTGAACGCATAAGAAACATGTAAATCCTTTACAAATATTTTATTCAAATAATTATCTCAAGTTATAAAATATTATTGTGCCTTGTGCCTTAAATTCAATTTCTTAAACTCTTTTCAAAAATGAGTCGGTTGATTGTATTTACCAGTGTAAACTGACGTATTTTCTCAAAAAGGTTAAGTGCAGGTACTACGCGTAACATGCTGGCTTTTCTCCTAGCATCCACAATAAGTCTCGCAAACTTGGATGTCATAGACTGTTGAACATTGTTTCCTTTTTATTTTGATCTGCCTGTGGATTTATATTCAACTATTTGTGATACTTAATATTACAATATTGTTTGGTTGAAATGAATCTATACTTTGCTTCCGCTGTGCATTTAAATATTGTGTTGTTTGACTATTATGTTACCAACCACGTCAAGATACTCCCCTACCGGGCCCACCGGTAATACGTGGAAATCTGGGGTGTGACAGAAACGCAACTGAAACTGAACGATATACATGACTAAATCTGACCAAAACAAACTGGAAGTCTCAACAAAAACTTATAGCTCACACAACTAGATCTAACAGGTAAACAAAACCAAATAGGCTCAATCCCTCATGAATAATCACTTAGAATCATCATAGATATCAACCTTTCAATTTAATGATAACAGCCAATTCAACAAAAAAAAAAAAAACTGGATCTAGAACAATGAAAATGGCTTGAGAGAATCACACGAGATAACATAAAATATATTTCCCATTGTCTAGTAAAAATACCTCATCTTGGTAGATTTTATACATGTTCTATCAATAAAGCTAATTTTCTTTTAACTTGCAAGTCAAATTCATAGTATTGACCCATACAATATAGTTTTCAATTCCCTTTAGTTTGACTCTTAACCACAGTTAAACACCTAGTCTTTAGCATGAAGATATAACAGATCACAAGCATCCTTTTTAACAACAAGTGTTTCAGACTTTTAGTTATCACATCAGATCCACATTCAGTCATTTGTTATCAACAAAATCCTCCAACTATAGTATGAAGGTACAATAACATACACAATAAATCAACCAGAACTAGACGCAGGTAGTCACACAACTCAGAGTGGCATATCAAGGATTAATTAAAGTTGATGCAAACACACAATCAATAAAAACTTATCACACAAGTGATGAACATATAATAAGTGTTTAATGTGATCAACTTTAACTATAACAATCACAAAGAAATGCAACATGTATATGCAAACACATAAGAACAGGATATGACACTCCCTGTTATCAAATCCAATTGTTGGTCTACCTAACCCAGCCAAGATATGCCTAACAATACAACAGCGTGTGACAAAAAATAAAAAAAAAAGGAACAAGGAAGATCTCACAGTGCTTTATTCCAACAGAGGTAAATACACCTTCACTAAGGGTTAAGAGATTATTAAGCAACCTTAACACCAAAATGACGAGAAATAACCTGATCTTGTAACACCACACAGGCTTCTGTAACAAGTTTCTCGTGATTCTCTGTGAATAGTTCTTTAGGTGGATTGTGGATCTCCGAAGAACACCTTCAGATCTGGTAAACAACAAGTCTAATCTTGACTTTTTAATATCAAGAACCATAAGCACGGACTTAGATCTTAACGAGCAGTCTTCAACGCACTCTTTCCACCCAAAAAAACCGATCAGATCTGAACAATATCGTACGGATCAGCAAGATTTTACCAAGTCTTGAATGAACAACAAACCTTCTCGATGATCCAGATAACATTCCTTGAACCCTAGATCTAGATCAAACCTAAGCAGCAGCGGAAAACACAAATAATCGGAGCCCTAGAGCTCTGATACTATGTCAAATGGTATGAT
Organism: Helianthus tuberosus; assembly: GCA_030545235.1. Classification (NCBI taxonomy): domain Eukaryota; kingdom Viridiplantae; phylum Streptophyta; class Magnoliopsida; order Asterales; family Asteraceae; genus Helianthus; species Helianthus tuberosus. The sequence continues at coordinate 194,707,355 of CM060352.1, read as the reverse complement.
TGTTCCACACAACACAAAGAAACAACACAAAAAACGATACAAAACACAAGAGAAGCGACAAAACATGACGTAAAACTATATTATTTAACCCAAACCAAAAAACACCCCCCAAACCCTAGATCTCACAATATGTGAGATCAGAAATAATACAAACAATGATACAGTGATACCTGGATGATCATCAACTGATGATCATCAACATATGAAGACCAAACCCTCAAACAGTAGAGAGTATAACAAGAACGATCAGTGCAGAAATACAGAAACAACAAGACGATCATCCACTGATGATTATTACAACTAGAAGATTGATCTTTCTCACAATACACCAGAAAGACTAAGACAACCTTCAACCAGAACAAGATAAATAACCCTAATTCTCTCTCGAAGAATACAGAGAGAACAGAGCATATACGTAACATTGATGAAGGGTGAATTTTGGGAATTATCTCCTTCTGCGCACACATCCAGCCTTTTATATGACCAGACTAGACATTTACACTTAAGTCCAAATCTTCTTTAAGAGATGATCGCAACCCTCGAGATATTACATAATGCCCCTTTATCTTCTAACAGCTTTGCACCTGTTATAACAAACTTACAAACAAACCACCAACAGACCTGGGCCCATTCTCATAACAAGCCCAACTCATATAACAAACCCAAAGACAATATGAGCCCAAATATGTATAAACGTAACATAGCAGATAAAGTCCCATGAATAAACATAACCAACAAATGTATAGTATATGAATTAATCATATATTTCCAACAAATATATACATAAATATTCTTAATCGTTTAAAAAGCCCATTCTAATAACAAGCCCAACTCATATAACAACCCGACCCGAGTATTGATCTGGTCACGGACCGCTGCCCCACCCCCAGCCACTGCTACCTCTGACCCGACCACACGCAATCACCTTGACCCAACTGCCCGCCTCAACCACAACCGTTCTGCCTCAACATGACCCAACCGTCTGCCTTGACCGCGGTCGCCCCGATCCGAACCTTCGACCCCGACCTTACACCAATAACTAATTACCCGACCTAGACCGAACCTGGCCTACTGATTCAACCCCGACTCGACCCAGATAGCAGACCCAGCCAACACTGCTGACCAACCTGTTGTCCCAGACTCGCACCGCCTTCCTGGCCTACTGATTCAACCCCGACTCGACCCAGATAGCAGACCCAGCCAACACTGCTGACCAACCTGTTGTCCCAGACTCGCACCGCCTTCCTGAACCGACCTTGGAATGCGGAACCGTCCTCGGTCCATAGATTCAACTCGACTCGCTCCGCTGAATCAACCCAACCCGCGCTACCACCCAACATGTCAGCGACACTGGTTACCGGTCAGAGGGCCCAATAACTTGAATTCCTTCACATATTGGAGGGATATTGAATTCTTTTAATTAAGGGAATTTGGAGGAATTACAGTCAAATTCTAATTCTTTTGCTAACCAAACATATCAACAAAGATTTCAGCTCCAACAAATTATGTGAAACGAACATCTTAAGAGTTGGAATTCATATATCAATTGCATTGAATTCTGATAAACCAAACGCAACTGAGAGAATGCATTCGGAAAGTAACCGTGGGAAGATGTATTTTTTTTAACATCTAGAGGTGGGTAGATGGGGGGAAATGGATCATTGATCTATTGCAAATCAAAATTCTTTTAAACATTTTTTTAACTATTAATAATTTATAAACTATATATGATTATGAAATGAAGTGAAATAATAAACTAATTCAATCTATAAGTAAAATTATATAAGAGTTTGTGACACGACTTAGTTGATTTTTTATTCGTTTGACAATATACTAGTTTAGCACAATCAAATAAATTATTAGTTTTACTAGCTTTTTCGTTTTTAACCCAGATCATTTGTTCAAGGCAAGTTGTGTTTTATTTAATCTCATTAGTTACAAGACAAGACTTTGGATAGGGCCTTGTAAAAAAAACAAAAAAGGAAAATTATTAATTACTCTTCTACAAGTTTTCATATAAACCCATGCCTACAAATTTTCTCAAGTCGGTGCACCAAGGTGCGGTTAAACGAAGAGCGGCACATACGATAATTCTTACTTCATGTTGGTGTATTTCACGAGTCATAAATCGAGCCATCTTCAAGAACAGGAAATTTTCTATTGCTAGGTTGATGTAGGAGATAAAAAAAATACAAGTTTCATAAGGGTTAAACATAAGGCAATGTGTGTGTGTGTGTGTGTTTTATCTGTTAAAAAAAAGGCAAGGCCTACAATGTTGGAAGAAAAGAGAAAATTGTTAATGATGGAAGTAAGTAAGCCCAGTTAAGTAAGTACAGAGCAGGCCTGCTAGTGCGAACATCTGGCCTTATTCCCCACGCCTATAAAAAGTGAATAATATTTTTTTTTGGAAGGATTTCTCTTTACAAGACCGAATCGCCTCCGGGGTCGTGTCAAAGACATTTCCCCGTCAGCCCCGCTCTTCCAGACGCGATGTTTGATCGGGCCCTGGCCGGCGCGCAAGCTGACTTCCGCCCGGAAACCATACTGCCCCCAAACGAGAGACTCGCTGGGGTAACAGCTGGGTAAAACCGGGTTGCTCTCAAGACCGCACCATGCCTCGGTAGGATACGATCCATCATTGGGGCGTCCCCCCCCCCCTAAGACCACAAGTGGGAGTCGAACCGGTGACCTCCGAAGAGGAGCCGACCCAACTTAATTTTATAATAAATAGATACCTTATAACTTTTTTTATTTTTTATTTTTTTTATTTTAAGACAAAACACAAATATGATAGCCATTGAAGGGATGTGGTAATAGATCGTGATTTTATGTTTTTTTTAAATAAACTCGTATTTGATACATGGTCTTATATCCGTCAGGTTCATAGTATTTACATATATTAGTATTTTCGTTTATGATTTTACAGTTTCAGATCATTAAAATTTGAGTACATGTACGGGTGTTTAGAATTCGTTTCGAATTTGAAAAATCAGAAATTTGATTAAATTCAATTCGATTATTAAGAATTCGTTTCGATTATTAGAATTTTAAATTCGAGTTCGATTCAATTCGAGTCAAGTAAATCGAATAGTAATTTATAATTTCAAATTCGATTCGATTCGAAATTCGAATAAAAACTATACATCTTATTTATTATTTTTAGAGTGAATTGCAAGAATTGTCCTTTATCTTTATGCTCCTTTACAGGCGGTGTCCTTTATGTTTAAAATTGACGAGTTTTGTCCTTTATGTTTAAAAATCAAGCACGTTTTACCCTTTTGGCCTAACCTAGTTTGTTTTCTCAGTTAAATGTGACCACATGCAGGTCACATGAGGGTAGTTGTGTCATTTAACGTACACATTAACACTTTCCCCAAATAAAAACCCTAGTTGTTAGTTAATCGACCAGAGAACTCTTCAAGCTCTGAATTAGAACCATCAAGCAAAATCAGAATCCGGTTGAATCTTTTTAGCTTCTAAATCTGCAGCCTGAGCTTCTTGCAGCAAAATATTCGCTTCTTCAACATCACCTAACTTCATAGTAGCCGATCGTTCAGCTGTTGCAGCACCCACAAGCAAAATTAGACGTTGGTATCTAACTGTTTCCAACTGCTTTTCCATTAGTGCGATATTTTCTTCTTTTTCTTGTAGTTTCTGCACATTGTGGTTGATATCATCTTCTATCTTCTTAAGGGTGTTGTATCTTCATCTATTATAAGCTGTAAGGTTTCTTTTTCAACCTACAATGCCTTTGCCTCGTTGGCTATTCGGGCCGCGTCCTTGAAATTTCTTGCGGTTGCAAAGACTCTCTTTTCAGATTCCATTTCAGGGACCCGTTTTTCTATGAAGAGAAGCCTATGTTTGGATGATTCAATTGATTGTTGGGGTTCCTGATTTCGTTGAAGATAGATCCTATAACATCAATAAAAAAAAGTTTATAAAAATTGTACTGCTACAATATAATGGTTTTAATGGAATAATCAACAACTAGGGTTTTTATTTGGGGGAAGGGTTAATGTGTATATTAAATGATACAACTACCCTCATGTGACCTGCACGTGGTCACATTTAACTAAGAAAGCAAACTGGGTTAGGCCCAAAGGGTAAAACGTGCTTGATTTTTAAATATAAAGAACAAAACTCGTCAATTTTAAACATAAAGGACACCGCCTGTAAAGGGGCATAAAGATAAAGGACAATTCTTGCAATTCACTCTTATTTTTATATATAATACATATATAACTTTTATTGGACTATACTATAAATTATTTTCAACATTTATTACAAGTATTAAAAATACCCATTACCAAACCCACTACTTGGCCCATAACTAAAACTAGGGGTGTGCATGGGTCGGTTTGGGTCGGTTTTGACCAAAAACCATAACCATAACCACGATGTCGGTTATTGGATAACCATAACCATAACCGATCAGTTATGGTGGTTATGGTTATTCGGTTTTGATGGTTATAGCGGGTCGGTTATGGTTGGTTAACCGTGTATTTAGTTTAGCTAAAAATAGCTTAATTTTTTTTAACATGGAATAAATTGTTATTGCATATTTGTATATATTAATATAATACATAGTATAAAAAATACATATAATCTATAATATTAATACCAATTATTATCGAATATTCAAATAAAGTGATATGATACATTCCATAAATTCAAATAAACATTCAACTAAAACCACAAAATGACTGGAAAAACCAATAAGTACTACAAATCTTCAGTCAAAAACATCAAATTTAAAAATATGGTGAAAAGTCCTAAATCCTACAAAGATTTATTACATGTCGGTTCGGTTCGGTTATGGTGGGTATGGAAAAAATGATAACTATAACCGACCCGCTACATTCGGTTTTTAAAAAAACCATTAACCGACCCACCGGTTTTTTATTTGGTTCGGTTTTGTTGGTTAATTCGGTTATGGTTCGGTTAATTCGGTTTTTTGCACACCCCTAACTAAAACCTAAGTTACAAATCTATCAATAGATTTCTAACCCTAAAAATATTAACTTGTAATGTGGAGTGTTTATTCCCGACTTCTCGTTTTGAGTGTTACACTTATGGTACTTTGTTTGGAATATTTTAATGTGATATCATGCTTTATGTCTGCTTTAAAATTTATGATTCACTTGATAGTTTTTTACATGTTTTAAAAGAATCAGAATTAAATCGAATTTTGTTCAAATTCGATTCGAATTCGAATCGAATTAGGTAGGTTTTAATCGAATACAAATCGAATTTGAATTCAAGGGAAAATAAAAATTATTCGAATAATTCGAAAATTCGATATTCGATTCGATGAACCCTCCTACATGGATGGTCCTTGTTTTGGATTTGGTTCCTAGCTTTTCAAAAGTACATGGATGGTCCATGTGGTTTGCACTTTGTCACACATTTAGCCTCAACCAACAAATCTAAAGGTTTTAGTAGGTCCAAGTTAGGCTATGCGGTATGGTGATGGTCCTCCCTTGGAGGATGATCCGCCACGTAGGCGCCACGTAAATCGGGTGTGAGGATGGGGCAAAGAGGATGGAGCTAAGGAAATGGAGGATGGACCTAATATATATATAGGGTCAGGATCTAGAGAAAACGGTGGAAAGTGTGAGAACGCTTATGAATCGTCCAATTAAAACAATATATGGATTAGATTGGAACGATGGTGTTTTCATAAATAACATCAATTTTATTACGTGGACGCGCTTCATTAAGGGTAAAAAATTCTTTTGACTTCTCCACACAAAACGTCATCTCATGAAATAAAACGCCAAACAAATAGCACACCACATTCTAACTAAAAACACCATTAAATATAAAACGCCAAACTTAATTATAATAAAATCCCGCCTAAAAAAAACGCCAAAAAAATCCTATATATACAACATCTCAGACATTCAATTAAAAACACACACAAAACCCCAAACGCCATATTTAATATATACCATTCGTCTTAGAAACGCCAAAAAACCCAAACATCAAATATCTTTTAAACCAAAACGTTTATTTGAAATTCAGTTTGGTTGTCTATAAAGTTGCACTCAATGTAATGGACAAAAATCCTTAACTGGGGATATTGTCCATGAGTAAAATCTTATTGACTTTATCATCAACTTCCTTCCAATTTATAACGCCAAAACATACAAAAACATTATTGAGGTTTGTTGTCAATAAAGTTTAGCTGTATGGGGTGGACAACATTGTCAGTTATATTTCTTAACTGAGGATTAAAAATGTTGTCCATCTCATACAGCAAAACATTATTGCTTTTAGCATTATCAAATTTTGAGGTTTAAGGTGCTTTTATTTAGTAGCGTTCTTTTTATCGGTAAAACGCCAAAATTAAAAAATCAAACATCGTTCATTGGAAAATTCAAGATTGTTGGCTGAAGGGTGTAAACTCAAGAACATTTTGCTGCATGAGATGGACAAATCTTCAAGAAAAAGATGCTGATGTCAGACTTTGTGCTTCCAAACGGCGACAAAAAAACTACTTGAAAAAAAAAAAAACAAATTGAATCATACGAAAGTCGAACCAGCCAGTTAAGATGATTCAGAAAAGAAGAAAGAGACTGGTGACAATGAAGATTTGGAAGATCAATTGTTTATATATTTTTTTAATTTTCTTTTTCAGTTGATTGTTATATAATAAAAACGCCATATAATAAAAACGCCAGACAGCAAAATGCTTGTTAAAACGCTATCATGCCGTAAAACTCCCCCAAAAACTCCTAAACTATAATAAAATTACTTTGGAAAAGTATTATAAAAAACCCAAAAAATAAAACCAAACTTGAAAATGTAACTAGAAATAGTAACTACAAAACAGTAAAAATGAAGAGACAAAAAATTTATTATGTTAGAATCTAAAACGCCAAACTTGAAAGACGGAACGTGTTACAGACTTCAGAGATAAAAGCTTATCAAAAACAATAATTATAAACAGTAACTGAAACGACGAATAGTTTATTATAATAATGCACCGCCCAACCTACGCCGCCAAAAGAAATCCTATAAAATAATAACTCTCAGCAACTTCCATTTAATCAAAAAAAAAAAACGCCAAATACTACTAAATACCACTCACTGTAAAATGCAAAAAAATTAAAAAAATCAAAGATGGCTAATATCTTTCTTGGTTATTCAGTATTGTTCTTCGTGAAGTTTCACTGAATGGATTATTAGCTGAGGGGAGTAACTCAGTAAAATTTTGCTGCATGAGATGGACAAATCTTCAAGAAAAAGATACTGATAACAATCAAATGTCATTTTGTGTTCTTTATTCTTGAACTAGTGGGAAACCCGCGCGTTGCGGCGGAGTTAAGAATGTGGGCCGAAAACATAATTCAAACCTAAAAAACGTTACAAATGTATTAAACACACTGTTCTTGTTCGTTTAGCCTTATAATTTATCAAGACCAAAAGTTAAAAAAAAAAAAAAAAAAAAAGCTAAAAGTTCCTAGGATTGGAAGACAAGCTGATTAACATTTTCATAACTCAAAATATAATACAAGTACAAATCATGAACATACACATGAGTAGGTGCACCATTTGATATCTTCAAACCAGTATTTAAGAACTCTTGAAACTCATACTTGGACCTAGAAGGTATAGTATAGCACTATTTATTATGAATACATTGACCACCAAATTAAACTCGTAACAAGATTAGTTATGTTTAAGTTGATATAAACATCCAAGAGAATAGCATGTAACAGAATATGCTGGCGATTAATTTTTCGCTTAACATTTTTGTAAGTGATAAATGGGTTCAGTTTCTCTGAATATTATATAATTATAATCCGTGTAAATTCCAATAAAGATTAAAGAATCGCAAGCGCATACCAGAGATGTGCCAACGAGAAGACGAATAGTAACTGATGGCCTCGGATCTTGATAGACAAAGCTTCAACATAATGTTTTCCACCAACCTAAACAAAAATATAAAACACCAAAACAAATCAAGAAATGACATCCTGCAATATAATCAACAAAAAGATGGCGAATTGCAATAATTAACACCTATGTACAAACTAATTTTAAGAAAGCTAGCTACTTTTTGACAAACTATTAGCCGATTTAACATGTTACCCAACATGCCTGACGCACCCATTTCCAATCATTTTATTAGAAATTAACCAAGTTTTTTTACTGGAATCATCCTAAAACAATAATATTGCCACAAAAGAAACATATAATATTATTTGGTTGGTGGCTTTTTATATCCTAATGGGTTCCAACTTTAGATCAAGGCTTTTTTAGTATCATAGAGACACTGATAAGAACAAAACTTTACTGTATGGGTAGTTGAGTACTTGTTACCTTATTCATTGCTGGCATTACTTTAGTGACACCTTTCATCCCAACAGCTTCAGATGAGTGTGCTGCTAATGCCTGAGAGAAGTTAAAAGAGAAATCGCTTTCTTTAGTGGCACATTTCATCACAAACACACACACCTTCAAGTCTATGATCGTCTTTACATAGTCTTATGATAAAAAGTAAAAAAAAAAACTTACTTGGCCACCTTCTTCATCCACGCTATCATGTCAATGATGATCACCAAGGTAGCTACCTGGTGGCACATGATGCATTAAAACTATTTGCAAAGAAAAATTTCTATTACATTTTACGATATAATGTTAAAATATTCATTAAATTATGTTTAGAATTCTCTACCACCATTTTCTTTGTTTTTAAGTTCTGTAAGCTATTAGCATACATTTAGAAATTAAATGATATCCCTAAATATGATCAATACGAATGGTATATAATATAAAAAATAAGCATACCGCTCCCAAAATCTCACCTCCTTCTTACTTTTCAAAGTTCTAAATATAAAAAACACCAAGAATAAATAAGTTTCTGAACCAAGACTAAAAAAATTCATATATACCTAGGGGTGTAAACAAGCCCAGAGTCTCGAGAGCTACTCGTTATCGGCTCGGTTAAAAACTCGAACGAGCCGAGCTTTAATGAGCACGAGCTCGAGCCTGAAATAAAGCTCGTTTTGTTATCGAGCCCAAGCTCGAGCCTGAAATACAAAGCTCATTTAGGCTCGTGAGCCTAAATGACCCCAAATAAAAAAATTATGTAGTATAATATTAATGATGATAACATTGGCAAGCCGAACTCGAGCCGAGCTTTGGCTCGTTTAAGGGATATTGAAACGAGCTCAAACCGAGCTTTTAGCTCGTTCGAGGTTGTTCTCAAAATAGCTTGAGCCAAGCTCGAGCTTTGGGTTTTACTCGCGAGCCGAGCTCGAGCTCAAATAAGTAAGCTCGGACCAAACCGATCTCGAGCTTGAGCTTCAGAAAAAAATACCAAAACATGTTTTGCGTTGAACCCGTTTTGACACATTACCCGACCCACCCATTGAGGGGGCTGTTTGGATGTGTTTTTTAGGTGAAGTCGAATAGTTATAATTAGAAACAAAAAAGTTAAGAAACAAAAAAAGTTACATTATGTTCTGAAAGAAATGAAATTCAAATTAGTTATGACTAACCTCTTTTGACCATGGACCTTTAACAAGCTCGGGGTTCAAAACTTTCTGCCACCGGTGCAAGCACCGAACATCAGTTCGATCCTTGAAACACTCACCTGAATATGTCATAATGTTGGGATTTAAGAAAATATATTCTCTAATAATGATATTCATCCATCATTAACAGTTTAGTCATAACTGATGAAACGTATTCACAAAAGGTTATTTCCTATGGAAGGTTTGAATGAATTAACCAATAAGCAAACAAAACTTATCTATGATCAATACTTAGAAAGAGGAATTTTGGGTTAAATCAAGAAACCCATTCAAAAGCAACCTTAAACAGTAAAAATAATTAAATTAATATCATTAATCATTAGCAACGAATTTATTAAGTTCCCCATAACTTTAAAATTTTGCAACAAATATTACAAAACATACAGACAATTGAAATATACCTGAGTATTATCATAGTTATAAGGGCCGTCAGAATCCTTGTGTCGCCGGTTTCTTGACCAGAAGTTCGCCGTAGAGGCGGGTGCGCGACCGAAACTTAGATACGCCATAGAGAACACTCACTGTCGTATTATGGCCATCAACCATTATAATAATTAAACAAAACCAAATACAATAATAACACCAACCTTCAGCATCTCAGTTCCATGGGCTGGTTATCCTCGGCATCAACCATTTTATAGACTGCAACACAAATACTAATATAAAATTTAGTATACCATACACATCATGCACGGTCATACAACAGTGTGTACTGTCCACCCCTTGCTAGATGGAATTCGGACCGACAACCGCTGCTGTTGCCGGCTGATTACTGACATTCTTAAAGTTCATGTTTGTATATCAACTTACCCTAATTTCACTTGTTCAACACAAAGACGATATCAAATCAATGAACCATATCATATCAAAACCCTAATTAAAGCTCAATTATCTTTGGTTTCACTTAATTTCAAACGTGAAATCAATTCTAGAGATAGAAATTAAACATGAAATTGACAGATCAAATACAGGATGACTCAAATTTAGACTAAATTACTAACTTAAATAGAAAATTAACAGTAAAAGGATGGAAAATGGAACAAAATTACCTGAATTAACAAGAAGTGAGGATCGGCGTGCCAAATTGGAAGTGGTCACAAGCGATCGATTGATCGAACATCATCGGTTTATGTCTTCAATTTGCTGCCAGCATCGGTTTCCATTAATTGCTACATGTTTCAATTGATCTTTAACCAGCAACGATTCACTGCCATAACCGATAAACCTTTGAGTTCATGATTGAAATATAATTGGTCGGATGGTTTGGGCGACTGACATTGAATTAGGGGCAAACATGGGAGAAAGGGATGGAGATTAGGGTAAGAAGGCGTGATGGTTCGGCTGCCGTCTTAAGAATTGTGCCGGAAATTACTATTTTGCCCAAAGGAGATGCTTTATATAGGTTTATAGATTATAGATAAGAATTGGATGAGGAGAAGAGATCAATGACACTGAAGAGTGGGATGATTATAAAGATGAAGATCAAGATGAAGAAAAAGCAAAAAACCCACCCACACGTCATAGATATATGTCCCCAAACATTCACAAAAGCCACTTCAACAGACGAGCAGGCAAAATAATCAAATCGATGGGTTTGTTAAGTTTTACATAAAACGCCATATATTTGGTGACAGTTCTTGTAGTATTAAAGAAGAGAGAGACTGATGACAGTGAAGATTGTGAAGAGAGATCCGATTAGGATTTTTAATTTATTTTCTTCACTTCTATTTTTTTCCCTCTGGTTGTAATATAATTTTACAATTGTAAAACACCAAGATTCCACAAATGTCAAAATGTATATAAAAAATATTAGAACAATGGGTCATCTTGTTTAAAACGCCTTGAAAAAACGTCATTCAGATAGATTTCCTGACCCCCTGGGGTTCCAATGGCATACGATTTGAAAAACGCCATAAACGCCAAAATGTTAATACAATGAAACCATTAAAACGCCATTTATTATTAAATTTGGTTAACGCCAAAAATCTTAAACCACAAAAATCAAACAATATTGTGAAAAGCGGAGCTGGAAAAGCAGAAGATAAAAGGACAAAAAAGCCTTTCCGCCATTCTCTATGCCGCGTGACACGTGTTGGCCCAGGATGCGTTCTCACCGTTCTCACACTTTTAAGCGTTTTCTCCTGATCCCATTTCTATGTATATATATATTGTATGTATAAGTGTGTGAGACAGGGGAGGAATGTCGGCATCGTCTTCTTCTCGACGTTTAGGACGGCGACGCCGGAGAAGGACGTGAGGGGGACGAACCCCATACTGTGCGGCCTTAGAGGCTAAATGCGTTACAAAATGCAAAGTACGGGGACCATCCATGTACTTTTTGAAAAAGTTAGAGACAAAATACGTTACAAAGTGCAAGCTATAGAGACTATCCGTAGAACTCTGAAAATCTAAGGATCAAATCTATATTTTTGGTAAACCACATGAACCATCCCTTTACCGTACTCTTAAAATTTACATGTTAAGATTTTCATCACACGAAAGAAGGGACTAAAGTCATCCTAAAATTCAACTAGAAATGCGAAGTATTAACTTATAGTATTAGTTTTTTTTTATTAACAAATTAAAGTATTATTTTTGGGTTATTTACCTCCAAATATCAATTCATTCCGGGTGTAATATAAACGGGTATGTATTTGGTTAAAAATTATTTTCGGGTTATTTACCTCCAAATATCAATTCATTCCGGGTCTTCCATATACGCCAACAAGTAATGATAATAATACCTTGAATTGCCTCTTTGTAAACCGGCGCACGACCACAACTATTGAACGGCTCGACCAAGTCTTTAGTTAAAATATTCGAGATAAAATTTGATTAGGTTAACTGTGTAATTAGCCTCAATGTATCTCTGGTTATAGTTAATTAATTAATTTTACATTATATCCTAAGCGGTTTATATTTTTCTATACAAGTAACGAAATTTACAAATTATTTGTAATTTTTGTTTATGAACATCATCATCATTATCATACTCAGTAAATCCCACCAATAGCAAAGCTAAGGTATGGTCTGAGGAAGGTAGATGTAGACGGCTTTACCTCTACCCATAGGAATAGAGAGACTACTTCCAGTGAGACCCCCGACTCGATTGTAGTTTGGTATCAAGCATTGGACCTAAGACACATAACACTCAAACAATCGGGACAGAGACTGATTGGTGCATGTACCCCCGTGACTTTCAGCTATCAACGTCACCACATGATGCATGATTAACCATCCGCCGCTTTTAACGTTATTTTCACGAGATTAGTAAAATAACGTTAAAGTTAGTATCATTTCACTTTTGGCCCCCGAGCCCCCACACATATATACATTATATGTGCACACTGCAAGCGGGACATAATAATAATCATCATACTCAGTAAATCCCACAAATAGCAAAGTTAAGGTAGGGTCTGAGGAGGGTAGATGTAGACGGCCTTATCTCTACCCGTAGGAATAGAGATGCTGCTTCCAGTGAGACCCCCGACTCGATTGTAGTTTGTTTATGAACGCTTTTTTAAAGAATTATTAGTTGGTAACTACTAGTCAGAAAGCAGCCCGATAAATATTGAGCGGTTTATATTTTTCTATACAAGTAACGCAATTTACAAATTATTTGTAATTTTTGTTTATGAACTTTTTTAAAAGAATTATTAGTTGGTAACTCCTAATCACAAAGCAGCCCGATGAATAATGAGCAAACATGTTTTGACATTAATGAAGATGAAGGAAGCACCATCATTTTGATTTTAACAAGCAGGACTAACCTTTAGCATCAACTTTTTGATAATAGTCCACCGAAGAACATTATTCATTGAGCATTTACAAACCTAGTAAGATTTTTCATCCCAATTTTAAGGCATTATAAATGAAGTTTCTAGATATACTAGCTAGTTCAACACACATCTTGTTTTCTAACTAGTAAATTAAAATTATATAACATAAATATGTTACAATTAGGACTTCATGGACCATAACCACCCACCTAAGCACCTAACATGTAATAGCATTTTTTGATTGTAAATTGTTAATGTTGAATACAAGTGACAAAAGTAACAACTTGGGATGAATGATGAGTGTGACTCTAACTATTTTTTAGATAAATTTTTTTGTTGTTTTATTTAATGATTAGGAAAAATAGAAGTTGAGAGGGCTTGAACTTTGAACGTTTTTGTTGTTGCTTTACTTACTTATAATGAGTTTTTATGTTGTTTACTATTTTACTTGAAACTTTGTTTATTAATGTGATAGGAAATTAGAAAATAGAGTTTGATTGTTTGAAAATGGAAATTGACCTAACCCGACCCGCGAAACTTTGTTTGTTTATGTTTACTTGTTTTATATGACCCGACCTGATTCGGGCCGCTATGAACCGATTTTTTTTATATAGCTAGGGGTCTTTAATCTTTAAAAAAAATTCGCACCCTTAGAAAAAAATTATTGGGTCCGGCACCGTATAAAAGTCATCCCTATGTTTTCATTATTCGTGAGCCAATAACTTTTTTAGCTATCAATTAATATGACCAACATTCAAAACCAACTAACGAACGGGGTCTATACTCACCTAACAAGAAAGAAAAAAGAAAACAATGGAGCTTCTACTTGTAATTCTCATTCTCCTCTCCATAATCTTTGTATCCACCCTCAACCTTCACCGGAAAAGCAGACTCCCTCCCGGCCCCATCGGCTTTCCAATCATCGGAAACCTCTTCGAACTTAGCCAAAAACCCCATGAATCCTTAGCAAAGCTAGCACAAAAACACGGCCCGTTTATGACCATCCGACTGGGCAGCATCACCAGTGTAGTGGCATCCACACCTGACGCCGCAAGACAAATCCTACAGCGCAACGACGACGCTTGCTCCAGCCGTCCCATCCCACAAGTTGTTACCGCTTTAAAACACCCTGAAGCCGCCATCCTTTGGATGCCACCAGACCAAACATGGCGTACTATTAGAAAAGCTCTCAACATTTATCTCACAAACCCCCACAAACTCGACAACCTCAGCCACCTTCGACAAAACGTGGTGGATCAAACGTTGGAGTTCGTTAAAAAAAAGGAGCATGTGGACATTGGAAAACTGGCGTTTTCTATAGCACTCAACCAGATGTCGAACACGTTTCTTTCGCTTAACGTAACCAGCTACGACTCTGATAATATTAACGGGATCAAGACGGCCATTGAGACCGCGATGGAAGTTCAAGGGAAGTTTAACGTGGCGGATATATTTCCTGTGTTGAAACCGTTAGACCCGCAGAACATACGACGCCGGGCTAAGGCGGTGTTCGGGTGGTTAGATGAAGTGATAGATGGTTTTGTAAGTGAGAGATTGAAAGGAGAGTTAAGGTTTGGTGATATGTTGGATTCACTACTGGAATACAGTCGAGAGAATGAAGATAGGTTTAACCATATACATATCAAGGCTTTACTTGTGGTATTTATTTTCCCTTTTTAGTTTTCATAGTAACAACTTTTAATTCAAAAACAAATAATCCTAGCCACTTGTGAGTACTTGTGACTGGATTGTTAAAAAATTGAATTAAGTCGAGTTTAGATGAACTCAAGTACGGGCTTTACATATTGAGCTTGAACTGGTTCATGAGTTAAAACAAGCTTTGGGGACTATCCGCAGGGGCGGACCTACATAGTGGTCAGGGTGGGCGGCCACACCCCTTGAAAAAAAAAATTTAGTGTATATTTTAGGCAAAAAAACCCGACCGCACACTTGAAAATATGGTTGAACACCTTATCCGCACCCCCAGTAAATAATTTCTGGGTCCGCCACTGACTATCCGAGTAACAACTTGTCAAACCACAGGGACTAAGAATGTAATTTTGAAAAGCTAGGGACTAAAGGTAAGATTTCACCAAACCACAAGGACTATCCGTGCATTTTACTCTTTTTATTTTTTTTGACAAAAAAAAGGTCTGTCCACTGTAGATGGTTTAATTGACAAACAATCAAAGATCAAACTAATACAGCAAGCCATTCAAAATTATCATAATATGCTGATCATATCTTAATAGTTCCTTTTGAATTGCAGGATTTGTTTATAGCAGGAACCGACACGACTTCAAACATAATAACATGGGCAATGACCGAACTGCTACTTAACCCTGATATGTTATCGAGAGTCCGCGAAGAAGTCAACCAAGTAGTGGGAAAAGATGGGAAAATTAAAGAAGTAGAAATACTTGGGTTGCCATACTTGGATGCCGTCATTAAAGAAACAATGCGACTTCATTTTCCAGCTCCTCTATTGGCGCCTCACAAAACTCAAAGGGAGGTCAAACTCGGCAACTACATTGTACCAACCAACACACAAATTATTGTGAACGCGTGGGCCATTGCAAGGGAGCCAAGTTATTGGGAAAGCCCATCGTTGTTTATGCCAGAAAGGTTCTTGAGGAACGAGGTTGATTACAAAGGGCAAGATTTTGAGTTTATACCGTTTGGGTCAGGTAGAAGGAGGTGTCCGGGAATGGCTTTGGGACATAGGATGGTAAGCTTGATGGTTGCATCATTTGTGTATCACTTTGATTGGAAGCTTCCCCATGCTAAAGATGAAATGGATATGAATGATGTTTTTGGTCTCTCATTGCAAAAGGCAACACCACTTGTTGCTATCCCTATACCCCTCCCTACCCCTCAAATGACTCCAAAGTTGAATGGGGCATGCAATGTTGTTGCTAGAAAGATATGATTTATAGGTGCTTGGTTTCATTTTTATATCAACAATTCGATTTGAGTTAATGATTTAAATAAATTACAGATGATTAGAGTCACGTCATTAAACTCTAAAAAAACATCATGTATGTGTGGACGTATTGTACAAAGAATAAACAACCAATTTTATAATCTACAAATAGGGTTATACCTCAAATATAATACGTTTTTATTAGATGGTATAAATTCAAAGTACTTTACGTTTCAACGTCGCAGCAACATGCAAGACAATTTACTAATTTAATAAAGTTTTGAAAATCGCTTTTAACTTTACTAATAACATCTTTAACCTCTCTACTTTAATAAAAATTTTATATTCTTTTGTTTTTCTTTTTAACATTAATAACGATGACATGAATATATATAATTTTTTTTTGGCAGTTTTCACATCAGTTTAATACACGTGGACAATTTTTAACTAACTAAACCGGTACTGCATCGTCATAAAATGCGGGGTAATAACTAATAAATAATAAGGGATTTTCTAATGGCACACCCCCTGTCTATCTACACACTTTTTCAATTCAATACGCATCGTATAGGCCTATACGACGCGTATTGAATTAAAGTAAAAAACATGGCAGACTGACAGGTGCAGGTTATGTCTGGCGGCGGGCCTGATACGCATCGTATAGGCCTATACGATGCGTATCAAGGCACTGATTTTTTGAATTTTATTTTTTTGATGTGTTGTGTCGAATGCGTACCTGAGAAACGAAAGGGATTTCGAGCAGTTGGCCGATGACATGATAGATAAAGATCTTGACACGATCATATCCATTTTCATGTGTTAGACTAGATAGTCCAAGATGAAATATATTAAAACCATTTAAGCGGCGTGTTCCAATCAACGTTTATCGACATTGTTATAGGTGATGAAGAAACCCTAAGTGGCAGGTAAGGGTTCTTTTGACTATGCTTTTATCATTTGTCATATGGTAACAACTACCTAGGGGATATTCAGTTCTCTATTCGGTCATCTTTCCAAGCTTTTACACACGAATATGTGGTTCCCAATTTGCGGAACATAATCCCAGATTGTCTAAAGAAGCGTTTTTATCATGTGTCATGTCTAATTCGCGAAGAATCTCGTATGGGACAAAAGGATAACGAAGATAAAATGATATGGGACAAAAACCAAAATTTCATATCTACTAAGTTGATCAACACCAACATTTCTTCGAGCTAACTACCGATATCTCATCCTCTTATCTTGCACAGTGGGAGAAAAGACCAGCACCTATGTCAGAATTGTCCTTTAAATTCACATAAACATATATTCGTTTCATAACCTCCTCATATAAATCAACCACAACTCACCTGATTCGTCTTCTCTGGATCACACATGATAAAAGCGCTTCTTTAGACAATCTGGGATTATGTTCCGTTTCTTCAAGATTTACGTCTGATGTCCAAGTTTGATCACATTTGACTTCATCTGCGGCAGTCCAATGACTTTCTTGAGTCACATATCCGACAATAGGGCCCACGGATCTTATGCCAACCCGAGACCGACCTCTGGATCACACATGATAAAAGCGTTTCTTTAGACAATCTGGGATTATGTTCCGTTTCTTCAAGATTTACGTCTGATGTCCAAGTTTGATCACATTTGACTTCATCTGCGGCATTCCAATGACTTTCTTGAGTCACATATCCGACAATAGGGCCCACGGAATAGAGATTTGAATAACTAACTGTGGAGAACTTTCTTGAGTCACATATCCGACATAGGGTGATAAACAACGCTGATATCATCATAGAAGCGTTGGGATTCAAGGGTTTATGAGTCAAAGTTAACATTCAGATTCTGAAAGCAAATGATGTTGTACTTGGTTTATTCTCTTAAATCTATTAGAACGATCCTTGTTTTGTCAAGTACATGTGTTTAATTCCCAACATCCTTGTAGTGTTTAGAATGTTTGAAGGAAATGTTGGTTCAATACCACCGGTTTCTAACTTTATGCTTGCATCCACCACGGTGAATATTAACTTTGTTGGAATCTACGAAGAAACTGTTCGATTTCACGGTGAGTGAAGAAATTAGCGACGGAGAAACTGTTTGTATTTGTGGATTTCGGTTGGTTCAGAAACTTAACAAGAGAAGCAACTAAAAAAGCGGTGAACGGTATTTTAACGTACACACCGCATTCGAAGATCCTTGCATCTCAAGATGAAAACCGCAAACGTTTTTTACTACGGAAACGGTGGCTATGGGAAATACAAACCTGACACGAACCACAATGGACTCAGACTCATACTACCCTTGTCGTTCCGTATTTTCTCCTTTTCTAATTCTCGAAGAATCTCGTAACGTATGACACATGCTAAAAGGGGAAATCTAATGGAACACCTGATTGAGAGAAACTTTTTCGAGCTAACCGCCGATATCTCATCCTTCTGTTGTTCAGTACTTCCAAGACGATTCAAGTTATTTCAGTTATTTATGTTGATTCAGTACTTCAACGTATTTTAGTTGGTTTCGAATATACCCAAAGAGATCTGAACCAACCGAAATCCACTTCCGAGACGATTCAAGTGAGTCCTATGAAGCAAGTGTCGGTCTATTCAATTGAGAGGAAACATTGCATGCCGTGAACGAGTCTAGAACACTAGTAATCCTCAACATGCTTTGAAACCGGACGGAATCTACGAAGAAACTGTTCGATTTCACGGTGAGTGGAGAAATTAGCAACGGAGAAACTGTTTGAATTTGTGGATTTCGCTTGGTTCAGAAACTTAACAAGAGAAGCAACTAAAAAAGCGGTGAACGGTATTTTAACGTACACACCGCATTCGAAGATCCTTGCATTAGACACAATTTGTTGTAATTTGTGGATCAACATAAATAACTGAAATAGTTCTCTTTAATCTATTAGAACGATCCTTGTTTTGAGAACCTGATTCTGTTGTTCAGTACCAACAGAATGCATACACAAATAGTTCTAGTGGACGAAGCAAATGAAACCGGAGCTGTTATCTTGGTTGTTCAGTACTTTCGTGTGCTAAATACAATGTTCATCTTCGTTATCCTTTGCTTTCTACAATTCAAGCAGGCACGGATGCTAAACGTACTGTTATTAGATCCGAGACGATTCAAGTGAGTCCTATGAAGCAAGTGTCGGTCTATTCAATTGAGAGGAATCATTGCATTATGTTAGTGCATTACGTCTATTGACTTCGTCTTGTATCATGTAATCAGATAGAATAGGATTTTCAGTGCCCGAGGTTTGAAAAACAGTTTGTTAGATTTAAGATGCTGATTCCACTCGTAATGACACAAGGTCATTTGGAGCGAAATCAGAACATCTGATTCCACCCGAAATGACTCCATGTCATTAGGAGTGGAATTAACATTACTATATATAGGGCATGTGTTAGTTCATTCGGTATGCATCTTCCAGAACTGTAACGAAGTGCTGCCGGATTTCTGTCAGGTTGTAATCAATGTTAAACGCAATATAAGAGACAGATATTAGATTATCAAGCTGTTTTCGTGTCCGGTTTACTGATTCCGCCTTTAAACTGGATGTAAAACTCTTCTGATCGACTCAATCGGGTCAAACAACGATCCAACAAGTGGTATCAGAGCTCAGGAAGAAGAGTTTAACTTGATATCATCATTTTTCTGACTTCTACACTTTCTTTTTCAATCTGAACAAGATTTCACGGTCCGAATTGATTCAAATTTTCACAGACTGTTTAATATTGGACATAGACAAACCCTTGAAAGTTTTATGTTAAAATACGGACTAAAAATGGACAAAATTGACCTCCGAAGTGATTCCGCTCTTGGTTGATTCCGCTCAGAAAGTCTAAAAGTTGATCCTGATTCCGCTCCAAATCGACATTTTACTTGATTCCGCTCCTAAGGATTGTCTGATTTCGCTCTAAAGTGTTTAAAAGCTGATTCCGCTCCAACTTCAGTTGTGATTCCGCTCCAAGTTGCAAATTTCTAATTCCGCTCCAAAGTGCAAACTTCTGATTCCACTCCAAAGTGCAAACTTCTGATTCCACTCCAAAGTTTACATCATGGCTGAGGAATTCTACAACACGTTTTTCAACGCGTTCACAACCGAATCGTCTGAGGTTACAAATATTACACCAAAAACCATCACAAAGGCGATCAACGAAAACATCAAGCATGATAACTTTTACGGAACTCACTCAAAGCCACCAACCCTGGAAAGCATTGAAGATTATACCTGGTGGAAAGAACGTTTCATAAACTGGGCAAAAGCGTATGCTCATGAAAGCTGGTTCTGCTTGGAGTATGGATATGAAAAACCAAAAGATGAGAAAGGCGAAGATCTTGTATTTAAGAAGTTTTCCAGAGAAGATAAAGCTGAATACAGAGCTGAACAGAGAATGATAGCATTGATCCAGTCAGCAATCAGAAATGATATTTTTGCTTTACTAACTCATGACGGGTCATCTAAATCTGTTTGGGAAGCTTTACGAGTTAAAGCTGAGGGGGGTAAACAGATTAAAAAGAACAAAATCGCTTTATTAAAGAAAGAATTTGATCTGTTTGATAATATTAAAGGAGAGACAGTGAGACAAATGATTGAGAGATTCTGTCATCTTAAAATTGAATTGGAGAGATCAGAGATAAATAAAACAAGAGAGGAACTTATAGATAAAGTGATTGAAGCGTTACCACGAGCTGATCAGTGGCAAACGTTTGTTTTTATTTTGAAAAATGATGCTTTGTATGATACAATTACTCTTGATGCTTTGTTTGAAAAGATTGAAAGTCATGATCTGGAGCTACAAAAGCAAAACAAGATGACCGATTCTTCACATCAACAGAACGTTGGCTTGTACTACAAAGGCAGTGTGCCTTCTGATAAAGGCGTTGGTTCACCAAAAACAGCATTTAGTGGTGAAAAGATGAAAGAACCAGTGAACCACCAACAACGTCAACAAGTCATCATTCTGGAAATCATTCATCTTCAAAGACAAATTCTGATGAATCTGAAGAAATTATGTGCAACATTGCTCTTAAACTGAAGAATTCTCCTGCAATGAGCATAAATGCAGCTAAGCAACAAATGAGTTTTCTTGCATCTGTTCTGGAGTCATATGAAGGTCTTGTAGCTGGCAAAATTGGAAACTCCGAATTGACCAAAGAAGATTACGACCAGATTGATCCGGAAGAGATGGAGCTCATTGACATCCGTTGGTGTTTAGCTAGTTGTATTCGAAGAGCTCAAAGGTATATGGAGATTACCGGAAAACAATCACTTGGAGGTGCGTCAACAAAGTTGGGATTCGACAAATCCAAAGTGACCTGCTTCAATTGCTAGCAAAATGGTCATTTCAAAAGAGAATGCAGAAACTCTGAAGTTGCTGAAGGAAGTGAACGTCCTTTCAACGATGATTATTATCGAAAGGTGATTTACCATCGAAGCAGAGAAGAACCAAAGTTGATCGAAGATAAGCCGAGAGAAAAATCAAGAGCTTATGCTGTTATTTACGAGGATGAAGGTTATGATTGGTCTGAAGTTTGTCCAGAAGAAGATCGTTTAGAGAATGTTCGTAAAACAGCTAATGGGAGAGCTTTGACAGAAGAAAGAAAGTTTGTTTTTGTTGATGAGATTCAAGATGAAAACAAAGACAAAGACACTGCTGAAATCCGTGAAGAAAAAGTTGAGATCAAAGAGAAAACTCGAGAAGAGATCTTGAGTGAGAAGACTTACAGAGAAAGAAACGTGGTCTACAACAGAATGGATGACATGCAAGAGGAGTATGAGATGGCTGTCGGTAGCAAAAGATGGGATAAAAAGAGAGAATGCTATTATAACAGAGAAGGAGAACCGGTTGTTCCCAAGAAAGACATAATCTTCGATGATGTTCTTCTCAAAGTCCCGTTGAGAGCTGAATACTATAGAAATGTATTGAAAGATGACACATACGCTAAGAGATTTGAAAAGGAGATCAGATATGCTATGTTATCGTGTCTGAGAAAAAGGGATGAGGAGAAAATGAAGAAGAATATTGAAGAAATGGTGAACAATCTGAAGAAAGTTGCTGAAGAGGTTAAAGCAGAAACTGTTGAAGTTGAAGCTGTGAAGGAAATCAAAAGTGAAGAAGTTGTTGTGAATAAAGAGGTTGAGAAAGCTGTTACTGAAGAACAGCAGATTGAAGAAGAGGTGAAGAAAGAAGAAAAAGAAGAAAAGAATGAGAATGAGGAAGCTGATAATGTTGGTGATGAAGTCGGTGTTGAAGAAAAGCAGAATGTTGCTGAGCAGACAGAAGTTGCTGAAAACACCGAAGTGCCAATCACTGAGGTAAATTCTGATTCTGAAAACTTGAAACTGATTGATCAGTGCAAGAAATGCATGGAACCGTGCAGAACTTGTACTGAAAAAGATGAGCAATTTAGAACAAGAGATCTTGAATTCACAAAAATAGAAAACATTTTCAAAGAAAAATGCAAAGAGATGTTAGAAAAAGAAAAGGTTTTTAAAGAAAATGATGAAAAACTTTCAGAAAAATGTAACAAATTAGAGAAAGAAAATGAAGTTTTGAGAGAAAATGTTTTGAACATAACAAATGAATGTGAACAAAAAGAAATTGCTTGTCAAGAAATGAAAAAGGAATATGATTCTATGAAATTGTCATATCACATTACAAAAGAGTCATATGATAAAGTAAAAGACGAAATGAAATATGCTCAATCAAGAATGAATTATCTTTCTGAAACAACCAAAGAGCTTAAACGAATGTATGCTATAAAACAAGATGTTGTTAATTCCTATATTGAGGATGTTGCTAAGTTAAAGCGACAGATTGCTGATTTAGAACAGGATAACAACAAGTTAAAGAGTTATCATGTGTCGTCATATGTGCTTGAACGAATTTTCAATATAAAACCGGGAGAGGGTGAGTCTGAGCAGAACAAGAAAGGTATTGGTTCAGAGTTTCATCAAGTTCCACCACCGGGAAAATTTGCATTTTATGATGAGGAAAAGGTCGAAAAAGCTTTCAACATGGTAGATCAATTGCCAGACAACATTGACATAACCTATTCCAAATCTGATGATTCTCATGATTCAGAGGTGGTAGGTAAAGTCGTTGAAAGTGTGTTGAAAGAAGAGTCGATTGTTACAGGTAAATCTGAATCACAGGATGAAGATGAAGGAAATCTTCATGATGGTTATCTGAAAAACACAAAATCCGAGGAAAGTTTGAATGATGATTCAAAAGGATTGGTTTATACCATGATTGGATCGGACAAATTGTTCTTAGATGTTGTTTTCCCGATTCAGAATGTGATTTCAGAAAAGGTTGATAAAGTTTTCAAAATGGTTGAGATTGAGAAGTCTGAGATTTCAAAGTTTGTTGGTAAGAGTCATAAAGGTTCGTATAACAAACCTGGTTACAAGAAGAAAAACATGAAGGCTGGTTTGGGTTATAAGAAGAAACAAAGTTGGAAAAGAAATGAAACTCCGAATTTTCAGACAAAAATGAGTTTTGTTCAAGGAGACAGTTTAGAAAAAGAAAAAGAACTCAAAATGAGACAGTCTAATGATGAGTTCTTTGCTAAAAAGATAAAGCAACAACCACAGGTCAAAGATGTGTCCATGAGAACATGTTTCAAATGTGATCAAAAAGGACATCTTGCACGCAAGTGTCCTAATCTAAAACATGTGGATGTTGACAAAAAGAAGATTGATGCTGAGAAACAAAAATCTGAGAATGTGAGACAAAGATCAACCAGATTTGACTCAAAACAAACTTGGAGGTACAACACAAACAAGTTTGCTTCGAATCAAAACTGGAAATCAGACCCGAATAGGTTCGATTCTAGACAGATCTGGAATTCTCACACACCCAGATTTAGAACAACACAAAGTTGGAAAACAACTGTTGATATGACAAAACCTCAAGAGTTTTGGAAACCAAGAGTTGTTGTTCAAAATCAAAATGTTCAAAAAGATTCACATTTTTACAAACGAGGAACACCAAAAGGTCAAACATGGAGTGTTAAGAAACATGTTGATTTGGTAAAAGATGAGAAAGTTGAAGTTAAAATTGAGAAAGTTTTTGTGAAAAATGACAAAGAATTTCCAGCATTGAATGAAAATTATTGTGTTGAAATGCCTAAGGTTCAACAGACCTGGGCTAAATTGTTCAAGTAATTGAGTAGTTTGTTTGTGCAGGTGCTCATGGAATTCAAAGATTGTGAGAATGGAGGTTGGAGCAGCCTGGCACAACAAGGAGAGGAGGCTGCTGGATCCTGTGTTGGTTGAAACAGGAAGTTTATATGTTTTCTGTAAATAAATAAACAATATTTCAAAAACCCTAAAAATTGAAAAATTTGAAAAACCAAAAATATGTTTGTTTTTTATTTTTGTCAAATATTCAAAAATACAAAAATATGTGTTGATCGAATACGCCGAAACCCTCACGGCTGAACAAACATGATTACTTTCACCAGATTGAAAAACGGTTTTCAAACTGTAAAAATCAATGTGTTGTAAATCATGGGGGTACATTAGATTTTCTGCAAATCAGAGCACTTTTAGTAGAAAAAGGATGGCGAGACAAAGCTATCAGTGTTGGTTGTCAAATTTTCTTTATTTGGTTTTGCATTTTAGGGGGAGTAATGTTGTTAGAAAATACAAAAACATTTGAAAATTTGAAAAAGTCAAAAACATGATAAAATTCAAAAATTGAGTTTTTTGCGTAAAAAGAGGAAATGATAGTACATCAGTAGACAGTTACAGTACGCTGAAGAATTGGAAAGTTTAAATGTGTTAAACGATCTCACCGTGGATGTGTCGGTAGATTTTTATACATTTAGTAAACTTTTTCGGGATATAAACCTAAATTCAAACTTGCTTATTTCGTGGGGAACACTACTTGGATATATAGGTAACCCCTGAAATCTCGTTTGAAAGGTCCCTCTTTCTGAGATACTAGGTCTTTATGCTTAGTGATATCTGGGGTATTATCTCGGGACTTCTGATTTTGCGTAAGCAATGGCCTAGTCCCTGGAGAATACTTTCTGCATTGCTTGAAATATAGCGCCGCCCTCAGCAAGCTGATGAAACAATAAAATTGATAGTCGCTGTTGTTGTAATACAAAAGATCCTCTAAAGGGGACACACCCAAAGTCGAGCCGTCATCTCTTTGCTGAACGGAAGTTCTGACCTGAGCTCTCACGGTTTCGTACTATAATTTATTCCCCTTACAGATATCATCTAGGTATACTCACCTGTAAGACTGAATATTGGGATTTGGATACGGGAGTATATTCAAGAGGTGGGACACATGAATGAGTTTAAGTTCTTAATATACCTAATTTGTATCCTGAATCAGTTGAAATTTGTATGAAAATTTAAGTGGACCAGTATATCGACAATCTAAGTGAATTGTTTAATTCTTAAAGTGTTAAAAAGCTCAACGGTACTTGTGACTTGTCAAAAACTGATATGATCCTCTGATGCATACTCAATCAAAAATATTGTCTGTAAATATGTTTGTATATATTTCTTTACTTCTTTATATTTTCAGAAAATACAAAAAGATTTTGATTTCTGCTTTATTTTCGACAACTAATATTTGAGATGCTGAGTTTCAAAATCTAAGTAAGCTGATTGTGTTTCTGAAAATAAAACAAGTTCATTAATTTGAAACTTGAATTAAAATTAAAAAAAAAATTCAAAAACAGTTTGTGATATCTCCAAGGTCATTAATTTGGACTTGGATGATTAACTGTGAGGGAGTTGGATTCTTTAATACTGCTAAATCTATGAAGTTTGTTGATAGGGGGAGTGGATTAGAGAAGATTGATTGATAATATGAAAACATTGTACTTATAAATGTTTGAGAAATTGCAGATGATAGTCCAGACTATGATCCCGAGAGCAGAGTCTAAGGGGGAGTCTGAAGACAAACTTGAAGCATGGAAGAGCTTGTAGATGGAAAGCTAGGTGTCGATCCCAAAGCACGGAAGCTTGATGAAAGGGGGAGCCTGAAGCTGATAGAAGAAGAAAAAAATTGATAGATGCTTACAATGTTACAACTTGAATGAGAAGATAGAATGATCAAGACTGAAGATGTGTCATATTGGAGACTAGACACTGAAGACTTCGTCAATATCCGAGGGGGAGTCTGTTAGTGCATTACGTCTATTGACTTCGTCTTGTATCATGTAATCAGATAGAATAGGATTTTCAGTGCCCGAGGTTTGAAAAACAGTTTGTTAGATTTAAGATGCTGATTCCACTCGTAATGACACAAGGTCATTTGGAGCGAAATCAGAACATCTGATTCCACCCGAAATGACTCCATGTCATTAGGAGTGGAATTAACATTACTATATATAGGGCATGTGTTAGTTCATTCGGTATGCATCTTCCAGAACTGTAACGAAGTGCTGCCGGATTTCTGTCAGGTTGTAATCAATGTTAAACGCAATATAAGAGACATATATTAGATTATCAAGCTGTTTTCGTGTCCGGTTTACTGATTCCGCCTTTAAACTGGATGTAAAACTCTTCTGATCGACTCAATCGGGTCAAACAACGATCCAACACATTACATCTCCGTTGAAAACAAGTGGTTGTAATGATGGAACCCTTGATTTGAAAAAACATTTTTGAGAAATTTATATTTCAATACGCATCGTATAGGCCTATACGATGCGTATTAATCGATGATTTTACTGAATTACCCCTGGTTTTCTGATAAATCCAGGGGTATTTTTGAGAAAATTCAAAGTTTAATATGAATCGTATAGGCCTATACGATTCGTATTAAGCTGATATACGATACAACATAGGCCTATACGATCGTATATGGCATTATTTCAAATTTAGTGTTATCGTGTTTCCCTCGGTTCGACGCGTATACGTCTCGTTTTTTGCTGAACTTTCGCATATTTGGTCGTTTTATTACGTATACCTTCAACATAAGTCGTTTCGGAGCCGTTCGGTTGCGTGCGAATATCTTATTCTATGATTACGTATAGTTTTGTTTGAAATCCACTTGAACTCCATAGTGCCGTACTATATGTATACGTGTGTGGAAATATTGTTAGTCGCGTACTTTGACGTATTTTTGCGTATTTTGACGTATTCTAACATATTGTTGCGTATTTAATAGTATTTTTGACGTATTTTAGCGTATTTTAGCTTATTTTAACGTATTTTAGGGTATTTTTACGTATTTTAGCGTATTTTAGAGTATTTTAGGGTATTTTAGCGTATTTTAACATATTTTAGGGTATTTTAACGTATTTTAGGGTATTTTAGCGTATTTTAGCGTATTTTAACGTATTGTAACGTATTTTAGCGTATTTTAACGTATTGTAACCGTATTTTAGACAACAACAGATAATGAACGGATTGTTGGACTTCTTGTTCCTAATGTACGTCTCAATTCATCTTTTTTACTCTTTTCTTCGATTTCAACAAATAGTACCGCAACCGTTTTTGACTACGGAAACGGTGGCTATGCGAAATACAAACCGCAATCGTTTGTGACTATGGGAAACACAAGTTTTCTTTTTCAGCTTGATGGATGTCCGTTATCTCAATTGAGGCGTGCATTTGTTTAAATCTGAATATAACTAGATGTTACGTGCATTTGGAGAACTTATCGTGTGTTGCAGTTTGGAAAGATGACCGAATAGAGATTTGAATAACTAATTGTGGAGAACTTGTTTGCGTTATCCATCAAGGGTTTATGAGTCAAAGTTAACATTCAGATTCAGATTCAGATTCAGAGAGCAGATGAATTTGTACTTGGTTTATTCTCTTTAATCTATTAGAACGTTCCTTGTTTTGTCAGGTACATGCATTTAATTCCCAACATCCTTGTAGTGTTTAGAATGTTTGAAGGAAATGTTGGTTCAATACCACCGGTTTCTAACTTTATGCTTGCATCCACCACAGTGAATATTAACTTTGTTGGAATCTACGAAGAAACTGTTCGATTTCACGGTGAGTGGAGAAATTAGCGACGGAGAAACTGTTTGTATTTGTGGATTTCGGTTGGTTTAGAAACTTAACAAGAGAAGCAACTAAAAAAGCGGTGAACGGTATTTAACGTACACACCGCATTCGAAGATCCTTGCATTAGACACAATTTGTTGTAATTTGTGGATCAACAGAAATAACTGAAATAGTTCTCTTTAATCTATTAGAACGATCCTTGTTTTGAGAACCTGATTATGTTGTTCAATACCAACAGAATGCATACACAAATAGTTCTAGTGGACGAAGCAAAGAGACCGCTGTGTATCTGAATCAGGTTCTTAAACAAACCGTGAAATCGAACAGTTTCTTCGTAGATTCCGTCCGGTTTCAAAGCCGATTTCAACTTCCATTGATCAAATAATAAAAACCCTAAGAATGCATACACAAATAGTTCTAGTGGACGAAGCAAAGAGACCGCCTTGTTAATTTTAATGAAGCAAATGAAACCGGAGCTATTGTTCAGTACCATCAGCGTTGTTAACTACCAAAAGAATGCATACACAAATAGTTCTAGTGAACGAAGCAAAGAGACCGTTGTGTATCTGAATCAGGTTCTCAAACAAACCGTGAAATCGAACAGTTTCTTAGTAGATTCCGTCCGATTTCAAAGCCGATTTCAACTTCCATTGATCAAATAATAAAAACCCTAAGAATGTATACACAAATAGTTCTAGTGGACGAAGCAAAGAGACCGCCTTGTTAATTTTAATGAAGCAATGAAGATTGAATCTGCAAACCGCAACCTTTATTGATCTGGAATTGGAGAACCATTGTTAACAAGAGTATGTTGTTCCAAGATCAATTCCAATTGCAGTTGATGAAACCGGAGCTGTTATCTCGGTTGTTCAGTACTTTCGTGATAAATACAATGTTCATCTTCGTTATCCTTTGCTTTCTGCAATTCAAGCAGGCACGGATGCTAAACATATTGTTATTACATCCGAGACGATTCAAGTGAGTCCTATGAAGCAAGTGTCGGTCTATTCAATTGAGAGTAATCATTGCATTACATCCCTGTTGAAAAACATAATCGATAAATTTAGGGAAAATGGGGTTGAAAGATGATAACCCAACAATGGAGGATCTCATTCGACAGCTTCGATAAATTAAGGGGTATTCTCAAATAATGTTTCCTAGATGGTTGAAGACCAACAAATGTCCAAAGTGCTACTTCTTCGTTCGCGTGACGGAAAGCTACCGCGTGACAGGAAGCTACCTTGCAAAAATTAAAAAATTAAATCGACACCCTCAATACGCATCGTATAGGCCTATACGATGCGTATTACTTTTTGGTAGGGGACAATGGCAGCCTTTGGCAGGCATAGAAGTTTGAACACACCTCAATACGCATCGTATAGGCCTATACGATGCGTATTGAGGGTGTCGATTTAATCCCCCAAGGTGTGCCAATAATACGACCCAATAATAACAAACACTAGTGGTAGAGGATCCTGTAAAAAAGGCCTAAAGTGTGAGAAGGGTAAGAAAGAATCTCAGCCATTAGATCTTTTGATCTAATGGTTGAGATCAATAGGGACCAAATTGTAAAACATTTTCATTAATTTGGACTGATTTGAAATATCTAGGGGCAATATAGTCTTTTAAACCCACTAGAAATTAGGTAATGCACATGTAACTTCCCCCCGTCTTTTTTAAACGTCAATAACTTTTTATACGTAACTTTTAAAAAAAAAAAATTACACCATAATAACGCGCGTTTTTTTTATCTTTAATATGAGTACCATATTGCTATACTTATATAGAGAAAAAAATATGTTTCGATCAGATGTTTAGTCAATGAATGGTGTTATATACTTGCTGAATGGTGTTATATACTTGCTGAATGGTTTATGTACTTACTGAATGGTGTTATATACTTGCTGAATGGTGTAATATACTTGCTGAATGCTGAATGGTGTAATATACTTGCTGAATGGTGTTATATATTTGCTGAATGCTGAATGATGTTATATACTTGCTGAATGGTGTTATATACTTCCTATAATTAAGGTGACGGTTATGGGAAATTTTTAATTAATTGAATTAATGATAAAATTACTTGTTTACCCTTTTCAATTAATTTAGATTTAATAGCAGAAATTCCTTCTTACCTTTCTCACACTTTTGATCTTTTTTACAATAACCTTACCTTAACACTAGTTATAAGACATTTCTCAATAATAACGTTACTAAAACTTAAGTGAAGTATAAATTTTGAAACAAAACTTAATTACTAATTTACAATTTATTCACACACCACTCATTGATCGTTATCCTTGGCAAGATATGATGATGCCCGGAGAACGATGATATCACACAACTTTTCTTTTGTAACTGAAAAACGTGTAGAACAAGTAACCGGTGCCGGAGTTGAATGTCAAACGCCGTCCTGAACGGCCTCGCCGGAGCCGGCGGAGGCATCATCGCTCAAATCATCACATATCCTCTTCAATCGGTACCAATTTCTTTCATCAAACTCTGTGCATTTTCTCCGTTATTACTTGTTATAGCAAGTTAGTAATCAACAACCACAATTTGTATTGAATCTAGGTCAACACGCGCCAACAGACGGAGAGAATTGCGAAGAAATCTCAGAGATCATCTGGCGGTACACTTGTTCAATTACTTGAGGTTTTTCTTTCGATATTTTGCTGTAGATTGTACGAATCCAACAGTTTTTGAAACTTTTGAGTTGTTAGAGATAATGTATTGTTAGTTAGGGTTATAGTTGATCAATAATATGATTGAATCCACCAATTTTTGATACTTTTGAGCTGTTAGAGATAATGTATTCTTAGTTAGGGTTATAGTTGATCAATAATATGATTGGATAACAACAGGTTATACGAAGCGAAGGGATTGGAGGATTATACAGCGGACTTAAGCCGTCTCTGCTTGGAACTGCTGCATCACAGGTAACAAATATCCGCTTTCGGATTTTGCCTGCTAAACAGGCATATAACTAGAGTAATTATTGTTAATCTACAGTTTTAAACTAGAGTAATTACGCTACAAAATTGAAGTAGAGTACTATTAATTACTCTAGTTATTAGTTAGTCGTATGCTTAGCACGTTAAATACTTAAATCTATGTTTATTTGATCCTACATTTGGTTTTATTGTGTTTTTTTCTGAAATTAATTAATTATACATGAAGGTTAAGTGGTTTATGGTTGCAATTGTTATTGTGTTTAATGATCTTCTTTTGGTTTTGGCAGGGGATTTATTATTATTTTTACCAGGTTTTTAAAAACAAAGCTGAAGCTATTGCAGCTTCTAATAAACGAAAGGGTCGTGGAGATGGAACAGTTGGTATGTTCGGCTGGCTCGTTGTGGCTGCTTTAGCAGGGTAAGTGACAATACGAGAACCATACGTTTTGAGAGAAAATTGATATAATGTTGTTGAATGAGTAAAACAATATATTACACACCTCTACTTTATAGGGTAGAATATAAAGTAGACAGCTAATTAAACACTAGTATCAGTGAAATCCATGATATTCACATTTTTACAACTAATTCTTTGGTTTCAGGTCACTGAATGTACTGTTTACAAATCCAATATGGGTGCTTGTGACACGTATGCAGGTACCCTCAGAACAACAACTTACTCAATTTTTATGATTCGGTTATATATTGAAATAATATTATTTTTGTTGGTAGTCAAAAGACAATTTTCATTCTCTAATTTGTCAAGCTAAAAAAACTGGATAAGGGGTTAGACTTATAAATCGCATGAAACTTCATTCTTCAATGATGCATTGTTCAATTCTTAATTTACTTTTATTATTTAGACACACACTCAAGCAGAACGTAAGATTCTAGAAGCAAAGAAGGAGGCTCTGGTAAGAGAATGTTCCGAAAGCAGTCTGATTGGTTCTGCTTTGCATGATAAGTTGCGTGAACTCGATTCAGTGAAGCCTAACCCATACGGAACATTACACGCGGTAACCACTGTCAACATATTCATGTTTTCTGTATCAAGTACCGGTGACGGTTTCGTTAATGATTGTTTATCCATTTACAGGCGTCCGAAGTTTATAACGAAGCTGGAATACGGGGATTTTGGAAAGGCCTTGTTCCTACTTTAATCATGGTTAGGTTGATTATTCCTCAAAAGCATATTAATATTGTAATAAAAGTTATATTGTTGCTAAAATGTATGGAAATGGCATGACAGGTGTGCAATCCATCAATTCAGTTCATGATATATGAGACGGCTTTAAAGTACTTAAAAGCTAAACGTGCTGATAAGAAGCAAAGTTCAAATAAAGTTTCTGCTCTGGAGGTAAAACAAGAATCTTGTGTAATCGGTTGTCGTGTTTAACTCATATATATCGGCACTGGGTCAATTTGGGTTAGTAAAATGTCATTTTCGTCCCTGAGGTTTGGCCGGTTTTACGACTTTCGTCCACAGGTTTGTTTTTTCGCATCTGAATCCAAAAGGTTTGATATCTTGCCATTTTCATCCGGCTCGTTAACGCCGTCCATTTTTCTCTGTGAAGTCAGGTGTATTTTCGTCTTTTTTATTTAGTAAGGGCAATTTGAATATTTGTACATTATGCTAAATGCTTGTACATAATGTGAAAAAGACCAAATTGCCCTTTAAGTTAACGAAAATACCCTTGATTTAGCGGAGAGAAATGGATGGAGTTAACAAGCCGGATGAAAATGACAAGATTTCAAACCTTTTGGATCCAGATGTGAAAAAATAAACCTTTGGACGAAAGTCGCAAAACTGGTCAAACCTCAGGGACGAAAATGGCATTTTACTATATTTTTTATTATTAATTCTGTAAACAATGCT
Organism: Helianthus tuberosus; assembly: GCA_030545235.1. Lineage (NCBI taxonomy): Eukaryota > Viridiplantae > Streptophyta > Magnoliopsida > Asterales > Asteraceae > Helianthus > Helianthus tuberosus. The sequence goes on along the minus strand of CM060352.1, from coordinate 194,674,280 downwards.
TCAAGTTACTTTATTTTGCTTTGTTTATAAACAGGTATTTGTAGTAGGTGCCATTGCTAAACTTGGAGCAACTGTGACAACGTATCCTTTGTTAGTTGTAAAGGTAATAATACCATAAATTATTTTTTAACTTCTGATTCCATTTCTTAAATTATTATTTTTTAAATACTTACAGTCAAGACTTCAAGCAAAGCAAGAAATCAGCACAAACAATTCATTGAGATATTCAGGTATTTAAAAGTTCTCTTTTGTATTTCAGATTTCAGTAAAACCAAATCTCTTGAGTTCATAAAGGGAGACAAATTCATATGTACCCGTCGAAACTTGCATAATATCTTATTTAACAAATTAAAATTTTAATTTTAAATATTCAAAGTTCTTCGAATTTCATATCTACCTATTTCATTAAATTCAATTTATATTCTAATGCAAGTTTTAAGGGAAGATAATAGATGTCATAAATTTGAAATTCAGGTATATCTGATATTATAATTTTTTATTGGGTAACTCATGTATACTTGTACTGTAGCTTTTTTATATTGCTCATAAAAAAGAATACAAATTTTGAGGTAATGGTCTTGCAAAAAAATAACACTTCTATTTTTTCTATTTGCATCAAAGGTACCCTGGATGCAATTGTAAAAATGATCCATTATGAAGGAATATCTAGCTTCTACAAAGGAATGAGCACCAAGATAGTACAGAGTGTATTTGCAGCTTCTGTACTTTTCATGATCAAGGAGGAGCTGGTTAATTTTTTTGGCATGTTAGCGAAGAGGAGCCAAAAAATATTATTAAAAATGTCAAATTAGCAAACCATACATATGTTGTCATCTTATCATTCTATAAAAAAGGTCCATGTTTTGATATAAGTGTCCAATGTTTGTGTCAAATTAGCTCCATGGACTTGTTAAGCACTACCATGTATATAACTCATAATAAAAGGGAAATCTTAAAGAAACACCATTGACGCACTATCTACCCAGCACTGACCACTGACGTTTCATACGGGGTGTATGGCAGGTGAAAAATGGTCATGCGGGTTGTATGGCGTGTTATAATGACACGTCATATGTGGCGTGTGAGTTGGTGTTCACCAAAATCATATGGGCCCTCCGTTCATCGTTCATCTTGTGAGATCAAATTCCTCAGTTTTTACCGGTGAAAATCATTGTTCTCAATACACTTTTTGTGAAAATTGTGGCTTTTAAAACAACTGTAAATAATCTTCTTGTGTTTCTTCTGTAACAATGTGAATTGACCTTTCAGTGCTTGATCTTCGATGTTGAATGAAGTGTTTAGACCCTCTTAGTAGTTTATAGAGTGAATTGCAAGTTTTGTCCTTTATCTTTAGGCCATTTTGTAAGTTTTGTCCTTTATGTTTAAATTTGACGAGTTTTGTCCTTTATGTTTAAAAATCAAGCACGTTTTACCCTTTGGGCCTTAAAAATCAAGCACGTTTTGTCCTTTATGTTTAAAAATCACGCACGTTTTGTCCTTTATGTTTAAAAAATCAAGCACGTTTTGTCCTTAAAAATCAAGCACGTTTTGCCCCAAAGGGTAAAACATGCTTGATTTTCAAACATAAAGGACAAAACTCGTCAAATTTAAACATAAAGGACAAAACTTGCAAAATGGCCTAAAGATAAAGGACAAAACTTGCAATTCACTCTAGTTTATATATAAAGTTTCTTAGAAAATTAAGTTCATAGATTAATAGATGTATTAGACAGCCTTAAAGTTATGTGATTGTGTAACATTACGTGATAATGTTCTAGTACGCAATCACGTATTGGAACATAATCAATGAATACCTAAATCATGTACCATATGTACAAAAGCAGTAACAAATGCTCAATGTAATCATGTACCATGTATGCAAAAGCACCAACAAAACCTCAATATAACATATCTATAATCACGTAACAATTTATATTACAGATCTAATCATCTAATAGCATAAAAACAATTAAGTACTCATTATATTGAATGTATAATTATGTAATAAGAATACTTTAGTAAAAAAAATATTATACAATAAAAAAACTATAATAAGGTAATTACGTACTGATACATAATCACGTCACATTACATTTGTTACATATGGTACGTGATTATAGATGTATGGTCACATTAAACATTTGTTACTGCTTGCACATATGGTACGTAATTACGTATTAGAACACAATCACTTGACGTTACACAAATCACGTAACTTTATAGCTTGTGAAATATTTTTTTTAATTAAGAAAACTATAGCAATAGTTTGCTCAAATTAAAGAGAATGAAATGCTCGTTAATACAGTGTAATTTAAAAAAAATGTTATCGTACGAAAAAGTTATGGTGGTTTGAAAATCTGAGGTAAGTAGATTCTGTAGGAATTAGGTTCACCTTTTGTAAAATATAATTACAAAATATATCATAACGAGACTCTCGTTATGCGTAGGAAATATCATAGTACAATACCGGTTGCAATAACTAAATAAAAAGAATATAAATATAATTATATATACCAATCTTGATTCAAGCCGCATCTCTGGTGGGTTCTTCACGCGCACTTGATAGCATCCTAGACTCGAGTATTCATCATCTTGAGTCTTGAAAAATACTCCTTGACTGCAACAAAGAGCACACTAAAAACGTTGACGATTTTGGTTGAGGCACGTGTTCAACACGCTTCCCTTAAAACAGATTTCGCGCCTCTACTAAAGACGACGCGTCTGTCTCCCAGGGTACAACAGCCGAAGCAGTCTGTACTGCCGGAGATGGCTCACCGGCCCAAGGTTACATCCGGTAATTGTAGTGTTTGAACTCATGTGGTGGAAAACAAGTAGAGAATACTCATCTCTCTAGTTGGTCTTCAAGTATAAAACAATACCCTGTTATCTTGTCACAAAAGAAAGCACATAGCCTACTATATGTACAAGACTAGTGAAAAGTTTCACTTAATTATTCACTTAATTAGTCACTTAATTAGAGACTTAAAAACTCTAATAAAACTAATTAAATACTCAAGAGTTACTCTTTAACTTACCACATGAATATTCTAATTAATATTTATAATTTCATTAATTATAAATATATTTAATATCCATTCACCAAAATTCCAACAGATTCAAGGTAGAATTACCATAATACCCCTCTCCGATCAAGTCCCCGATAACATACCCCCCCCCCCCCCCCCAAGTGTTTTACTATATAAAATTTTTAAATTTGATTCCTAGGTTTATTGAATTTTGAAATATTTGTATTACACGGTGGTTAATAACATTAATACTAGTAATAAACTTGGATAATTCCAATGAATTAATAAGATGGTCAACTTGCTCCCGGATTTTTCACGCCTTGTACAGTTTGTACGGCGTAAATCCCGTCCGATCAACGTCATAAAAATCCCAACAAAAACGAGATGCATCAATCAACATCTCACAACCAAAACAGAAAGTGTTCGTTGGAGCTATTTTTGGTCCATGAATACTTACTTTTCATGTCAATCGCCGTCTTACTCACGTTATTACTCCCTTTTATTATTATTATATACCTTTGCCACCTTCTTAAATAAAACTGCTTGCTTCGAGATCTGTGGTGGGTTATCTTCTTTCTTCTTCTTCCCCATTGAATTGTGAGAAAATATAATGGAGATGGAGAAGAAACCAAATGGAGTATCAGATGTTGGTGCATGGGCCATGAATGTTGTAAGCTCCGTTGGAATCATTATGACCAATAAGCAGCTCATGTCCTCCACCGGAGGATATGCTTTCACATTCGGTAATTACTCACTCTCTCAACTTCATTTGCACACCCATCCCATCCATCATGAGCAGCTATCCGATATTGGTTTCTTAGCTTTACATATCCATCTCCTCATCTCGAGCTGGCTCGTTAGCCTAAACGAGTTTTCTAATTATATATACTTTATTTCATATATTAAAAATGTATTTATATGATAATTATTATTATTATTATTATTATTATTATTATATATAAAATTTATAATTATGAGAATTAAATAAATAATAAACAACCCGAGCTTGATAAAAGCTAACCACAAGCCGAGCTCTAGCTCGGTTGGGCTTGTTTACAGGGGCTGATCTAGGCCACTTTTGTGGGTTCCCAGGAACCCATTCGGTTTGGAAAAAAAATGGAACAAGTTAGTGAGAACCTTGTATGATTTGAAAAAAAAAATAGTGAGAATTAGTGAGAATCTACTAAAAGGAACCCAGTGAAAAAAGTTCTTAGATCCGCCACTGCTCGTTTACACCCCTCTTCTGTGGTTTTATTGAATGTACCCCTCTTCCGTACAATATTAGTAGCAGCATCTGTTTTCTCATATGAGGTGGTTAAACATGCATGAGGGTATGTTTAGCCTTACCTTTATATAAGTTATGATGAGGTTTTGATTATCATGTCAAACCGCGGTTCATGTTTGGGTTTGCTTGGTTAACCGTTTAAAAAATAATAAAGTTTGAATAAGAAATAAACATTGTATAGGTTAACCCATCAACCCGTTTGTGCCCCGTTTAACCCATTAGTTTTGTTGAACATACCCGTTCTCTACTTTTACTGAATGCGCCCCTTGCCAAAGCAGTCGTTATTGGAGTCGTATGAAAAGGCAATTTTTAATAGGGGCCGTATAAAAGGACAATTTTTTATAGGGGCCCTATAAAAGGAAAAACTTTTTTATACAATCGTAGAGAAAGGCGAACGTACTTATACTAGCTGTATTTTAGTTTTTTCCTAATATAAAATAAAATCAGTCTAAGTCAATAGGGGAAGGTGCATTTAGTAATAGGTACGTTTAGCCAACCCCTTAATTCATTAAACATTATGTGAGCCGTAAAACCCATTTACAACCTGTTTGACTCGTTTAGTTTGTTTTTTCAGCCACAACATTAACCGGATTCCACTTTGCTGTAACCGCTCTTGTCGGGTTTGTATCAAATTCTACCGGCTACACTGCATCAAAGCATGTTCCTTTGTGGGAACTTCTGTGGTTTTCTGTCGTTGCAAATATGTCCATCACCGGGATGAACCTCAGCCTCATGCTAAATTCAGTTGGATTCTACCAGGTTACATGATTTTAAGTGTGTCCGAATTAAGCATGATCATTCTAGTCGTTTAAACAACCGTTTATTCTTTAAAGAAAACGAATTCCCCCTCTTGGATTGTAGCTAATAGTACCATTTGTTTTTATGCGGCGTAGATAACAAAACTGAGCATGATTCCAGTGGTTTGTGTGATGGAATGGATCCTTCATAATAAACAATACTCAAAGGAAGTCAAAATCTCTGTTCTGGTCGTTGTTATAGGCGTCGGTGTTTGCACTGTCACTGACGTCAAAGTTAACGCTAAAGGTTTTATATGCGCTTGTGTAGCTGTTTTCGCGACATCATTGCAACAAATTGTAAGTACATTAATACCCCAATAAGCATGTCACACAGGTTTATACAATTATACATCTAGACATGATATATGTGTCAACGTTTCTCATATTCGGGTATCATCTGAAATGACCTTTTTTTGCGATAATAAAGCAGATACGTGAAAATGATATTATTTTTTTTTTCTAAAACGACCTGTTTCAACCCATGTCCATTTTGGTCAAAACACATTTTCATCTGAAGCAAGTGGGTACATATTTAGAATCACCCGTTTTGACCCGAACCCAGTTTGACCCGTTACATGACCTGACCTGCCCGTTTGGTCAGGCTTACCTCTAAAGGCTTGGTTATCTCAGATTTATGATGGAAGATTTTTGTGTGATGCAGTCAATAGGCTCATTGCAAACCAAGTACTCTATCGGTTCATTCGAATTATTGAGTAAAACGGCTCCTATTCAGGCCCTCTCGCTCCTTATATTTGGCCCGTTCATTGACTATTATCTAAGCGGAAATCTTGTATCAGATTACATGAAAACCATATCGTCTGGGGCAGTTGTAAGTCATTTGGAATTTATTCGTGATAAAGTATACGCCATATCATATTACTAATAATCCTGTGTTCATCATAACTGTAGTTGTTCATACTCCTTTCATGCTCGTTGGCGGTTTTCTGCAACATTAGCCAGTATCTTTGCATAGGGCGATTTTCAGCCGTTTCGTTTCAAGTTTTGGGTCATATGAAAACCGTGTGTGTTTTGACTTTGGGTTGGCTCTTGTTTGACTCAGAGTTGACTTTCAAGAACATTATGGGGATGCTTGTTGCTGTTGGTGGCATGGTGATCTATAGTTGGGCAGTGGAAGTTGAAAAGGCTGATAGCAAAGCAACACTAGTTGTTAAAAACAGTTTAACACAAGAGGAACTCAATTTGTTGAAAGATGGAATGGAAGATCATACAGTCAAGCTTGGTGAATCTAAAGAAACACAAGTTTTTGAAATTTGATTATTTGTGTTTGTTGTTTATTATTGGGTTATCGGATTTTATCACCCATAACTATTGGCTATTGGCCGCTGCCACCCCCAACTATCACTCTAACGCCCGCCACCCCCAACTTAACACTTAGTGTGTTCTTTCACCACGTCGTTAACTGATCACTAACTTCTGATCTTGTTACTATACTTTTGAGGGTGTCCTAAGATCCCTAAACCTTCCTAAGATCCCTATAACACCCCGAAAGTATAGTAACATAATCGAAAGTTAGTGATCAGTTAACGACTAGTGACAGAACACACTAAATGTAACTTGGGGGTGATGAGCGTCAAAGTGATATTTGGGAGTGGCAGTGGCCAATAGCCAATAATTAGGGGTGATAAAATCCAATAACCCTTTATTATTCCATATCTAGTGTACACTTAAGAAATGGATTTTATGACTAGTTTATTTCTGTTTTTAGTAACTAATTATAAAAAGAATCAGCCATAGTTTATGAAAACTGACTGGGGAAAAACTATAAAACATTGATGTAAGAGTGAACAGTTATATGAAAAAAGTCAAAATAAATAGTTTTAAACCAAAGAAAATCATTAAAACAAAGTTTTTTTTTTTTTTTAGATAAATTAATATCTAACATTAGCTATATAACTAGGTGAAATCATACGTTTTGGATGGAAACATCAATTCAGAACACTTCGAAAAATCCAATTGACACAACACTATGATACAAATGATTAATTGCAAGAAACTGGTATCTCCTAAAATTATAAACTTTAGAGAAAAATATATACTAATCAATACAATATTTTTTCTTTTAACAATACTTAGAAAGTTTTAAATTATTTCTTTTATAAGTGTCTTAAAAATCCTGGAAATAATGAAAAGTTAGGAAGAGACCATTTGTTTATATCAAGATTGGGTTTCACCACCACTTTACTCTATTGTTGCTATTTTTATAGATTTGATGAACACTCTATCCTCTAAAGCCTTTATTTTCTTGTTTTGAAACACCCTTAAACAAGTTGATGCAACGCCTTGCTCGGAACTTCATCAGTGCTGAAGATCCGGTTGCCTCGAGCCTAAGAAAAAGGAGAACACCACCTGACTCCCTGCAACGGTTAGATTTCGTGACCAAGTTTTGGTGAGAGTTACCATTGAGTTGATACCATATCTCATTAATGCGAAGGTTATGCAATGTACTTTAGCAACCATATGAATGACAAACAATTCAAGGTATGCTTGTTGGATAATAAATATGGATACTTTTTTTTTTTACTATGTAAGTATGTAACATGCTAAGGGTATGTTTGTATCGTAAGATGAGCGTGAGAGGGGCGTTGATGAAACAGTGGTTAACCAAGGGAGGTTAATTCACTGGTCTCGTCAAGTAGGGTTAATCCCTTCTTTCCGATGATCGGTGGCTGGATCGTCCGCTGATCTGTCTCCTGCACAAGGAAAACACACCATGACTCGTAACAAGGAGGATGGGGTGGGTGGTGCTCCTTGTTACCACTCTCCTGCGTGAGAATCAGTAATTTGTTTGAGAGCAAAGTGTGTGATAGTAGTAAGAGTGAGAGAGTTTGATAAGCGATACCTCAAACCTGGTCCGGGATGGGTATTTATAGCCGAGGAATGAAGGAGGGTAATTGAGTGGCTAGACTGACAACGCGCATCCCCTTGCAGGTGTGTCAGGCTTGTCGGTCACGGAGGTGATGCCACGTCCCACTGTGGCCGTCAGTCTGTGTGCCAGTGGCGTTTACATATGGGCTGACAGATGACTGTCATCAGTGCCACTTGCTGTTTTGGCTACCTGAGTCAAGGTGTCAGTCCCACTTGCATCGTCAATAGGATGCGGTGCTAGGCCGCATCGCTATCTGTGGTGACCGCGGTTGTTTCCGCATCCCTTGGTTTGACGAAGATGTTTATGGGATGCGGTGTTGAGCCGCATCGCCATACGCGGTAACTGCTGTTACCTTATCCATTGTCTTGACGAAAATGTTCATAGGATGAGGTGCCAAGCCGCATCGCCATGTGCAACATCCGTTTTCATACACAAGGTAAGTATTCTCATCACTTGACCGATTGGATTCGGTATCTGTGTTTGCGCGTGCCCGTACGAACGCAGATAAGTTCTTGCCGGTGGGAGTATTTGATAAGGGTGATGGTCACTCGCGACTACTTTGGTGCGAGATTTGTGACGATACCCCTTCAGGCGCTACCACATAAGCACCATGCCCACATGAACACTGCCGCAATGTGCGTGAGCAGGGTGTGGCTTCCTTGTGAGCCTAGTAATGTGAGAGGGGCGGGCGTGGGAGGAATTTGTGTGCGCATGTGTAATATAAAGTCAAAGAAAAGCTTCCACCTCACTCTTTTTTTAATTTTTATTCAAATAACGTGCTCATAACTAAACAATAAAAGCACAGCGTCATTTTGTTTTGAGCATTCCGATATAAATTTTAGAGAAAAATGCCCGGATAGTCCCTGTGGTTTCGCCTTTTTTCACCTATAGTCCCCAACTTTCTAAAACTACCTGAATAGTCCCCAAGTTTTCATTTTTTGTTTCCGGATAGTCCCTGGGTCTAACTTCAGTTTGTTTTCTCTGTTAAGAGGATGTGAAATGACAAAAATACCCTTTCCTTAAAAGACCAAACCATAGGGACTATCTGGGCATCTTCTTCATCTTCTTCAAAACCCTAGCCCCCATTAGTTTTATCTCACAATATACACACACATAACCTGCATAACCAAGAGAGAGAGTGAGATTCGACCGAGAGAGAGAGTGATATTCGACCGAGAGAGAGAGAGAAAGAACCGAGGGAGAGAGAGGCGAGATCGAGACGGGTAGTCTCCGGCCACCTGGTCGCGACGGCAGGGAGGTGGTTCGAGTGGAGGTATGGTGGGTGATTGATACGTGATGACGATGGTGGTGGCACAGCGGCGGAGCAGTGGTGTGTGGTACAGTGACGACTGGTTACGGCGGACGGGTGGTGGCAGTGACCGGGTCTGAGCAGAAGGGAGGCGATAGCAGAAAGCTAGGGTTTCGCTTGAACCCATGGCATTGGCCTTGGTTGTGTATCGACAAAAACAACAACGCGTAAGTTTGTCTTTCGGGTTTCTGTTTCTAGCTACAAGCCATCTTTTGTCATTTCAGATCTGATGTTTTTGTCTTGTTTGTGGTTGTTCTTGGGTGGTTTAGCGACGATGTTATGGCGGTCCTTGTCCGGGGTGCGTTAGGGAGTGGTGGTTAGCGGTGCAATGTGGCTGATGAGAAAAAGGGGGTGTGCTGCTGATGTTGTTCTGGTATGGAAGATGAAAGGGGAACGAGAGATTGAGAGTGATTGTGGCGGTGATGGTGGAGGGTGGAGGAGGGTGGTGGAGGGTGGTGGTGGGTGGAGGTTGAAGATGAAGTGTGGTGGTGGGGTTTTATAAATAAAAATGAAGAAGATGCCCATATAGTCCCTATGGTTTGGCCTTTTAAGGAAAGAGTATTTTTGTCATTTCACATCCTCTTAACAGAGAAAACAAACTGAAGTTAGACCCAGGGACTATCCGGGAACAAAAAATGAAAACTTGGGGACTATTCTGGTAGTTTTAGAAAGTTGGGGACTATAGGTGAAAAAAGGCGAAACCACAGAAACTATCCGGGCATTTTTCTCTAAATTTTATGATCATGTAGTTGTTTTTTTTTATGTTCCTTAGAACCCACCAATCCTACATCGTCACCTCCATTTCTACCATCAACTACTCTAATACCACAAAATCATTGGCAACACTCTTTTCAACTACCCTCAAACTTTTTTTTGTTTTTCTAATTAAACATTAAATTAAACAATTAAACACAAAAAAATAAATATACTTTAACTACAAATAAAAAAACATAATTCAAATAAAAACAATCAAAATAAGAAAAAATAAATTAAAGTACATACATAAAAAATAAATTAATACATTTAAACACACAATTAAATTAATACATACCTAAAATTAAGACTTAAATAGTCAAACATTTGAACAAACAATTAAATCAATACATGCCCAAAATAAAATTAATACTTAAATAGTTAAACATTTAAACACACAATTACATAAATAATTATTTAAACACACAACTACATAAATTAATAACCAAAGAGCGAATCAAATAACCGGTACTCACGATCATTATCACGCCCATCCTACCTCTCGTTTCGATAACCAGAGCTTTCATATGATGGACAAACCAACTAGTTTAAAATACCGCCGGTTTTGGGTGTTGTTATAACCCAAACCGGTTCAAACCCTACCCTAACTGATTTCAATAGGGTTCGAATATCCTTCATCCAAACTGGTTTTGACCAAATTTGACCACCGGTTTTTGGATCTTTAGTGGGTGATATGTGAATAATCAAATGGGCTGGCTACCTTTCGTGTGCTACCTAAATGGGCCAAGCCTGCTGAAAAGGCCTCACTCGCATCCTCCGTCTGCATCTGCATCTAATATCTGCACCTTGTCACTTTGGAGTATCCAAACACTCCATAAGATCTGTTCTTACTAGTAGTAGTAGTTAGGTCTGCGCTATCAATGGCGCTCAAACACCATAACTTCTTAACCTTCTGCTTCTTTTTCATCGTCTTCTCGATTCACACGGCCACACTCGTGTCCGCCGATGCGATCCAAGGTTGCGGTGGTTTCATCGAGGTGCACGAATTGAATCATTTGTAGTTCTAGCTTAATTTCGTTATTGTTATTGTTATAGTTTGTTCGATCGTGATTTTTTTTTAACATTTGTAGGCGACCTCATCTTTGATCAAGTCAAGGAAACCTACCGATACGAAATTGGACTATTCGCATGTCACGGTATGATTCTAAACTAGTTACAGATTGTTTTTGATGCAAATTGTAGATATAGCTGCAAAATTTGAAGTTAATAGTAGCTGAAGTTATTATCTACTTGAAGATATGTAAATTGTATTAAATGTTAATCCACTAAATTTGTTTGACTGACTGTGTTTCATATGAAATGATTGGATCATTGTATGTTGAGGTCCTCTGAAACTTATTAGTTATGATGAATTTTAGGTATTGTTTGTTTCACATAATCGAATGGAATCTGGATGGAATTGGAATGTAGATTCCAATCCTTATGTTGTTCGTTTCAACAAAAGAAGGAATAGAAATTGAACAATAACATATGGAACGAAATCTACATTCCAACTCCATCCAGATTTCATTCCATTATGTGAAACGGACGCTGCATTCCAATTTCAATTCCTACGCAAATTCCTGTTCCAATTTCATTTCATTACATTCCATGAAACGAACACTACCTTCAGTATCAGCTGTTTGGTTAGACTCATAAAAATGTTACAGGAATCACCTTACTTTTTTGTGTTTGTCTTATCAATACACTGCGGCTTTCCGCGATTAGGATTTTAAGATACGAAACATGTCTTTTTTTTTTTGGAGGGAGAGAAGGCTGTTTTCTACTCATATGGAGAATGTTAACTTGTCTGAATGGGAAATTATGTTGGTAGTGGTAGGAAAATGTCTTGTGAAAAGCTGAATGTGGATATACCTTGCATAAAGATCTTGCTATTCTTGTATGCTTAATTGCTAGATGCTGGTTACGGTTTACAAGCCTTTGTATAGGCTTCATGAAGTTTTACTTGGGATTATGGACTCTTGTCATCCAATTTTATTGAATCCAATATTTCAGTAATAAATAACCAAACTCTTGAGGTTACTAATATGTTGTTTAACATACTGTAGGTTGAGCTGCGTACTTTGGATGGCTTGGTGAAGGAGCGGACACAATGTGCTCCTAATGGTTACTACTTCATCCCTGTTTATGATAAGGTATGATAACATACACTAAGGCATATCTACACAGTACACACTTATAATTTCACAGTTTGTATCCTTAATCATGCATTTATCTTTGGGATTATGTTATTTGGAGATAGGTGTATATTTGATCCATGTTGAGCCTGAGGTTGCGTTACCATTATGATTTAGGATTCTTGAAGTTGCAAACTTTGTTGTCATTTTGTTTCATTGTTTAATACCGGAAAATAGGTTGTAGTAGTATCTAGTTTCTTCACTTTGAGGTGATGGTACTAAAAGGCGGATATTTTTATATGCAGGGTTCTTTTGTTATCAAAGTTAAAGGACCAGAAGGATGGTCATGGAACCCAGATCAGGTATGCACTTTAGATCTTACGAAACACTCCACATCAACTTTTTTAGATTATTCTCTGACAGGTGTTTTACACGCTAAACTATTATAAAGCACGATCTAAGCTTCTGATGTCTTACTTTTGTAGGTTCCCGTGCTTGTCGATCATGCTGGCTGTAATGGCAACGAAGATATAAATTTTCGGTTTACAGGGTTGGTCTAGCACACTAGCTTTGTCATTTTCATACATCTTTATAAATCTCTTTTTCGTAAAAAAGTGTTTTACTATATTTGAGTTTCTAATTCTAATGTATGGTATTTTTGCAGGTTCAGTATTAGTGGGAAAGTTGTGGGAGCCGTTGGTGGTGCAAGTTGTTCATCTACCAACGGTGGTCCATCAAACGTCAATGTCGAGCTTTTGAATTCCAATGGGGATGTTGTATCTTCTGTTTTTACATCAGTAGCTGGGAGATACTCTTTCACCAATATAATTCCAGGTCAAATATTCTTGCTTTTGAATATAAGAAAAACCACTAGCTAGGCCCGTAAACGAACCGAACGTTCTTAAACTGTTCGCAAACTTGTTCGGTGGGAAGTTCGTTTATATTTGTTTATTTAATAAATGAACGTACATGAACAAAATTTTTTGTTCATTTAATTAAATGAACGAACATGAACACACGTTTTGTTTGTTTATTTATGTCCGTTTATGTTTGTTCATTTTAATTTAAATACATTAGTAGTTATATTTATATGAGTATTAAACATAGAAAGAACTTCTAACTACTTATATAAATATAACTAATTGGTGATTGGGCTTTCTAGTAATAAAAATGGATTTTGCAATGGAATTTATCGTAATTAATCACTAGTTTAAATTATAATAATTTAGTAGTGGGTAAAATTTTGGGGTGGTACTTTTGTTGGCAGTCATCCAATACAAAACAACATCAACTCTTCATCTTCTTGAGTTTTAAACGGTGACCGAAGTTAGCTTTAAGAAACAAAAAAATCAGCTTCAACTACTGTATACATGCTTATGAAAGATGCATAAACAATGCGGGATTATTAAAATTAACTAACTGGGAAAACGTATCCGTTTTTGTTAAATCTCCGCATCGGAAAAAATATACAATCGGAAATCGGAAACAACGGCTAAAAGTCGTTCGTTACCTGGCGTTGTCTACCTCCTCCGCCATTCTCTCTTTTTCTTCCGGTCACCTTTCGCTCCATCTATCTACTTGATTTGAGGGAGCAGCAGGAAGGAAAGCCAATGTGGGTTAAAAAAGGTGGACTTCATGGGATGGAAACGGACGGTCTAGGTTAGAGTTAAATCTGAAAATCAATTTCAGACGGTTACACTGGTGCGATTGGATGAATACAATTAATGGTACAATGAGTTGAAGAGAACGATTGATTTGAAGAAACACATTCAATTTCAATGGAGGTTTCATATATGATAGGGGATGTAGAGCAAGTAGGGGCAGAATGGGAAGAAAAAGAAAAAAATATAGGGCTTTGTTTGAGACTTTTAGTCTGCCATCTTAAAAAAATGGTGTTAAATTACTATTTTGTACATGGGAAATGCTTATATATAGTATATAGATTGAAAAATTACTTTATGTTCTTTTATCTTTAGTCAATTATGATCATTTGTGTTCATATATGTTTGTTCGTTTATGTTCATTTGTGTTGTTTATTGTTTGTTAAATTTTGTTCGTTTAAGTTTGTTGGTTTATGTTCGCTTACATGCGTGAACTGTTCGTTTAGGTTTTAAACGAATGGACATAAACGAACACGAAGACGCCCATTTTCTTAACAAACGAACATGAACAAAAAACTGTGTTCGATTATAGGTTCGTGTTTGGTTAAAGTTAAATGAACGAACACGAACATGCCTCTGTTCGTGTTCGTTCGGTTCATTTACAGGCCTACCGCTAGCAAAAACTTAATCTTATGATTGACGTATATCATGGTTGTTACATGATGTTGGTGGGTTGCTTTCGTTATTTTAATTATAACGTTTGTTGGTGTAGGACGATATAACCTACGGGCATCCCATAATGACTTGAGTATTGAAGTTAAAGGCTCAACAGAGGTTGTATGCATACACTGTCTTTAACACTTTTTTACAATCTTTCTCATATATTTCTAATTTGTCCGTTTTTCCTCAATCGCTTAAATTTAATATAAACTGTTAGGTTGAATTGGGATTTGGAAATATCCAAGTTGACGATGTCTTTTTTGTCACTGGTTATGATATTCGTGGATCGGTAGTTGCACAAGTAAGTCTTACATGGTAATATGATGGGATGTTGACTTTAATTACTAGCAAAACTAATTCACATGACATGTTATCGTTTTTCAGGGAAACCCTATTTTGGGGGTTCACTTTTATCTGTACTCTAACGATGTTAAGGAAGTGCACTGCCCACAGGGTTCTGGTAACCCATCTGGAGATAGAACCGCTCTTTGTCATGCAATATCTGACGTTGATGGAAAATTTAATTTCAAATCAATTCCATGCGGTAATATTATGGATTCTCTTCATGCCACTGTTTTGCATATGAATCTTTATATAAAATGGTGAATGTGTTAATTTCAGGTTGATCCGCAAACGCTTATTTGTCCTTTTTTGAAAAATATAAAATAGTGAATGTGTTAATTATGATTAGAAACAATATTATTACACCACTAATGTAAATTTATGTATTAAACGACTTGGGAGGTTGTATGCATTATGAAAAGCATTAACTTTAAACCCATTTGACCGTTTCACCTTCTAGCTATTTTCTTTTTTGACCTGTTGAGAATTGTGATAAAACACAATTCTAGTGTAAACATCGATAAGTAAATATGGTTAAGTGATTATAAAAATCTACTATGATATCACTACCACGACAGGATGCTAACTTGATTTCATTGCATGGTGATTCAGTACTGTTTTTAATTAGATATATATCGTCGTAAATATTAGTGTAACTTTCAACTTATTTGCAATCCCTTATTTTCACTCTTAGATGTTGAAGATGATTTGGTTATTGTGTGTAACATCTTCAGCTAACTTATGCACACATATAAGAACAAATTTTGTTAATTTTGTTGCTCACTAGAGCATACTATACACATTTATCTGAAGATTTTTCTACGATACTCTTAGTTTTGTAAATTGATTAAAATGTTTTCAGTTAATTATATCTACGCACTTCATTTTGTGATACAGGTGTTTATGAGCTTATACCTTATTATAAGGGCGAGAATACAGTTTTCGATGTTTCTCCTCCCTCTGTCACTGTGACTGTTCAGCATGATCATGCAACAGTATCTGAAAAGTTTCAGGTACATCAACATATTGATCTTTTTTTTCTTCTAATTCTGATCAAAGATAAACCGTCAGTTGGTTAATAACTAGGTTAAATGCTAGTTAGTCATCAACCATGGTTTAACGCTTGGCTTAATTTCTTAATGTGGATACACTAACCGTTATATAACTAAATGGGGCAGGTTACCGGCTTTTCTGTTGGTGGCCGTGTTGTTGATTCCGAGGGCAAGGGAGTCGATGGCGTAAAAATTGTGGTGGATGGTATTGAGAGGTCTGTTACTGATAAAAACGGATATTATAAGCTCGACCAGGTAAGTTCAGACATCGGAAATGGTATATACATTGTGTATGTATACATACATATGTATGTCAGTGTATCATGTATGTGTATAATTCTGAAGATATCAACCATAAGAAAATCTTATAGAAAGCTTAAATCCCATTGACAAGACTAAGCCATATATATATAGGGGAAGGTTATTGTACAATATCCCCTTAACGTGCGATTGTGCGAAGGTACGAAGTGAATTACGCATGTGTAGTTTTAAAATACACATGTTACAAAAATCAAAATCCGCATGCCATCAAACATGAACATTACGCATGGGTTGGTTAACTCAAATTATGCATGTTACAAAAATCAAAATCCGCATGCCATCAAACATGAAAATTACGCATGGGTTGGTTAACTCAAATTACGCATGTTAGAAAACATAGTTACGCACGTTATTTGCTCACTTCGTACCTTTGCACGTTAAAACCCATAGTATTTAAAACTTTCACTATATTTATATAATTTATGTGTACAAGAATCTAAATGCTAGTTCTACTTTAATGTTAGATAAGACAATTCTAAATCTTTTCTAGAGTCTAGAACAAATTTGGATTTGTACGATATGCATTTGGATGGTCTTACTTCATATTAATTGTTGGTTGACTTTTTGCCAATATAGTTATTTTTGTATACTTTATACTCGGACTTGTTTTTAAATTCTATAAAAAGTTATTTTCTTTTTGCATGGAGCTCTATTTGCATCTTCTTCTTTAATATGTTTGCTCTGTGTGCTCTCTTACAGGTTACATCCAAACAGTATCTGATTGAAGCGAAAAAGGAGCACTACAAGTTTGACAAATTGATTGACTTCATGGCAAGTGCACCGCGCGAAAATGAAGCACACATGACATTTCTTGTATTTTTAGTTTTTTACAGCCCAGCTCACCTTTAATTTAACCTTTTTCAGGTTTTACCAAATATGGCATCGGTTGCTGATATCAAAGCAGTGTCTTATGATGTTTGTGGCTCAGTGCACACAGTTGATTCTGGTTACAAATCAAAAGTAATTCCAATATTCTTTTTTCATTATTATATATATCTATATCCATAATCAATTTTTCAGGAAAACGTGATGAAATTATGAAATACTGAACATAATTTTTTGTTTATTTACGCATTATGCTTTTTTCCAGGTGGCTCTGACTCATGGACCAGATAATGTTAAGCCGCAAATGAAACAAACTGATGATAACGGCTATTTTTGCTTTGAGGTACTTTACAGAATCTTCAGTTAAAAGTATTAAGATGTTTTAGTAGTTACTGCAATCACTTAAGTGGTCTAATTTGGTTTCAGGTTCCACCCGGTGACTATCGATTATCGGCTATTGCAGTCACACCTGAAACTACACCGCATCTTTTATTCTCACCACCACATATTGATGTTAACGTCAATGGTCCACTGCTGTCACCGAAATTTTATCAGGTGATTATATCTCAAAAGTTAAAATGTTCTGACGTTACTTCTCTCTTACTTTTTCCATGTTAATATTGATCACAAAATATATTCATTATGTCACAGAGTAATGATCTTTTTTTATATCTTACTTTATACACTTTTAAATTTCAGGCACAAGTTAATGTAGGTGGCTCGGTAACTTGCAAAGAAAATTGTGATTCATCTGTTTCTGTTGATCTTGTGAGATTGGGTGATAAAAGAAATGAAGAAAGGCAGACAGTCGGTTTGACTTTGACTGACCAAAGTAGTGAATTTTTGTTTGAAAATGTCCTGCCTGGAAAATATAAGCTTGAGGTAATGCATATTTTAACATATGCTTATTCACAGACCTGGCAATCTTGGCCCAACCACTTAAATTTGGGTTGTTTTGGGTTTTAAATATAAGCTTATGGGTTTTTCTGGGTATAGTCTTATTTTCAATGGGGTTTAAATGGGTAAGCTAAAAATAATAAATTGAAAACTATGGGTCAAGATGGGCCATTATAAAAAATAGAATGGGTCATTCAAAAAATAGAACTGTGGGTTCCTACTCTCATACCACTCATTACCACCACCAGTGTTCTCAGTCAAACACCCAAAACATCGCTCACACACTCAAATCTCATTGTGGAAAAACGTTCCCCATCGATTCATGAGTCGGAGAAGATCTGTGGATGAAGAAGACGTTGAACTGTATTAATCAATTTCATTTTTTTTTCTAATTTCATTGATTTAATCGATTATAATGTTTTTTGATTTCATTGGTTTAATCAAAATTTTTAGTCTGATTCATCAATTTTGGGTTTTTAGTTTTGTTTCTAATTCATTGATTTTGGCTTCTAATTTCATGGATGTAATAATGTATTCTAAATTTATGAGTTTTGGTTCTGATTCATCGAGAGTTTTGATTACATCGAGGTAATGAATTTTAATTTCAAGTGTTGTGATTTGAGTTTTGGTGTTAATTCATGAATTATGGTTTCGAAATTTGAGATTTGTATAAATGTGTAACGATTCTATCCACAAATTCTGATTTTGGATTGAATTTGGTTGATGCTCTCTTCCTGGGGGTTTTCTTCTTCCTTTTTTTTTCTTAAATTGACCCACTCTGACCTGCACTTGGATTTGTCAAAACCCATCCTGACCTAAACCATTCTGACCTGTTTTTAAAATAACCCATCCTGACCCAAACCCATCCTGACCTAAACCCATCTTAACCCGTCTACCCGCCCGACCCAACCCATTCATTTTGCCAGCTCTACTTATTCATCCCAGTATGTATTTATTTGATCGAGATTTGCAATGTTTTCTTTAGGTCAAACACGTTTCTAAAGGAGCTAAATCCGGAGAAGATAACTGGTGTTGGGAACAGAGCTCGGTACCTCTTAATGTTGGAACCGAAGACGTTAAAGGGGTTAATTTTGTTCAGAAAGGTTATTGGGTTAACTTAGTTTCTACTCACGATGTAGATGCTTATCTGCGTCAATCTCATGGTTCACGTGTGGATCTGAAAATTAAGGTATTCTAAAAAACACCCGTTAGGTTGAACTGTTGAAGTCAACACTGTACTTTGATCGTGCTTTTCTCAAATTCATTTTGTTGTTAATTACAGAAAGGTTCTCAGCGCATATGCGTTGAATCTCCTGGAGCGCATGAACTTCACTTTGTAAACTCGTGTATACTTTTCAGGAACTCACCTGTGAAAATTGACACGGCCGATACATCGGTATATCGTTTATTTGTTCTTTAACATCTTTTTTTTTGCATAATTTCTCATCTTTTTTGTTTTTGAAATCTTTTTAGCCTATCTATCTGAAAGGAGAGAAGTATCTACTTTTAGGAGAAATTAAGGTTGACTTGACCTCACAAAATGGCGTCGACCAGTTACCGAAAAATCTAGCTGTTGACATTTTGAACGATGAAGGAACGGTTATCGATGGCGCTACTGCAAAATTTGTTAATGAGAACGAACAATCAAATAAAGCTCTTTATGAATATAAAGTATGGGCAAATCCTGGAGAAAAACTTACATTTGCACCCCGTGATATTCGGTAAATCTTCACTATTATGTGTTATTTCTGGCTGTTTCTCCACTCGTATGTGGAGACGGATGGTCCATGTGGTTAACCAAAATTTTGGATTTAGTCCCTAGTTTTTCAAAACTACACGGATGGTCCCTGTGGTTTGCACTTTGTAACGCATTTAGTCCCTAGGTTTTTCCAAAAGTACATGGATGGTCCCTGTGGTTTGCACTTTGTAACGCATTTAGTCCCTAACATTTTGTGACTAAAAGCGTTACAAAGTGCATACCACAGGGACCATCCATGTACTTTTGGAAACGTTGGGGACTAAATGCTCTACAAAGTGCAAACCACATGGACCATCCTTGTACTTTAAAAAAACTAGGGACTAAATCCAAAATTTTAGCCAACCACAGGGACCATCCGTGTACTATACTCTTTTCTTTATTTATACTAACATCCTTTTATACTTGTCGGAATACGATGTGTGTTACGTCTTGCAGGAGCGGAAATGAAAAGAAGATTTTATTTTATCCTAGACAACATCAGGTACTCAACTCTGGAGATATAATTAACATTTAATGCATCATTGTAATCTTTCAGTCGTCACGTTTAATCATTACCGGTTTAATCAGGTCAAAGTGGGACAAGACGGCTGTCAAGCGCTACCTCCGTTTTCCGGACGACTCGGGTTGTACATTGAAGGATCGGTTTCTCCCCCACTTCCCGATGTTATTATTCGCATCATAGCTTCCGGAGATAGTCAAAATGGTCAAATCAAGAAAAACGAATTGGCATTCGAAACGACTACAAATGCAGACGGGTTGTTCGTTGGTGGACCCCTATATGATGACATCACCTACCATACCCAAGCTTCAAAGGTTTGAAGTTTCAACACGCTACTTCAAAAACACAACAATCTTGCAATTTACAAATTTATCATTTAGCGGCATTTTAAATATTTATTTTGTTTTGTGGTAATAGGCCGGTTATCATGTAAAGGAACTTGGATCAAATTCCTTTTCGTGTCAGAAGCTAGGGCAAATCTCGGTTCGTATACATTCTAAAGAAGGTGCCAATGATTTATTTCCGTCGGTATTGCTATCGTTAAGCGGGGAAGACGGTTATAGAAATAACTCGATATCCGCTGCTGGTGGAACTTTCGTATTTGATAATTTATTTCCTGGAAGTTTTTATCTCCGTCCTCTGTTAAAAGTACTCACCTCTTCTTCATTTGCATTTACTTTTATATGAATCTAATATTCGTTTTGCGATTTTGATATTAACTGTTTTCGTACAATTTGTAGGAGTATGCTTTCTCACCATCCGCACAAGCAGTTGAACTCGGGTCCGGTGAGTCCACCGAAGTCGTCTTCCACGCCACACGTGTTGCTTACAGGTACCCCTTTATTTCTTAAATATTTTTATTTATTTCTTTTGGTTTTAACTGGATCTATTTTTTCTAAAACTTTTAGTGCCATGGGTGTGGTTACTCTGTTATCTGGTCTACCAAAAGAAGGCGTTTCGGTCGAGGCCCGTTCCGACTCAAAAGGTTATTATGAAGAAACCGTCACAGATTCATCGGGAAGTTACCGTCTAAGGGGACTTCATCCGGATACGACTTACACGATAAAAATAGCAAAGACAAACGCGTTTGGCGCCTCTAACATCGAACGTGCTTCCCCAGAATCTGTTGAAGTCAAGGTGAGTTATACACCTATACATAGTTACATACTATAATTAAAATATAGAACAATAATAAACTGAACTTGTAAAAATTTGTGACTTGTGAAGGTTGGATACGAAGATATCAAGGGGTTAGACTTTTTGGTTTTCGAGCAGCCAGAAATAACCTTATTAACGGGAACGGTTCAAGGAAGCGGGAATAAAGAGTTGCATGATCACCTAAAGTTGGAAATTAGATCGGCTAGTGATCCATCAAATATCGAATCGTTGTTACCTTTGTCTATTTCAAACTTCTTCCAGGTAAAGGGTTTGCCTAGGGGCAAACATCTTCTGCAGCTTCGGTCTACGTTAACACCACGCACCCTCAGATTCGAATCTGACGTCATTGAGGTTGATTTGGAGAAAAATACCCAAGTTTATGTGGGTCCCTTGACGTACAGAGTTGAAGATGATCACCATAAACAGGTTTGTCTTTTTCAGAAGATTGTCGAAATCATGTAAAATTTGATTCTGAGTTATATTGTTCGTTTAATCACCGAGCTACTTTAACCTCTCGGTTTTTTAACAGGAGTTGACTCCGGCACCCGTGTATCCACTCATTATTGGAGTATTAGTGATTGCGTTATTTATCAGCATGCCAAGGTAGCTAAAAGTCTTGTCTATTACTTATTTATTAATTTCTAAGACCTGAGTCAGTTGTATAAAAACTAGTAAATTGCCACGCGCGTTGCCGCGGCTTTCCGAAAAAATTTACGTCGTAAATCAACTGAAAACGTACATAAAAATAAGCACGAAACGTGTTATATTTGACCCTACTCATTTATGTAAAAAAATAAATAAAAGAAAATTTACGTCAAAATGTAGACCAACCGAAAACTTACATAATAATAATAAGCATAAGAACATATTATATTTGACCCGACTCATTTCCAGGGAAAAAATACGTTGAAATGTAAATCAACTTGAATTTATATTCACACGTACATACAAATAAACACGTAAAACTTGAGTATAAAGTCTTAAAAAAGTTAAGAGGTTGTAAGTGTCCATGCTGAAAGTTGAAGGGTAAAAGTATAAAAAATACAAAAAAGGCAAAAACATTAAAAAAAACCTCAAATGCACTGTTTGCAAAAGTTGGTAATCGTAGTATAATATAATATAATATAATATTTAAGAAATTACTGTATTTGCTTAATGTCCAGTTGATCGTATCATGTTATCCTGTTTTATAAAATTTGATGATGATCTGCAGATTAAAAGACATGTACCAAAGCAATGTAGGAGTACTGGTACCGGGACCTAGTGCAACGACGAAGAAAGCCGTGCGAAGAAAGACTTACTAAAGGGTAGACCCTTTCTTCTTTCAGATGCTCAGTTCAACCAGTATTTTACTTTTAGCCATTTTTGTTATATGAAGAGTAAACTAGTGTGACTTTTTAACCAAGGATAGAAAATGATGATTTTGCTATTTATTAAGCTACAATTGAACTTTCCACAAGTGGCAAACAATTGTGACACGCAACGTCTTTTTGGCGACACTGAATGGATAAGGCAGGTCGGGATGTTAACATCAAATATGTGTTTTAAGATGCTTAGGCGAACAT
Source organism: Helianthus tuberosus (assembly GCA_030545235.1). Lineage (NCBI taxonomy): Eukaryota > Viridiplantae > Streptophyta > Magnoliopsida > Asterales > Asteraceae > Helianthus > Helianthus tuberosus. The sequence continues at coordinate 194,651,346 of CM060352.1, read as the reverse complement.
GGTGTAACGAGCCATATGAATGAATATCGTATCTACTCAAATATGTTGAACAACGGTAACTCATGTATATCATTTGGAGTGGTCTTAATGATTAAAAAAATGTATACAGCGGATTTGCTTGCACCTTTCGCGTCCCACTTATCAGAGTTGGGGCCACTGCCCTAATAAGTCATGAAAAGACAAGACCACCCATATCAGTAAGTGACACTCGTTGAGCCCTTGAGCAACCAAGGACGTCGCACGAGGCCTTAGTAGGACTACCTAGTGACATTGGGCTCAACTCATTGTTAGAAATGTATAACCTAATAAGAAAGGAAACAAAATCAGAACACAACTTACCTGATCTTGATTTACTCTCTTATGTACTATAAAATAAGTTGTACATATTGTAAAAAATAAAGAAATTTTAATCTTTTACTTTCAGTCTACATACCCAAAATCTTAATTTTTTTTACAACCACCATCCATTTTACCTTTCATCTTTTATATCTTGCATCAATAATCTCAATGCTGAGTATACATCTTCTCCACCATGATGAACAACTTCATTTTCGTTAAAAACAAACAAACCATCTACACCAATCCAACTGCATCCTACCACTTTCGTAACATTTCCATCTTTCATAACTTTCTTCACTCGAGCCACACTCTCCCATCGTCCCCTCGCTTCATACGCTTTAACCAACACCATATACGGGAACAAAGACATCGGTTCCAGTTTGACCAACCTCTCCGCAACTAGTTCGGTCAACTCCAAGTCTTCTTGTACCTCATAACAACTAAGAATCAATTTACATATGTAACCATCGAGTCTATTAGGAATCTTCATCGTTAATATCTTCATCGCTTCATTAACTTCACCTGCGTGGATCATCATTTCAGCAATGCAGGCCAAATGTGTGGCTGTCGGTTTGACCCCATATTTGTTCTCCATTGAACGAAAGAATGATAACCCCTTATCGATCAAACGACCATGAACACAAGCTAATAGAACACCGTTCATCGTTACGTCATCTGGTTGTGGGCCCGTGTTGAGTAACTCCTCGAAAAGCGCAATAGATTCTTCTATTTTTCCATTGTAAGTATAACCGAAAATCATCGAGTTCCAAGAAACTAAATCTTTTATATCCATTCGATCAAAGATAATCTTTGCAGCATCACACACTCCACATTTACTATACATATCAATAAGTGAGCTTGAAACAACGGGATCACGTTCAAACCCTAATTTAACAACGAAACAATGCAATTGTGTACCCTGTACATGAGGCAGAAACAACGACGCACAACTAAGCAAACAGCTGAGTGTGAGTTCGGTCGGCTTTATGTTTTTGTTCAATGAAAGAACAAAAATACGCATCGCATTCTCCTCGAGTTGATGGTTAGTGAAGCTTGAAATCATCGAATTGCAAACAGCCGAATCCCATAAACCAAGTTCATTGAAAACGGAAAACGAATCTTTCACACTTTCACATTTTGAGAACATGTTGATAACAGCACTGGAAACGATAGTATTCGATAGAAATCCCGATTTTATTGACAAACAGAATATTTGTCTACCCTTTGGTAAATCTTGAAACCCTGTACACGCAGTCAATACCGAAGATACTGTAAAAGCATCGGGTGAATAATGTGTTGTTCTCATCTTACGGAACGTGTCATACGCTATTTCTTTGTGACCACATTTACTACAGCCTGCAATCAGTGAGTTCCATGAGATCACATCTATTTGTTCCATATCAAGAAACACACCAAAAGCATAATCCACAAACCCATGCTTACAATACATATCAATCAAAGAATTCCCAACAATAACCGAAGATAACGCGACGCCTTTCATTATCATATTCCCATGAATCTCCATACCATGACAAACAGAGGGAACTAATGACAAAACTATAGAATAAGTGTGTCCACTTGGAGTCACTCCAGACGTGTGCATTTTAGCAAACACACCAAGTGCATGATATCCAAACCCATTATAAGAATACCCAGAAATGATAGAATTCCAACTCACAACATCTCGTTCAGGCATTTCATCGAACACTTGGCGTGCAGACTTAATGTCGCCAAAATCTATGAAAACCCGCATGTAGATGTTCCAAGAAAACACATTTTTGTGACGTATGTCATCAAATGCGAAGAGGGTATCTCTAATTGTTCCGAGTTTTGAGTAAAGATCAAGACAACGATTGCCCAGAAAAGTGTTGGTGTTGCAGAGACTAAGCTTGATGAGTTGGGCGTGAATGAGTTTTAAAGAGTTTAACGAGAGACAATGGTTCAAGAGGGTTGAGAAGAAGAAGGGTCGTGGAGAACACACCATACTCTTTCGTCTTTCATGGTGGCATCATTCATGTCTTTGTATGTGCCAAATTTTGATTTTTGATTTCTTCTTGCAAACACTAGATGTATATATTATGAGCTTTGATGTCTCGACATAAATGTTTATAGACTACATATTTTTTTTTTTTTGAATGGCTAACGTTACTCTCCCACTACTATATTTACAAATAACTCACCCTTGCTTGGGATTGAACCCAAGACCTCCCACTAAGAGGCAAGTGCCTCTACCAAGTGAGCTAGCCCCACTTGGCTATAGACTACATATAATAACTAGTATTAGTATTAAGACCGGGGTATGATGGGGCGGGGGTTTGGGGCATGGGTTGATACGTGGCTTGGGGGGGGGGGGGGGGGGGGAGGGTTTCGCTAGGCTGACCCACATTGAAGACGGTATGGTGGGGCGGGGGTTTGGGGCGTGGCCAGCCCAAACGGCTATTTTATATTTTTTAAAACAAAAAATTTAAATTTTTAATGTTTTTTAAATAAAGAAAATTACATAAAAAAATTCCTAATGCTTATATTTTTTCTTTGTCTCTTCTCTCGTCTCCAACATTAGTTCCAACTCTTCACTTGATAGGTGATCAATGGGCTGGGCTAGAAATTTCATATCATCTCGTCTTTGTTTCAGGGCATCTTTCGAATTTCGGCCCTTTGTTGTTGGAATACGTTGAATGTATCTAACTTGCTTGCAATGCCATCCAACTGCTCGCTGTATACTCTACTCCCCTACGCGAGCCCGAACTCCCAACTAAAGGCGATGCCGTACCCGATCTTGATTTTTGAGCGCGCCTTTTTGCGGCATCTCTTCCGTATTCAGGCCGGTTTGGCGAATCATCCAAAAAGTCCTCCAACTCTTGATCTCGTGCATCCGATTGGGCTTGGGACGAGGGTGTCCTTGACCTTTTGGAAGACGTGTTAGTTTCGCTACCACTGGGGATATTCGCCCACTTGGGATGGAACTTACAAATCTCCCAACAATGCATGAAACGGAAGTCGCTCCCCACATTTGTTTTGAATGTAACCAATGCATTTGTCACAAAGTCGGCTTCGGTTTCACCACTTTTTGGGTTTTGCTTTGCTTTATTTAAAAAAACACTAAATTTGGTGAGTTGTCCGCTTATCTCGGTCCACTTCGAGGATAAGCTATCGTTCTCACGATAAACCTCCATTTCCATTTCTTCATGGAATGCTTTACTAATCTCTTCCCACAAATGGCTTCTATGTTGAGAATTTCCTATTTTAATCAAAACAAAATCTATACATATAATAAAAGAAACCAATAAATGGACACTTGTCATTATTCTAGACCATTCTTAATTGTAGATAATTATTATTTAATTTAAATTATTAAATATTAATTAAATTAATATAAATCTTATCAACTCCATCCTTAATTGTAAATAATTACTCCATCCGTCCCATTAAATGTGTCTTATTTTGAATTTTCAAAGTCTTTATTTATAAACTTGACTTTAATTATATATTTTTTGTGTTATATAAAACTTGATGAAAATTAACCCGATAAAAATACTTGTAAAACACACTCAAATCATATAACTTTCATTAAGTATTATCTAACACAAACAAAATTATTTAAGGTCAAAGTTTATAAATAAAGACTTTGAAAATTCAAAATATGACACTTTTAATGGGACGGAGGGAGTATTATTTAATTCAAATTATTAAATATTAATTAAATTAATATAAATCTTATCAGCTCTAAAATCATTGACATAAACTTAACTTAAAATAGTAAAATCTTATCTAAACTAAAACTTTAAATCATAAAGTCTTATCTAGACTAAAAATCATTGTTTCACTTAACAATAGATAAACATGCATATTATTTATCGTTAACGTTATTATTGTTAACTATGAGAAAACATAAACTTAACTTAAAATAGTAAAATCTTATCTAAACTAAAACTTTAAATCATAAAGTCTTATCTAGACTAAAAATCATTGTTTCACTTAACAATAGATAAACATGCATATTATTTATCGTTAACGTTATTATTGTTAACTATGAGAAATTATATTAAAAAACTTATTAATCAAACCAAAAATTTAAAATAGTATTAACCTAATTTAAAAAATAATAAAAAATTCATTTTGATTTAGAAATATCTTTTTTTAACAATAGATAAACCCGTGTAATACATAAAGTTTTTAAATATATAACATTTTATTATTATTTGCTATATAAAAATAAATTTATTCAACCCGTATAATGTACGGAGTTGTTTTTAAATATAACTTTTTTATTATTTAGCAAATAAAATTACATTTCTTCCACCCGTGAATACATATGATTTTTTTAAATATATTTTTTTATTGTTTGGTATATAAAATTTCATTTGCTCAACCCGCACAATACACAAGGTTCTTAAAGATATAATTTTTTTTAATTATTTAATGTATAAAATTATATTTACTCAACACGTGTAATAATTGAGGTTTATAAAAAATATATTGTTTTTTTTAATATATAAAATTACATTTATTAAACCCGTGTAATACACGGGGTTGTAACCTAGTTTAATATATTACAAAGTTATATAAAAAAAATCATAAATATTAAAATAAGGGCTACAAAATATTTTAAAATACCTAAAGTTGGATGTTGAGATTGTTGAAGCCAAGCCCTCGCCAATGCAAGTTCTTCATTAACGACCTATCTTTGTTGTTTTCGTTTGACGCTTTCAAGTGCTTTCTCGGCCTCGGGTTTTTTCTTGTGACTTCTCTTTTTGATGGGTTTGGATGCGGAAGGACCATCGATGGGGTGTTGAGTTTCGGGGAAAAGTTTCGGTTTGGGAAAGGTTGATGGAGGTTGGTGAAAGGTTGATGGGCGTTTGTGAAAACGGGCTAGGTATAGAATCGTCGGTATGAGGGAAGTTAGTATACACACGATTCGAGATATATGATGCGTAACCCGCCATATCGGGCATAGTGGAGTGTATTACAAATGGACGAGGCATTGGATTATTGGGTGGTGGGCTAGGATTTTCTTGGAATGCCCACGGGTTGTTCGGGTCAAAACCACGATTATGAGGATTCATTTTTCGTATTGTAGAACTAGTAGGGTGCCCGCGCGATGCAGCGGGAGCGACACTTTGCATTGCGGTACTCGTTTCTAGTGATTTTCTTATTCGTATAATATTTATTGTAGTAGATATACATCATAAGTAGAGGTGCAAACGAACTCAGCCAAGCCCGAGCATTATTGAAGCATTAATTTATGAGAGCTCGAGCTTGCCTTGGAATCGGCTCGATTACTATTAATAAATATATTAAATAAAAATAACATAAAAAATAGACTCGTTTAGTAATGTTATGAATTTATAAATAAAAACAAACATAAATATACATTATAATAGACAACACTAATATAAGACTCTCTAACACAAATGTAAATTAAAAACTAATTAAGGGCTCCCACGATGGAATTACAAAATGCTGAATGATGTCGTTAATTAAGAAGTTTGAGTAGCTTTTACGCGAAGTTTCGGCCCTCACCACCAAAGTACATGCTTCCAACAATGGATTTTGTGTTTTCTAGCGTTTTACACTTGGGTAAACCTTGTTGTGGAGTAATGTTGTAGTCATTGACTCGTTTGTATCATATGCTATGCAGGTTGTAGTTAAAACCATATTTTATTACTATCATATAGTGCCACTTTCAATCCATCAACTTAGAATAGTTTGTTTGAGTTGTATTCTTAATTTATTTATCTCAAATATACACCAAATAATATAAATTAGCCAAAAGGAGAGTAAGCCTGTAACACCCCGAATTTCCACGTGTTACCGGTGGGCCCGGTAGGGGAGTATCGTGACGTGGTTGGCAACATAATAGTCAAACAACACAATATTTAAATGCACAGCGGAAGCAAAGTATAGATTTAATTCAACCAAACAATATTGTAATATTAAGTATCACAAATAGTCGAATATAAATCCACAGGTAGATCAAAATAAAAAGGAAACAGTGTTCAACAGTTTATGACATCCAAGCTTGCGAGACTTATTGTGGATGCTAGGAGCAAAGCCAGCCTATTACGCGTAGTACCTGCACTTAACCTTTTTGAGAAAATACGTCAGTTTACACTGGTAAATACAATCAACCGACTCATTTTGAAAAGAGTTTAAGAAAATGCATTTAAGGCACAAGGCACAAATAATATTTTTATAACTTGGGATAATTATTTAAATATAATACTTGTAAACGAATTACATGTTTCTTATGCGTTCAGTAGCCCGATCCGTAGACTGGGTTAAAGATCAATAGACACACCACTTTATTTAATGAGACACTGACAGGTGTACGCCTACACCTGAGTGCTAAGGTCGTGGCCATTTCGTAAAATGATGCCAGGGATATCCGGGACATGGTCATTAACCCCCCAAAGGCTTTAAGCAAACAAAACATTTCAAAACGTAGCATATCAATGATTTAACCTCTATTCGATTAAAGATTCAATGCCGGACCAAGCGGTATTTTATATACCGTACCCCAAGCCCGTATAGGGAAAATAAGTTAAAAGTATTTACCTGAGCAAGTATAATTCAAAATCAGCGAGTGCAAGTATCTTTTACCGGTTCTCCTAATCTGGAACGAAGGTTTATAATAACCTATTAGAATTCTAACGGGTCTTTAGTTAAGCTTACGCTTAGACCGGTTAGTTTTAAAGATACGGTTCGTACGCACGATTAAGCGAAGACCGGATAGAATGTGATTTAGACCCGATAAGTTTGAAGACTTGCTTAATATGGGTATATGATACACATTCTGTATTTTGAGATAAAACCGATAAGGTTTGACCCGTTTCGGCTAATTTATGTAAACTAGTTACATAAACCGAACCGAACGCGTATGAAGCGTAACGGGTAACCATAAGAGTCCTAAACAGGTTTCCTAAGTTAACATGCCTTAAATATGTTGTGATATCAGTAGGATACCTTCCGTTATGCCCAAAACGAGTTTAATCTCATATTAAGCCCCGTAGGGGTATTTTGGTCATTTTAAAGATTATAAAAAGAATTAATTTATCTTCTGTGATCCGGGTCTGATTAAATCAGTAAAATGGTTTATTTTAACAGGTTATAACATTTGGTTATAAGTCTTATATGCCAAAATAGTTTTAAACCCTAACTATGCGTATAATACGCGTATAAAGCCGTTTTAAGCGACGTACGGTTTAAAATAGGATTCTGAGTTTCCAGGTCAGTTAAACAGGTTCAAAACACTCCATTTAATATTTAAAACCAGTAGCAATTGGATTGGCATCAAAAGGATTTGTAAAACTCATTTTATGGCCGAAAAGGGTATATTCGGTATTTACCGAATTAAGGCGATAATCCTAGCTTATGATCAGTTTAAAAATAATTAAAAATCTTCAAAAATCCCAAAATATTATATTACATCAGTGGGTAAAAGGTTTGGTGTCGAAAATTGGGTTTAGATATGTTTTACGCTAATGACGTCATTTAATTACTAAGAATCGCTATAATTACGTCATTAAGCATAACTCCTAATCTAGACCTCCGATTGATGTGAAAATTTACAGACATGTTTAATAATCAGTAACTAAGATTATTTTACTTTCACATTTCCAAAATTCTTGTTTTATGGTCATAAGGGCATTACGGTCAATATTTAGGCGATTAACGGAAACATCGGACAATTAGGGATTTATGTGGTATAAACGCAGAGGGTTATACACACATGTAACTAGGTCCTAATGGAACTTTAAGGCATGTCTAAACCTATCAAAACCGGGTCAGAACTGAGGTCAAAGCAAAAGTCAAACTTTTGCGTCTTTCGGTTCCGAATCGGTTCAAAACAGAAAGTTGTCGAATCAAACAAGCGTAGACAAGTTTTTATACTTATTATCAGTTTATAAGAATGATAAAATAGGTGATACGCCTTTTACATCGTTAATCATGCGTTAAATCGAAAATACCATTTCTGTTGACTTTTTCGGACAACGTTTGACTCGACAAACGACCTAGTTAGGATTGGAATCAGTGGGTGCCCTTTTAAGGGTTTAAAGCCCACATGATTACCAACTTATAACAACTTTAACTTAGCCTTATCTCTGGACCATTTGTGTTTAAACGTTAAGTCAAACCGTAGTTACGACGGTTTGATTTCTAGGCTATAAACTAAGCATAACTGAAAAAGAGAAGGTCAAGGGTACTTACACTTGTCTAATGGATGATTTGGAATGCTTGGGATCTGCTTGAATGCTCCAGAAATGATCAGGAAGTGAATGCAAGATGAATGCAAAGAATGTGGGTCTTTTATATGAATTCAAACATCTTGGATCATCAACACATAAGTCTAGGAGTGTTACCAAATCACCAACATGTGTCCTACAAGCTATAAACCACCTTAGGCAGCCCAAGGTATCGAAAAACTTGCATGTAAGTCGGTTAGGAGCTGAAAACAGCCACCTGCCATTCTTTTCTGCATCTGGCAGTCGTAGGCGGCCCGCTTGGGCTTTTGTTATATGGGAGGCGGGCCGCATGGCCCTTCAGATCAGGTTACACATGTTTTTCGTTATTGCATTTTGGTCCTTGGTCCCCCGAAAGGTCGTTTTCACTACAATTCTTGCATTATGAGGCTTCAATATTAACATATGGGGGCTTTAGGGCTTATACCATCTTTGTTAAGTCCTCGGGTAACTTTGTGATCACCCGAAAAGCCCTAAATTTCAATGATAACGATTCTAACCCTCACACACGAATTTTATCACAACTTTCTCATACGGTAACGAAACTTGGTGAAATTTTTATGGTACATTCTAGTGAGCATATTTAATCGTTACAAGGCTTCGGGTTTGCTAAAAGGTCACTCAGAGGTATATCTTAAACATGTTGACACATTTAACCCCCGTAGTTTGTAATCTCTCACTTTCTTTCACAATTCGTTTCGTATGATCCATGATCCATTCGTTTAAGGTTATAAACATCATGTAGGGTTATTGTAAAGTATATTTATTCATTGTTGACACTTTGAACCCTTATATTTACACAGTTTCCCTGTTTGTCAACTTTAGTCCTTCAAGAACATTCTTTCACACGTTCAAACCTATGACACGTGTCAACATGTTATAGGATGTAAAATTTCGAGGTGTTACATCCTCACCCCCTTAAAAGAAATCTCGACCTCGAGATTTACTGAAACAGATAAGGGTATTTTTATTTCATTGTGGACTCAACCTCCCACGTATACTCGGGACCTCTACGGGCATCCCATTTGACCTTTACAATCGGTACTTGCTTCCTTCGAAGCTTCTTAACCTGTCGATCCTCGATCGACAATGGTTTTTCCACAAATTTCAAGCTCTCATCTATATGCACATCTGTATGGGGTATGACCAGTGATTCGTCAGCGAAACACTTCTTCAGATTGCAGATGTGGAACACATTGTGTAGACTACTGAGCTCTTCAGGTAAGTTTAACTTATAGGCAACTGACCCGACACGTTCGATAACCTCGAAAGGTCCTATGTATCTCAGGCTTAGCTTACCTTTCTTACCAAATCGCATCACTCCCTTCCAGGGTGACACTTTAAGTAGGACTTTGTCACCTACTTCGAAGTGAAAATCCTTACGACTTGGATCAGCGTAACTCTTCTGCCTATCCCGGGCAGCTTTGAGACGGTCACGAATCTGGACAATCTTGTCCGTCGTCTCGAACACTATCTCTGGTCCAGATAACTGGACATCTCTAACTTCTGCCCAACAAATGGGCGATTTACACTTTCTACCGTATAATGCCTCAAAAGGCGCAGCCTTAATGCTGGTATGGTAGCTATTGTTGTAGGAGAACTCAACTAATGGTAGGTGCTTATCCCAGCTACCACCCAAGTCAATTGCACATGCACGAAGCATGTCTTCCAACGTTTGAATAGTACGCTCACTCTGACCGTCTGTCTGTGGATGGTAAGCCGTACTAAAGTTCAAACGTGTGCCCAAAGATTGTTGGAAGCTTTTCCAAAAATGTGACGTGTATCTAGTATCTCGGTCAGAGATAATAGACACAGGTATGCCATGTAAAGCTACAATCTTATCCACGTACAGTTGGGCTAACATGTCGGAGCTATAAGTCTCCTTGATGGGTAGGAAATGAGCTGACTTAGTCAGTCTGTCAACTATCACCCATATCGTATCATTTCCTTTCCTGGTCTTAGGTAACTTGGTGATGAAATCCATTGTCACCATCTCCCACTTCCATGTGGGAAGTTCAGGCTGTTGTAGCAAACCTGACGGCTTTTGATGTTCTGCCTTGACTTGCGCACACGTCAAGCATTTAGCTACATAGGTAGCTACAGACTTCTTCAAGCCTATCCACCAATAGTTTGCCCTTAGATCCTGGTACATTTTATCCGCTCCTGGATGAACAGAATATTTAGAGCTGTGGGCTTCCTGGAGGATAACATCTCGGAGTCCTCCATAAATTGGAACCCATATCCGTCCATTCAATCTAAGAATTCCATCCTTACTAAGAGATAACTGCTCCTCAGTTACTCCTAGCTTTTCATTAGGATAGTTAGCTTCCAACACAGCTTCCTTCTGTGCAGCTAACAACCTTTCTATCAAATTGTTCTTTATTTCCATGCGCTTGGCATTGATTCGGATGGGTTTCACCTTCTCCTTCCTACTCAAGGCATCGACGACTACATTCGCCTTGCCGGGATGGTATCTTATTTCACAATCGTAATCATTCAGAGTTTCCATCCAACGGCGTTGCCTCATGTTCAAGTCCTTTTGGTTGAACAGATGTTGAAGGCTTTTGTGATCAGAATAGATCACACATTTTATTCCATATAAGTAGTGCCTCCACAGTTTTAGTGCGAATACAACGGCACCCAACTCCAAGTCGTGGGTGGTGTAATTCTTTTCGTGCACCTTTAACTGACGTGAAGCATAGGCAATGACTTTGCCTTTCTGCATAAGCACACATCCCATCCCTATGTGTGATGCATCACAATAAACTACAAACTCCTCTATTCCACCAGGCAATGTCAGCACTGGAGCATTGCTCAACTTTTGTTTCAGAATATCAAAGGATTCCTGCTGCTTAGGACCCCAGTCAAACTTAATCTTCTTACGCGTTAGCGAAGTCAGGGGTGCAGCAATCCTTGAGAAGTTTTCAATGAATCGCCTATAGTATCCTGCCAAACCTAGGAAGCTACGTATTTCTGTAGGCGTCTTTGGTTCATGCCAATTCATGACAGCTTCAACTTTAGCGGGATCTACTTGGATACCACGCTCACTAACAACATGTCCAAGAAATTGGACTTCTCGAAGCCAGAATTCACACTTCGAGAATTTGGCATAGAGCTTTTCTTTATGAAGTAGTTCCAGAATGCAGTGAAGATGCTTCTCATGGTCAGCTTGGTTCTTTGAGTAGATGAGAATGTCGTCGATGAAAACGATGACGAATTTATCTAAGTGCGGCTTGCAAACACGATTCATGAGATCCATGAACGCGACCGGTGCATTAGTGAGCCCAAAAGGCATCACTAGGAACACGTAATGACCATAACGAGTCCTAAATGTTGTTTTGTGCACGTCTTCATCTCTAACCTTCAATTGATGGTAGCCTGACCTCAAGTCAATCTTCGAGAAGAAACTTGCCCCTTGAAGTTGATCGAACAGATCGTCGATTCTGGGCAAAGGATACCTGTTCTTGATAGTGACCTTATTAAGCTCGCGGTAGTCGATGCACAGACGCATCGATCCATCCTTCTTCTTGACAAATAAAACTGGTGCTCCCCAAGGAGACGAACTAGGTTTGATGAAACCTTTGGCTAGCAAATCATCTAGCTGCGTTCTCAATTCCTTCATCTCTGTTGGTGCCAACCTATAAGGCGCCCTTGCAACTGGTGCTGATCCAGGGATAATGTCAATTCTGAATTCTACTTGCCTATCTGGTGGCAAACCAGGTAGTTCTTCAGGAAATACTTCGGGGTATTCAGAAATGACGGGGATATCTCCAATCTTGGGCTTCGGCTCATCAATAATCACTTGTGCCATGTAAATGACACAACCCTTCTTCAAACACTTAGAGTCTTTGAGTATGGACATTTTCTCGGGTAGCCCATACTGGGTATCTCCCTGGATAGTAAGTGATTCACCAGACGGAGTCTTGATCATCACTTGCTTCTTATTGCAAATAATCTGGGCCTGGTTATGAGATAACCAGTCCATACCCAAAACTATGTCGAAACCGGCTAGTTTTAAAGGAAGTAGGGACAAAGGAAAAGAGTGGTTCTTAATGGATATGAAACATCCATCTAATAAGGTTGAAGCGGTTTCTATAGTGCCATCTGCTAGTTCCACCTCATACTTCACACTTAAAGTCTTAACAGGTAATTTCAACAATTCACAAAACTTATTATCTACGAACGACTTATCAACACCTGAATCAAATAACACTCACGCATAAACATCATTTACGAGAAAGGTACCTGTTATCACATTGTCGTCCTTGACGGCTTCCTTAGCATCCATCCTGAAGACCCTCGCATTGGTCTTCTTCCCCTCTTCATTCTTCCTTGTAAGTTTCGGGCAGTTGGATTTGATATGCCCCTTTTCATTGCAACTATAACACGTTGCGTCCTTTAGCTTCTTGCACTCCAGGGTCTTATGTTCCGAAGACTTGCAAATCCCACAAGGCCTCGGCTGATATTGGGATTTTGAGTCAAGTCTGCACCTTCCAAAGTGGTGCTTCTTGCAAATTTTACATCTGGGTTTTTCACCCGACTGCTGACCATCCTTCCTAAATCCTGACCCCTTCTTATGGTCATTGTTTCCCTTCTGCTTCTTATCTGAACGTCGTGAGTTATCATCCTCACGCTTCCTCTTTTCGGTATCAGTGTTCCTTTGTGACCTCAGCCTGACAACATCCAAGGTAAGGGACAATGATATGTCCGCTACTGACCGAAAAGTAGTTGGTCTGGAGGCCTTCACACTTGCTTTGATCTCCGGGGCCAAACCCCCGATAAAACGAGCTATACGTTTGGGTTCCGGGGTTACTAGATATGGAACCAATCTTGACAAGGTGTTAAAGCTGGTCAGGTAGGCCTGACAGTCTAGGTTTCTCATGACCAGCGACAAGAAGTCAGATTCAATCTTCTCAACCTCGTGTTGAGGGCGGTAGTTTTCTTTGATCAGCGTCATGAACTGTTCCCAGGACATATTGTATAATGGAACTTTCCCTGTAGCTTGGATCAAAGATCTCCACCAAGCTAATGCTTCTCCCTTGAAAGACTGTGACACGAATTTCACAATGTCCCTATTATCACAACCACTAATATCCACAACCGTATCCATCTCGTCCAACCAAGTCATGCAATCTACCGCTCCTTTTTCCCCAGTGAAATCCCTGGGTTTGCACGAAACGAAGTACTTATAGGAGCAACCCTTATTACGGGGTTCTTGATTCCGTATGACTCTTTGAGATGGAGCACTCCTCTGGTTTGATGAGTGGTGAGAATTACTGTTGTGGGCAGTGTGGGTCCTGGAGGGTGTTCTAGAGTGTGGTGCAGATTGGGTCCTTGCATGGGAACCACCGGATTCATGGAGCTGTCTATCCATAGCTCTATTAACCGCATTATCTATCATTGCTTGTAATTCTGCACCCGCTACGTTTACTCGGGCATTATCATGCACTATCCCTGGGTGACTGTTGACTTCGTTTGAGTCTGCCATGTAGCTTGAACTGTAACATATCGACAATAATTTATTGGTGAGTTTATTATAGAATTGTCTTTTATGGTAATTTTATTAACCGTGGTAAACATAGACCATATATGGTTAATTTATTACTCACATAAATTTAGGATTTCTAATATAATTTATCCTAATTATAAAATAATAATAGTTTTATTAGCACATAAGGCCTAGTCACAAGGACAACTTAGATTTTTAAGCTATGATTTCAGAGAATCAAAGCATGAAGGTTTGAACAAAGTTCATTACCTTTATCAGACAGGGTCACAGACTAATACTGTCTTTTGTCTCATATGAAAACGAGAAGGGCCCGTAGGCATTCCATTACCAATGGATGGTAAAAAGAACTGATCATATTTATTAATGATTTAACCCATGATTCAGAGATCATTTAGTTGGGTTTAGAATCTTTGAAAAAGATCCATTTATAATAATAACACGTGTGTTTTTAACGAATCATGTCTGCCAGGAGTGTTAACATGTTTTCAGATGTTAACAGGGATTTGAATCTTTTTAACGAGTTTTACCATCTGGGCCAGGTCTTAAAATGACATGCAGGCTAGGTTATACTTTTAAGATCCTTAATAAAAATAACATTGGCAGATAGATTTTTAAAAGGAATGATTCTGATTTATTTATTTCATATATAATTTAATTATGCATAACATAGCAAAGATGAAATTTATAAACTTACATTCCATTAAAACTAAAAGTAGTACATTTTGCCCTAAACGGGACTTTTCACATAAACACATGCCCATGCAGGAGCTATACAGATAATACATGTCCTCACAGGGACTGTTTACAAAAGTAAATGTCCACGCAGGGACTAATAGAGACAAGTCCACGTAGGGACTAAGTACAAAGGTAGATGTCCACGCAGGGACTACATACTTACATAAATAAATGTCCACGTAGGGACTTGATTTAAACAAAGAAATACAACAATATATATTGAGATTTAACGATCCCGTTTCTTCTTTCCCTTCAGCAAACTTGCCAAACCACTCATGAATCCCTCATTTTTCTTACGCTCTTTCTGGAGGTCTCGCTCAACCTTGTCCAGTCTTTGACGGAGATCCTCCTGCTCTGGTGGAGAAAACCGTGGTGGCTGGTACTGTGGCGGCGGCTGAGCAGTTACTTGATACCCTCGAGCTGGATGTCCCATTCCCCAAGGGGTTCCATATGGTCCCTCAGGGTTTTGGGCAAGGTAGTTTGCTGCCACTAGGTATGGGTCGGCCTCGGCATAGTTATAGTTATGGTATGCTGGCGGTCCGTAAGGGTTGTAAGCTGCCGGAGCAGTATAAGCAGGGATAGGGTGGCCAAAACCCGGTGATGGCGGTGCAATAGGTGCCGAATTCACCTCCGAAACTGGAATTGAAGGTCCACCCATCTGTGGGCCTTCATATATAGGCGGGTAGTGGCTGCCGCTAGAGTGTTGAGGGGTACTGAAATGAAACTCCCCTCCTAGTGCTGACATCCGTGCGCCAGTCCTCCTACGTCTTGGTGGTTCTGGAGGCTCTAGATGAACTGGCGGCGGTGGAGGCGGTGGCGTGACTGCCTCATAACGTGGATCCCCAGAGGGATCTTGCTGCTGCTCGAAACGTGGATCCCCAGAGGGATCTTGCTGCTACAGTGGCGGCTGCTGGTGAGGTGATGAGTGTTCAGATGGTGTATAGTACCACTTACACCATTAAAACCGTGCCATGTGACTATCCGGACCCTGGTATGGTGTTCCGTGAAAAGACGAACCGTCTGAGATCACGAAAGGATGGTTCAAAGATCCGGTTGAAGCTTCGACGGGATCTGTGTCCTCGTCCATATCTTGATCACCAGAAAAGTGATCCTCCAGTCCTAGTGGGTTAAAGCCCACTTGTTCTGGTAGGTACTCTGCTGGGTTAAACTGACCCCGAAAAACAGGAGTAGGGTCGCGGAAGGAATCTTGCGATGAGGATCGCTGTAACGGTATGTATGATGGTTGCGGGTTGTTGGGCTCATTCTCGGACTGAGGCCCAAAAGAGTGATAATATGGAGGCGTGGAGCTATGTGACGTGGATTGTCTGGCAGGCTCCTCATAGATCCTCCAAGGTTCTCGCGGATCTATACTCCTTGTAGCAGAAGGTGTTCGCCGGCCAGAAGGCCCGGCCTCGTGGTCGTTAGGGGCGCTGATCGGCGCCTTTCCTCGATCTCCTCGTCTGAATCTTGGCGGCATGCTAAACCTGTTAATATAACAAAGGTAATGACAAGGAAAAAATAAAGGACAAAATTTAAATTAAAATAAAAACATTTTGGATTATTCCTAAGTTCTTTGTCTAGACTCGAAGATTTAGGAATATGCAATTGTGTAACTAAGATTAAACACAAAAGGCTAGTGTTTAATTCACTCAGTGTTGGCTCTGATACCAACCTGTCACACCCCGAATTTCCACGTGTTACCGGTGGGCCCGGTAGGGGAGTATCGTGACGTGGTTGGCAACATAATAGTCAAACAACACAATACTTAAATGCACAGCGGAAGTAAAGTATAGATTTAATTCAACCAAACAATATTGTAATATTAAGTATCACAAATAGTCGAATATAAATCCACAGGTAGATCAAAATAAAAAGGAAACAGTGTTCAACAGTTTATGACATCCAAGCTTGCGAGACTTATTGTGGATGCTAGGAGCAAAGCCAGCCTATTACGCGTAGTACCTGCACTTAACCTTTTTGAGAAAATACGTCAGTTTACACTGGTAAATACAATCAACCGACTCATTTTGAAAAGAGTTTAAGAAAATGCATTTAAGGCACAAGGCACAAATAATATTTTTATAACTTGGGATAATTATTTAAATATAATACTTGTAAACGAATTACATGTTTCTTATGTGTTCAGTACCCCGATCCGTAGACTGGGTTAAGGATCAATAGACACACCACTTTATTTAATGAGACACTGACAGGTGTACGCCTACACCTGAGTGCTAAGGTCGTGGCCATTTCGTAAAATGATGCCAGGGATATCCGGGACATGGTCATTAACCCCCCAAAGGCTTTAAGCAAACAAAACATTTCAAAACGTAGCATATCAATGATTTAACCTCTATTCGATTAAAGATTCAATGCCGGACCAAGCGGTATTTTATATACCGTACCCCAAGCCCGTATAGGGAAAATAAGTTAAAAGTATTTACCTGAGCAAGTATAATTCAAAATCAGCGAGTGCAAGTATCTTTTACCGGTTCTCCTAATCTGGAACGAAGGTTTATAATAACCTATTAGAATTCTAACGGGTCTTTAGTTAAGCTTACGCTTAGACCGGTTAGTTTTAAAGATACGGTTCGTACGCACGATTAAGCGAAGACCGGATAGAATGTGATTTAGACCCGAAAAGTTTGAAGACTTGCTTAATATGGGTATATGATACACATTTTGGATTTTGAGATAAAACCGATAAGGTTTGACCCGTTTCGGCTAATTTATGTAAACTAGTTACATAAACCGAACCGAACGCGTATGAAGCGTAACGGGTAACCATAAGAGTCCTAAACAGGTTTCCTAAGTTAACATGCCTTAAATATGTTGTGATATCAGTAGGATACCTTCCGTTATGCCCATAAGAGTCCTAAAATGGTTTATTTTAACAGGTTATAACATTTGGTTATAAGTCTTATATGCCAAAATAGTTTTAAACCCTAACTATGCGTATAATACGCGTATAAAGCCGTTTTAAGCGATGTACGGTTTAAAATAGGATTCTGAGTTTCCAGGTCAGTTAAACAGGTTCAAAACACTCCATTTAATATTTAAAATCAGTAGCAATTGGATTGGCATCAAAAGGATTTGTAAAACTCATTTTATGGCCGAAAAGGGTATATTCGGTATTTACCGAATTAAGGCGATAATCCTAGCTTATGATCAGTTTAAAAATAATTAAAAATCTTCAAAAATCCCAAAATATTATATTACATCAGTGGGTAAAAGGTTTGGTGTCGAAAATTGGGTTTAGATAGGTTTTACGCTAATGACGTCATTTAATTACTAAGAATCGCTATAATTACGTCATTAAGCATAACTCCTAATCTAGACCTCCGATTGATGTGAAAATTTACAGACATGTTTAATAATCAGTAACTAAGATTATTTTACTTTCACATTTCCAAAATTCTTGTTTTATGGTCATAAGGGCATTACGGTCAATATTTAGGCGATTAACGGAAACGTCGGACAATTAGGGATTTATGTGGTATAAACGCAGAGGGTTATACACACATGTAACTAGGTCCTAATGGAACTTTAAGGCATGTCTAAACCTATCAAAACCGGGTCAGAACTGAGGTCAAAGCAAAAGTCAAACTTTTGCGTCTTTCGGTTCCGAATCGGTTCAAAACAGAAAGTTGTCGAATCAAACAAGCGTAGACAAGTTTTTATACTTATTATCAGTTTATAAGAATGATAAAATAGGTGATACGCCTTTTACATCGTTAATCATGCGTTAAATCGAAAATACCATTTCTGTTGACTTTTTCGGACAACGTTTGACTCGACAAACGACCTAGTTAGGATTGGAATCAGTGGGTGCCCTTTTAAGGGTTTAAAGCCCACATGATTACCAACTTATAACAACTTTAACTTAGCCTTATCTCTGGACCATTTGTGTTTAAACGTTAAGTCAAACCGTAGTTACGACGGTTTGATTTCTAGGCTATAAACTAAGCATAACTGAAAAAGAGAAGGTCAAGGGTACTTACACTTGTCTAATGGATGATTTGGAATGCTTGGGATCTGCTTGAATGCTCCAGAAATGATCAGGAAGTGAATGCAAGATGAATGCAAAGAATGTGGGTCTTTTATATGAATTCAAACATCTTGGATCATCAACACATAAGTCTAGGAGTGTTACCAAATCACCAACATGTGTCCTACAAGCTATAAACCACCTTAGGCAGCCCAAGGTATCGAAAAACTTGCATGTAAGTCGGTTAGGAGCTGAAAACAGCCACCTGCCATTCTTTTCTGCATCTGGCAGTCGTAGGCGGCCCGCTTGGGCTTTTGTTATATGGGAGGCGGGCCGCATGGCCCTTCAGATCAGGTTACACATGTTTTTCGTTATTGCATTTTGGTCCTTGGTCCCCCGAAAGGTCGTTTTCACTACAATTCTTGCATTATGAGGCTTCAATATTAACATATGGGGGCTTTAGGGCTTATACCATCTTTGTTAAGTCCTCGGGTAACTTTGTGATCACCCGAAAAGCCCTAAATTTCAATGATAACGATTCTAACCCTCACACACGAATTTTATCACAACTTTCTCATACGGTAACGAAACTTGGTGAAATTTTTATGGTACATTCTAGTGAGCATATTTAATCGTATCCATCTCGTCCAACCAAGTCATGCAATCTACCGCTCCTTTTTCCCCAGTGAAATCCCTGGGTTTGCACGAAACGAAGTACTTATAGGAGCAACCCTTATTACGGGGTTCTTGATTCCGTATGACTCTTTGAGATGGAGCACTCCTCTGGTTTGATGAGTGGTGAGAATTACTGTTGTGGGCAGTGTGGGTCCTGGAGGGTGTTCTAGAGTGTGGTGCAGATTGGGTCCTTGCATGGGTACCACCGGATTCATGGAGCTGTCTATCCATAGCTCTATTAACCGCATTATCTATCATTGCTTGTAATTCTGCACCCGCTACGTTTACTCGGGCATTATCATGCACTATCCCTGGGTGACTGTTGACTTCGTTTGAGTCTGCCATGTAGCTTGAACTGTAACATATCGACAATAATTTATTGGTGAGTTTATTATAGAATTGTCTTTTATGGTAATTTTATTAACCGTGGTAAACATAGACCATATATGGTTAATTTATTACTCACATAAATTTAGGATTTCTAATATAATTTATCCTAATTATAAAATAATAACAGTTTTATTAGCACATAAGGCCTAGTCACAAGGACAACTTAGATTTTTAAGCTATGATTTCAGAGAATCAAAGCATGAAGGTTTGAACAAAGTTCATTACCTTTATCAGACAGGGTCACAGACTAATACTGTCTTTTGTCTCATATGAAAACGAGAAGGGCCCGTAGGCATTCCATTACCAATGGATGGTAAAAAGAACTGATCATATTTATTAATGATTTAACCCATGATTCAGAGATCATTTAGTTGGGTTTAGAATCTTTGAAAAAGATCCATTTATAATAATAACACGTGTGTTTTTAACGAATCATGTCTGCCAGGAGTGTTAACATGTTTTCAGATGTTAACAGGGATTTGAATCTTTTTAACGAGTTTTACCATCTGGGCCAGGTCTTAAAATGACATGCAGGCTAGGTTATACTTTTAAGATCCTTAATAAAAATAACATTGGTAGATAGATTTTTAAAAGGAATGATTCTGATTTATTTATTTCATATATAATTTAATTATGCATAACATAGCAAAGATGAAATTTATAAACTTACATTCCATTAAAACTAAAAGTAGTACATTTTGCCCTAAACGGGACTTTTCACATAAACACATGCCCACGCAGGAGCTATACAGATAATACATGTCCTCACAGGGACTGTTTACAAAAGTAAATGTCCACGCAGGGACTAATAGAGACAAGTCCACGTAGGGACTAAGTACAAAGGTAGATGTCCACGCAGGGACTACATACTTACATAAATAAATGTCCACGTAGGGACTTGATTTAAACAAAGAAATACAACAATATATATTGAAATTTAACGATCCCGTTTCTTCTTTCCCTTCAGCAAACTTGCCAAACCACTCATGAATCCCTCATTTTTCTTACGCTCTTTCTGGAGGTCTCGCTCAACCTTGTCCAGTCTTTGACGGAGATCCTCCTGCTCTGGTGGAGAAAACCGTGGTGGCTGGTACTGTGGCGGCGGCTGAGCAGTTACTTGATACCCTCGAGCTGGATGTCCCATTCCCCAAGGGGTTCCATATGGTCCCTCAGGGTTTTGGGCAAGGTAGTTTGCTGCCACTAGGTATGGGTCGGCCTCGGCATAGTTATAGTTATGGTATGCTGGCGGTCCGTAAGGGTTGTAAGCTGCCGGAGCAGTATAAGCAGGGATAGGGTGGCCAAAACCCGGTGATGGCGGTGCAATAGGTGCCGAATTCACCTCTGAAACTGGAACTGAAGGTCCACCCATCTGTGGGCCTTCATATATAGGCGGGTAGTGGCTGCCGCTAGAGTGTTGAGGGGTACTGAAATGAAACTCCCCTCCTAGTGCTGACATCCGTGCGCCAGTCCTCCTACGTCTTGGTGGTTCTGGAGGCTCTAGATGAACTGGCGGCGGTGGAGGCGGTGGCGTGACTGCCTCATAACGTGGATCCCCAGAGGGATCTTGCTGCTGCTCGAAACGTGGATCCCCAGAAGGATCTTGCTGCTGCAGTGGCGGCTGCTGGTGAGGTGATGAGTGTTCAGATGGTGTATAGTACCACTCACACCGTTCGAACCGTGCCATGTGACTATCCGGACCCTGGTATGGTGTTCCGTGAAAAGACGAACCGTCTGAGATCACGAAAGGATGGTTCAAAGATCCGGTTGAAGCTTCGACGGGATCTGTGTCCTCGTCCATATCTTGATCACCAGAAAAGTGATCCTCCGGTCCTAGTGGGTTAAAGCCCACTTGTTCTGGTAGGTACTCTACTGGGTTAAACTGACCCTGAAAAACAGGAGTAGGGTCGCGGAAGGAATCTTGCGATGAGGATCGCTGTAACGGTATGTATGATGGTTGCGGGTTGTTGGGCTCATTCTCGGACTGAGGCCCAAAAGAGTGATAATATGGAGGCGTGGAGCTATGTGACGTGGATTGTCTGGCAGGCTCCTCATAGATCCTCCAAGGTTCTCGCGGATCTATACTCCTTGTAGCAGAAGGTGTTCGCCGGCCTGAAGGCCCGGCCTCGTGGTCGTTAGGGGCGCTGATCGGCGCCTTTCCTCGATCTCCTCGTCTGAATCTTGGCGGCATGCTAAACCTGTTAATATAACAAAGGTAATGACAAGGAAAAAATAAAGGACAAAATTTAAATTAAAATAAAAACATTTTGGATTATTCCTAAGTTCTTTGTCTAGACTCGAAGATTTAGGAATGTGCAATTGTGTAACTAAGATTAAACACAAAAGGCTAGTGTTTAATTCACTCAGTGTTGGCTCTGATACAAACCTGTCACACCCCGAATTTCCACGTGTTACCGGTGGGCCCGGTAGGGGAGTATCGTGACGTGGTTGGCAACATAATAGTCAAACAACACAATATTTAAATGCACAGCGGAAGTAAAGTATAGATTTAATTCAACCAAACAATATTGTAATATTAAGTATCACAAATAGTCGAATATAAATCCACAGGTAGATCAAAATAAAAAGGAAACAGTGTTCAACAGTTTATGACATCCAAGCTTGCGAGACTTATTGTGGATGCTAGGAGCAAAGCCAGCCTATTACGCGTAGTACCTGCACTTAACCTTTTTGAGAAAATACGTCAGTTTACACTGGTAAATACAATCAACCGACTCATTTTGAAAAGAGTTTAAGAAAATGCATTTAAGGCACAAGGCACAAATAATATTTTTATAACTTGGGATAATTATTTAAATATAATACTTGTAAACGAATTACATGTTTCTTATGTGTTCAGTAGCCCGATCCCTAGACTGGGTTAAAGATCAATAGACACACCACTTTATTTAATGAGACACTGACAGGTGTACGCCTACACCTGAGTGCTAAGGTCGTGGCCATTTCGTAAAATGATGCCAGGGATATCCGGGACATGGTCATTAACCCCCCAAAGGCTTTAAGCAAACAAAACATTTCAAAACGTAGCATATCAATGATTTAACCTCTATTCGATTAAAGATTCAATGCCGGACCAAGCGGTATTTTATATACCGTACCCCAAGCCCGTATAGGGAAAATAAGTTAAAAGTACTTACCTGAGCAAGTATAATTCAAAATCAGCGAGTGCAAGTATCTTTTACCGGTTCTCCTAATCTGGAACGAAGGTTTATAATAACCTATTAGAATTCTAACGGGTCTTTAGTTAAGCTTACGCTTAGACCGGTTAGTTTTAAAGATACGGTTCGTACGCACGATTAAGCGAAGACCGGATAGAATGTGATTTAGACCCGACAAGTTTTAAGACTTTCTTAATATGGGTATATGATACACATTCTGGATTTTGAGATAAAACGGATAAGGTTTGACCCGTTTCGGCTAATTTATGTAAACTAGTTACATAAACCGAACCGAACGCGTATGAAGCGTAACGGGTAACCATAAGAGTCCTAAACAGGTTTCCTAAGTTAACATGCCTTAAATATGTTGTGATATCAGTAGGATACCTTCCGTTATGCCCAAAACGAGTTTAATCTCATATTAAGCCCCGTAGGGGTATTTTGGTCATTTTAAAGATTATAAAAAGAATTAATTTATCTTCTGTGATCCGGGTCTGATTAAATCAGTAAAATGGTTTATTTTAACAGGTTATAACATTTGGTTATAAGTCTTATATGCCAAAATAGTTTTAAACCCTAACTATGCGTATAATACGCGTATAAAGCCGTTTTAAGCGACGTACGGTTTAAAATAGGATTCTGAGTTTCCAGGTCAGTTAAACAGGTTCAAAACACTCCATTTAATATTTAAAACCAGTAGCAATTGGATTGGCATCAAAAGGATTTGTAAAACTCATTTTATGGCCGAAAAGGGTATATTCGGTATTTACCGAATTAAGGCGATAATCCTAGCTTATGATCAGTTTAAAAATAATTAAAAATATTCAAAAATCCCAAAATATTATATTACATCAGTGGGTAAAAGTTTTGGTGTCGAAAATTGGGTTTAGATAGGTTTTACGCTAATGACGTCATTTAATTACTAAGAATCGCTATAATTACGTCATTAAGCATAACTCCTAATCTAGACCTCCGATTGATGTGAAAATTTACAGACATGTTTAATAATCAGTAACTAAGATTATTTTACTTTCACATTTCCAAAATTCTTGTTTTATGGTCATAAGGGCATTACGGTCAATATTTAGGCGATTAACGGAAACGTCGGACAATTAGGGATTTATTTGGTATAAACGTAGAGGGTTATACACACATGTAACTAGGTCCTAATGGAACTTTAAGGCATGTCTAAACCTATCAAAACCGGGTTAGAACTGAGGTCAAAGCAAAAGTCAAACTTTTGCGTCTTTCGGTTCCGAATCGGTTCAAAACAGAAAGTTGTCGAATCAAACAAGCGTAGACAAGTTTTTATACTTATTATCAGTTTATAAGAATGATAAAATAGGTGATACGCCTTTTACATCGTTAATCATGCGTTAAATCGAAAATACCATTTCTGTTGACTTTTTCGGACAACGTTTGACTCGACAAACGACCTAGTTAGGATTGGAATCAGTGGGTGCCCTTTTAAGGGTTTAAAGCCCACATGATTACCAACTTATAACAACTTTAACTTAGCCTTATCTCTGGACCATTTTTGTTTAAACGTTAAGTCAAACCGTAGTTACGACGGTTTGATTTCTAGGCTATAAACTAAGCATAACTGAAAAAGAGAAGGTCAAGGGTACTTACACTTGTCTAATGGATGATTTGGAATGCTTGGGATCTGCTTGAATGCTCCAGAAATGATCAGGAAGTGAATGCAAGATGAATTCAAAGAATGTGGGTCTTTTATATGAATTCAAACATCTTGGATCATCAACACATAAGTCTAGGAGTGTTACCAAATCACCAACATGTGTCCTACAAGCTATAAACCACCTTAGGCAGCCCAAGGTATCGAAAAACTTGCATGTAAGTCGGTTAGGAGCTGAAAACAGCCACCTGCCATTCTTTTCTGCATCTGGCAGTCGTAGGCGGCCCGCTTGGGCTTTTGTTATATGGGAGGCGGGCCGCATGGCCCTTCAGATCAGGTTACACATGTTTTTCGTTATTGCATTTTGGTCCTTGGTCCCCCGAAAGGTCGTTTTCACTACAATTCTTGCATTATGAGGCTTCAATATTAACATATGGGGGCTTTAGGGATTATACCATCTTTGTTAAGTCCTCGGGTAACTTTGTGATCACCCGAAAAGCCCTAAATTTCAATGATAACGATTCTAACCCTCACACACGAATTTTATCACAACTTTCTCATACGGTAACGAAACTTGGTGAAATTTTTATGGTACATTCTAGTGAGCATATTTAATCGTTACAAGGCTTCGGGTTTGCTAAAAGGTCACTCAGAGGTATATCTTAAACATGTTGACACATTTAACCCCTGTAGTTTGTAATCTCTCACTTTCTTTCACAATTCGTTTCGTATGATCCATGATCCATTCGTTTAAGGTTATAAACATCATGTAGGGTTATTGTAAAGTATATTTATTCATTGTTGACACTTTGAACCCATATATTTACACAGTTTCCCTGTTTGTCAACTTTGGTCCTTCAAGAACATTCTTTCACACGTTCAAACCTATGACACGTGTCAACATGTTATAGGACGTAAAATTTCGAGGTGTTACAGAGCCAAATGAGTTGTAAGTAAAAAATATTATACTTGATGCATAATCATAATCAACTGTTTAACACATTATTTTTATAAAAAATGAAAAGTAGACAAAGGGTGCTGCAAGTAGATCCAACCTGGCCCGACCCATTTGGGTTTGTACAGAAATTAGACATGTTTCTACCTAAACATGCTCTTAACCTCACCCAACCTGTGCCACTCACCAAAATTCCACTTCTATTTTTATCCAACCAGCACAATAAGGGTTAGCTAAGATTTATCTCATTGAAATCCAAAAAAAAAAAAAATGTATTGCACGAGAAACATTGCTAATCTGCTATGGATGTACATCTACCCGTCTCTTGAACTTAAGGTAGGTCCGATCAGCATTAAGAGCTTTGTCTTAATTTTCTCTTTCCCACGCTTACTCAAGTTCATGCTCATATTAGTATATTACTATCACTTTGGTTATCTTCGATATTAAGTGAAGAAATGCTTGCAAACACAGAGGAAACATAATAAGTTGTACTTGCTTGCTTCTCATATTCTGTGAAGTCTGCTCCAAGCTGATAAACAACATGATAAGTTGTTGCATAAAGAAAGGCAAGTTATAAACAACTGATATTCCACAAAACCATAATTAAGAGAATTCTTACCAGCAAATGAAGAAATAAATTCAACCAACCATCCTCCTCCTCTCCAAATCCGAATATCCCAACTCTCAATATGCCTTTTTAAAGCATTGGAACTTAGCCCAAACTTGTGACATTGGTTTAACCTGTAACTCCTTGTGGCATGTTGCTGATTTCAGCAAGGTTTTACGAAGGTTAATCTATGCCATCTTAAAAGCCTGTTGGAACACATTTTCAAAGGGTTTACAAATAATAGGACCCCCAGGTAGTGAAACACCACATCTACTATCATTACCATCATTAAAGCAATCCTACAGTCTAAGTCGATAAAGAACTTCAGCCAAATGTGCCTTGTTGTTTGCATTCAAGAAAATCTGTGATATTAATACAAATAGGTTTAAAGAAGTTCGCCGCGTTGCGGCGAATTTCTTTTGTTATTTAGTCTGTGTTTCCATGTGTTTTGAAATCACTACGAGCATTTTGCGAACGGAACTGCTGACAAGAATAAAAAGAAAAAATAGAAAAAAACACTAAAAGATAACCGAAAGAAAATCAACAAAAAAAGTTGTATGGTAACGATGTTGTTCGTATGAAACCCGTGGTCAGAGATGAGCAAATTCTTATGGGTACCGATACCAAATTTGCCGAACCGAAAGATCTTAAGTACCAATTTGGTACCGACTTTTGGCGTTCCTGGTACCGGTTCGCTACCGTTTTTTACCTTCATATACCGATACCGTAACCGGTATTTTCGGTATCAATTCCGATTCTGTATCGGTTGGCACCAAGCTCATCACTACCCCTGAAACTAAAAAAAGAAAAAAAATTAAAAGTTGAAGAAAATCAACAAAGAAAAGTTGTACGTTACCGTTGTTCGTACGGTAACCATGATCAGGGATGAGCAAATGGTACTGGGTAGCAGCACTGAATTTCCCGAACCAAAAGATTTCCAGGCACCAACTTTTGGCATTTTCTGTATTAGTGCCGGTTTTTACCTTCATGTACTGATACCGAACAGGACCGTACCGGTATTTTCGATACCAGTACTGGTTCGATACCGGTTGACACCAAGCTTATCTCAACCCCTTATATTAAAAATAGGATTAAAGTTAAAAAGTAAAGAAAATAACTATTATAATATTAAAAGAATAAAAGTATTAAAAAACTATATATTATTATAATATTAAAATCACAATTCATTTCAATTTGTTTGTTAATATACAGTAATGATACTTGACAAAAATCAAGAAGTTTGTATTCGGTCAAAAACAGTAAAACTTACAACTTTCCTTATGGGCAGGCTATGTAATGTAACAGACTTCTCAAAACCGGGTTAGGTTTCAGATATTCATAGGTCAATCTCTCATGGACAAAACTGTCGATTATCAAATTCATAACATTATATTTTGAAGTTTATCCAGGAACATAAAATATGGAAGGAGTTGGTACCTATGGTAGTCACCTTGGTCGAAATCATAGTCGAAAGCCTCTACAATGAAACAACTGTTAGCTTTATAGTTTGTTTCAAATGATAGATGATAATGAATGATTGAGTGATTTAATAAAGATTGATTATATCATACTCAAAGATCAACCATTGATGTCCTGCAATCCCTATAGAGTTAAGCCTTAATTTATAGAGCTTTGCATTCATCTATATTGATCTTGTTGACCATATACTCATAACAAATTAAAATATTTATTAAACATAAACTGATTAGTAAAAAAAGGGTGATGTATAATTGGAATTGAATAATTTATCCTCTAGAATGCTTGAATAAGCTTTTTTAGTTGTAGTCCAAAAGCCCTTTGCTTCAAGAAACATTACGTCTAACCTACATGCATGACATAGCTATTACTAAGATCCACGAACTGGGAATTGGAAATTACCTACTCCAAGATATATTTGAATGATGTTAACATGATCCTTAGCATGTTACTTACCATAAACCAGAGAAAGACTAACCATTTAGCTTCTAATTCTTGTAATCCAAACACATTGTGCATAGGGTCATTAGTAATCCATGTATAACCTTCAATTAAACAAATAAAAAAATAGAATTCATATATCATATTGGCAGCATATTAAACTAAAACACGACGTGGAAGTTAAGTGAAGCCCAAAACGGACTAATTTATTACATTAAAAATACCTAGCAGTTCCGCCAAAGGGAGGTTGTAGTTGAGAAGTAGAATCCAACGCCAACCTGGGTCATGAAACGAGAAGTAATCGAAGACTCAAACGCTTTAAAACAATACCCAACCAGTAACCAACATCGTCTTACTTCGATAATCTTGAATCAGATATTAAACATCTCAAAATTTTCAAATTTGACTTCATTACCTGAACAACAACGGAGCACCAGGAATCAGATTTCATCATCCGTCGGTGGCAACAACTTTCAAAGACATAAGTGCAATAAAATAACATCATTAAAGGTCGAAATCTTGAAAATTTTCAATTAGAGAGAATAAAAAACTACCAGAGGGATCCAATGCATTATTACTTTAATATTTTCTAGAAAAACTACCAGTGGAGTGGATTTGAATCAAAACAAAATACATAACGAATTAAGAATATTATAATATAACTTTTTATTTACATTATGCCTAAAAATGCTAAATTAGCTTATGAACAATCAGAAGCAAATCGGAAGTCTTGAATATGATGACGATACTTGCGATGATCGTTGTGGTCACCGTTGGTCCAGCCTCTAACCACCGTTGGGACCCTAGTCCTCTGCACCGGAGTGCATCAGATGTGGTGGAACCATTGTCGGGAACTTGTAGCAAACAGTATTGCTCTGTAATCATCTTTGTTTTAATGAAAATATTTTCTCTATGTATTGATCAGAATCATCATTACGCGGACCAATCTAACAACCGATGGAACATACAATTGAAGGAGGACTTACCAGAGCTTCGTCGGAGTCTTCGCCAAAACCCTAGCCGCCATCGCCGGAAGAAGTGGCTAGGGTTTTCTATCATCTTCTTCCTCCTCGTTTTAACATTGGAACAATCGAAGATGTTTATGTGGCTCTTGTAGACCACCGCCTTATGGAAGGTTGTAACCGAATCATTACCACCGTCACTCTCGCGTGCTCCATCTGTCTTCACCGCGCCAGGGTATGGTTGGCTGAGCCTTAGCACCTCCGCTGCCACCCTCATATTTCTCTCCCGATCTCGCTCTTGTTTGTTCTCCCTTTTTGTTTATCTCTCTATCTCCTGGAAGAGGGATTGATGTGGTGAGAGTGAGAGCATAAATTTAGGCATAAATTTCGAAACCTTATTTCAAAATTTAAAAGTCACAATTGATGGAGCCAAATCTGATTCCTGGATACATATTTCTTAGCATGAAAACTTTTTGTTTAGAGTTTCGTTAAAGATAACAAGGGATTAAAATGTAATTAAGACGGAGGTGTTAAAATGTAATCAGTGTTTAAAAGATTAATTTCATTTGAAGGATGTACCCTATTCATGAATTAAGGTGAAAAAAAAATCATATTTTTTATCTTAAAATGTCCCCCCTCATGCATTATTTATACTGCATTATTTACATTCATTTGAAGGTTGTACATCAAAGCATTATCGACTTGTACCTTTTAATCCGTGCGTCGATATTGAACAAGACAACTACCGAAACGTCGACAAAATGTGTAGGTCATCATGCTATCTTTGGATTTTTTTTAAACAATATAGTTTATAAGATATGTCAAAAATAAGTAAAAAAAATTATAAGTTTGTTGTGGAGTGGTGAATTGTAACTAATTATCTAAAATTTAGATAAAACCTTAGGGATTTGAATGTAATAAGTTCAAGGATTTAAATGTAATAGATTGAGGGACTAAAAAATAATTATGGATTAAAAGACCACTTTACCCTCATTTTAGGGGTTTATTTATAAATAAGGGGGGAAGAAGTTCTTAACTTTTGGGAATCCCTCCCTTATGCATTATAATATAGTATAGATGAGAATATAGATGATTATAGAAGAGGTGGAGTGTATTGTAGTTGGATGTGGTAAAAAAAAATTGAAGTGTGAGTTTTATAGTGAAAAAATATTTTTTTTTTACACATAGTCGTTGGCCAACGGCTAGTTTGGTTTGGCCATTGAGAGCCCGCCATGTCATATTGATAGACCCGCCCCACGCCTGGCCTTAAACTCCCGCCCCTTGGGCCACCCCAAACCCAAGCCCACGGGGTGGTGGCTTGGGCGTTTTCAGCCAACCCACGCCCCAACCCCCGCCCCATACCCCACAGTCTTACCCGGTAGCGAGGCGTGAAACCATGCCGGATAGCTTCAATGTCACACCACCGCGAGCGATCACCAACACTGAATTTGCGGCATGTAGGGCTGCAAACGAACCGAACGAACACAAACAAGACCTTGTTCGTGTTCGTTTGTTGAGAAATATATGTGTTCGCGAACCGTTCACGAACATTTATCGAACGAGATTTTATGTTCGTGTTCGTTTGTTAAGGAAATGAACTTGTTCATGTTCGTTCGTTTGTGTTTGTTTGTTTATTTTAGGCAACAAACAAAAACGAACGTTGATGAACACAAATGAGCACAAACTGATGTTCACGAACACAAATGGAAACAAACGAACACAAACAATCGTTTCATGAACAGAATATATAATACACTGACACTTATTGGATATTTAATTTGTCGGAATTTTGAAGTATTTAAATAGATATAAAAACTAAAAACACTAACGAACTATTGAACACAAACGGACACGTTACCGAACGTTCACGAACATAAACGAACGAACACGACCTTTGTTCATGTTTGTTCATTTAACTAAACGAACGAAATTTCTTGTTCGTGTTCGTTTGTTTAATAAACGAACACAAACGAACTTCCCGCCAAACGGTTCACAAACTGTTACGTTTGGTTCGTTTGCAGCCCTAGCGGCATGTCAATGCGAAGAAATTAGACCAAACAGTAAAACATGGAAAATAAGAACTAAGTCGATCTAGGCACCGCACGTTATGACGAACCTGTCAAACGAGAAAAAAATAGATGGCGTAAAAATGTTGAACCACACACGCACATTGCGACGTGTTAACCTGCAAAACTTAGAACGAAGCTTAAGACGAAACGTAAAAATGTTGAACCACACACGCATGTTGCACCGTGTTAACTCGCAAAATTTAGAACGAAGCGTAAACCAAAAAAATTGCGAAAGATAAAAAGTATAGGGGGCCAAAGTTGAAGATAAAAAAAGTTGTGAGGTTAAACTGCAAAAGTGAAAAGTTTTGGGTTAAAAGTAAAAATTCAAATAGTTCTGGATTAAAAGTAATTTATCAAATACTTTTGGACTAAAGTTAAATTTATTTTGAAATACTCCCCAAAATTAGGTAATATGCACAAATAAGTTGCTAATTTATAGTATTTAAATTTAAATTTATAAATTTAAGAATAAAATATAAATCTTTTTGAAAGTTTTTTAACAATAAAATGGAATAGCAGCTATCAGCATGTTTTACTTTCATTATTTTGATGAGGTTAGTTTCGTCGTCTTAAGTTTAATTGTTTTTATTTTTTATAAAACACTATCTTTGTTATCAATCGTCAACTCATAATGGCCCTACTATTTGTTGTTTTCTACTCTATTTCTTTTTTCTCACCAATAGGGTGATGGTCCATTGGCAAAGGCAAAACCTTTAAACACCTTAAAAGGAGAGGTCTTGAGTTCAAGTACCATAGACGACAAGAATAAAAGAAATTTGCCGTTCAATTTTTTTTTCTTTTTTTTCTTTTTTCTCGCTTATTGCTCTGCCATTCTAACGATATCTTTCAGTAAGTCGTAGATAGTCGAATACCACTGCAACATAGTTAAATAACAAAACAAAAGGTTGGAGGCCCGTCGCACCTATTAAAAAAAAGAGAAGATGAAAGTGAAAGATAAGGCATTCATGTGACACTATAGATGAATCAAACATCATGTAATGTTTAAAACACAAATGTCAGGTCATAAAGGATGTCTAGCTTAAATATTATTAACATATTTTACCACATTGAGTATGAATGACTGAATGAGATAACTATACAGCTAAAAATGCTTGAGTGGGAACAATCCTTATCCCATAATATATGACCTCATGAAAAGTTTTTACTTGGACGATTAAAAAATATATATAAAAGCGGACAATATTGGATGTATAAGTGATGTAACATACGGTTTGGCCAAGATATTGACTTGTATAAAAAGAATAAAAAACTTTAAAGAGATTAAAAAAAAAAAAAAAAAAACAAAGGTTGAAATGCAAGACAGGTTTTGACCACAATTTACATTTCTATTTTGACCTATGCAAACACACATTCCTTGTTTCAAGCTAAACCAATGAACTAATCCTAACTATTTACATGTCCCTTCTTCTTGATTCTCTGTCCATTTGAGAGTCTTCAATTAGATTTAGAAAAATAATTAAAAAAAATATATAAAACAAAAAAATATGAAGATCAATAATCACATTCTTGTTATCATCTCCATTCTTTCTCTCTTTTTTGTTGTCTTAATAGAAGGTAAAGAAGTAGATGAAATATACGATGAAGTTAGCAACGAATTTGGCCGGAAACTTGATGAAGCCGCCGATAAGCTTGGTCCGCTTTCATCAATGGATTTAGAACAACTTGAAGAGGCAAAAGATGCATTTGGGCCAATTCCATCATTTGAAGAAGCTACAGAGGCTTTAAGCCCATCCTCATCCTCCATTCTTAAAAAAGCGAAAGAGGCCCTCGGCCCAATTTCACCGTCAACTATCGA
The DNA here is from genome assembly GCA_030545235.1 of Helianthus tuberosus. Classification (NCBI taxonomy): domain Eukaryota; kingdom Viridiplantae; phylum Streptophyta; class Magnoliopsida; order Asterales; family Asteraceae; genus Helianthus; species Helianthus tuberosus. The sequence goes on along the minus strand of CM060352.1, from coordinate 194,618,332 downwards.
TGACGCACAAGAGGCCCTAGGCCCAATTTCACCTGCCGCTTTAGAAAAAGCAAAAGAGGCCCTAGGCCCGATTTCACCTTCCACTATAGAAGATGCGAAAAAGGCTCTCGGGCCCGCTTCATCTAAAGCAAAGGAGACTCTCGGCCCGTCTTCATCTGGAGTCATAGATAAGGCTAAAGAAAAAATCGACTCGATTGCATCTTGGATTACTCAAAACAAGGAGGATACATCTTCTGAAGCTCCAAGCGCACCCACGCCTTCAGCCCCTAACGCCACACCTTTGGATCCGTACGGGGTCTTAGATGGCGCTAAAGAAAAATTTGATTCACTTATCGACTCCATCACCGAAGAAAAAGAACAAATATCACCGTCGCTAGCAGAGGAAGCCCAAAAGGAATCTAGCCCGGTTTCTTCCAAAGATAACGACAAAGCCCAAAACAAAATGGGCCCAAGTTCTGCTCCAAGCCCAGATTCATCTAAAGAGTCAGATCTTTCTAAAATCATAGATAAGGCTAAATCTCTTTTTAACAACAAAGAGGAAATATCTTCTGAGTCACCCTCCATTTCGGTCAAAGCCCCAAACGAACAGGGCCCGATGTCTTCGGTTAATGAAGATGTATCAAGCATGATATCTGTCCCGGCCTCTGGGCCCGTTTTACCTTCAGCTTTAGAGGAAGCAAAAGACGCGATAGGTTCATATTCTTCTAAAGCTATGGATGCGGCAAAAGAAAAATTTAGCACAATTTCATCGTATTTATCCCAAAACAAACTGCAAAAACCACCCGGATCGGACATTAAGCTCCATTCGACTTCTGTATACCTTGACCACGATGTTGCTTTGGCTGTAGAGTCGTTGATTAAGCAAGCACAAACAAACACACAGTTAGCTATGGACGAGGCTAAAACGATAGTGAGTGATCCAACTATTGATCCATCGGGTACTGCGAAATGCGTGGAGAAATGTATGGCTCATTATGGATCCTGCGATAAAAAACTGAACAAGGCCTTGGAAGATCTTACGAGTCGCAATGTGGAAGTGCTCAAAGATGATATTACAGAAGTTGAAGGAGAAATACAAGCATGTCAAAAGTGCTTTTTAGAGAATACAAAAATGCAATCTATGTTTAAAGATCTGGAGGATGCTACGATTAAGGCTACTCGCGAATGCTTAAACGTTATAGATCATTCTGGTTGAACTTAAACTTTGTATATGTTCAAATCACTATTTAGTTGTATAGTATACACATGTTTATAATCTTAGACATATAACATATAAAATCTGGTGTTAAAGTTAAACCATACATGAACTAGAAGAACCCTATATCATTAATTGGTAAATATTCGATAGACGTATTTACCCTTACTAAATAAACAATGGGTTTCCCTTTGGGTGTATAAATAGAGATTACTTGAGAGAGTTTTGGGTAACACAATAATCATAACAGCACCAATCTCGTCCCCTACACTCTCTCTCTAAAATCGTGATCATCATGATCACCTAAGCCAACAGTGGCGGATCTAGAAAATAATTATAGGGGCAACGTTTCAAAAAAAAATCTACAGGGGTAGCAAAATCGAAAAAACGTCATTTTTTCCAAAATTTACACTACCGTCAGAGCGTCAAGGGGCAGCGGAGGCTACCCCCCTCGGACTAGGCGCCGACTAGGCGCCGAGTTTGACCGAGGATGACTAATTGAGTCCGCCTAGGAGGGGTTCCGAGGACCGAGTACTCGGCCTTGGAATCGGACTTTTACAACACTGGGTGTATCCGCCCCTGTAAGCCATCATAACTGTACACTCTAAACGGGAACTCAGTCAATCAAAAACATGTCTACCTCCTTCACTGCGGTTGGTGGCTAAATCAGGTACACACGTTTTATCTTCTTGTTTCTATCATATTTCTCTAAAGAATCGATCAACAACTAGATCAACAAGTAGATCAACATAACCAAAAGATCACAATTTATTTATAACCAAAAGAACTATATCACAATAACCATAGTACCATACTGACAGTCATATATACATAAAACTAAAAACCAAGAACTTTCAAATCACATGTTCAAACTTCAAACAACAAAACACCTAGTAGACAGCCATAATGTAACAAAACCCGAGATCAACACTAAAACATATCGATATCCAATGCAGTAACGGGCTGAACCGGGCAAGGCAGCTGCCATACCAGACCGCTAACCTCTTGCGCAACATACAACACATTGTTCAACAACCGCAGCCTATCCGCCAAAACTGTAAGCTGAGCTCTCATAACATTATTCTCTGAATTAACCACAATAAACGCTCCGGTAGCACCGTCAATTTTACGCATCATAAACGTGTTTTCATCCTTCAACTGGTTGACTTGAACTCGTAGTTCATCCAGTTGTTGTTGCTTCTTCTTCCTGGACCTACGAGCAGATTCTCTGTTCGACATCAACTTCTTCATCTTCTTTTCGTCATACTTCAGATGCTGATTTTGCTTTAATGACGTCATTAATGGAATTGGGACGGGTACGGGACAAGCATACGGGACACGGTACCCGTATTTTGTTGGATCGGTTCTGTTCAAACATGAAGGAAAACATAAAAAACATACCTGTTACAGCAGATAGTGCAGTGGAGAATCCAGTAATGGAGTTCGACATGCTTGTCATCATGATCTGGTTCCTCCTTAGGGTGCTGACTGATGATGGGGCTTAGAGAACCGAAAAGGGTATCGGTTAGGAGATGGAGGACGAATTTGATGTTATGCTTATGGGGTGTGTAACTGTGTAACCCTTTAACCTCCACTTAATTCTCCTTATATAAGCACCCAGGAGGAAACCTAATTAGTCACTAAGGGTAATATGGTCCATCAACAATTACCAACTAATTTAAATAATAGGTTATTATATATTTTGATCTATATTATGTAAATGATTATAATGGCTATAGATTAAATATTGTTACATAATATATTTAATCTTACATTCTCCCACTTAGCCAAGTAATCATTTACTATGAGTATTAGATAAGCCTGATAAGGAGTTAACACTCATTTTAGCCTTAAACAAGTACTATAGCAGAGAAATACAGCCGTTGAATCATTATGCGACTCAGGACCCCCATTAATCATACTATAGCCTTAATTTAAAACCTAATCGTCATGATCAAAATACGCGTAAGCCCTTTGTTTGATTTGTAACTTTATTTTGTCAATATGCCATTATACCGGTTGAACATATTCTAAGAGACATACAAAATCAAACTGAGGAAATTTCATTAACATAAAACATAAGCTAGTACAATATGCTCAAATAAGGTCTTTACAAAATCCCATATTACGAACATGTTCTTCATAAACCTTAGGAGGGAGACCTTTAGTCATCGGATCCGCAAACATATCCTTAGTACTAATATACTCGATACAAAGATTATTTTCCTCAACTCGTTCACGTACGAACAGATATTTTGTATCGAGATATAAACCAGCTCCAGTCGAACTGTTACTGTTCGAGAAACTAACGGCAGCTGAATTATCACAGTAAAGCTTCAATGGTCTAGAAATGGAATTAACGATTTTGAGTCCAGTGATCAGATTTCTAAGCAACATTCCATGACAGGTTGCGTTATAAACTGCAATGTACTCTGCCATCATTGTGGAAGTTGTGGTCAACTGTTGTTTATGACTCTTCCATGAAATAGGGCCGCCTGCTAACATAAAGATATAGCCCGAAGTGGATTTCTTGTCATCTTTGCATTTTGCAAAGTCAGAATCAGAATAGCCCACCACTTCTAAATGATCACTTCTTCTATAAGTCAGTTTATAGTCTTTCGTCCCTTGCAGATATCGAAGTACCTTCTTAGCTGCTTTCCAGTGATCTAGGCCAGGATTAGTCTGATAACGGCCTAGCATTCCAGCAATATAAGCGATATCTGGGCGAGTACAGACTTGAGCATACATCAAGCTCCCGACTACTGACGCATAAGGTATCTGGCTCATTTGCTCCTTCTCAACCTCTGTTGTCGGACACTGGAATGAACTGAAAACATCTCCCTTAACTACTGGAGCGACGGAGGGTTTGCACTGTTGCATGTTATATCGTGTAAGGACACGATCTATGTAGGCCCTTTGGGACAATCCTAAGATCCCTTTGTGTCTATCTCGGTGAATTTCGATGCCAATGACGTAAGAAGCCTCTTCGAGATCCTTCATGTCGAAGTTATGCGAAAGTAACCGCTTCGACTCATGCAACATGTCTAAACTATTACTTGCCAATAGAATATCATCTACGTAAAGGACAAGAATAGTAAAGTTGCTCCCACTCATCTTGAGGTAGGTGCATTGATCCACTTGATTCTTCATAAAACCTTGCTTCTTCATGACTTCATCAAACTTGAGGTACCATTGACGTGATGCTTGTTTTAACCCGTAAATGGATTTCTTCAACTTACAGACTAGATGCTCCTCACCTTCAGGTTTAAAGCCTTCAGGTTGTTTCATGTAAACATCTTCGTCCAAATCTCCGTTAAGGAAAGCGGTTTTAACGTCCATCTGATGTAACTCCAAATCAAAATGAGCTACTAGGGCCATGACGATCCTTAATGAATCTTTACGAGAGACAGGTGAAAACGTCTCTTGATAATCAATTCCCTCTTTCTGAGTGTAGCCCTTTGCAACCAATCTCGCTTTGTAGCGTTCAACGTTCCCATTCGGATCCAGTTTTGTTTTGAATACCCATTTACATCCTACGCGTTTGGCTCCATTGGGTAATTCTACCAAATCCCAAACGTCATTTTTCTTCATGGATTCAAGCTCATCAATCATTGCTTTATTCCATTCAGAAGACTGATCACTGCTAATGGCTTCATTGTAAGAGATAGGATCATTGAGCTTTCCGGGATCCATTTCAGTCAGGTAGGTAACATAATCATCCCAATTAGTAGGCCTTCTTTGCCTAGATGACCTCCTGAGTGGATTATCGGGTTCAGCGTTATCTTGGTTTTGAGCGTTTGATGTGCCTTCGTCATGAGGTATAATGGGTTCTGATTGTAGAGGTGAATTTGGAGTTGGTGCAGTAGCTTCAGGTACAGTAGTTGCATTGGGTACAAGAGGAGTAATCGGAGTAATGGTAAGCGACGAGTCTCTCCCCCCCGCGTCTTGTACTTCTTGCAATTCTTCGTAAGGGTTGGTACTGCTCCCACTGACCTTGAAATCCTCCAGGAACGCGGCACGCTTGGTTTCAACAATACGGGTGACATGGGAAGGACAATAGAAACGATAACCCTTAGAGTTCTCAGGATACCCGATAAAGAAACAGGTAACTGTTTTAGGGTCAAGTTTCCTTAGGAAAGGATTGTAAAGTTTTGCTTCAGCAATGCAGCCCCATACTTTCATATATTTAAGACTCGGTTTCCTTCCTGTCCAAAGTTCATAAGGAGTTTTAGGGACAGACTTAGAAGGAACTCTATTGAGTATATGAACAGCTGCTTTTAATGCTTCAGTCCAGAGGAATAATGGTAAATTAGTGTTGGCTAACATACTGCGCACCATGTTCATAAGGGTACGGTTTCTTCTTTCAGCGACACCGTTCTGCTGAGGTGTACCAGGCATAGTGTATTGGTTCACAATCCCTTGGCTCTTACAAAACTCATAAAATGGACCAGGAGCTTGACCCACATCAGTATGTCTCCCATAATATTCACCGCCTCTATCTGATCTCACAACTTTAATCTGACGATCTAATTGCTTTTCAACTTCAGCCTTATAATCTTTAAAAGTTGTAAGAGATTCAGACTTCTCCTTAATAAGATACAAGTACATGTAACGAGAATAATCATCAATAAAAGTGATAAATGAAGTATGTCCTGTTATGCCAGCGATTTGGTAGGGACCACTAATGTCAGTATGAATGAGTTCTAATAAATTAGAGCTCCTAGTGGCACCTTTCTTATTCGCTAATGTCATTTTACCCTTAAGACATTTGACACATGTTCCAAAATCAGAGAAATCGAGAGGAGGTAAGACTTCATCCTTTACAAGACGATTTAATCGTTCTTTTGAAATGTGGCCTAAACGCTGATGCCACAACATGGATGAAGTTTCTAAGTCTCGTTTCTCTTCCATCTTTGTGAGTGATTCATTAATGTTTTATGACAACAAAGATTTGGAAAAGTTATCTTCTAGTTCTAATCTATAGAGACCACCATCCAGAACACCAGTACCATAAAGAACAGAATTATAGAGGATAGAGAGTTGGCGATGACCATGGGAAACAATAAAACCGTCCATGTCTAACTTTGGTCCTGATACAAGGTTCCGAGTTACCTCAGGAACATATAAGGTATCATAAAGTTTAATACATAAACCAGTTTTCATAACTAATTGTAATGTTCCAATGGCCTTCACTTCTAATTCTCGATCATCCCCAACCTTAAGCGTTCTTTGGTTTCTTTCCAGCTTCCGGATTGAAAGGAATCCCTGAGTAGAATTGGTAACATGAACCATAGAACCAGAATCAAACCACCAAGAATTAGCAGGAACACTTAAATTATAGGACTCAAGTATCATAAAATAACCGTTACCTTTCTTAGCCAGCCACTCCTTAAAATCAGGGCACTCCTTCTGCATGTGTCCTGTCTTTTTACAGAACTTGCAGCGGATACTGCCTAAGGAGTTCTTAGAGCTGGAGGGTGCACTTGTATTAGGATGAGGGTTAGGCCTTTGGACTTTTGAAGCATCCTTCCTTTGATGATTGTTCTTCCTCTTCTTAGAGTTGGAGGTAGTGAAGTTTGCAACATCAGTATGGCGATCCATCCTCATACGCTCTTCCTCCTGTACGCACATGGCGACCAGCTCACTCATCGTCCATTTGTCCTTCTGAGTGTTGTAATTGATCTTGAATGCTTCAAAGGACGAATGAAGCGAAGTAATGATGAAATGAACAAGGAAACCATCACTGATTTCCATTTCCAGCCCCTTCAGCTTATTGGCCATGTCATTCATCATCATGATGTGCTCGCGAATGCCGCTCCTCCCATCATACTTAGTTGTCACCAGCTTGAGAATAAGAGTACTAGCGTGTGCTTTAGACGTCCCCTTGAACTGAGCCTCCACATGTTCCAAGTAGGTTTTAGCATCTTCAGAATCAGGAATAGCTCATCTGATTGGATTGCTGATGGACTGCTTCATAAACATGAGAGACATGCGGTTACACCTAGTCCACTTATCATGAGTTAACTGCTCAGCAGCAGTACTTGTGGCAGTAAGATCCGCTGGCTTATTCTCTGTTAGAGCATAATCAAAGTCCAGCAGCCCAAGAGTAAGCATGAGAGCATCCTTCCATGCAGCAAAGTTATCACCAGTCAAAGGTGGAATCCCGCAGTTGGGTGCTGATAGTGGAAATAAGATGAGCAAGTTATGATACTAAGGAAGAAATCCTAATGTGATCTAAGGGCACGTTAAACTAAGGCAGGCATAAAAAATGACCATTTTACATTATGAAGCTGTGATATTGTCTATTACTAACATCAAAATAATAGACTTAGCTAAAAAATTCTACTTAAACGAAGACAAAACAGCTTTGGCCAGAAGTGTAATCATTTAAGCATATGTGCAAAGTGGTTGTAACAAATCAGCTTTGGCCAGAAATTGAAGCAATCACTTTAGTTATGCACTTGTTGAGTATGCCATCTATGAATGAATTAAATCAGTTTTGGCCAGAAATTAAGACATTCATGCTTATGATGCACACACAACATAGCTTTCGTAATACTTGAACGATAAGTAGATGTATCAAGTCAGCTTTGGCCAGAAATGATATATCAAAAACTCATTCAAGTTAAGCTATTATGGTTTTGCAAAACATTATCTGATTCTGATTAATTAACTAAGTAAATTACAAAACCATTTATTTAATAGCAAACCACCCGTTAGCGCGGATCGAAATGACTAATTTCGAATCCATTTCGGATAGTCCGCAATGGCTGATTTCGAATCCTTTCGGATGTGTCCAAAACGCGTAAGTCGAATCATTTCGGATGATTTCGAATGATGCTTAGTCCGAAATTGGTCCGAAATGGTGATGCTTATCCGAAATGATCCGTAATGGTGATGTTTAGTCTGAAATCAATAACTTATGATGAACCCTAAATTAGAAAATTTAAACATCCATCCGAAATGCATCAGTAATGATCCGAAATCATCCGTAATGATCAGAGATGATCCGTAATGATGAAGCTCCAGATCCGAAATCATCCGTAATGACCAGAGATGATCCGTAATGATGAAGCTCCAGATCCGAAATCATCCGTAATGACCAGTGATGATCCGTAATGATGAAACCTAGATCCGAAATCGTCCGTAATGATCACTGATGATCCGTAATGATGAAACTTAGATCCGAAATCGTCCGTAATGATCACTGATGATCCGTAATGATGAAACTCCACATCCGAAATGGTCCGTAATGATGAAATTTACATCCGTGATCATCCGAAATCATCCGTAATGAGGATTTCGGATGGCAAAAACGTAATCTGATATGAATTTTTCGATTCTTTTTCCAGATTTTCCGATATAAAACAGAACCGACTAATCAACATATGCTCTGATACCACATGTTGGATCGGTTCTGTTCAAACATGAAGGAAAACATAAAAAACATACCTGTTATAGCAGATAGTGCAGTGGAGAATCCAGTAATGGAGTTCGACATGCTTGTCATCATGATCTGGTTCCTCCTTAGGGTGCTGACTGATGATGGGGCTTAGAGAACCGAAAAGGGTATCGGTTAGGAGATGGAGGACGAATTTGATGTTATGCTTATGGGGTGTGTAACTGTGTAACCCTTTAACCTCCACTTAATTCTCCTTATATAAGCACCCAGGAGGAAACCTAATTAGTCACTAAGGGTAATATGGTCCATCAACAATTACCAACTAATTTAAATAATAGGTTATTATATATTTTGATCTATATTATGTAAATGATTATAATGGCTATAGATTAAATATTGTTACATAATATATTTAATCTTACATATTTAACCGGTACTGTATCAGTATCGAATTTTTCGTACCGAATTTTTTTCATTACCGAATCGGTACCTACTTTTTGGCATTTTCGGTACCGGTACTTTTGGTTCGGTACCAATTCGGTATGGTACCGATATTTTACCAAAATTTACCTTTAAATATCGGTACTGAGCTCATCCTAAGGTGGGCCAATGAAGCCAGTGATTTTCTAAAGTGGAGGTTATGTGTTGGAACAGGGGCGGGCCTATAGTGTTACAAGGAGTAACCTCCGTTGCCCCTTGACACTCCGACGGTAGTGTAAATTTTGGAAAAATTTGACGTTTTTTCGATTTTGTTACCATTTTTTTTGAAACGTTAACCCCATGTGGATTTTCTAGATCCGTCACTGTGTTGGAATCGTAGCAAAATTATTTTGGGTTGAATTAGGTATTTTATCATAGTGGACTTTTGGACGATGAGTTTTCTCTTAAGTGGTGACGGACCTTGTCATTTGTATTCGTGGACGTAGATAGTTTTTTACCATTAAGTTACCCGAATGATTAGACATTTGTTAACCTTTAAAAAAAAGGAGGGTTGGTATAATAGGATTTTTGAATTTTGATACAACTTTTATGGGTGGGTTGGTATAATGGTATCTTTCAAGTTTAAGGATGGAATAATACCACTTTTAAGAGCCATTAACAAGGAATATTAGTATTAAAATATTACCTTTTGTGATGTGATAGTATCAAATACAAACTACAAACTACAATTCGTCTAAAAAGTGTGAATCATTTAAAAAAGTGTCATGTGACATCTAAATAGTTATTGGAGAATGGGTAAAATAATAACATAAATAATATCAATTATATTGAATTTCCTATAATTGTGTTAACGAGCAATTAGGTTTTTTTTTGGATCCTCCTTTTGTTTTTAATGTGTTAATATAATTCTCCAGAAAGAAAAGTGCTGATATAATTTGCATATGTGCTAAAATCAATTATCTTGTTAAATTTAATATTTTAATAAAATCCAGAAATGCTACTTTCATGTATGTGTTAATTTTAACTTTTTAAGTGCTAGGATATGTTTTCGTAGTTTTTAGGATAAAGTGATTTGTACCGTAGTCATCCCCGTAATAAATTCTGTCGAGTAACTTATCATGGATATCTAAAATTATAAATTTTCAATAATAGTAGGATGAGATCAGAATTAACAAATATCACAAAATCTTGCTTTTTAATACATATCTTTAATAGTATTCTAAAGTATAACCATTCTGCTAGTACGTCCTACAAGTAAACTTACAATTTTTAAAGAGTTGCATGATATTTATATACTATTCATAATTTATGTTTCATGTTGTATTGTATATTTATTAGTACTTATCGTTAGTCTTAGAGTAAATTTCACTTTTTGTCCTTTGTGTATTACCTGAATTCTGAAACGTACCCTTTAAAAGTTTTAGTTTTGGTTTATGTCCTTAAATCACATGTTATATATCACTTTAAGTCCTTTACATCAAACTGAGTTAAATAATTCAGTTAGGTTTATTTAATGCAAGGATATTATTGGTATTTCACCTTATTTATTTTGTTTTTAAAAATAAATCAAAACAATTAAAGGTGAGATCCACTTTACAAAGCTTCAAAACTTCATCTTTCCCACACCCCATGTTTTCTGGTCATCTTCTCCGGCGGACTCTTTTTTCGGGCCCTGTTGGCCTTTATTTGTAATTAATGAAAGTTCAGATTTCATTCAAATCTTTCTCAATTATAAAACCCACAAACGACCCTGTTGGCCGGTATCAGAGCGTAGGATTATCTCCCATTGTTTCCAAATAACGAAGAACATATCAGTTCATGTTCATCCCCTGTTTTGCGAATTGTAATAGAGGACACAGAATTTGGAAACCATAATTGTTGTTAAGGAATTCTATCAGTTTAGAATTCATCGCCCAAACATACGATCAAAGGAGGATCGTTTATATATAACCAGAACCGTTTATATGTAACCAGAACCGTTACAGAGGATCGAAATCGAAGATTATCATTTTCCAACGAAAAATTCTGGCGAACCAGAAAACAAACAGTGAACATATAAAGTCAAGAATTAACAGTTAAAATATTCATCCTTTACCCTTATTGCATAATCGAATACATACGAACTTTAATTCGGAATCAAAATCATAAATTTCTGAATCTTTGTTTGTTCGAATCAAAACCGTTCCGGAAAAACGAATTCGAAACAACAACATCAGAAACTTTTGAGGAAGAAAGCATCAAATTATTTTAAGGAAAGTCAGAGTTGGCTTATTTTAAGGAAAGTCAGGGTATAATATATTGTTGTCGGAAATGAAGAGCCCGCCGGAGAAGATGACCGGAGCCGGAGAAGATGACCGGAGCCGGAAATGAAAACCCTTGAAACTTTGTAAAGTGGGTCCCACCTTTAATTGTTTTAATTTATTTTTAAAAAAATAAATAAGGTGAAATACCAATAATACCCTTCCATTAAATAAACCTAACTGAGTAATTTAACTTAGTTTGGTGTAAAGGACATAAAGTGATATAAAACATGTGTTTTTTGGACATAAACTGAAACTAAAACTTTTAAAGGGCACGTTTCAAAATTCAGGTGATACATAAAGGACAAAAAGTGAAATTTACTCTTAGGGGCTGTTTGGCAACATCTGAACCAATAAGTGCTGAATGAATAAGAGGTCTGAATGGGTAAGAGGGTCTGAATGGGTATGTGCTGAACCAGTAAAGTGCTGTTTGGTTCCATATCTGAATGACAGTGTAAAATGACATTTTTACCCCTCCCCACAAAATAAACCCTAGATTTTTTTTCTATAAACCCAATATCATCATCATCATTCATCAGTATTATCACCCCCCTCTTCCCCTTTCTCTCCCTACCTGCAACACCGCCACCATCACCATCATCATCATCATCTCCACCACCAAACCTCCGCCATCATCATCATCATCATCATCATCATCACGGCCGGATATGTGAGAACAAACCTCCGCCATCATCATCATCATCTCCACCGCCATCATCATCATCATCACGGCGGCGCTGAACCTCCGCCGCTGTGTGCCACCGCCATCTTCACTTTTGTGCTTCTTTTTTATTAGAAAAAAAGTAGAACCGGCCAAACGAATTCCCGATTTGGTCTGTTTCACCGGAAATGGACGGTGCTGGTGGCGGCGGCGGTGGTTCGGAGAGGGAGAACAAGATTCCGATGATGTTGTTGATGATGATGATGATAGCGATGGTTGATGGCGAAAGTGGTGGTGTCGGACAGCGGGTTCGAAGCAGGAAGAAGAGAGAGAGATCAGTGAGCTTGTTGTTTTACCGGAGTGGTGGAGGGCGGCGGAGTTGTGGAGGAGAGGAGAGGAGAGGAGGGGAGGAGATGATGGTGTCTGTGTATTGAGGAGATGATGTTTGTATTGTTAGGTCAAGGGGCATGAGTGTCAAATTTCTCATTCAGCATACAAAAGAAGCTGAACCATTCAGCTCTGAACTGAACCATTAAGAGGAGAACTTTTTGTGAACCAAACAGCCCATGCCTCTGACCGATTCAGAGGTAGGCTCTGAATGAATCCATTCAGCGCCAAACAAACAGCCCCTTAGTCTTAAATAAAACTCATAGACTGAAATGTGATAAATGAAACTTTTAGACTAGACCTGTAAACTTTACAATAGTTGAGGGACAACATTTGTAATCAATCAACTCATCCTGAAAACCAAAGGGGGATAAATCCAATTCCAAACGGAAAAACAAACACGAACACAAGTCGGCGTTGTCATCACATCAGGTCAGTTTTATTACCCTCAAACCCTAGGTAGGTATTTGCAACTCGTGTTGTTTGATAATAGGATTCTATGTATACGATTAGAATCAAATTCAACACCACCCGATCCAATTTTCGTTTTAGCAACAGTCTGTGAACTCACGTAAAATGTTAATGATTCTGTTGATGATGCTAGCTAGTTGCAAGTTTGGTATTTGATTGTGTGTTTTTTGACATCATTTTTCATTCAAATTATGAACACAAGTTCTTCTAGGCCTAGGGTTAGGGTTATGGGGTAAAGTTGGGGAAATGTGTTGACAGTGACGATTGTAGAAAGCTAAATGCTGCAGGGTTGTTTAATGACATTTTGGTTTTAGAATGCGCACGCATAGCATGAAGTGGTGATGAGATCGCATGGTGCGACGTGATTCCATGATGCGTGCATCACATGATGTCAGGGCCGGCCCTGAGAATTCATGTACCTTGTTCGAGCTTGAAAAAACGTGCCCTTTCGTCTTAACGAAATTGGGTACTGGGCTCGCTAAAGATCTAAACCTAATGTCAATGGGCTAATAACTAATCTAAACCATAAGAATAGTTTTGTAAGTGAGACTATGTTGGTGTTTGTATGGGTATAACCTATTAAAAAATATACTTTACATATACATATAGGGTTTTTTTCATAAAAAAAGTGCCCTTCGAAATATCGGGCCCTGGCCGGTGGTCCTCCCCGCCCACCCCCAGGGCCGGCCATGCATGATGTGGTCTGATATGGCACCTTTTACGGTTGACTAGTATTTGAACAAATTAGACAGTCATTCCCACCTATGTAGTTAATTTCACCGATGTATCGGCATGGTTTTAAAAAACGTCTGAGGCGTGCGCCTCGAGGCGAAACGGCCAAAAAACGAGTCTGAGGCGCGCCTCATGGTGTTTTTAATGTATATGCGCCTCAGAGGGGCTGAGGCGCTAAGAAAGCTGCACCTCAGGTAGTTAGGTGCGCCTCAGTGGATTTTGATAGTTGTTTTTTATGTTTTTGACTTTTTGTGTCAATTTCAAGCATTTCATTGCTTTTTTAAGTGTGTTTTTGATGATTTTGATGATGAAATTAGTTAGCATTATTATTTTTAGGGTAAATTACTTTTTGAGTCCCTGTGTTTTAGTGGTTTTAACTAGTTGAGTCCAAAAGTAAAAAGTTTAACGACCTGAGTCCCTATAAGCATTTTCATTAACCATTTGAGTCCAATTTTTTGGACTCAAATCGTTATAAAATGAACAAAATTGGACTCAAAACGTTATAAAATAAATGGCTAGGGACTCAGGGCGTTAAACTTTTTGATTTTGGACTCAAATGGTTAAAACCACTAAAACACAGGGACTCAAAAAGTAATTTACTCTTATTTTTATAATATATATAATTTTTATATTTATTTATTAATACCGCCTTGGCCTTACGCCTCGTTTCGTCTCGAGGCTTACGCCTCGTGAGGCGAAGGGAAAACGCCTTGAAACTCGTTTCCATTCTTTTAAACCTTGTGTATCGGTGATATGTTGGTTATGGGTCCCTTGGTGAGATATCAGTGCAAAATATCGGTCAGAATATCGGTATCGATATTATCGGCAATATTGACCGATATATCACCGATTTTTCCGACATCAATACCTTTCTTCTTAGTTCTACCATTTGTCTTTCTTTTTATTGTTGCTATCAGTGTTTTAAGTCTAATGGTTAATTGTTAGTGTTAAATATGAGTTTTTTAAGTCTTAATCAGTTCCTACTTACTCAACTGTTAGTGTTTTTTAAGTCTTAATCAGTTCCTACTTGCTCAACTGTTAGTGTTTTGCAACTTGCAAAAGGTTAATTTGTTAATGGTAGAACTTAGGAGAGTATTTTGAATTGTTAGTGTTAAATTGTTACATATATAAAATTTATAAATCCAGCATGATATTAAAATTACCGATATTCCACCACGATTACCAATATCTCAAATATCAGTCCTTGACCGATATCCGATTTTTATCGCATCAACTACTTAGATTCCAACGGGTTTGAGTTTAGAACAGATCTGATTCTGACCATTCGATTTAGAAATGTGTTTTGAGTATTTGAACAAGTCTGACTAGAAATGTGTTTTGAGTATTCGGCTGAGGCTATGAAAAAACGCCTTAAAGGCTTAGCCTCATAGGGGTCAACTGAAACCTAGGCCTCAGTCATCCGAGACTTTCCGAGGCGCGGAGGCGGTGAGGCTTAAGCCTCACCAGACCTTGTGAAAATTGAAAAATTATAGGTTATTTGGACTTCATATTAGACCCCTTTAGTGTTTATTGGGCTTAATTGGTGGGCCAACCCAACAGTTCACTTAAAAAAAACATCTATTAGGTTAAAAAAACCTAATTTAAAAGAAGAAATCGGTTGGGCACGGGTAGGATGAATAAGTTGGTGTACGTTATGTACAATAGGAGATTGAAGCAAATGTTTATAAAGAAGATGAATCTAAAAGATGATGAAGACTCGATAGTTGCCGATGATATTTTGTCGGATGATGAGTGGATAGCCAACCCGAGTGGGGATGAAGATGGCACTGGTGGAGTTGGTGGATCAAATGAGGAAGAAGGTGAGGGTTCATCATCTAGGAGGAAAAGGAAAAGAGTTATTAATTTGGTTGATGAAGATGACGATCTAAATACGCCAGATCAAAACTTTAGGATGATGATGCGGAGGAAAACGAGTTCTATGATATTTAGATGTCATAACATTACTAATTTAAGTTGTTCGAACTATTTTATGATGTTTGTTTGATGTTAAACCTTTTTGTTGAACTATTTTCTATTTATGATGTTTGTTTTATATTAATTTGTGATTTTTATGAGATATACATATTTTTATAGTAATGTTTCAAGGCTTACGCCTCGACCTGCCTCGATGCTTACTCCTCGTGAGGCTAAGGGAAAACGCCTCGATACCCGTTTCCGCCTTTTAAAACCTTGCTTATATATTAGAGTTTAAAAGTTAACGAGTTAAAATATAATTTATAAATACTTTTTAGTATTTTTTTTTAATAACAAAAGCCTCGCATACGTGATGCTGATGCTATGTGCGCGCCTTATTGCCTCGCGCATCACACATCAGCTTTTGGGATCTAAACGCATCGGGTCGCCACTCGCTGCCTAAACCAAGGATGACATTGATCTTTGATTTCCTACAATTCAACGAGTAGACATTTTTAAATGTTATATATGATCTTTTCGAAAGCCTGTATTCATCAATATGCATTGTTAACTCTGGAGAATTATGCAGGTTTTTGTGGTGAAATTACTATGGAGATGCAGATGCAAGATGAATCATTTCTGAATCCAGCGGTTAAAGCAACACTTTGTCTTGGATCAGAAACGCATACGATTGAAGCTTGCAAGGGTATTCTTTCAGACCAGTTGGTTTATATAAAAGGAGAAAGTATGAGCGTATTGAAAGAATTCATCACCAAGCATAACGTTCCAAATGATGTCCCAGATGAAATAGTGTCCGAAGGCGATGCCGATGATGATGACGAGGCGCCCATTGTCAAGTCAAAGAAGATTAGAACAGAGATAGTTGATTATGTTGACTTGTGTTATTTGGTCTGATGAGGTATGTTGACTTATGTTGTTGGTTATATATACAGTTGCAAATTTTGAATTAACATGAAACAACCATTGCAAAAGGTTTATTTTATAGAAGTTTTACTGTACATGTATATGGTGATATATCCATCTTAAATCAATCTATACTGCTTGCCGTTGGTTGCCATCATCCGGAACCTAACACACAACATTAGGATCAGTTAAAGCGTATGATTTAGGCTGCAACTTTGCATCAAGAAATAGCTGGTAGGCAAACCTGATAACGTCGAGTAATGGCTTTATGTATGGTGTCAACTGTGCGCATGATTATGTACATAGGGATTACTATCCCACTAGCCCTCATAACCAACAACTGCAAATCGAAACACAGTAGTTAAATTTACTCGTCAATTAATAGCGATTTATGGGCGTGTGGTATGTTGGAATTCGTTGGAAATCAGAGGAATTGGAGTAAGAGTTCTATCTTTTACTCGTTTGTTTTGCAGAATTCGTTGGAAATCTATGAAATTGGAATTTGATTCCGTTTTTACCCTGTTATGGACTAATACCATTGCAAGGTATGGGACTTGTCCCACATCGGTTGTATGGGCAACTGATGTGGGGTTTATATACCAAATAGGCTCTCTCACCCACCAGACTAGTCTTTTGGGTTGTGTTCTCCTGTTTGGTATGTAACATACCCATTTGGTTTGCAGAATTCGTTGGAATTATTAATATGTTAATTCAAGAATGGATTGTATGGTTTGGGTATGTTTAGTTTCCAAATAATGAAAAAAATGTGCGCTTACAGTTAAGAGCGTAAACGGGTAATCCCCTGTTCCTTCAATCCACAAGACACACAAATGTCTCACTAGTAGAAGTATTGTAACCTGCATGTAAAAAACATGTATTTAATCACACTGGGGATATAGATATATCATATATGGATTCATGTTGTGGGTGTGCGCGCGCGCTTTGATCTTAATCTCCTATGCGAATGCGAATAAACGAGACTTACAACGAGACCAAAAAATCTGCATATATAAGCGCTTGTATCAGCAGTGGACGAACACTGCGGATATTCTGCTTCAGCAGTCCTTTCTTGTTGAACAATAATGGCAGAAGTAACCTCAGTTTCTGGCACCTCCAAACTCACTATTCTGTTATTATTATTAAAACTAATTAGATGAGAAAAATGTGTGAAAATTGGTTGATTTGATCAAAGGATTATAGGTGAATTACCTATGGTTTTGGATGAGTTTTAGAGAGGATGAGTATCCAGGTTCAAATTCCTGCAACATGACAAAAATGGGTGTCATTTTCATTTAGAAATTAAGATATTAAATTATTAATAAATTAAAAGCATAGAAGATAAGAAGAGTGTTGAGTAGCTTTAAATTGATGATGACAAGGACTTGGAATATGAATATTAGGAGATAAGAATATACAGATATATATTGGCAATTGGCATACTCTCATCCCCTTTTTTTCTTGTTATGTTGGACCCCATTTTTCCACTATGGTGAATTCTATATCTTTGACTTAAGTGTATACATACAAAATTGTGTGTATATATTGACGTGTTGAATATAATATTAATCTAATAATTTTAAGTAAAAAATTATGAGAACCATATAAATACTTGCACGTAATGCATAAGGAGATAACCATAGCATGAGCGAAAGAGAGTCTGCTAAACAGTGGCGGATCTAGGATTCGCGCCAAGCGGTAACGTTTTATAAATAAGCGGTAACGAAATCGAAAAAACGTCAATTTTTTTCAAAATTTACACTAATTTTACACTACCGCCGAAACGCCAAGCCGTAGCGAACGCCACCCCTTAATATATAGTACATCCGCCCCTGCTGCTAAATAGTTGTTTGTATCACATTTAAAACAATATCCGTAAGTGTCTTTTAGATGTATTATAACTTGTGTTTTTCTTAACAAGCTATGTTTTACTATAAGCTTTTTAGATATTCTTTTTTATTACTAAAAATAGTTGTTGTAAAAGAAAAAAAAGGTTTGTTTGACAAGTACTCTTTTAAAGCTTTTTATAATCTTTTAACAACTTAAAAAAAGGAATTACAATTAGGTTAAGAAAACTTCAACTATTTTTATTTCATGTATGGTTGTCCGGTTACCCCAAATAATATTGTTATCATTAAATTTAACATGAGTTTAACTCAAACTATTTTATAATGGTTTACTTATATTTTACAGACAATAATGATTAGATAGAATAAAATTTGTTGTACTAAATGATCAAAAATTAATTTATGCATGATTAAAAAGAATAGTAGTTGAAAAAAAATAATTATGATATATTTTTTTTTGTTCACAATTTGACTAAACTTGAAAAACAATGATATTATATTAGTAGTTAATACGTTATACGATGTATGTTTAGGATATTATTTTCAAAAGACAAACCAGACATGAACAAACACACGCAGGATGTCACATGAAACTCAACACAAACAAATATTTAAAGCTAAATATACAAAGCCAACCTTTATTATTATTTGTTATCCAAGTTCAATGAATATATAATATAAGTATTAAGTATATAACCAAGTTAAATACTGTAAAAAAATATTTCAAATAAAAACCATAAAACGCATAATCATTTGTATCTATTGTTTTAATCGTGATACATCATAAAGTTTTTAGCCGTCTTTCTTTCTCCCACCACAACGGCTTTTATTCCAACAGTTTTATATTTTTTGTTTCAATCCCAACGACCTTTCATTAAAACAGAAACGATTACAGACTGACAGTTTTATATTTAAATCGGTTGTGTATTAAACGTAACGTGTAGGTGTATTACCATACACTAGAAAAAAATCAAACCTGAAGACAAATTTCACATGTGGTGTTGCCCTTTTCATCACACCATCTCTGTATGCAATCTCTGTGAGCAAACTGATGATCAAACAAATCATCATCACATCATCAAATAATAATTTTTCAAAAAAAAAAAGAAGAAGAAGAAGAAGAAGAAGAAAATTGAATTATAATAATTAAAATTTTAATACCTTTACTGTACCAGAACAAGAACAGGGGGACTCCATGGTTTTAGAGCTTTCAAACTCTGCTTCATGACATATTCTACAAAATATAATTTCTGCTGAAGAAATTGATGGATACAACAAATATTGATCATCATCAAAATCAATAAATAATCTCACTTCTCCCATTTTTTTTTTGGCTTGAGTTTTGATTTTGGTAGTAGACTCAAGTGGTGGTTCTGAGACTTTTAAAGGAAGGGGGGATGATGATGATGATTATTATTTTATTATTCAAACAAAGATGAAATTACAATAATGCCCTTATTGAATGTATGGATTGAATATAAATATCAAAATTGGTTGACCCTTTGCAACTGTAATTCACGTCATCTAAGTCCAACTTCCTATTCTCATGTCCCTTGCAATAACTTCCCTTTGCAAGAGTTAAGTTAAAAACTTTAAAGTCATTCCGTACTAGGAATGGACTTGGACCCTCTAGATATCAATGTGTATGTAAAAATTGTGTTCGAGGCTGTTTGACAACTTCTGAATGGGTAAGTGTTGAACCAGGAAGAGATTTGAATCATTACGTGTTGAACCAGTAAGATGTTTGAACCATTAAAAGCTAGTATAATGCATAACCGTTCAGAGACAAATGCCTGACCAATTCAGATAAGAGGTCTTAGTCATTCAGACTCAGTATAATGCTTAACCATTCTGAGGCAAATATCTGAATCATTCTGACATCTGCTCGGAAAACAAACAGTTTGAACTATTAAGTATTGAAACAGTAAAATGTCTAAACCATTAAGAGCTGAAACAAACAACCCCTTCCTGTTTTAGATATTGAGGGTTCTATTCTTGTAGTAGATAAATGTGTGAGCTCTAGATTAGGAATGATATTATTTTATTTTATTAATTTTTTTTTTTGGAAGGCAAATTCAATAGAACAAAATCAGCGCGAGGCTGAGAACAGTACAAGCAACAAAGGAAAATAACATTAAACAACACAAGAAAGAGGATTCCAACACCACTTCTGCCAACATAAATCCTTGTGTTTTGTTCTACTAATAATCCAGGTGAATAAATGGGTCGAGCAGTCTTCGACTAAAGAATCGATAGGAGTTCTCAGTCCTTTAAAAATTACATTGTTCCGCGCCTTCCATAAAAACCAAATAGCAGCGTACACAATAGCCATTTTCAGATTCTGAAAATCTTTTGAGCTTCCTGACTGAGCCGCAACATCAAAGAGATCCTTTACACCTGAGGCCGAATTCCAATTCACGCCGCTCCACCAAGAAACCCGATTCCAAAATTCCACAGCCACGGGGCATTTAACGAAAGCATGATCTGCAGATTCCTCCTCTAAGCCGCATAGGGGGCAACGAATGTCCTGAATAGGAATGCCTCTTCTAGCAAGATTCGACCGAACCGGGATTTTGTTTAACTTCAGCCTCCAGCTGAAACAAGAGACTTTAGAAGGGACCCAATTGACCCACCTAAAATCTTTAGTCTGACGCACACTATCCAGCCTTGACAACAACAAGTTACGAGCCGAAGAAACCGAGAAAGAGCCTTTCGAGACATGATCCCAAATCCAAGTGTCCTCTCCGTCTGCAAAGTTATAACCTTTTATCATTTCAACGAGGTCATCCAGCTCCAAGCGGACATCCTCAGGCAAGTTTTTGCGATACCACTTCCAAGAGAAATCCCCTACCTCTCCGCTAATAATCGAAATTCTGTCCGAAACCCTGCACCTTTTCAAAGTGTCAATAGCATATAGGTTGGGGAAGAGGTCTTTAAGGGGGGCTCTTCCGATCCAGCTATCTAACCAGAAGAGAGTTCTATTCCCGGTTCCCACTTTTTTGTGAAAAAAGTCTTTAACCGACACACCAAACTCCAAAAACTCACTATCAATCTTGGAAATGCCGAGCCACGGACCAGTAGAGGCAGCTTTCGCCATCCTAGAAACCCCTGGCACTTTTATATTATGAGTGGCGCAGATAGTTTTTGCCCATAAAGAGGAGTCATAGTTAAGGATCTTCCACCACCACTTAGACAACAATGCAATATTATGCGCTTTTAAATTGCAAACCCCTAATCCCCCCAAAGCTTTAGGAGTAGTGACCACATCCCACGCGACCCAATTCATCTTGCGAATATTATCGTTGCCGCCCCATAAGAACGACCTCCGTATTTTGTCGAGATTATTTATCACCATGGAAGGAGCTTTGAACATCGAAAAATAGTACAGAGGAAGACTTGTCAAAACAGCGTTCACAAGAGTGAGCCTTCCACCAAACGAGAGGTGATTAGCCTTCCAGGAACTTAGCTTGGCTGAAAATTTATCGATAACCGGCTTCCATGCCCTGCCGAGATTCATGTTTTCACCTATAGGAAGGCCAAGGTGCGAAAATGGTAAGGTACCTTTATCGCAATTTAACACTCTAGCCATCCTACCCACCTCTCTATCTTCAACCCCAACTCCAAAAAGCCTGCTTTTTTGAAAGTTCACTTTAAGCCCTGAGATGAGGTGAAAGCATCTGAGGATGCGTTTCAGCCCTAATAAATTATTGAGAGACCAATCTCCCACAAACACAACGTCGTCTGCATACATAACGTGAGATAAAGTAGACCCGCCATTAGGGAGAGATATACCTTTGAAAATCTGCTTTGCACACGCCACTTTCATTAACGCGTTTAGACCCTCCATAGCCACTATGAATAAGAATGGCGATAAAGGGTCTCCTTGCCTAACGCCCCTTTTAAGAGGGAATTCCAAAGTTGGCGAGCCATTAACGAGAACCGAGGCTTTACCCGAGTTGAGGCAAGAATCGACCCACATCTTCCATTTATCCCCGAACCCTATTTGCTCCATAATCGCAAGAAGATAGTTCCAATTAACTGAATCGAAAGCTTTGTCAAAGTCCACCTTGAAAACCAAGCAGTTCTTCTTCGATCTCTTAGCCCAAGCTAAAGTTTCATTAACCGTGAGGTGAGTATCCAGAATGTTTCTACCCGCAACATACGCCGACTGCTCAATGCCAATAATACTGTGTAATACCTCTTTTAGCCTTGAAGCCAAAATCTTAGAAATCAATTTTTGCATACAGCCAATCAGACAATGAGTGTGTGAGTTGGTTGTTCTAAAAAGAAATAAACATCAAACAACGATGGACCAACTTTGCGTACTTATGTTCCATCAACCTCCCAATATGTTGACATTTTCACCAAAGGTTAACCATCATCATTGTTTATTGATTTCCGCTCCACTTGAGTTTTCGTCTTCCTTTCATTCAAACTATTAGAGTGCAATAGTTATCGTATGTAATGTAGGGAATATCCTTATATAGTTGATAAATTATATTTAGAGTTAATTACTGTTTTCGTCCCTGTGGTTTGTCAAAAATCACTATTTCAGTCCATTAGTTTAAAAATTGCGATTTCGGTCTCTATGGTTTCACTTTCGTAACCATTTCAGTCCACCTCGTAACCATTTCAGTCCCTGTACTTAACAGAATAAGGATTGAAATGGTTACGAAAGTGAAACCACAGGGACTGAAATGGTTACGAAAGTGAAACCACAGGGACTGAAATCGCAATTTTTAAACTAATGGACTGAAATAGTGATTTTTGACAAACTACAGGTACTAAAACAGTAATTAACTCTTATATTTATTATCTAAGGTGATTGAAGACTATAATTTTTCCATATGTTTGGAGTTTCCCAGGATAGTCTTTTGAATTGTGTTAATTACTTTTAGATTGAAGCAACCTTAGTGGCACTCCAAGTTCTCTATGCGGATAAGTCAAAAGTACCCAAGAACGAGAAGTTTTCTCTGTGAAATTCGGAACATGAATTCCATATGCCTAATATGACCAGATGAATCATGTATATATTGGGTTAAATAATCACAATGATTAGGGTGGAACGTCACAACCTTTGGGTGTAACTGTTGTAACCGTTCGGTACTGAAATACATAGTTGCTATAGATGTTCACAATTGTTACCGATATAAAAGATTGCTATTGAAGTACAAGGTTGCTACTTGCTACTAAACTTCATTTCATGTTATTTTCCTTTGGTACATTCAAATTTGATGCATTTCCAATTAAACATCTTTAAGTACATCGAGACCTCCAAATGGGACGCTGCCCTAAGACCCCGCCTGGGGTGTTGTCCCCGACCCCCCACCAAGGGATGCAGCCCCATTAACCCCCCGGGTTCCTGAAATTACAATAGTCTTAGACAAACGTGTGCTCCAGTCCCCCTTACTTCTACCAATGTATATTGTGATTTCCCATTTGGAATTTAAGTAAATCTCAATTAGCCAAAATAGCTTAATGACGCTAAAACTGAGGAAGACGAACCGAGGCGAACGATGTTATAACCTTGGATTTGAAAAGTGAGGCACGCACCGAGGCAACAAGGTCTGAAACTAAACGCATAAGAACATTGTTTTTCATACGTGAGGCGTGATTTACTTTTTATATGTTTCTAGCATCACATACCCAAAATTTAGACACATGTAAGCTCTATCTATGGTTTAATATCTAAATAACTTATATGTACAACCTAAGAAGCACAAAATCTCTATAATACACTTAATGTACAAGTAACCAAGCTATAGGTGCAACAAATAAAAGCCACTAAGCAAGAAAAGAAAAAAATAAATTAGAAAAAGTTTAGGGTTAAATTTCATAAAAAAACTATAACATTAATGATGAAAATGTATTTTTGTTAAAATAAAAAATATAAAGGGTGTAAACCTTAAAAAAGTTGCAATCGTCAGTTTCATCTTCATTTCTCTTAATCATTATTTCATTTCCATATGCACAACGTTGTTCTACTTCATCCAGATCACAATCGTCAATCTATTTCATCTCCAGTCCAATCCCACTTTCCCTTGAGTTTAATTATGCACAACGCTTTGTGTACAAAAGCACTGACTCGAACGCTTGTGCCTACACCAAAAAACCCAGAAGCTCTCGTTTTCTATAAAACTTTCGTGTTATGTAGTCTGAATCACCTACACAAATGCCTTGTGTTGCCTTGCCTATAGGCGCACCTAGGGCGTGTTTTTTTAAACCTAGGGATGGCAAAAAAGCCTAAGTCCGACGGGTATACTCGAAACCCGAAACATACGGGCCGGGTATACCCGAAGCCCAATGGGTATGGGCCGGGTACGGGCTTAAAAAAGAAAAAAAAATCGGGTACGGGTATGGGATTTAGTGATACCCAGCTCATTTACCTGAATAATACCCGAAAGTATTATATTATAGATTTCCATATATATAAAATTAGTACATCTACTTAATACCTTCTCTATAGTCATATGTGGATATATATTTGGCACATGCTTAGTGAACAAATAACTTATTTTTGAGCATTTATATTGGATATGAAAGCTATCATCCTTTATTATGTGGATGTTTATACAATTAGGTGGTCCTGACACAATTACTTAGTTAAGTAATCGTTTTGATTTAGTTTGGTATATGTTGTCTGAATATGATATGTAAGTTATTAATCATATTTTCATTTATTGTAGTTATTAAAATACTAAATTATATAAACATCAAAGTAAAAATTGCACACTTGTCCCGACAGGTATTTTTATGAAATTAATGGGTTACCCGATACCTACGGGTATGCCCGATACCCGACGGCTAATTACCCGACAAATACCTGACGGGTAACTGGCCGGGTATGGGACAAAGAATTACAACCGGGTACGGACCTGGGATTACCGATACCCAGCCCAAGCCCGGCCCATTGCCATTCCTATTTAAACCAAGGTTATAACAATTCCACAATTGCCAAGCACATAAAATCCACAATTTACTTCACTTAACTTTGTCTTTAGACCACCCGTAGTGGTAGAGGATTTGGATGTTTTTTGTCCCAAAACGCCCCACCACGCCCAAGTACACCGCCCCCGGGGTGTTTTACTTCAAAAAGCTGGTTGGGGTTTTCTTTTAAAACGTCGGAGAACTTTTAGGGGCTGTTTGTTTACCTCTTAATGAGGCTCTTAATGGTTCAGACCTCTTACTGGTTCAGTACTTAATGGTTCAGACCTCGTACTGGTTCACGAGTAGATGTCTGAATGATTCAGACATTTGTCTCTGAATGGTTAAGATTTATACAGAGTCTGAATGGTTAAGACCTGTAATCTGAATTGGTCAGACATTTGCCTCTGAACGGTTAAGCATTATACAAGCTCTTAATGGTTCAGACCTCGTACTGGTTCAGCACTTAATGATTCAGACCTCTTACTGGTTCAGCACTTAACCATTCAGATGTTGCCAAACAGCCCATTACTTTGGCCAATAGGAAATTTCCAAGTATTCCATGTAATATTATTTGTTTTATTTTTCTAAAAAAAATAATAATTGAGTAATCATTCTTGGGGCATTATACCACTACACCATTTTTAACTTCAAGCCTTATAATACCTCTTTACTAACTAGGACGCCACATGTTATATAATACCCCAAAGAGAAAGTTGAACTTCAAACCCTCCACACATGGTCTTACATTTTTTTTTTGAAAAGAGAACTTCACTAAAAAAACACACCTCGGACCCAAACGGGCAAAAGGCCAAATAAAACACACACCCTCGATCCAACGGGCAAATGGCAGAAAATTACAACATATACATAGGGTATTTACACCAGTCACCCCAACTAATATAATTACATAACGTTCTACTTTTTAATCCAACTAAACCCTCTCGACTTAATCTCTCTCACAATCTCCTGCAGGCTACGACTGATTTGATTGAAGACCATGTTGTTCCTTCCTTTCCATATGCACCAACACGAAATAATCATCAACTCTTGAATGATTTTTTTAGCCTTTTTTCCAACTTGAGAATAATTGTGTAAACCCAGAATGTCTTTGAAGTTGAAAGCAAATATTGGGGGGATTTTACACCATACACTTAACTCCGACCAAACCCGAATCGACACTGAACAAGCAGTAAAAAGGTGTTCCACCGATTCCTCAAACTTGTTACAGAAATGGTACATAACTGATCTGATGTCAACATTCCTCTTTTTAAGCTCACTCTTGTAGCAAGTCCATTTAAGTTACCTCTCCAAACCACAATGTTGCATTTAATAAGCACCCATTTACACTAATCAAAATTAGGAAGCTGCCTAATGTCAATTTTTAAATGTTCTTACAATTACCCACAACTCCACAAGGTCGGTTTTTAAATGTTCTTACAATTATTTTTTTATATTTATTTTAATAAACTATATATTTATTAATTAATGTAAATAAGCATTTTGCTACAATCTTTTCTCCTCACAAACAAATCTTGATTTCTAATATATTATAACAAATCTGAAAAGAAATAGAAGTAACTTATATTAATATAATTAAAACAAACATAATAAAGTATTAAATAATTTGATCATAAGCATAATAATAGATTAAAGAGTTAATTACTATTTTCGTCCATGTGGTTTGTCAAAAATCACTATTTCAGTCCATTAGTTTAAAAATTGCGATTTCAGTCCCTGTGGTTTCACTTTCGTAACCATTTCAGTCCCTGTGGTTTCACTTTCGTAACCATTTCAATCCATTATTCTGTTAAGTACAGGGACTAAAATGGTTACGAGATGGACTGAAATGGTTACGAAAGTGAAACCACAGGGACTGAAATCGCAATTTTTAAACGAATGGACTGAAATAGTGATTTTTGACAAACCACCGTGACGAAAACATTAATTAACTCTAGATTAAAATATAATATTAAAAAATATAAATTTTAAATACATTTTTATATTTATGGAAATCACATTTAAAAAAATATTTTTTATTAAAATAATAGTGAGTCAATACCATGCTCGCGTGACCATGTGTCATGAAGAACCAACACGCCACAAACAATAAAAAATGAAGCATTACAATAGGTTGTCCGTCCACGAGGGATTGCGACATACAAAGTGAATGTCTCTTAGGCGGGGTGGTGTGGGATAAAGCCCTAATCATATCATCGCCACGTAAACCGTTGCACGATATGAGATAAAGCCCCTTTTAACTATATAAAAAATAAAAATAATAAATTAACAACAAAATGAAATCTAATTGGTTCATGGAGGTGCACCTCATCCTCTTCTTCCTCCCACGCCTGCCATAGATATGGCTAAGGCCATAGATAGCGTCCCATTTGGCTGTGCGGGGTGATGTTGAGGGCGTCACCCAGCTAAGGTGGCTGAGGGCGTTTTCTCACACCGCCAGGTCTTAGTATATGCTAGTTTAGTCTTCATCAAATATTAGATTTTTGTTGAGGGAAGACTTACTCTTTATGTGTTTGGGTCTTTCCCGTTTCAGATCCTCTATGTTTTCTAGTTGGATGTTTTTTTTTTGAAAGTTAACTATTATTCGCAAGCAACCCTCAACCGAGGGCAGCTCAAAACAAAATCCCAATTACATCAGATTAAAAGAACACCAATCTCTCCATCAAATACCTCTATTTTTTGATCTATTATGATATCAATGGAATCCTAACACTTTTATATCTTGAAAAATATCTAAGATTTCTTTTCTCTTGTTATTGAATCTTCTTTCGTTCCTAGCCGTCCAAATGCACCAACAACCAACAATGATGATACCGTGAAGGGCTTCTCTGGTAGACTTTTCCAAACCGGCGTGATCGTGAACTGATAGCAGATCTTGGACTGAGAAAGCATAAATAGGACTAATCTTGCACCATCGACTTATCTATTATTTTCTGGATTAGATCTCATGTTATGTTTGTTTTTTATTTGGGACTTGAATAAATATATGCAAGTGGGTGTTGTTAAGATTACGTGTACAAGTTTTTAATGCATGTCTTTGGATTTATCGGAGATAGACACATGAATTATAGGGATGTCTAAATATGGGTGCAAATTTGCAAAATTTAAAATGTTGGACAAGGTGATTCAGAAATGTCATTTTCGGCGGCTCACTTCTCCATCATGGAGTTTTCTAGAAATTGTTCGGCTCAATAAATGACAACAAATATTTTCTATTTTTTGAAAAGTAAACATCATTAACGAAACAGCCAACCCAAGCCGGGCCGACCAAAGCAACAAAACACAATTACATATTTATAAAAGAACACCACTCCCCCAATCTATCCCTTTGTGCTTCGATCTATTAGAGAACCACAGGAAGCTCAACGCCTTAACTTCACTATATGATTTGTAGCAATTTGCTCATATTCTTTTTTTTTTAAACGGTAAGGAACGACATGCCAACCATCTGTGTAATTCTTTTCTATGTAGCATTTAAGAAAATATTTTATTTAAGTTTAGGTGGGTGGAGTGGATTCATGCCTCCCCTTCCACATTAGCTTTTAGAGCTCTCAACATCCCCCTCGGGGCGTCAAAGGGCTCCAAAAGAGCTCTCGTGAGTGTGTTGGCGGATGCAAGAGTAAGGATGATGTGTGGGCACCATTATCCCGACTCACACCCAGTAAAAGCCTCTCTTTTAAATTGGGGGCGCAAGTCCACACCAAGGGCCCGAGTATACCACTTCTTAACATTTGAGTGGCGTATTGGATATAACTATTATTTTTTTGGATAGCACTTATTGTTTATATGTCTTGTAGAGGGTGGGCTCATATCTTTTGAGACCCAAATCGGATAGTGAATTGGAATTCTTTTTATCAAAGAAAATTTTGTTTTTGCTTATATCCTATGACTTTTTTATGTGCATGCATAATTATAGATCACAAGCTACAACTATCAAAAATCTACATTACCCAAACTATCCACACAATATTTTTTCTTAGAACTTTGGGTCTAACCATACTTGATTTATATCACTCCCTCTATTATTATAGAGTCACCAATGGGGTTGTAGTATTAATCTTTTTTCAATCATTGATTAATAATGGGCAAATGCCATAAAAAACCAACATATATTCTGTTTTTTCCAATAAAAGTCTTCACTTTTTTTGCACTTAAAAAATCAACATACTTTTTTGTCTCGTAAAAGTCCCTAAACAACTTTTTACATATAAAAGTCCTCTAAATGTTAAATTTGAACAAAACTGTGAATAGTTTTTTTTTCTACTTATTGATATCACGTTAGAAAAGAATTGAGATGAATTAATGTTTTAAGTTGGATATATGACAAACCAAAGTATATTCAATGTTTGTCGTTTCTTTTCCATTTTAAATTCAATAAATTGATAACAATAAATATTATCCGGAAAGAAATATCATAAAATTCACAAGCGTGAATGACATAACTTAAAATAAAATAAATAAAAAACCATAAAATGGTATGTATAATTTAAATCGTTAAAAAGTATAACATAATTTGTCAAATAGTGTTTTCTTGATTTCATTCGATCATAATTAAGAGATTTTTTTTGTTAAAGTTTAACATTTTAAAGGGACTTCTATGATATAAGAATAGAAAGTATGTTGTCTTTTATGTATAAAAAGCGGTTAAGGGAATTTTATGAGACAAAAAAAAGTATGTTGATTTATTATGTGCAAAAAAAAAGTTGAGGGATTTTTATGAAACAAAAAAGAAACTATGTTAGTTTTTTAAGTGTAAAAAAAGTTGAAGGACTTTTATGAGAAAAAAACAGAAAGTATGTTGGTTTTTATGACATTTGCTCGTTAATAATACATAAACGTTATAACATTTTGTTATTCTACATGTATAAATTCATATTCAAGAGTTTTTAAAGTCATTTAAAATCCATAAAGCCATTTGGTTGGCTTATTTTTTTGGTGTAACATGATTTGATCTTGAATGAACAAGTACTGGACCTATAATGATTTGATCTTTAGCTAAAATGTACACGACTTGTTATCTTTGTGCGTAAAACTAAAGCAAAAGCGGGACAAATTGAGTAATTTGTATGAAAATAAGTTAAATAATATAACTTTGCGTTATATTTTAATTTTAGAATAAAACTAAACCCTTAAATTTTTCAAATCATAGTACGTTCGATGGTAGAACAGTACATGTTATATCATAACATGTTTACACTTTACAAAATATTATATACAATTAAAGTCCTATAACTAAAATCTATTCTTAGATTAATACACAAACAAATACCCTATAGATTTAATTACTAGTAAATAAAATATAGATTGGCCCCTTTTCTTTTGTTATCTTAGGTAGTAAATAAAATATTAGTAAATAAAATTTAGATTGGCCCCTTTTCTTTTGTTATCTTAGGGGCTGTTTCTTTGAGCTCTTAATGGTCCAGGCTTCTTAATAGTTCGGACTATTTATTCGCAAGCAGATGTCTGAATGCTTTAAACATTTGCATCTGAATCGTACTAGCTCTTAATGGTTCAAACATCTTACTGGTTCAACACTTAATAGTCCCGACCTCTTACTAATTTAGCACTTACCTATTTATAAGTTATCAAATAGTTGCTTAGTCAATTATCACTCAAGTCCAAAGAAACCCAAAAGAGCCCTAGAATGTTTTCCTTTGATTTGTTTTTTCCTAGAATGTTTTGTTTTGTTTTTACTAGAATGTCTTGCTTTGTTTTTTTTTTTTTTTGGATGGTTTTTTTTTGTTTTTCAGACATTTTCTAAGAGTAGTCTTTTGCTTATTTCAGTCCGTGATTCATATTAGTATTTGTACTATTTAAATTCGTTTAGGGGAGACGGTGTGGTTATGGATAGGCATGTCCGGGTAGGGTACCCGCTCGGCTACACCGCTCCGTGTAGCTCGGGACCCCTTTCCGGGTAGGTGGAGCGGATGTTGGAAGCCGGATGAATGTAACCGTTGGAAGGGAGATGACCGTTGCAGAATTTAATATATATATTAACCCAATATAAACCCATATATTTACTGTAATGTTTTTTTTTTATTTTATGAAGTTTAATATTTGGTTATTTAAATTAAATTAATGAATAAAAAAAAAAGATTGGCAACGTGGCTAGGGTACTACCCTCCACACCCCTATTTTGGTGCTTTTAGGATACTGGAAGCTTAATGTGACATGGTGGATTCTAATTAGAGCCCCCCCTCCCTATATTGCTACGTTTTTCTCATTGTCTTGCTTATGGGTCACAAATTAAAAAAAAAATATAAAGATTGTATGTACGCATGTTAAATTGTATATTCCAGTGTAAAAAAGTAAATAATAAAGGTAAACACGAGCAAAAGACAATTAGTAGTGTAGTAGTTATGCACCAAATCCACTACTTTTTCTAGTTAATTAACCACATGGAGTGGTTTAACACCCTTGCTATCACTTGTTAAGACATTCAAAAATTCAGATCCAAGCACTTATTCATAAATCATGTTAGAACAGCCACAACAAGCGATTGTTCGATACACAAAGGCCTCTCCATTGTCGGCATACACCGGAGTTGTTCCTAAAATTGCTCAAATGTGCCCAAAAGGACATAGAAAAGAAAAGATGAATTTAGAAGAGAAGTCACAGGAGATGTGGAAAAGAGTCTTTTTCAATAAGGAGAAAAGTTGGAACTCTAAGATCCTCCATTGGTTTTTCAATTAAGCACATGTGTGTATATGTAAGTGTGTTTGTAAGTGGCCATTATGTTGATATTGATAGATCTCATAGTTTCAAGGCTCTATATTATGATGGGTTCTCCATGTGGTGGTGCACAAACACAACAAAATGGATATATATTTATTCATTTAATCTCCATGATATAACTTTGGCTTAAGCATTAAATTTACGGTCACATCGACTTTCACAGCTCTCGCCGAAGTTGTCATGCCACCATCCACTCTGAAGCGCAAATAATCGCCAGTTTGCCACCCGTGGGTTTTGCGTGTTTTGTTCGGTTGTTTGTGTGTATGTGTTAGATTTTGAGTGTCTTGTGTGTTCAACTTGTTAAGATTTTATATTTTTATGAAGGCATGAAGATTATGTTTTTGTCTTTGTAAAGGTGTATTCATTGTGAAAGTACATGCATTGTGAACGTTTGGAGAAAAACTTAATTCATTTATGTATGTTTTATAAGTATGTGTAAACATGTGATGCAAAAAGGTTTGATTTCACACGTGTAGGGTGTTCCAAGTATGTGTTAACATGTAAAACAATATATCCTAACAAATATAGATCCAAAACCCACCAATCAGATGATTACAAGTAAGCTCTATCGGCATCGATGACACTTCCGTAGCTGGCACAGAAGACACAAAAGGTAAACTTGGGTCAACATCTCATCCAACCACAAAAGAACACGTGTCAAGGACGGCTAGTGTAGCGTCAGTGTACAACAATTTAGACTAATTTGGTGTCAGTGCAAACACATCAAAAGCAACCTCTGAACTGGCTACACTACACCCTTGCCGTCATTCCCCTGTACCAACTTTTTTTTTGAACGGCTAATTGCATATCATTCCATCACCAAACAGTTTTGTACAATGATTAAGACAAGCAAGATACTAGAACAAAAAACATTATACAAAACTAATATATTTCGCCCCGGTTACACCCCTGTACGGAAGTTACTCATTTATATTGAAAGATATCCAGTTTCTCCATTCCATATTGTGTCTTTTGCCCCTGTTCTTGACCCATGTAAAGGAGGCTAGTTGTAAATCGCCAAAGATTTTTTCGATTCTTGCTCTTTCACCTGAAAAAATTAAGGCATTTCTCGCTCTCCATATCTCCCAGCATGTCGCAACGATTATAGTCCGGAGTACTTTAGTCTTGAACTTTGAGAGATTTAAAATTAGATGGGAATTCAACAGCTCGTTTATATTACTGAACCGACCAACAGGGATCTTGCACCAGCTGCATACTTTCTGCCACACCAGCGTCGCCACAAAGCAATTAAGTAGCACATGATCAGCATCTTCCTCGAACATATTACACAGCTTGCAGGTAACCGAGCCGCTGATGATGTGCCGTTTCTGCAGATTTATCAGTGTGGACAGCCTATTTTGTACACTTCTCCACATAAAGATGTTGACTTTCTTAGGAGCCCAGTTTACCCAGTTTGTAGGACGATACGGAACAGCGAAACGCGCAAGAAAAGACCTACAAGATGACACCGAAAAAGAACCCTCATCGCCTATTCGCCACTTCCATTTGTCTTCGGATCCAGAACAAACAACCAACTGTCGAAGCATGTTAATTTGCATCAGTTGATGTTGTTCCAAATCACCTACAAGGTTCCGTTTCCACTCCCAGTTAACCATTCTTTCCGCAACTGTTGCTTTTTTATTTTTCTCCAAAATAAAAAGTTGAGGGAATCTATCTTTAAGCGGCCCATTCCTTTCCCAATTGTCGATCCAGAATTTTACATTGTTACCATTACCAATTGAAGCTTCAATAAGGCGGGAAACCTGCACATTAAAGTCCTCCAAATCTTTTTCTACTTTAATAATTCCACTCCATACTCCAGCGATACCTGTTTTAATAGGCAAAAAGGACCAGGAGGAGGGATTGTAGTGAATTGATTCAATAGTTCGTTGCCATAAAACACCCCTTTCATTTTTAAACCGCCACCACCATTTTAAGAGAAGACTTACGTTCATGTCTCTTAAAGAACCGAAGCCAAGTCCCCCTTTATCCGTCGGTCCGATAACCCTCTCCCAACATACCCAAGATGTTTTAGCTTTTTCTTTATCCCCTCCCCAAAAAAATCTCCTTCGCAAGCTTTCAATCGTATCAAGAACACCCTTAGGGGCCCGATACAAAGAAAAGTAATAGACTGGTAGACTATCCAGAACCGATTTTAGAAGTGTAGCTTTGCCACCTACTGATAAGGTTTTTGATTTCCACTTTGATAACCGACTTTTGATGCAGTCAATTACCCCTTTCCAATGTCGGGTTTGACCCATATTAGCACCAACCAGGAGGCCAAGATACTTATACGGGAACTTACCGACATTACAATTAATATCACTCGCCATATTAGTTACAACCATTTCATCAACCCCAATACCAAACAAATGTGATTTTGTGTGACTCAATTTTAGCCCGGAAATAAGATAGAAACATCTCATTAATCGAATTATATTTTTGATATTATTTTCTCCCCACTCCCCCATGAAAACCACATCATCTGCATATAGTAAATGAGATAAAATCGGGCCGTTGTTTGGTAAACATACCCCTTTGGTGCAGCCCATTGCAATCGCTTTATTCATGAAACCGGATAATGCTTCCATAGCTATAATAAAAATGAAAGGTGAGAGAGGGTCCCCTTGACGAACCCCCCTGTAGCATTGGAATTCCCAAGTTGGCGAACCGTTGATTAAAACCGACGCCCTCGAGGAAATAAGAATACCTCATACCCATCTTCTCCACAGGTCCGGAAAACCCATTTGTAATAAGACTGAATCGATAAACTCCCAATTTATTGTATCGTACGCCTTTTCAATATCAATTTTTAGAACAAAGGCTTGTTTCTTAGATTTCTTAAGCCAAGCAAGCGTTTCATTCAAAATTAACGGACCGTCGAGAATGTTACGATTTGTTAAGAAACCAAACTGGTTTTCAGACACCACCGAGTCAATCACCTTCTTTATTCTTAATGCAAGTATCTTCGAGATTACCTTTGGAATACAGCCAATAAGGCTAATCGGGCGGTAGTCACCAAAAGAGGTTGGGTCCGTTACTTTGGGAATAAGAACCAAGAATGAAGAACCGCAACCTTTACTAATCACTCCATCTGTATAAAACTTTTCCATCACCTTGTATAGAACGTCTTTTAGTAGATCCCAAAAGAGTTTTAGAAAACCAAAATTAAAGTCGTCCAGGTGCTTTATCGCTCTCACAATCCCATATCGCCTCTTTAATTTCTTGTAAAGAAAATGGAGTGATTAAACCATCCGCTTCCGCATCCGTTAGACGTTTCAGATTTGGGCAGACAAACGACGGTCGGCAACTCATCGGCTCACGAAATTTAAAAGCGAAAAATCTGCGGGCTTCATATTTGATTTTAGCTACATCAGTAATCCACTCGCCATTCTTCGTAAAACCATTGATTCTTTTATCAAGATTATTGTGGTTTATCATTCCATGAAAAAAGGCCGAATTTTCGTCCCCTTCAACCGCCCATTTCACTCTTGCCCTCTGTTTGAGATCATTAGCTTTGGCTTCTTTAATTTCCCCAATTCTTTTCTTACACTCCACCCAGACAGCTCTTTCCGATTCCGTGAGACTCCTTTCCTCCATAAGATCTTCTAGGGCATTGATTTTTTTATCCAGATTCGTGATAGACTCATTTTCTTTATCACAGACAGTCGCTAACCAGCTTTTAATTGCTAAATTAGCCGCTTTTAACTTTCCGGCCAAAATCAAGTCAGGAGGACCAGTGGCCGTATAGGTATTAAGCGTGTTTTCAACCACAGAAGCAAAACCAGGCTTTGACATCCAAGAATTAAAGAAACGAAAGGGGTGAGAACCGGAATTAATTACCGATGTCGAGAGTGTCACCGGGTTATGATCAAAATCGTCCCTGGGGAGAGCCGTGACGGAAGCATCCGGCCATCTGTTCCAGAAATTGTATGATACCAGGAACCGATCAATTTTACTGAGTTTATTACCCGAGTCCGCCACCCTTGTGAACTTTCTACCACCCGTCTGGTATTCAATGAGGCCATTATCTTCAATAAAACTGTTAAAAGCTTCCGCACACCTCGGGACAAAATCTGTGTTAAACCTTTCTTCAGGGATTCTGACCGCATTAAAATCGCCCATTAGAACCCATAACCCATCTAACGAATCCAAAACATCTGATAAGGCATCCCACAGAGCCCGTTTTTTAGGCAGCCTGTGAGTAGCATAGACATTTATCAGATGTAATGATTCACCGCAGGTTATTTTGCCCGAAATAACCAAGAAATTATGATTGCGGACAACATTCGTTTTAGTAAAAAAACCAGGATCCCAGATACATAAGAGACCCCAGACAAACCATCCGAATTGACCCAATCGAAGTCAACCAGTCGGTTACCCCAGATTCTTCTTATTGGGATTTTTGCACCGTCTTTTACCATTGTCTCCTGAATTGATACGAAACTCACCTTTTGTTGTCGAATAACGTCACCAACACTAATGATTTTTCTGTCTTCATTGATCCCCCTGGTATTATAAGTTAAAAAATTCATTGATCCACTAATTGGACCCCTTCTTCTCTGATGCATGTTTCCACAACCTTCTCGAAACCACCAATATTGATTCCCATCGTCACACCCAAGTGAACAGTATCCCTCACTTCAGAATTCTGATTTAAAGTAGATTCCACTGGATCATAAGTAACCTTTTCCGTAACGGTGTTATTATATGGTGTCGGGATGAAAAGCGGAAAGGGAGCACCATCACAGGGATTATTCAAAGGATACCTCCTAGATTTCGTCCTGTCCACAGGAGGCTTATCCACACGGTTTGATGATGAAGCTGAAGGCGATAAGAAAATGAAAAAAAAGGGATTTGCAGATTTATCAGGGAGCAAATTAAGGTCCAAATCAAAAGATCCAATATCACATCTGGCACGTTTTCTTGATACCGGCCCAACAGAGTTATGTATGGGCTCACTACTGTTAAGGCCCACATTATTACAAGATCCCACCCGGGGATTCTCCACCGACATAACATTAAAGTTGTCATTATTGTTGGAACATTCCATATTGCCCCCATTGTCTTTTGAGTTATTCGATGCTGATTTTGGTTCATCCCCATGCAAACTCTTCGAATTCACCCCGTTGGCTTTCTCACCGGAACCCGCCGGAGACTCTTCATTCTCCGGGTGATTCGATGCTTCCGGCTCCTCCGTCTCCCTGATCTCTCCCTCCTCCATTTCAAAACCCATATCCTCCTCCTATGTTTCCGGTATATCAACCACCGGCGGCGTTTGGCGGTTATTTTCGTTTGGTCGATGATTGTCATCTCCGGGGTCATTAGCAGGTGAGGGTATATCCTTTTTCATCACGAAATTCGGGGACCAGATGGTATCAGTTTCAGATACCCAGACTAAATTTTTTTCCCTCCTCCGTTGTATTTCGATCTCCTCATCAATTCTTTTCCGGTTCTTAGTCAACACTCCAACACATTCTTGTGCAAGATTAGCATCTCGAGACGAAGCTTGTGAACCATGTACCACTGTGCCATACTTCCTAGCAATAGTGTCAAAAACGTCCATATCCCATAGTTGAATAGGGATACCGGTGATTTTCAACCAAGCAACACGTTCGAAGCTAATGATTTGTCCCTCCCAAGGTTCCAGCTGTGAAAACCAGCCACGCCATAACTCTTGTTTCTCTTTTAAGAAGTGTGTTGCTTCATAAGACTCAGAAAAAACTTGTAGGACTTTTAATCCCCCAACGTATTTTATTTCCACCCCATACATTTCCATCGCCAGAAAAATATCGTCGATCCTGCAAAGTCTTGTTGCATCCAGGACAGAACCAATGAGCGAGCATCGACACCAAGCAATTTGTGCAGTGAAAATCTTATCCGGGATTACGATAG
The DNA here is from genome assembly GCA_030545235.1 of Helianthus tuberosus. NCBI lineage: Eukaryota > Viridiplantae > Streptophyta > Magnoliopsida > Asterales > Asteraceae > Helianthus > Helianthus tuberosus. The sequence continues at coordinate 194,580,486 of CM060352.1, read as the reverse complement.
CCTTTGACGGGACGTCGTTCTTAGGTAACCAGCATGTACCTGGGTTACTTACTTTGTGGGAACCAAATTTCACAGGAGCGTCGTTTTGTCTTCTATCATCCTTTTGAGCCTTCTTCTCATTCTCCTATTTCTTCATGAACTTTGCAACGTTTACATTTGCCTTGAGATCCCCTATGAAAATCTGATTAAGAGCCTTAACCATCTTATCCACATTTCTTACATCCTCAAATCTGATGAAAGCAAAGAACTTCCCAGCTTTGTCCCTTCTCCTGGCCAAATACGCATCTACCATCTTCCCACATACTCGGAATTCCTTCCACAAAAGTCCGACAGAACAGTTGCTAGGGAGGTTCGAGACGTAGAATGTGGTAGAGTTTGCCCAATCTCTCTGAGTGTTGTGACGTATTTTCTCCATGAAGACCTTCTCCAGACCGCCAAACTCTCTCTCTATTAAAATCAAAAACTGCACTTTAACCGGAGAAAACACACCAGAATATAGAGAAAAAACCAACAGCAAAACAGATCCAATCCGGCTAACAAAGCTTGTTATGCTCGAAAGAGAAAGATCCGAGCAAGCAATCACAGGATGTTATACCGAATCGGAAAAACGGATCCAATCCGGCTAACAAAGCTCGTTATGCTCGCAAGAGAAAGATCCGATCAAGCAATCACAGGATGTTATACCGAATCGGAAGAGGATCGCGATGGCAAGAGAAAGACGGTTCACCCTCGGGAAGCCATTGATAAGAGGAAACGTTTTAAAAAATTCCTGTAATGTCCCCTGTACCACCTATAAAGCCAGATGGACATGTGCTGCTACTACTACTGATGTCTTTTAACTTGAAAACCACTTTAACTACATAGAAAAATTGTGATCATCAAAAAGATTTTTTTAGGGGTAATCACGAAAATAACCACCATTTGGTCAATTTTTCAAAAATAGCCAGTTGACACCCCATAAAATGCCGTTTCACGAATTCCAACCTGGCTCAAGACAAAAGTTAAGAACTTTCCTCAACAACCACTCACCTCTTGACACGTGGCGACACCTCTTTCTCTCTCCTCTTTTTGTCATTTATTATACCGTTGCATCTCGTTCGAAGTACATATCTGACACACACACACACACTCTCTCTCTCTCACACACTGCAGAAACATCTCTTTCACTGCACACACACTCTCCTCCTCTCATCTTTCTCTCTCTAAACCATACATTCTCTCTCTATATCTATATCTTTCTCACAATGTTTCTCTTTTCCTTTTTTATCCTTCACCACCACCGAGTCACACCCTTTCTATCACAGCCGGCAAACCATCTCCGATCATTATGTTCATTTTCAAAACCACATGAAAAGTTGGCCATTTTTACAGTGGTGGTTGTGGTGAGTGGAGGGTGGTGGTGCTCGGTGAGGGTGGTTGTGGTGGGTGGAGGGTGGTGGTGCTCGGTGAGGGTGGTGGTGTTGCTCGGTGGAGAAGAAGAAAAAGATATGTATATGTGTGTATATATACACAGAAGAAAGATGTAGCGTCATCATCTTCCCGTTGGCTATATATACACAGAAGAAAGAGATATGTATATGTGTATATATATATACAGAAGAAATATGTAGCATCATCATTAATTAACCAAGAAGAAGACGATATGATGTGATGATGGAACAGATAAAGGTGGAGAGAGAGAGACTGAACAGGGGTGTAATGTCAGTATCTTGAATTCTTGAAGCATGTACAGTTGCACACGTGTCAAAAGATGAGTGGGTGTTGAGGAAAGCTCTTTTAAGCCGTGTTGAAACTCGTGAAAAGGCTCGTGGAGCCGTTTCAGTTGGCCATTTTTGAAAAGTTGACCGTTCAAAAGCTATTTTGGTGATTGTCCCTTTTTTTATCTATTTATCTTTTTTTTAATGATAATCGGAACGTTCGCATAACACATAACACAAAACACCAACCAACCCCTTAGCAAGGTACTAAGAGAACCAATTGGACCAGATTAGAAAACAGAGAAGTAAATAGAGAAAAACAAAACCAAGTGGAAAATAAAAACGCTACACATTTCCTATATATACAAAAACCAAATAGGGGGAATAGTGCCAGGCAGCTGTCTGGCACTCCCCCATTGGACCAACACGTTTATTGTTTTATACCCATTTTAAAATTACGTTTTTGTCCCCAGCTCAAAATAAAATTACGCTTCTTGTCCCCATCTCAAAATTACGATCTTGCCCTCAATTCAAAATTAAGACTTTGCGTGGCACTCTCCCATTGGACCAACCAGTTTATTATTTTATATCCATTCTAAAATCACGTTTTTGTCCCTCTTTAAAATTTGGGTTTTGCCCGCAGCTCAAAACAAAATTACGCTTTTGTCCCCGGCTCAAAATTACGATTTTTCCCTCCATTCAAAATAAAATTGTGGTTTTGCCCTCAGCTCAAAATTACCTTTTCGCCCCCAGTTCAAAATAAAATTTTGTTTTTGCCCCCACTTAAAAATTACGATTTTGCCCTCTCTTCAAAAATGTGATTTTTCCCCGTTTAAAAATTGTGATTTCGCCCTCAATTCAAAATTACGTTTTTTCCCAAGTTCAAAATAAAATTATGTTTTTGCCCCCAACTCAAAATTAAGATTTTGCCCTCGGTTCAAAATAAAACTGTGCTTTTGCCTCAAGCTTAAAATTATGATTATGCCCTTAGTTCAAATTTATATTACGTTGTTACCCCAAGTTAAAAATTACGAATTTTCCCCTGTGAAAATTTACAATTTTGCCCCAGGTTCAAATTTACAGTACCGCCATTACTTTAGCTTTTGCCCAAATTACGATTTTATCCCAGTAAAAAAATACAACTTTCCCTCAGTTAAAAATTACAATGTTGCCATTGTTTTAGTTTTTTTTTTATCAAACCTATAAAAGTGTTTTGTTTTAATTGGTTGACTCGATTTCATTGTTTTTCGTGTTAATGAGCTAACTAACACTCGCTCATTATTCGGCCATCGCCCCGCAACGCGGGCGGGGCATCGACTAGTTTTATTTTATATAATAACAAAACATGAAAGCTCTTAGGAACAGTTCAGGTTTCCAAGTATCATATAACTGACAATTGCCGGTCATGCCCACTTCTGAAAACACACATCTCCAAAGTCAACCAAATTCCTTAAACAGCCCTTCCTAGCAAAGTAGTATGTATTTTTTTGACCGACATTGATAAAATATTTATATCCCACAGTGTTCAAAGAGAGATGAGATGGAGAGTGCAACGGTGACACCACCGCACCCACCACATTCTTATTAACTGCATAAGTAGGGGGTCGCGAGCTCAATGGAGAGATGAATTTTTAGTTAAGAACCGCCATTACCATGGCTCCATCAGCGGCGACAGACGATGGCGGCAGCGTTGGAGGATCTAGCGTGCAGAAGGTGTTCTTCACATATCCAACAACATCAACTGTCATACGAAGCCCGATGAGCGGCAGTACGATGTTTCGTGAAGAAGTTCAACCACCGCTGATGCACTTAGCGGTTAGCTGGTCGGTTACAGAGGACGGCGCCCGCGACGGGGGGAGACTTCTCTGGTGAAGCCGTCTACGAAATTGTGTTCGTTGATGTGGAAAGTGGTGAGGAGTGTGAAATTAAGGTTTCGTAGGTTTCAGAATTGGGCAACTGGGCCTTCACTTCAACTTCTATTATTAAAATTGCAACAATGAAAGGGTGTTGTTGTAGTAGGAATCCTACCGACGAAGATAAAAGATGGAAGGGTAACAACAGTCAATAGATGCATATTGGCGTCTGCAGAACCACATTGACGTCTTCAGAACCCATGTATCATCCGTATTCCACAAGACCACTGAGTTGAGGTCTGCCGTTTGCCTCCCCATCTCATCAGTTTTGCTTCATGTTGTTTCGTATCAGTGGCAACAATGAATGGCATTATGTTTGACCGACAAGAAACTACTAGGTTACTGCAGCTTTGATTGCATAGAGCATGAAACCACTCGCTTGCAAGCATAGCACTAAATTAACTTTTGAGATATGTATGTGAAGTTTATTATGCTTAGGCATCCCTTTGAACAAAACTAAGTGTAAACTTTTAGTGTTTGTTTGTCTTTTTTTTAATTATCTTTTACGCATTGTGTTTTACGAATTGTGTGTAGCGCATTGTGTTTTGCACGTGTCTTACTATACATTTCCACCCGTTGCGTGCCGCCGCAACGCGCGGCGGCCAAAATACTAGTTACATTACAATTAAAATACATCCAATCATTCTATGTAGGCAGGGGCGCAACATAGTGGGGGCGGGAGGGGGCGACCGACCCCCCGAACTTTTTCCTCAGTAGTGGAGTATGTAGTTTTCGTATAGAAATTTTTGGGTATATACGTTTTCAACCCCCTGATTTTATAAAAATTTTTGGATATCGGTCGGAAATCTCAAGGTTCGCCACTACATGTAGGCGCCATGATTTTTGATCTCTCCTTCATCCACTTATATGATGTTTCTTTTGCCAGATTATCCAACAAGGGCAACCTATTACATAGTGTATCATCAGCCATCCATAGATCCACCCAAAAAATGTTTTAACTTGTTTTGTTTTGTTGTTTCTCAATATTGCAATTGTTAATCTTACAAAATAGTTGATTACAATTACAATTGGGCTAGACATAACGGCTGTTAAGTTAGTCTACATAGTTATGGACCAGGGCCGGCTCAATGTTTTTAGTGGCGTAAAGTAAAATAAAATTTTAAGGCCTTTTTTCCATATCAAGTGCTTAACTATTAAGGTATAAACTAGCGTTTAACAATATCAACATAATCAAGTGTTTAACTATTAGCAAATTAGGGGAATAAGTTATCACTCAAAATCAATAGTTTTAACAACGATTACCTTCAAGCAAAACCAACTAATAGAATAGCAAGCAAATTAGGTAAAACTAGGATAACTAAGTTCTAAAAGACTTGTAGGACCGTGTTTCGGGACCGAAACCGTGATTAGCGTGAGATTAGTTCAAGACGGGAGAGACTAGAGAGATAAACAAACACTTCTTTGTATTAATCGGTAGTAAAACAATACAAATCGGCCCGATTACTAGCTAACCGAACTAATACCAAAGGAGTATACATCCGGGGAGAGACCAAATGGTGATCTCTCCCCCACACAATAGAACTCACATGGAACTCTCAAATGAGCTCCCCTGTCTCACAACTCTCTCAATTTGCAAATGAGACAAAGGGTTGCTATTTATAGCCACACCCCTTTATCTTGCAAACACACACGGTCAAACACATAACCCTCTCGTTTGACCACTTCAAACGAGCGGGTCAACACACATTCGTTTGACCGTTTCACTAACTATTACAAATTCAGCGCAAAATAAATCTAATCTATTCAACAAGCATCGGACACAAAATCTGCATCAACAAATTCCCCCTTGTCCGTTGCTGTCGAATGCTGAAAATGCAACTGCAATCGATCTTCAGTCAAGTATTTATCTTCTATGTGTTAACAAATTCTCCCTTGACCGATGATCCAGGTAAGTAGTATCTTGACGCTCCTTGTATAATATTTCCCCCTTAAAGTACGCGTATCCGTGTTGGGTGTTGTGCAATTTCCTCAATTGACCGATCTTCCGCTGATCTTCCAATACTCCAACCGGCATTTGATAAGGGTTCCAATCTTTAAGAACTGCATCAAGTCTTGATCTGTCATAAGAACTTTATTTCATTCAAGCATACTACATTGGTAGAGATTTCTGGTGAACTGTCTTCTGTAAACCGTCTTTGTGGAAACGATCAAGTAATGCACTTTAATCTTCAGCATCAACACTCAGGAAAGTCAGCTAGACCAAGTGTATCCCTTGCAAGCTCAACCAAACAGCACGCTTAGTTGAACTACATCCAGATCTCATTGTCTCGTCTTTGTGAAGTTGACCATGTAATGCACTACGGATCTTTAGCATCAATACTCAGGAAGTCAGCTTGACCAAGTACATCATTTGCAAACTCAACGAATTGAGTTACCCCTAGATCCCTGTAAAATCCCAAAGAAACATCAAACCCAAAACCGAATCCTGCATGTCTTCAGCTTTGAACTATCAGCTTTCATAGAGATTCACCCAGGTCTTCAGTGAACAACGCTTTGAAACTATTGTCGACTTTAGATACCTGTATGTTTCTGTGCAAAACCCTTCACGCTGGCTGGAGAATTAATTAAAATCCTCAAATATGTGTCTGTGCAAAACATTCCACGCCGAACCGTTAGTATCACCAGAAAATCACAAACTCTACCACCTGTGATTGCGTTTAGAAATTTATCGAAGAAATTCAACATATGAAATTTTTTTTATCCCCCCATTTCTTTGGTAAAATCTCTAAACCTTAACAGATTCTCTCCACTTCAAAGAAACTGTCGTCAATTTCACAGAACAAATTCTCTCCACTGAGTAGAATTTATCTTCAAATGTTGACCAATTCCCTCCACTGAGCGAAACTGTCGTCAATCTTCACTGAATGTTCTCGGTTGTTCGAAAAATCACGAAAACGACTTTCTTCTTTGCATATTCTAGTTGAATAAGAACGTCCCCTAGTACCCCGTAGGATCCGACTTGTATCCCTCCAAAGACTTTGTGAACTCGTTAGGACCGGTATTGACATTCTAGGTTCATTCATTCGTTACCAAATGCGAGAATATGACAATAAACAAAAAGATTTCTTTGTTGCATATTCTAGTTGATAAAGAAATTGTTGATGCAGATTTTGTGTCCGATTCTTGTCGAATAGATTAGATTTATTTTACGCTGAATTTGTAATAGTTAGTGAAACGGTCAAACGAATGTGTGTTGACCCGCTCGTTTGAAGTGGTCAAACGAGAGTGTTATGTGTTTGACCGTGTGTGTTTGCAAGACAAAGGGGTGTGGCTATAAATAGCAACCCTTTGTCTCATTTGCAAATTGAGAGAGTTGTGAGATAGTGGAGCTCATTTGAGAGTTCCCTGTGAGTTCTATTGTGTGGGGGAGAGATCACCATTTGGTCTCTCCCCGGATGTATACTCCTTTGGTATTAGTTCGGTTAGCTAGTAACCAGGCCGATTTGTATTGTTTTACTACCGATTAATACAAAGAAGTGTTTGTTTATCTCTCTAGTCTCTTCCGTCTTGAACTAATCTCACGCTAATCACGGTTTCGGTCCCGAAACACGGTCCTACAATTGGTATCAGAGCTATTGGGAGAAGCTGCAGCAGGAAGTCATAGAAGATCTATATTGGTGGATCAAGCTGCTTATTCTTCTTTTTCTAATCATTCAGCCTTTATGGCTAATGTCGGCAGTTCATCAAGTCAGGTATGTGTCGATAAACCAACTTCTGATAAATGTGATAATTGTGTAAGTTTAGGTGATAAATTGTCGGACTTGCAAAGCAAGTATGACGTGACATATATCCACAATCAAAAGTTGATAGTGGATCTTTCGAAATGCAAAGAGGCTAACATGGTTTATGAAAACCATGAAAAACAGTTTAAAACGGTGATTGAAAAGTTAAGAAAAGATAAAACCGAGCTAACAAAAATGGTTTCAAGAAAACAAACTGACATAAACTGTTATATCAATCGCCTTGAGGTCATGCAAAAAGAGTTAGCCTGTGCAAAGTGTGAAAGTGAGGCGATCCAGCTTAAACTAGATAGTTACTCAAACTCTAGATATGTGCTGGACCACATCATTGACATACAAAAAGAGAAAAAGGATGTCACGTGCATTGGATATAAGAAATGTCCACCACCTGTTAGACACAATTATGATGCACTACCTGATGAGGAGAATAGAACTCACTTTGAACAATCAGTTCCTTTAGACATTGAGGAATTTGCAACCGAACTTGGATACAAGAAGGAAGTATCATCAGATTCGGATGTGTCAACAGTTACAAATGTGTCAACTGCTGAACAAAATCAGGATCCTCCAGTCATTGTTGAGGATGCTGATTCTTCAGATGATGAATCCAATGATACTGATTGTGCACATTCTGATGCGGTTATCAAAGAAGAGGACATACCTCTCGAGAATCACATTCTATGTGATCCTCCCGCAAAACCTGCTAAGACTGTTCAGGTCGAGTCCACGTCTGCAAAAGAGTCTGAGAGTGTGAATTTGGTGTACACTCGTGTTGGTGATGATAAAATCTATTCTGACAAAGATTTTCTAATTAAGAATGTGAATCAATCTTTAATCAGTAAAGGTTTTGAAGATTCGACAAGTAGGTTTTTGGGAAAGTCGGGTTCACACATTGTGGTAACACAGTGCCCTCCAATTCCAAAAGATGAAATTTGAAAACAATATGGAAATCAAAGATTACCAACAGAGAAAAGACAGCAGAATCATACCAAACCAAAAGGTAAATCAACGACTCAAGGTCGAAAGGAACCGAATCAAAAGAAGAACAAGAAAGTGAACTTTGTGAAATCAAAGGGAACGGATAAACTTGAAACTTTTGCAAATAAATCTAACTTAGATGATATCAACCAAGTTAAATTTGTGAAAAGAAATGAACAAAACAGCTCAAAACCAAGTACCTCGGGATCACAAAGTTCATCAACAAGACAATCACACATTACTTCGGGGTTTGTAGAACGAAGATCTTGTTTCAAGTGTGGTGAAATTGGACATATTATTCGAAATTGTCCTTATCTTCATAAACTAAAAGCCAAAGTTGATGATCCCCGTGAACAAAATCACCGAAAGCGATCTGTTTCTCCAAAACAAGATCCCCGTCTTGTGAAAGAAAGGGAAAAGAAACAGAGACGCCAACAAGTCAAGGTAATTGAGAAAGCAATTAAAACCGACGTGGTTCAAAAACAACATGTCTTTGTCAAACCAGAAATTTCTAAAACTTCAAACAAACAAGAAGTTAAAATTTCAAATAATCAAACTGGTAAAACTCAACAGACATGGAAACCCAAATTGATCACGAATTCAGGGGGAGCATCACAATTTCCTAACCATCGAGAAATTGAAGTAATTGTTGTCGATGAAAATGGAAGACCCAAGACCACAAAGGCTTGGGTCCCCATCTCCAACTAATCATGTGAGTTCATGTGCAGGGTGTTCCGGGAGGAACTTTCAGCAGTCATTGGATTGTTGATAGTGGGGCATCCAGGCACATGACAGGCGACATGAAGCTTCTCTACGACGTTAAATCTATTAGAGGAGGTTATGTTGCTTTTGCTGGAGATAAAGGCAGATATATTACTGGTGAAAGAATGATTTCCAACGGGGTTGTAAGTTTTGACAAGATCAACTTTGTGCAACAACTTGATCACAATCTTCTCAGTGTTTCACAAATTTGTGATAAGCAGTTTTCAGTATAATTTGATGCTAATGGATGTTCGTGCTGAAACCCGGCTTCAAGATTCCTAAAGAATGGATTCTCTTATCTGCTCCAAGGATTAATGATTTGTATATCCTTGATATGAGCCAAGCAATTACTACGTCTGCACAAGCAACTTGTTTCGTTTCCAAAGCCACAGAAAAAGACTCAATCTCTTGGCATAGACGGATGGGTCACATTCACTTACGCAAAATGAATCATTTGGTGTCGAATGAATTAGTGAATGGTGTTCCTCTTAAAAACTTCCATCTGCAAGATGTCTGTGTATCATGCCAGAAAGGAAAGCAAAGCAAGAAGCGACACCCAACTAAGAAAATCAACACGGTGGCTGTTCCACTTGAACGTTTGCACATGGATTTGTTCGGTCCTGTCAAGCATAAAAGCATTCAAAATGATCAATACTGCCTCGTGATAACTGATGATTATTCTAGACTTTCTTGGGTGGCGTTCATGGCACACAAGAGTGATACTTTCGGTATTATTAAAAACTTGATCACTCAGATTGAGAATTTGTATACTTTGAAGGTTAGACGGATACGCAGCGACAATGGTACAGAATTTAAGAATCATGCCATGGCGGAGTTTTGCACTTCAAAAGGTTTTCTCACGAATTTAGTGCGGCCTATACTCCTCAACAAAATGGTGTCGCTGAACGTAAAAATCGTACATTGATCGAGACTGCTAGGACGATGTTAGTAGAGTCACAATTGCCGATTCCTTTCTGGCCTGAAGCTGTGTCTTCTGCTTGTTATACGTTGAATCGAGTCCTTAGAGTCAAAAGGCACAACAAGACCTGCTTCGAGCTTCTTCACAAACGGAAACCAGATTTGTCATATCTTGAACCGTTTGGAGCTCCTTGCACAATGATCGATCCTAATGGAAAGTTTGGGGCAAAAGCTGTAAGGACCTGCAAAAATGTCCAAAAATGACCCGTAAGTGAAAACCCGGACCCCTGAAACCTTAATCCTCATGAAAAACCAAGAAAACAAGAAAAGTTGATTTCTGGCGGGTCGCGTAAACCATAAGGCAAGGTTACGCGGGCCGCGAGAGGACATCTGGCAAACCGGGACGCGTTCCAGGCCACGTGTCGCACACGTGGCGGACCTACAGATGACACGCTAGCCCTACACGTAGACTAGGGGCCCTCGGGGGCCGCGTAAAAGTAATGTTAAGGTTTACGCAGGCCGCGTAAAACCCAAAATCTAGCTATAAATGGGTTGGGCAAGAGCAGTTCATCTGCACTTGAAAAACTTTTCAAAAGACGAAGTATACTGCTCAAATTCGTAATTTTTCTTAGGGAAACGCTACTACGAATACAGGGTATTAACTCGATCACTGCTACGATACAATGTCCGATCGATTGAAACCGATCTGATGGATGTTTAAGTACTGCCCAAATCAGGGCTATACTTTGTCATTCGTCGTGAGGGTTTTGATTTCGTGAAGTTTATCATAAATGTTGTATTAAGTTGCTGACCTAGTTTCGTATGCATTGTCATTTAAACTAGGTTACAAGGCTAAATCAGTAGGCTAAACTCTGCCCAATTAAACCTGCAAGGTGAGTCATTCTCTTTTATCAATTGTTTTACTACACCTCAAATTATTTTCAAAAGTTATAAATACAGGGATTAAGTCGTGGTTATCTTGAATCACTGGCAAGTGGGGTATTGTGAACATTACTAATCTCTCACGGTTAGGTTCACCAACCTAACAGTGATAATCATCACTACTTGGGTGAAAGGACCCAATAGTGGTATGACCATCGTCACTAGGGTGTGACACGGCGCCAGATAAAAATAAGATAGTAGCCATTGTAATCGCTCTTATGCTGTAATTTATAACTAGGAGTCGTTTTATCAAAATTGAGTGACTCGCCAGTATTTCCCCGCTGATAAAATATTTTTAAACATGTTCCAGGTGACTTACTGTGAATCAAGGAAAAAGTGCTACGGAGCACTGACAAGCTTGAAGAATGTGGCTCAGTAAAATAAATAAACATGTTTTGTAAAACAGGGAATTTCCTCGTGAAATTCCTCTATTGTAAATTACGGGATTTATCCCAAGTTGTGAAATAAAATAATTGGGCATTTTCAGTTTTCAAAGATCCTGTTAAAATTTCCGCTGCCAAACTAAAACAATCCACGGGTTTTCTGTCCCGCAGCTCCTGAACCGGGTAAAACCGGGACAGGGGCCGTGACAGAAAAAGGTGGTATCAGAGCCACTGATTTAAGCCAATTAAGTATTTAGAAATACTTAATTTTTCAAAGTGCTATTCTGTGATTCTGTGAAAATTTAACTTGCAATATATAACTTTCTAATTAGGAATTTGTGTTTTCTTTATATCTGCTAACAGCATGAATGAGTTGTCTGAAGCTCTTCAGAATCTCAATATCCATTCTGCTGGTATGGAAGTTTCCGGGGGCTTTTCCGGTTATTAGGCCGATAATGAAAAACCTATGGAATTCCAGGCTCAAGCCTAGGAGAAACCCAAGTCGAAAAAGAGAAGGAGAATCATAGGCTGGAGACGCGGACGGAGAAAGAAGCCAGTTGCACAGATGGTTAAAAAGACTGAGGACCCAAAGGATAAAGGGAAAGGAAAAGAGATCGGGGAAGGTTCAGGGCAAGCCCAGGAAATGCCACCCTGGGAGGAGCTGGATCGCAAATTGGAAAATAGCGACCTCATCGGACCTGCCGATGAAAACCTTTTCAATTACCCGGCTGAATCACAACTTCCAGTTAATTTGGAACCTGCTATCCCAGATCCTATTGTTAACCCCCGACCCTTACAAGGAGAGCTGGAAGAATGGTGGACAACTGACTGGCAATTTCAGGATCTCTTGAATAACCCTAACACCTATTTTCCCCAATTTGACCCGGAGCCTGCACCAAACCCACCTATGAGCACTGAGAACTTGGCTGAACTCCGCCACTATGGCGAGGAGCTAGTGGACGCAGGAAATAGAATTCGGGAAGTAGGGGAGAGAATTTCATGGAAATACGACGAGAGGGAACGTCGTTTCTGAAAGGCTGGTTAACTGGGGTGGAGGTGATGTTTGTGTTTGTATAATAATAACAACAATAATAATAATAATAATAATAATAATAATAATAAAAATATAACTATGTAAAATAACTTAAAATAAAACTTTTGTAAAATAACGGGTGTGTATGGATGCCTACTAATATATATAAAAATTATAAAAGTCGCAAAGTCGACAATTTTGGCTATACATATTGACATGATTATGTGTGATTGTTTTATTGTGACTGATTATTATTTATTTTATTTTATTTTGTGCCAATAATTTATACATTTATATATTGAAAATTATCAGATGGAACCCATTGTCAATGAGCCAGTTAACGAAGTTAACCAATCGGAGCAAAACAATGAGGATCACTTTCTTAATAGGCAAGATATAGAAAATATTGTTGCTCAAGGAATAGCCAATGCTATTCCAGCAATTCTTGCTGCTGCCCGAAATCCAGTTGAACCTCCACCATCTACTCCCAGCAAACGTACTCGTGATGACAACTTCAGTAATAGTGTAAATGGAGGCGGCAACAATAATAATGATGATGTGATACAAGCCCCATTCCTTAATAAAATGAAAACTGCAACGCCTGGTTGCACTTACAAGGAATTTCTTGCCTGTAAACCAGTCGAATTTGCAGGCAATGAAGGGGCGACTGCTGCACTGCGTTGGTTGGAAAAGACCGATGCAGTAATCAAAATAAGTAAATGTGCCGAGGAAGATAAGGTCATGTATTCTTCTCATCTTTTCAAGGAAGAGGCATTAGAATGGTGGAATACGGTGTTGCAAGCCAAGGGAAGTGATGTGGTGTAACACCTCGAAAATTCGTGTTCAATGAAATAACGACACGTGTCATATAAGACAAAATTGATATAAACCCGGATATAATTAAAGATGTATGTCGGGATTTAAAAGTGTTGTCATGTTAATTTTACACCTCTAAACGACCTCATTATGAATCCCAAGACAAATAAACATCTGGTATATATATTCAAATTCGGGGATTTATAGCAAAAATTGATTCATGATTGGAATGGTGGACTCCTACGAAGAAAAAGCACGGTAAACCTTCTTTAACGGCACTTTCTTATGGATTCAAAGAAACATGGCAAAGTGGTAGGGTAAGTAACTGTTAAAGACCCATATTAAGAGGCCCCATACTGTTAAAACATGTCCCAAATTCGAAACCCACGAGTTGCCCCTTCAAATCCTGAAAGAACAACAAGTTTTGCCTCTGATCACATGCTTGCGCACCGCAAGCACAACCCTTACGGTGCGCAAGGGTTGCCCAGCTCCAACAGAATCTCCTGTTTGCTGTTTAAACGCAATATCTAACCTTTAAACGATTTTCCTCATCTTGCTTGGCCCCTAAACAACCCCTAAACATCTAGGGACACTTGTGGATGAGTTGTGGTCAGTTGTAGACTTGTGTGTCAACATTTTATGGTGATTAAATCACTATATAAGGCCATGAAGTTGCAAACATTCTTCACACCTTCATTCTTGCATTCCTGATCACTTCTGGAGCTCAAGACTTCTCTCAAGTGATCATAATTCGTGCAAAGGACTCTAGTAAGTTTGCTTAACCTTCCTTAGTTAAGTTTTTGCTTAGTTTAAGCTTAAAAGTCAAACCGTCGTAATTAACGGTTGACATAACGATTAATCACTAATGGTCCAGTGATTAGTCGAATTGAAAGTAGTTATGAGTTGGTAATTATGTGGGTAATAAACCCTTAAAAGGGTTCCCCCTGATTCCCACTCTAACTAGGTCAAATGTCGGGTCAAACTTGTTAATAAAAAGTCAACAGGATACTTAGTTTCTAATTTATGCATGATTAGCAATGTAGAACCCATACAACCTGTTTGATCATTAATATAACTTGGTAATTAGTGTAAGAACATGTCTAAACATGTTCAACCCGACAATTTACTGTTTAGACCCGGTTCGGAACCGAAAGTCGCATAGTTTGACTTTTGCTTTGACTTTCAGTTCTGACCCGTTTAGGCATGTTTTAAAAATGCCTCAGAGCTTTAATTGGACTAGGTTACATGCTAGTATAACCCTCTGTGATTATACACCTTGGTTCATTAGTTATCCAATTAATATGCATGATTCCGTTAATTGCTCATATGTTGACCATTATGCCCTTTTCACCTTAAAACGTGATTTTTAAAAATGTAAAAGAGTAGAAACTTTAATTACTAATATATAAACTTGCACCCAAAATTTGATATCAGTTTGAGGTGTAGATTGAGAGTTATGCTCATTAGCGTAATTAAGAAGCTTTATGTTACTTAAACGACGTAATTAGCGTATAGCCTAGTTAAGCCTACTTTTTGATATCAAAATCTTTACCCACTGATGTAATATATTATTTTGGGATTTTTGAAGATTTTTAATTAAATTTTAGGCTGAGCATAACTCATAGTCGTAGGCTTAATCCGGTAATTGTCGGTTTTGCCCTCACGGGCCATAAAATGAGTTTTACATATCTAATCAACTCCAAACCTTTTGCTACTGATCCTAAATGATAAATAAATTATTTTGGCCTTCTGGAATGATAAAAATATCAGCCTTGAGTATCGAACCCGGAAATGGCTTCTAATCGCCTTATTTAAGCGTTTTTAACGCGTAGTATGTACTAAAACTATTTTAAACATACAAAGGTTGATACCTACTGATATTTGAGGTAAATTATAATATTTTAACAGTAGGCAAAAGTTGTTTAACTCAGACTTCAGTTTTGAGCTTCTCGGCTCATGTGAAATTACCAAAATGCCCCTACGGTGCATAGTTTGGTTATAATTGATAAATTTCACATATATATTTTACCATACTGTTATAACTTAGTAAAATAAGTATTTTTGCTGATTATATCAGACCTGTAACTCAGGTAAATACTTAAACTCTTTTATAACCTTTTAAATGGCCAAACTACCCCTACGGGGCATAGTTTGTGTTTAAATTCGTTTCGGGCATAATAAAAGACATCTTACTGATGTCACAACATATTTGAAGCATATTAACTTAGGAAACCTGTATATGGCTCTTACGGATACCCGTTACGCTCATTACGCGTTCGGTTGGGTTTATGTAACTAGTTTACATAAATTAGCCGAAACGGGTCAAACCTTATCGGTTTTATCTCAAAATCCAGAATGTTTATGAAATACCCATATTAAGCAAGTCTCCGAACTTGTCGGGTCTAAATCACATTTTATCCGGTCTTCGCTTAATCGTGCGTACGAACCGTATCTTGAAACTAACCGGTCTAAGCTTAAGCTTAATTAAAGACCCGTTAGGATTCTAATAGGTTATTATAAACCTTCGTTCCAGATTAGGAGGACCAGTAAAAGCTACTTGCATTTTGCTTATTGTGATTATTACATTGCTCAGGTAAATACTTTTAACTTATTTTCCCTATACGGGCTTGGGTTACGGTATATAGAATACCGCTTGGTCGGGTGTCAAATCTTCCATCGTTAGGTGGTTAATTGAATAATTTGATCGGCCCGTTCAAACAGTTTTGTTTACTTAAAAGCCTTTGGGGGGTTAATGACCATGTCTCGGATATCCTTGGCATCATTTTACGAAATGGCCACGACTTAAGCGCGGGGTGTAGGCGTACACCCGTCAGTGCACAAAAGAATAATGTGGTGTGTCTATTGATCTTTAACCCGAACACGATCCGGGCTACTGAACGCATAAGGAACATGTAATTCGTTCACACGATTATATATTTAAATAATTCTCCCAAGTTATAAAATGTTTATGCCACGTGCATCCAAATCAATTTTCAATCATTTTCCAAAATGAGTCAGTTGATTGTATTTACCAGTGTAAACTGACGTATTTTCCCAAAAAGATTAAATGCAGGTACTAAGCGTAATTGGCTGGGATTTCTCCTTAGCATCAATAGAAGTCTCGCAAGCTTAAGATGCCTAAAGTATGTTGAACCATTGTTTCCATTTTATTTTCGATCCATCTGTGGATAAACAATCGACAGTTATGATATTTGATATTACAATATTATATTCGGTTGAATTATATCTTTCAATTGCTTCCACTGTGCATATTAAATATTGTGTTATTTGACTATTATGTTGCCAACCACGTCACGATACTCCCCACCGGGCCCACCGGTGACTCGTGGAAATCGGGGTGTGACAAGTTGGTATCAGAGCCAACACTGAGTGAATTAAACACTAGCCTTTTGTGTTTAATCTCAGTTACACAATTGCACATTCTTAAACTTTCGAGTCTAGACAAATAACATAGGACAAATTCTATTTTGTTTGGTTTTTGTTTTGTCCTTTATTTTATATATATATTCTTGTCGTTATCTCATGTTGTATTGACAGGATTTAAAAATGCCGCCAAGATTCTTCCGAAGAAGAGGACGAGGAAAGGGGCCAATCACCGCCCCCAATGACAACGAGGCAGGACCTTCGCATATGCGAGCTCCTTCTACCACCGAGAGTGACGATCCTCGACAGAACCGGAGGAACCTTTTCGAGCCGGCTAGACGGTCGGTTTCCACAGTTCAACACCTCCTGTTCATAACCCTTATGGGCCACAGCCGGAGTATGAGCCCAACAACCCTCAACCTTCCTACATACCTTTACAGCGATCCTTATCGCACAATTCCTTTGGTGACCCTACACCTGTTTTTAGGGGCCGGTTTAACCCGGCAAATTTTATACAAGAACCAGTGGGTTTTAACCCATTGGGACCGGAGGACCACTTCTCGGGAGGCAACGCTATGGATATGGACGAGGACACGGATCCCGTCGAACCTGCCAGTGGTACACCGAACCATCCCATTGAGATTTCGGATGGCTCTTCTTTTCACGGATCACCCTACGGTGGTCCAGACAGCTTTCAGGCGAGGTTTACTCAGCACGAGTGGTACTTCACACCCTCGCACCATTCATCACCTCACCAGCAGCAGCAGCAGGATCCCTCTGTGGATTCACAGTTTGTGGCAGTCACGCCACCACCTCCTCCGCCACCAGTTCAGCCGGCACCTCCACAACCGCCGAGGCGTAGGAGAACCGGAGCGCGTATGTCTTCGCGAGCAGGAGACTTTCATTTTAGTTCTCCTCGTCAGTCAAGTGGCAGCCATTATCCGCCACATCAAGAAGATCCACAAATGGGTGGACCTTCGCAACCAGTTGCTCAGCAACCACCTCCGATGGGTTTTGATAACCCGATTCCAGCATACACGGGTTCTATGGCGTACAACCCATTTGAACAACCAGCTCACACCAACTACGGTTATGCTGAAGCCGACCCCTACATGGTAGCGGCCAATTACAACGCCTTTAACCCGGAAGGACCCTATGGCGCTCCTTGGGAAGTAGGGTACCCAACTCGTGGGTACCAGATACCGGCCAGACCTATTATACGGACGCAATCGCTGCCGCCGCGGTTTTCTCCCCTAGAATGGGAGGAAATCCTTCAGAGACTGGACCAGGTTGAGCGAGACTTTCACCGCGAACGCAGGGAACGACAGACTTTCTTCCAAGGATTGACAAGCCTAATAAAAGGGAAGAGCAAGAAGGACCATTGAATCCTTCCACTGTTGTTGTGATTTCCTTGTATCATTCGAGCCCCTGCGTGGGCCTGTCTTGCTGTATAAACCCCTGCGTGGGTATGCTTGATTGTTTTGACCCCTGCGTGGGTCTATCTTTCTGTTAACCCCTACGAGGGTATGTTATTGTTTAAGTCCCTGCGTGGACTATTATGTTAAATGTTAAAGTCCCTGCGTGGACTATTATGATGTTTGTTGTTTGACCCCTGCGTGGGTAACTTGTTGTCTAAAAAGTCCCGTTTAGGGCGATATGTAATATTTTGATAATTAATGGAATGTAAGTTTATAAATTTCATGTTTGCCATTATGTGCATAAATAAATTATATATGAAATAAATAAATCAAAATCATTCCTTTTTAAAAATGATCTGCCTATATAAATATTGAATAAGAATCTTAAGAGTGAAACCTAGCCTGAGTGTCCTTATAAAGACCTGGCCATGATGGTAAGACCTGTTTAAAAGATTCGAATCCCTGTTAACATCTGTAAACATGTTAACACTCCTGGCAGATGTGAATTGTTAAAATCACACACGTCATTTATAAAAGGATTCTTTAGAAGATTCCTAACCCAACTAAATGATCTCTGAATCATGGGTTAAATCATCAATTAAGATGATCATATTTTAACCATACGTGGTAATATGGTGCCTACGGGCCCTGCTCATTTCCATATGAGCCAAAAGACAGCGGTAGCGATGACTCCCTGTCAGAAAAAGGTAATGAACTAGGTTCAAACCTTCATGCCTCGATTCTCTGAAATCATGGCTTGTATCATCCTATAAGATGATCATATTATAAACATCCCTTAGAAGGGAAGTGCCTAATGGCTATAGTTAATGTCCTCTGAGACTAAAGACAGTGGTAGCTATGACTCCCTGTCAGAAAAGGTAATGAACTATGATTCAAACCTTAAAGCCGTAATTCTCTGAAATCATGGCTTATGATTGAAAATGTCCATGTGACCAGGCCTTTTGTGCTACTAATAAAACTGATATTGTTTTATAATTAGGATAAATTATAATAGAAATCCTAAATAAATGTGATTAATAAACTAACCAAATATGGTCTCTGTTTACCATGGTTAATGAATTACCCTAAGGGGCAATTCCATAATAAACTCCCAAATAAACTATTGTCCTTGTTTTATGTAACAGTTCAATTAAAATGGCTAATTCGGACGAAATTAATAGCCATCCAGTGGAGAATAACGATAACGCCCGAATTAATTTAACGGGTGCTGAATTGAAAGCGTTGGTAGACGACGCAGTTACAAAAGCCTTAGAGCGGCAGTACGAAGAGTATAGTGGGACTCGAAGTAGGACTATCTCTACGCCGCATTCGAAGCCACCTTCCAAGAAGGAAGAACTGAAGAAAGATGACGATCGACTCTCCTCAAACCACCACAGTGCTCCATCTCAACAAATAATACTAAATCAAGGACCCCGTGACAAGGGTTGCTCTTATAAATATTTCATTTCCTGCAAACCCCGGGATTTTACTGGGGAAAAGGGAGCCATTGACTGCATGACATGGTTAGACGAGATGGATACAGTTGTGGATATCAGCGGATGCGCTGAGAGGGATGTGGTCAAGTATGTGTCGCAATCTTTTAAAGGCGAGGCTTTAGCCTGGTGGAGATCACTGATTCAAGCCACCGGGAAAATCCCATTGTACAACATGTCATGGGATCAATTTGTTGCCCTCCTCAGGGAAAATTACTGTCCCCAGCATGAGGTGGAGAAGATAGAGTCTGATTTTCTATCATTGGTTATGACAAACCTTGACTGTCAAGCTTACCTCACGAGCTTCAACACAATGTCCCGGTTGGTTCCGTATCTGGTAACCCCGGAACCAAAAAGAATAGCTCGTTTTATCGGTGGTTTAGCCCCCGAGATAAAGGCAAGCGTGAAGGCTTCTCGGCCAGCTACTTTTAGATCTGTAGCCGACATATCTTTGTCCCTCACTTTGGATGCGGTCAGGCAAAGATCGCTGAGACATAAGGATGCTGAGAAGAGAAAACGTGAAGATGATAGTTCACGGAGGTCGAACAAGAAGCACCGTGGGAACGGTGACAACAAGAAAGGATCTAAGTCAAGGAAAGATGGGCATCGGTCTGGTGAGAAGCCCAAATGCAAGATTTGCAAGAAACAGCACTTTGGAAAGTGCAGACTCGAGTCGAACTCGCAGACTCAGTCAAAAACCTATGCTTGTGGTATATGCAAGTCCAAGAATCACAAGACCTTGGGTTGCAAACAGCTGAAAGACGCAACGTGCTACCGTTGCAATGAGAAAGGGCACATTAAAACCAACTGCCCTAAATACGCAAAGAAGCCTGAAGAGGCCAAGAAGACAAATGCTAGAGTCTTCAGAATGGATGCCAAAGAAGCGGTTCTAGACGACAATGTGATTACAGGTACTTTCCTTGTAAATGATGTCTATGCAAGAGTACTTTTTGATTCAGGCGCTGATAAGTCTTTCGTTGATAATAAGTTTTGTGAATTGCTGAAATTACCTGTCAAAACCTTAAGTGTGAATTATGAGGTGGAGTTAGCAGATGGCACCCTAGAAACCGTCTCTACTGTGTTAGATGGATGTGTTATATCCATTAAGAACCACTCTTTTCCTCTATCCCTACTTCCATTTAAGTTGGCCGGTTTTGACATAGTTTTGGGTATGGACTGGTTATCTCATAACCAGGCCCAAATTGTCTGCAACAGAAAGCAAGTGGTGATTAAGACTCCGTCTGGTGAATCACTTACCATTCGGGGAGATACCCAATATGGACTGCCTGAGCAAGTGACTATGCTCAAGGCTTCCAAGTGTTTAAAGAAGGGTTGTGTCATCTACATGGCACAAGTGATTATTGATGAGCCGAAACCAAAGATAGAAGACATCCCCGTCATTTCTGAATACCCTGAAGTGTTCCCTGAAGATCTACCTGGCTTACCACCAGATAGGCAAGTGGAATTCAGAATTGATATCATCCCTGGAGCAGCTCCAGTTGCTAGAGCACCTTATAGGTTGGCGCCCACAGAGATGAAGGAATGGAGGACACAACTGGATGAATTGCTAGCTAAAGGTTTCATTAAACCTAGTTCGTCTCCATGGGGAGCACCTGTCTTGCTTGTCAAGAAGAAGGATGGATCGATGCGTCTGTGCATCGATTACCGTGAGCTTAATAAGGTCACGATCAAGAATAGGTATCCTTTGCCCAGGATCGACGATTTGTTCGATCAATTGCAAGGGGCAAGTTATTTCTCGAAGATTGACTTGAGGTCAGGCTACCATCAACTGAAGGTTAGAGATGAAGACGTCCACAAAACTGCATTTAGGACTCGTTATGGTCATTACGAGTTCCTAGTGATGCCTTTTGGGCTCACTAATGCACCGGCCGCGTTCATGGACCTCATGAATCGCGTTTGCAAGCCATACTTAGATAAATTCGTCATCGTTTTCATCGATGACATTCTTATCTATTCAAAGAACCAAGCTGACCATGAGAAACACCTTCGATGTATTCTCAAACTTCTACATCAGGAGAAACTCTACGCCAAATTTTCAAAGTGTGAATTTTGGCTTCGAGAAGTCCAATTCCTTGGACATGTGGTTAGTGAGCGTGGTATCCAAGTGGATCCCGCTAAGGTAGAAGCAGTTATGAACTGGAAGGAGCCAAAGATGCCTACAGAGATTCGTAGCTTCCTGGGATTGGCAAGATATTACAGGCGTTTCATTGAAAAATTTTCAAGGATTGCTGCACCCCTAACTTCCTTGACTAAGAAGAAAGTAAAGTTCGTTTGGGGCCCCAAGCAGCAAGAATCCTTTGATATTCTTAAGCAAAAGTTGAGCAACACCCCAGTACTGACATTGCCAGATGGAATAGAGGAATTCGTAGTTTACTG
The DNA here is from genome assembly GCA_030545235.1 of Helianthus tuberosus. NCBI lineage: Eukaryota > Viridiplantae > Streptophyta > Magnoliopsida > Asterales > Asteraceae > Helianthus > Helianthus tuberosus. The sequence continues at coordinate 194,558,591 of CM060352.1, read as the reverse complement.
CGATGCATCGCACACTGGCATGGGGTGTGTGCTTATGCAGAAAGGCAAGGTTATTGCCTACGCTTCACGACAGTTAAAAGTGCATGAAAAGAATTACACCACCCATGACTTGGAGTTGGGTGCCGTTGTATTTGCACTAAATATGTGGAGGCATTATTTATATGGAATCAAATGTGTGATCTATTCTGATCACAAGAGCCTCCATCACCTGTTTAATCAGAAGGATTTAAACATGAGGCAGCGCCGTTGGATGGAGACTTTAAATGATTATGATTGTGAAATCAGATACCATCCCGGCAAGGCGAATGTAGTCGCTGACGCCTTGAGTCGAAAGGAAAGGGTGAAACCCATCCGAATCAATGCTAAGAGCATTGAGATAAAGAACAGTTTAAATGAAAGGTTGTTAGCTGCGCAGAAAGAAGCTGTGCTGGAAGCTAACTATCCCAATGAAAAGCTGGGAGTAACTGAAGAACAGTTATCTCAAGGCAAGGATGGAATTTTGAGACTGAATGGACGAATATGGGTTCCAATTTATGGAGGACTTCGAGATGTTATCCTCCAGGAAGCCCATAGTTCCAAATATTCCGTTCATCCTGGAGCTGATAAGATGTACCAGGATCTACGGGCAAACTATTGGTGGATAGGCTTGAAGAAGTCTGTAGCCACCTATGTAGCTAAATGCTTGACATGTGCGCAAGTCAAAGCCGAGCATCAGAAGCCGTCAGGCTTGCTACAACAGCCTGAACTTCCTACGTGGAAGTGGGAAATGGTGACTATGGATTTTATCACCAAGTTACCTAAGACAAGGAAAGGAAATGATACAATATGGGTTATAGTTGATAGACTGACTAAGTCAGCACATTTCTTACCCATCAAGGAGACTTATAGCTCCGACATGTTAGCCCAACTGTACGTGGATAAGATTGTAGCCTTACATGGCATACCTGTGTCTATTATCTCTGACAGAGACACTAGATACACGTCACATTTTTGGAAAAGTTTCCAACAATCTTTGGGCACACGTTTGAATTTTAGTACGGCTTACCATCCTCAGACTGACGGTCAGAGTGAGCGTACTATTCAAACGTTGGAAGACATGTTGCGTGCATGCGTGATTGATTTGGGTGGTAGTTGGGATAACCACTTACCACTAATTGAGTTCTCCTACAACAATAGCTACCACACCAGCATAAAGGCTGCGCCTTTTGAGGCCTTATATGGTAGAAAGTGTAGAACGCCCGTTTGTTGGGCGGAAGTTGGAGATGTCCAATTATCAGGACCAGAGATAGTGTTCAAAACGACGGACAAGATTGTCCAGATTCGTGACCGTCTCAAAGCTGCCCGAGATAGGCAGAAGAGTTACGCAGATCCAAAGCGTAAAGCTATGGAATTTGAAGTAGGCAACAAAGTGTTGCTTAAAGTGTCACCCTGGAAGGGGGTGATGCGATTTGGTAAGAAAGGCAAGCTAAGCCCGAGATACATAGGACCTTTCGAGGTTATCGAACGTGTCGGGTCAGTTGCCTATAAGTTAAACTTACCTGAAGAGCTCAGTAGTATACATAATGTATTCCACATCTGCAATCTGAAGAAGTGTTTCGCTGACGAATCACTGGTCATACCACATACAGATGTGCATATAGATGAGAGCTTAAAATTTATGGAAAAACCATTGTCGATTGAAGATCGACAGGTTAAGAAGCTTCGAAGGAAGCATGTACCTATTGTAAAGGTCAAATGGGATGCCCGTAGAGGTCCCGAGTATACGTGGGAGGTTGAATCCACCATGAAAGAAAAGTAGCCTCATTTGTTTCAGTAAATCTCGAGGTCGAGATTTCTTTTAAGGGGGTGAGGATGTAACACCTCAAAAATTCGTGTTCAATGAAATAACGACACGTGTCATATAAGACAAAATTGATATAAACCCGGATATAATTAAAGATGTATGTCGGGATTTAAAAGTGTTGTCATGTTAATTTTACACCTCTGAACGACCTCATTATGAATCCCAAGACAAATAAACATCTGGTATATATATTCAAATTCGGGGATTTATAGCAAAAATTGATTCATGATTGGAATGGTGGACTCCTACGAAGAAAAAGCACGGTAAACCTTCTTTAACGACACTTTCTTATGGATTCAAAGAAACATGGCAAAGTGGTAGGGTAAGTAACTGTTAAAGACCCATATTAAGAGGCCCCATACTGTTAAAACATGTCCCAAATTCGAAACCCACGAGTTGCCCCTTCAAATCTTGAAAGAACAACAAGTTTTGCTTCTGATCACATGCTTGCGCACCGCAAGCACAACCCTTACGGTGCGCAAGGGTTGCCCAGTTCCAACAGAATCTCCTGTTTGCTGTTTAAACGCAATATCTAACCTTTAAACGATTTTCCTCATCTTGCTTGGCCCCTAAACAACCCCTAAACATCTAGGGACACTTGTGGATGAGTTGTGGTCAGTTGTAGACTTGTGTGTCAACATTTTATGGTGATTAAATCACTATATAAGGCCATGAAGTTGCAAACATTCTTCACACCTTCATTCTTGCATTCCTGATCACTTCTGGAGCTCAAGACTTCTCTCAAGTGATCATAATTCGTGCAAAGGACTCTAGTAAGTTTGCTTAACCTTCCTTAGTTTAAGCTTAAAAGTCAAACCGTCGTAATTAACGGTTGACTTAACGATTAATCACTAATGGTCCAGTGATTAATCGAATTGAAAGTAGTTATGAGTTGGTAATTATGTGGGTAATAAACCCTTAAAAGGGTTCCCCCTGATTCCCACTCTAACTAGGTCAAATGTCGGGTCAAACTTGTTAATAAAAAGTCAATAGGATACTTAGTTTCTAATTTATGCATGATTAGCAATGTAGAACACATACAACCTGTTTGATCATTAATATAACTTGGTAATTAGTGTAAGAACATGTCTAAACATGTTCAACCCGACAATTTACTGTTTAGACCCGGTTCGGAACCGAAAGTCGCATAGTTTGACTTTTGCTTTGACTTTCAGTTCTGACCCGTTTAGGCATGTTTTAAAAATGCCTCAGAGCTTTAATTGGACTAGGTTACATGCTAGTATAACCCTCTGTGATTATACACCTTGGTTCATTAGTTATCCAATTAATATGCATGATTCCGTTAATTGCTCATATGTTGACCATTATGCCCTTTTCACCTTAAAACGTGATTTTTAAAAATGTAAAAGAGTAGAAACTTTAATTACTGATATATAAACTTGCACCCAAAATTTGATATCAGTTTGAGGTGTAGATTGAGAGTTATGCTCATTAGCGTAATTAAGAAGCTTTATGTTACTTAAACGGCGTAATTAGCGTATAGCCTAGTTAAGCCTACTTTTTGATATCAAAATCTTTACCCACTGATGTAATATATTATTTTGGGATTTTTGAAGATTTTTAATTAAATTTTAGGCTGAGCATAACTCATAGTCGTAGGCTTAATCCGGTAATTGTCGGTTTTGCCCTTACGGGCCATAAAATGAGTTTTACATATCTAATCAACTCCAAACCTTTTGCTACTGATCCTAAATGATAAATAAATTATTTTAGGCCTTCTGGAATGATAAAAATATCAGCCTTGAGTATCGAACCCGGAAATGGCTTCTAATCGCCTTATTTAAGCGTTTTTAACGCGTAGTATGTACTAAAACTATTTTAAACATACAAAGGTTGATACCTACTGATATTTGAGGTAAATTATAATATTTTAACAGTAGGCAAAAGTTGTTTAACTCAGACTTCAGTTTTGAGCTTCTCGGCTCATGTGAAATTACCAAAATGCCCCTACGGTGCATAGTTTGGTTATAATTGATAAATTTCACATATATATTTTACCATACTGTTATAACTTAGTAAAATAAGTATTTTTGCTGATTATATCAGACCTGTAACTCAGGTAAATACTTAAACTCTTTTATAACCTTTTAAATGGCCAAACTACCCCTACGGGGCATAGTTTGTGTTTAAATTCGTTTCGGGCATAATAAAAGACATCTTACTGATGTCACAACATATTTGAAGCATATTAACTTAGGAAACCTGTATATGGCTCTTACGGATACCCGTTACGCTCATTACGCGTTCGGTTGGGTTTATGTAACTAGTTTACATAAATTAGCCGAAACGGGTCAAACCTTATCGGTTTTATCTCAAACTCCAGAATGTTTATGAAATACCCATATTAAGCAAGTCTCCGAACTTGTCGGGTCTAAATCACATTCTATCCGGTCTTCGCTTAATCGTGCGTACGAACCGTATCTTGAAACTAACCGGTCTAAGCTTAAGCTTAATTAAAGACCCGTTAGGATTCTAATAGGTTATTATAAACCTTCGTTCCAGATTAGGAGGACCAGTAAAAGCTACTTGCATTTTGCTTATTGTGATTATTACATTGCTCAGGTAAATACTTTTAACTTATTTTCCCTATACGGGCTTGGGTTACGGTATATAGAATACCGCTTGGTCGGGTGTCAAATCTTCCATCGTTAGGTGGTTAATTGAATAATTTGATCGGCCCGTTCAAACAGTTTTGTTTACTTAAAAGCCTTTGGGGGGTTAATGACCATGTCCCGGATATCCTTGGCATCATTTTACGAAATGGCCACGACTTAAGCGTGGGGTGTAGGCGTACACCCGTCAGTGCACAAAAGAATAATGTGGTGTGTCTATTGATCTTTAACCCGAACACGATCCGGGCTACTGAACGCATAAGGAACATGTAATTCGTTCACACGATTATATATTTAAATAATTCTCCCAAGTTATAAAATGTTTATGCCACGTGCATCCAAATCAATTTTCAATCATTTTCCAAAATGAGTCAGTTGATTGTATTTACCAGTGTAAACTGACGTATTTTCCCAAAAAGATTAAATGCAGGTACTAAGCGTAATTGGCTGGGATTTCTCCTTAGCATCAATAGAAGTCTCGCAAGCTTAAGATACCTAAAGTCTGTTGAACCATTGTTTCCATTTTATTTTCGATCCATCTGTGGATAAACAATCGACAGTTGTGATATTTGATATTACAATATTATATTCGGTTGAATTATATCTTTCAATTGCTTCCACTGTGCATATTAAATATTGTGTTGTTTGACTATTATGTTGCCAACCACGTCACGATACTCCCCACCGGGCCCACCGGTGACTCGTGGAAATCGGGGTGTGACATGTGGCTTATGCCATGAATTGGGAAGAATTTAAGAGACTAGTGGAAAGAAAATTCTGTCCCGAATATGAAAAGGAACATATGGCCGATAAGTTCCTGAGCTACCGAATGGTGGATGTTGACTGTCGAGGGTATACTTCGAAATTCTTCGAATACGCTAGAATTGTACCAACTCTGGCTTCACCAGAACCGGTACTTATTTCTCGCTATATTTGGGGGTTGATTAGCGAGATTCGTGATATCGTCAAAGCAGCGAGACCCCGCACAATTGACGATGCAGTGGAATTAGCCAACACCTTGACCGACGGACTGGTACGTACATGAGAAGAAAACAGAAAGAAGGAATTGGCTCAGAAGATTTCCCAAGGATTCCGAGGGGGTAATGCTAGTAGCAACTTCAAGAAAAGAGGAACTGGACAATCCTCCACTGTTCCATTTTGCAATACCTATAAAAGGAAGCATTTTGGAAAATGTAAGGGATACTGTAACTTCTGTAAGATCCCCGGGCATCAAGAAGAAGATTGCAGGAGGAAGAAATCAACAATCTGCTTCAACTGTGGAGAAGCTGGACATTTTAGACCAGACTGCCCTAAACTGGTCAAACCAGCTGACAACAAGGCCAAACCAGCTGAAGAAACTAATAAGAAGAACGCAAGAGCCTTTCAGCTGACTACGCAAGAAGCAGAACTGATTCCCAACGTAATAGCTGGTACGTTTCTGGTAAACGACGTTTATGCGAAAGTATTATTTGACTCTGGTGCAAACCAAAGTTTTATAAACACTTCGTTCTGCCAAGCTCTTAATCTACCTTTAACTAAACTTAGGCAGAATTTTACGGTAGAAACCGCAGATGGTAATTCTGTTCACATAGATAAGGTTTTGAAAAAAGGAAAATTAGAACTCTTAGGCCATAAATTTTCTGCAAACCTGTTACCTATGAATCTAGCTGGATTCGATGTCGTGCTAGGAATGGATTGGTTAGTAGCTAACCATGCTCGAATCCTCTGTGATAAGAATTCCATAGAAATTCATACACCCACAGGGGAAATAGTGGTGATTACAGGAGATAAGCCACGTAAGCCACTGAAATTCATTTCAGTAATGAAAATGGCCAGTTATTCAAGAAAACAAGGAATAGTGTATATGATTTCGGTAATCATTAACACTAAAAGTAAGGAACTTAAGGAAATTCCAGTAGTATTAGAATACCCGGAAGTATTCCCAGAAGAAATACCTGGATTACCACCCGATAGGGAAGTAGAATTTAGAATTCATCTAATTCCTGGAACTACACCGATAGCCAAGGCACCTTATCGGTTAGCACCCACCGAAATGTTAGAATTGAAAAAGCAGTTAGATGAATTGCTCAGTAAAGGATTTATACAACCTAGTTCATCCCCTTGGGGAGCCCCAGTGTTGTTTGTGAAAAAAAAAGATGGTTCAATGAGAATGTGTATTGATTATAGGGAATTAAATAAGGTTACCATTAAGAATCGATACCCATTACCTAGGATTGATGATCTTTTCGATCAACTTTAGGGAGCTAGATATTTTTCTAAGATAGATTTACGCTCCGGATATCATCAGTTGAAGGTACAAGAAGAAGACATACCTAAAACCGCTTTCAGAACTAGGTATGGTCACTACGAGTTTACAGTTATGCCTTTTGGACTAACAAATGCTCCGGCAGCATTTATGGATATGATGAATAGGATATGTAAACCGTATTTGGATAAATTCGTAATTGTCTTCATCGACGATATACTTATTTATTCCAAAAGTCAGGACGAGCATTGTGAGCATTTACATGCACTCTTAACCCTGTTAAGAAAGGAAAAGCTTTACGCCAAATTCTCGAAGTGTGAATTTTGGCTACAATAGGTACAATTTTTAGGACACATGGTGAATCACGAAGGTATTCACGTAGATCCCTCCAAAATAGAAGGGATCACCAAATGGAAGGTCCCGCAATCAGCAATGGAAGTTCGAAGTTTTCTAGGATTAGCTGGATATTACAGGCGCTTTATAAGAGATTTCTCTAAGATAGCTGTTCCATTAACTAAGCTAACCTGTAAAGCAGTGAAGTTTGAATGGGGACCTAGACAAGAAGAGGCTTTTAAGATTTTAAAGCAAAGGTTAACAAACGCCCCAATTCTTGCCTTACCAGAAGGGACAGAAGATTTTGAAGTTTACTGTGATGCTTCTAAGCTAGGATTAGGATGTGTGTTAATGCAACGCAAGAAGGTAATTGCGTACGCCTCAAGGTAATTGAAGAAGCACGAGGAAAACTATACGACACATGACTTAGAATTAGGATCAATAATTTTTGCCCTTAAGATTTGGAGACACTATCTGTATGGAAGTAAATTTACCATTTATACAGACCATAAAAGCTTAAAGTACATATTTGGGCAAAAAGAATTAAACATGAGGCAAAGAAGATGGATGGAAATTCTAAGTGATTACGACTGTGATATCCAATATCACGAAGGAAAAGCAAATGTAGTCGCAGATGCCTTAAGTCGTAAATATCATGAGAAACAACGACGAGTTCGTGCTCTTAGATTAAGTTTACAGTTAGATTTAATAGAACAACTGAAAAACATTCAAGAAACAGCAATCAAGGATGATGCTGAAGGAATGAAGGGAAGAATAAAAGAATTAGAACAAGGAAATGACGGAATTTGGAGATTCCACAAGAACATAATTTGGGTACCTAAGCAAGGAGACTTAAGAAATAAGATTTTAGAAAAAGCCCATAAATCTAGATATACTGTACATCCTGGTAACAATAAAACGTACCAAGAATTAAGAAATAATTTCTGGTGGATCGGTATGAAAAAGGACATAGCTAGATACGTTTCTAAGTGCCTAACTTGTTCGCAAGTTAAGGCTGAACATCAGAAACCCTCAGGTCTACTACAGCAATTAGAAATGCCTGTATGGAAATGGGAACTAATAACCATGGATTTTGTTACTAAGTTACCCAAGACCAGAAAAGGCAACGACGCAATCTGGGTGATTGTGGACCGCTTAACCAAATCAGCCCATTTTCTACCCATAAAAGAAACCTTTAGCATGGAAAAGTTAGCAAAGTTGTACGTAGACGAAGTAGTATCATTACATGGAGTCCCACTCTCCATTGTATCAGATAGGGATAGTCGCTTCACTTCACATTTCTGGACAAGTTTACAGGAAGCAATAGGAACCCGATTGAATTTAAGTACTGCATATCATCCCCAAACGGACGGACAAAGTGAAAGGACGATTCAAACCCTGGAAGACATGCTTAGAGCATGTGTTATAGATTTTGGAGGAAATTGGGATGACCACTTACCTTTAATTGAGTTCTCCTATAACAATAGTTATCATGCAAGCATCGAAGCTGCCCCGTTTGAAGCACTGTATGGACGAAAGTGTAGAACTCCAGTTTGCTGGGCAGAAATAGGAGAAAGCCAATTATCAGGTCCTGAGATCGTGCAAGAAACCACCGACAAGATCACTCAAATCAGGGAAAGACTGAAAACGGCTCGAGATCGCCAGAAGAGTTATGCAGACAATCGACGCAAGCCACTAGAATTTCAAGTTGGAGACAGGGTACTCTTGAAAGTTTCTCCTTGGAAAGGAGTAGTTCGGTTCGGTAAGAAAGGAAAGCTAAGTCCAAGATACGTAGGACCCTTCCTAGTAATCCAACACATAGGACCGGTTGCCTATCGTTTACAACTACCAGAAGAACTACCTGGAGTACACGACGTATTTCATATATCCAACCACAAGAAATGTTTATCAGACGAATCCCTGGTAGTACCTCTTCAAGATATAGAAGTAAATGAAAAGATAAAATTTATTGAGAAACCACTCCAAATAGAAGACAGAAAGGTCAAGTTTCTCAAGCACAAAAGATTAGTACTAGTCAAGGTCAAGTGGGATTCAAGGAGAGGACCTGAGTACACTTGGGAGCTGGAATCAGAAATGAAGCGAAAGTATCCTCACTTATTTCAGTAAATCTCGAGGACGAGATTTTAATTAAGGTGGGGAGGATGTAAGGACCTGCAAAAATGCCCAAAACCGACCCGTAAGTGAAAACCCGGACCCCTGAAACCTTAATCCTCATGAAAAACCAAGAAAACAAGAAAAGTTGATTTCTGGCGGGCCGCGTAAACCATAAGGCAAGGTTACGCGGGCCGCGAGAGGACATCTAGCAAACCGGGACGCGTTCCAGGCCACGTGTCGCACATGTGGCGGACCTACAAATGACACGCTAGCCCTACACGTAGACTAGGGGCCCTCGCGGGCCGCGTAAAAGTAATGTTAAGGTTTACGCGGGCCGTGTAAAACCCAAAATCTAGCTATAAATGGGTTGGGCATGAGCAGTTCATCTGCACTCGAAAAACTTTTCAAAAGACGAAGTATACTGCTCAAATTCGTAATTTTTCTTAGGGAAACGCTGCTACGAATACAGGGTATTAACTCGATCACTGCTACGATACAATGTCCGATCGATTGAAACCGATCTGATGGATGTTTAAGTACTGCCCAAATCAGGGCTATACTTTGTCATTCTTCGTGAGGGTTTTGATTTCGTGAAGTTTATCGTAAATGTTGTATTAAGTTACTGACCTAGTTTCGTATGCATTGTCATTTAAACTAGGTTACAATGCTAAATCAGTAGGCTAAACTCTGCCCAATTAAACCTGCAAGGTGAGTCATTCTCTTTTATCAGTTGTTTTACTACACCTCAAATTATTTTCAAAAGTTATAATTACAGGGATTAAGTCGTGGTTATCTTGAATCACTAGCAAGTGGGGTATTGTGCACATTACTAATCTCTCACGGTTAGGTTCACCAACCTAACAGTGATAATCATCACTACTTGGGTGAAATGACCAAATAGTGGTATGACCATCGTCACCAGGATATGACACGGCGCCAGATAAAAATAAGATAGTAGTCATTGTAATCGCTCTTATGCTGTAATTTATAACTAGGAGTCGTTTTATCAAAATTGAATGACTCGCCAGTATTTCCCCGCTAATAAAATATTTTTAAACATGTTCCAGGTGACTTACTGTGAATCAAGGAAAAAGTGCTACGGAGCACTGACAAGGTTGAAGAATGTGGCTCAGTAAAATAAATAAACATGTTTTGTAAAACAGGGAATTTCCTCGTGAAATTCCTCTATTGTAAATTACGGGGTTTATCCGAAGTTGTGAAATTAAATAATTGGGCATTTTCAGTTTTTAAAGATCCTGTTAAAATTTCCGCTGCTAAACTAAATCAATCCACGGGTTTTCTGTCCCGCAGCTCCTGAACCGGGTAAAACCGGGACGGGGGCCGTGACAAAAGCAATTGAAGGATACTTTCTTGGGTATGCCACCCCGAACTTAAGAGTCTGGAATCTAGAGACTAAAAGGGTCGAGGAATGGTCTGAAGTCAGAGTTCAAAGGCACACATTACCAGTCAAATGTCCTGGTCAGCCTTGGATGTTTGAGTACGATGACTTTTTCAATTCGATCAATATTAAAGAAGTTGAAGAAAGTGTTGCGGCAAAGATGTTTTTCGAAAGTGACAACGCAACAGATTCACCGCTGGTTCATCCAATTATTGTCAACAATCCAGAACCATCTTCAGTGAACAATAATGCTCTCGACAATGAGGATTTTCACGATGCTACCGAACTGAACGAATCTTCAGAGGATGATGAATTTCTCGATGCAGACCAAGAAGCTGTTCATGGTACTTCAGAGGCTACACCTCCAGTGGACGCCCCTAAAACAGCTGAAGCTACTGCATCATCCTCTTCGCCAGTTCCGGGTATTGAATTGGTTGTTGATCTCAACCTTAACAATCTGGGTACAAACATTCCAGTTCCGGAAAACCCTGAAACAAGAATTCACAAAACCCATCCTCAACAAAACATCATCGGTAATGTACAAAGTGGCGTACAAACGAGAAACATGTTGCGAAACAACAACAATGCAGGCTTGTATGCGTCGATTCGAGAATCTGGTCAACAAAACGATTGGTCCTTCGCATGTTATGTATCACAAGAAGAACCAAAATCTATTAAAGAAGCTTTGAAAGATAATTCTTGGGTTGAAGCAATGCAGGAAGAACTGCAGCAATTCCAGAAGCTAGGTGTCTGGAAGCTAGTTGAGAAACCTGAGAACTACAAGAAGATTGGTACTCGTTGGGTTTACAAGTGCAAAAAGGATGACCGTGGAGTAGTTATCCGAAACAAAGCAAGGCTAGTCGTTCAAGGTTTTCGTCAGATTGAAGGGAACGACTACAACGAAGTGTATGCACCAGTTGCACGTCTGGAAGCAATTCGGATCTTTCTGGCTTATGCCTCATTCAAAGGATTCAAGGTTTACCAAATGGACGTGAAAAGTGCATTCTTACATGGTGTGGTTGAAGAAGAGGTGTATGTTGAACAGCCTCCAGGTTTTGAAGATCCTATTCACCCTGATCGGGTTTGGTTGCTCAACAAAGCTCTCTACGGATTACATCAAGCACCGAGAGCTTGGTACGCAACCTTATCTAATTATCTGCTGGAGAATGGATTTAGAAGAGGTCTTATCGATTGCACTCTTTTCATCAAAGAACAAGATGGAGATCTTCTATTGGTACAGGTATACGTGGATGATATTATTTTTGGTTCTACTAACGATGTTTTGTGTAGGAATTTCGAGCGCATTACGCAGGATAAATTCGAGATGAGCGCAATGGGGGAAATGACTTTCTTTTTGGACCTACAAGTGCAACAAACTGAGTCTGGGATATTCATTCATCAGACTAAATATGTTGGTGACATCTTGAGCCGGTTCCAGATGTCAGATGCAACGCCCATTGGTACCCCACTGCAGCAAAATCACGGAATTAATCCAGACTTGAAGGGTGAAGTTGTTCGGCCCTCATACTACCGCGCGATGATCGGATCTCTTATGTACCTCACAGCATCAAGACCAGATATAATGTATCCAACTTGCCTGCTTTCCAGATATCAAGTTAACCCGAAGGCCTCACATCTTGCAGCTGTAAAAAGGATTTTTCGTTATTTGAAGGGTTGCCCTGACACCGGTCTATGGTACCCTAGGGATAATAACTTTGACTTGATCGCTTTCAGTAATTCTGATTTTGGCGGATGCAAAATCGACGGCAAATCCACAACGGCTGGATGTCAGTTTTTAGGAAATCGCCAAGTCACATGGCAGTGCAAGAAGCAGACTTGTGTTGCTACATCAACATGCGAAGCTGAATACATTGCTGACTCAAGTTGTTGCTCCCAAGTCCTGTGGATACAACAACAAATGCGTGATTACGGTTTTGAATTCCTAACTACTCCTATTTTAGTCGATAATTCTGCTGCCTTATCTATCACTAGAAATCCTGTGCAGCATTCAAAGACCAAACACATCGAAATTAAGTATCACTTCATACGTGATTGCTTTGATAAAAGGCTAATCGATGTTGTTAAGGTCCACACCGATGACCAACGTGCCGACCTTTTTACCAAAGCATTTGACAAATCACGATTTGACTTTTTATTATTGGTAAACGGCATTAAAGTCAAGCAAGAATAAAACCAACATCGGAAAATCATTTTTGTAAATATTTGTTTGTGTTTTCTTAATTTATCATAGTTTTTACATTTTAGGGGGAGTAAATCCAAATTTGAAAAATTCAAAAACATCGAAAAACTTCAAAAACACAAAAACAATAGGAAAACAAAAATGAGTTTCCTGGCGAGCAAAAGAGAAAATAATAGTACATCAGTGGTCTGTCCAAACCTCTCTAAGCTTAAAAAGAAAAATGAAAAACGATAAGCAGCTCTATATAAGATGTATCGGTAGGCTCACAATCATTTTAAAGTGTGCAGGGCGATATAAACTTAAATTGACTGAAGACCAGGTGGAAACCACTCATTGGCATATGGTCTTAGTACCGAAATTTCGTTTGAGAGACTGCTGAGATTCTGAGATATGTGGTCTTTATGCTGTTTATCATCTGGGTATCATGGTTGTTTCTCTTACCGAATATAACAGAGATGAAGTCTAGATTTTCCATGATACCATATGTCACACCCTGGCTTTGCGGAAGCGTGGTTAATTTTGGTGTGACTTCTTAATACCATAGCTTAACCATAACAAAGCTATATGAAATAAAATCATGCAAGATCATCCGTTTGATTAAGTTTTAAAACCAGAGTAACATACCATTGTCTTATAGACTTACAACCTCATAACATAAAACATTGTCTTGAAAAAACATAAACCGTAACATGAAACAAGCGCAGTTTAAGATCTGTGACTTGTCCAGGAAAGAGTCACATTTCCTAAACTGGGATGACCTTGGAACCCTTATGCAGCGGGAAAACATAACATACCGTGCCAGATCTTTAATTTCCTGAAATACATGTAAGTTGAAAAATCAACAATAATGTTGAGCGAGTTCATGTGTAAGTGAGTTTGTAAGTATAAAAGTTCCCTGGTATGTAGCAGTGTAAGGAAAAAGAGATCACCAATGGTTTGCAAGGCCACTAGTATGTGTGAAGTGCAAGTAGGAAGACTCAAACCTAGCAGATTTCGCGTTGGGTACAAAGTCACTCCAAGGTCCGTTCTGTTGGGCCTCTCAGAGGTCCGTTCTGTTGGGCCTAGAGTTGGGCTCGCTACACCCAGATAGATCTACCGCTTACGTCCCTCGGTGTTTCTGCCTACCCACTCACATGATCTAAGTAGTAAACCTCCTTACGCTAACCATACCATGTATAAAGTACTTGTAATCAAAGTAACATGTATTTCACCCCCGCAGTTAAGAAAACTGAAAACAGTTAGAGAAAAGGGGGACATGAACTCACAGTGAAGCGTCTCTACCAAGTATCTCCTGCTCACGCAGCTGTGCGACGACCTACAGGTGCTAATTTCTATTAGACGGACGGCCGTGCCTTAGCTTTATAGTTTAAGTCTTTGGGAAATAGTTAGACAACTATTTCGTGTTTACATTCTGTATATACTTGGTAGTTAATCTCCTTCCCAAGGATGGGGGATTCAATACATGTGCGTTCAAATTATATCATTAAGTCTCACTTAATATATGTATATATTTCCAATTTCACATAATTTTCCCCAATAATACGTTGTTAAAATACGCGTTCATAAATATTTCCATAAGTGCGTAAGTTACGTTTTAACAATTGAGTGGTAATATACTTACCGGTGTAACTTATATATTTATGGTGAAAGCGTTCGTATTATTTTGGATTCGTTAACGTTCGTAAATATTATTTTCACTCTAAAAATAATATTTATGTATTTTCACAAAATAATCATAAACAGTGTGTGAAAAATATATATTTATCACGTTAAATTTTGTGAAAATCCCACCTCCGAATATTTAGTAAATAAGGTCATGGCGAAATTTATATTTCGAAAACATGTCAAAAATAATTCTAACACTTGTAGTGTAAATAGTTCTAAGTGTTAGGTTTTTAGAAAAATTTCGCCAGAGTTTCCTCTGTAACTGGAGGTGGCCACGCTTTCAAGCGTATCATTTTCTTTAACAAATCAACTCAACAATTTTCTTTATTTGATCAGAACAACTTTCATCACAACAACTAATCAACATATGTGTAAATTGCCAAAAATTACATGAACTTGCAGTTTTTCCCAAAACTGTGGTGTAAATCCCCTTAAACTTAGTAGATCTTCATATAAGGTAATTTGATCTTGTAAAAACCTCGTTTTTAGAGAAAATCCATCTTTACAACTTCCAGTCATCTTTTACAAAAACTGTTATTTTGTCGGATCTTTTCATTTCACAAGTGTTTACACACTTGTGGTTTATAAAAATCATGCTTGTTAGTGTAAGATCCATCTTTTAAAATACATGATTTCTTTGATACGTGGTTCTTTGAAAATACCACTTGCAGATGCGTAGATCTGCTAGTTTTAAACGCAATTTTACAAGTAAAACTCTTTTACACAAGTTCATGATTCGCGTGTGGTAGAGTTTCACCTTTTAACCCTTGTACCATTCAAAACAAGCTTATGTTAAGATCCATGATCTTACCAAACCGGGTTAAACGATGATCCGAGCTACCACATCATAGATCAGGCCTAAAAAATCATACATTTCGAATACTACATCATTTACACAACTTATGTGCTATTATCCACCATTTTTAGTGTTTTAAGTAGACTTTAAAGCATCATCTTGCATGTTAACGAGTTTTAACCGATGAAAATCCTTTTAACCACTTTAGATTAGTTCGAATACGAGTTTTAAGCATTATACCTCTAGCTCGGGGCTAGGGAAGAATCTATGCGCAAAAGAGGTGGATAAAGGCTAAGTAGAGAGGTCCTTCGCGTTCCGCTTGCTCCAAGACTCCTTGTATACGACCCTTAACACTTGTATGGACTTGGAATTGGTTGATCAAGACTCGAAAACATGATGGGTGGGGGTGGGATGTTCGGCCGAGAGCTCTAGAGGGCAAGAGAGAGAGTTGTGTTTGTTGAGTTTGTGTGTGAATGATCTCATGTGTTTAAGTTAGATTTTATAGACAATTTAAGTATGTATTAACCAATGGATATTGTGTCTTGTAGATATTAAACATCATTGATTAAAATAATCAAAATGGTACCATGGGGGGTCACAAAGTGACCGAGTTCGGTTGGGGGGGGGGGTCTAATCCGATTCCATTTCAACCATAGGTTAAGTATTAGTTAGATAATTAAGTTAAGTGTTTAACTTGGTTACTTGTGTATAGTGCGTTACAATGGGTGTTAGGGTACTCAGGGACCCTAACTGGCTCAGAAAAAGATAAGTAATGAAAATAACAATATTTTCATGTTTATAGTCCGGTTGTTTGGTTGGATAGTAATCCGTTAAAGCGTTACTAAAGCTTTAAAGTGTCGTTATTACTCTCTTTAGTGACACAGCTCATTCCTGACACTTTGGAAAGTGTCTAGTAATATTTTTCTCATATTTTGGCACTTTATTAGTTAGCTAAAAGCTGAATTATTTTGTAAAGTGCTGAGTTTTGTACCTAGTGTACGTTTTAGGCACATCCAGTCATAGTGACTTATCCCTAGAGACGCAGTTCCACAACCCTTATATCCCTACACTCACTACTAGTGTAGCAAAACATTTCAGGCTCTTACAGGCCTTAGAGGCAGTGTTTGCCTGATGCTGGCTTTATCAGCATGTTCAATAGGTTATCCGTTATAGTGCTACTGTGCTTTTTGTGCATCATGGTTGTCACTAGGGTTCAGCTCGTAAATAATGTAGTGACGATAAGTAAAGTATGATGCAAGTAAGTACATGTATCAGATATCAAGTAGCAGTTCATCAGCTAGTTCAAACAAGCACAGTAATTTAGCAGTAATTAATCATTAGTTAAGTCGTACGGATACCTGGTTTAGTGCGGGTTGTCACATTCTCCCCCCGTTAAATAAATTTCGTCCCGAAATTTAAGTTCTGCTTGTAGACGCAGGGTTCTTAGGAAAAAGGTGGGGGTATTTCTCTTTCATCCGGTCCTCACGTTCCCAGGTGTATTCAGGACCATGTCTGGCATTCCAACGAACTTTGACGAGCTTGACACTGCTCTGGCGGGCCTTGTTTACTTTCCAATCCGTAACCTCAACCGGTTCTTCAACGAAGTGGAGCGTGTCGTCAACATGAATCTCGTCGGTGGGAATGGCAACGGTGACTTGAGTTGGACTTTTCTTTAGATTGGATACATGAAATGTATCGTGAACGCCATTTAGTTCAGCAGGTAGGTCCAACTTGTATGCTACTAGTCCTATTCTTTCCAGAATTCTGAAGGGACCAATGTAGCGCGGATTTAACTTCCCACGCTTTCCGAAGCGTGCCACACCCTTCCAGGGTGAAACTTTCAATAACACCATCTCTCCAACTTGGAATTCCACATGTTTCCGGTTTGGATCCGCATAGGCCTTCTGTCTGTGGCGAGCTGCTTCGATGCGTTTAAGAATCTGCGCAATCTTGTCTGTCGTCTCTTGGACGATTTCGGGACCAGCAAGCTGCCTATCACCTGCGTCAGCCCAGCATAGGGGTGATCGGCACTTGCGTCCGTAAAGGGCTTCGAATGGCGCGACACCAATACTGGTGTGGTAGCTGTTGTTGTATGAAAATTCGACCAAAGGCAAATGCTTATCCCAGCTACCGCCCAAATCCATAACACATGCTCTCAGCATGTCTTCCAAAGTCTGTATCGTTCGCTCGCTCTGGCCGTCAGTTTGCGGATGAAACGCAGTGCTCAGATTCAATTGTGAGCCAAAGGCTTCTTGGAAGGATTGCCATATCCTTGACACAAACCTTCCGTCTCTATCAGAAATGATTGAGAGAGGCACTCCATGGCGCGCGACGATCTCTCTCATGTAAATTTCAGCCAATTTGCTCGTATTATCCTTCTCTCTGATAGGTAAGAAGTGTGCTGACTTCGTTAATCGATCCACTATCACCCAGATAGTGTCATAGCCTCTTGGCGTTCTTGGCAATTTTGTAATAAAATCCATGGAGATTTGTTCCCATTTCCACTTGGGAATCTCAGGTTGTTGCAGAAGTCCTGAAGGCTTCTGGTATTCCGCTTTAACCTTAGCGCACGTTAAACATTTGCTCACGTAAACAGCAACATCGCCTTTCATCCTAGGCCACCAATAGTAATCTTTGAGATCCTGGTACATCTTATCCGCTCCTGGATGGATAGAGTACCGCGACTTGTGAGCTTCATCGAAAATAACTTTCCTTAAATCACCAAACAGAGGAACCCAAATCCTTTTCTCAAAACATAACGTTCCTTCCTCGTTTGGCCCCAAAAACTTCTCCATCCCACGGAGATATTCTTCTTCAAGGTTTCCCTCCTTGAGAGCTTCTTTCTGCGCGGCACGAATGCGCAAGGAAAGATCGGTTCGGATAATCATTTCCAAAGCTCTAACCCTTATGGGCTTGATTCTCTCTTTACGACTTAGGGCATCGGCGACCACGTTCGCCTTCCCTGGATGGTACTTTATCTCGCAGTCGTAGTCGTTCAACAATTCAACCCATCGTCTCTGCCTCATATTTAACTCTTTCTGGTTGAATATATGCTGTAGGCTCTTGTGATCTGTAAAGATTGTACACTTCGTACCATAAAGGCAGTGTCTCCAGATCTTTAAAGCAAAAACCACTGCGCTGAGCTCCAAATCGTGTGTGGTATAGTTCTTTTCATGCACTTTCAACTGACGCGATGCGTAAGTAATAACTTTTTGGCGTTGCATCAACACACAACCCAGTCCTTGACGCGATGCGTCGCAGTATACCACAAAATCATCAGTACCTTCTGGTAGAGCTAAAATTGGCGCGTTACAAAGCTTATCCTTCAATATCTGAAATGCTTCATCCTGTTTGATTCCCCAATCAAACTTCTTATCCTTCTGTGTGAGGAGCGTCAATGGTTGAGCGATCTTTGAAAAATTCTCAATGAATCTTCGATAATAGCCAGCCAAACCCAAGAATTGCCGAATCTCGGTTGGCGTCTTTGGCGTTTCCCAATCCTTGATCGCCTCGATCTTGGTTGGATCCACGTGGATTCCATCTCCATTTACCACGTGCCCAAGAAATTGCACCTCTCGTAGCCAAAACTCGCACTTAGAGAATTTGGCATACAACTGTTCCTTCTTCAGCAGCTCTAGAATGGCTCTAAGATGCTGCTCGTGTTCAGCCTTCGTCTTTGAATAAATTAAAATGTCATCGATGAATACAATCACGAACTTATCCAAGTACGGCTTGCAAACTCTATTCATTAGATCCATGAATACCGCAGGTGCGTTTGTCAGACCAAACGGCATAACAAGGAACTCGTAGTGCCCATAACGAGTTCTAAAGGCTGTCTTTGGGATACTTTCCTCTTGTATCCTTAACTGATGGTATCCAGATCGAAGATCGATCTTTGAATAAAAGCTTGAGCCTTGCAGTTGATCAAACAGATCATCGATTCTTGGCAGAGGGTATCTATTCTTGATCGTCAGCTTGTTCAGCTCCCGGTAGTCGATGCACATTCGAAAACTACCGTCCTTCTTTTTGACAAACAAGACCGGAGCTCCCCAAGGCGAGAAGCTTGGTCGGATAAAACCCTTGTCTAACAACTCTTGAAGTTGTGTCGACAGTTCCTGCATCTCAGACGGAGCAAGTCTATACGGTGCCTTAGCCACAGGCGCGGCGCCTGGAACTAAATCGATGTGAAACTCTACTTGCCTCTGAGGTGGCAGTCCAGGTAAGTCCTCGGGGAAGACTTCTGGGTATTCCCTCACGACAGGGATGTCTTCGATTCTTGGCTCAGCAGCCTTCTTATCCACAATGTGTGCCAGGAAAGCAACACATCCTTTCTGCAAACACTTCCTTGCTTTCAAGCAGCTGATAATCCTTAACGGCGTCTCACGCTTCTCTCCGTGAACCACAATTGTTTCGCCATCTTCGGTTGGGATACGAACGATCTTTTCGTGACAAACTATCTCAGCTTTGTTGCCTGATAACCAATCCATTCCTACCACCACGTCGAAGCTTCCCAACTGGACCGGTAGTAGATCTAGAGCGAACTCACGTTCTCCCAATTCAATCACACAACCTCTGATAACTTCATTGGCTTCTACTAACTTCCCATTGGCCAATTCGATTGAGTACGGAATATTTAACTTATTAGCGGCTAAACCAAGCATATTCTTAAATTCTAACGACACGAAGCTATAATCGGCACCAGTATCAAATAAAACGGATGCATAGCGTTGATTTACAGGGAACGTACCAGTAACGACATTGGGGTCCTGGCGCGCTTCCCTTGCTTCGATTTGGAACACTCTTCCACGGGCTTGGTTTAACTCTGGGCAGTTCTTCTTAAAATGCCCGATATCACCGCAGTTATAGCATCCAAGTCTTTGCCCATTTCCACTTCCATTTCCAGCTTGGTTGTTGTTTTGGTTTGCATTGCCAGCTTGGTTCGCAAAGTTGCCTCGATTCCCGTTTCCTCCATAGTTTCCTTGTGAGCGATTACCACCACGATTATTATTCCTATTCCCAAATCCTCCCTGGCCTCCCTGACCAGCAGTGGCCCAACAAGTGTCCTTCGAGTGGCCACGTTTCCCACATGCTTCGCATACTTTTGGCCCGCAATGACCAGAATGGTGGCGCTGGCAGGTGTTGCATTTGGGCTGGGTGCCCATATACCCTTTTCCTTTCTTTCCTCTACCAGCTGTAACCTGAGTTGGCGTGTCTGACCCTCCTTTCTTAACCGCCACACTGGCGCCCTGCTTGAAGTTCGAGAACTTCCTTTTGTTACCTCCTGATGACTCGACGTGAGTCTCTGCCTTCTTGGTCTTGATTTCGTCAAACTTATTCAGGCGAATAGCCTCCTCAGTGAGAGCTACGCTCAAATCGATCGCCTCAGTAATGGTCGCAGGCTTGGATGAGGTTACCATGCTTATGATTTGAGGAGCTAGTCCCCAAATGAAACGTTCAATTCTCTTGAACTCAGGAGTGACCATGTAGGGTACCACATGCGATAAGTCATGGAACCTTTGAACGTATTCTGCTATCTTTGGACCGTCCATTTTCAAGTGCCAGAACTCGGTCTCCAATCGCTGGATTTCTGCGCGGGAACAGTACTTTTTGCGCATGAGTTCCTTCAGTTCGGTCCAGGTCAGCGCGTAGGCAGCAGCTTCGCCAAGTGTCTGTACTTGCAGATTCCACCAAGAGAGGGCTCCATCTAGAAACAGCCCTGAGATATAGGTGACTTGCTGATCCAGCGCGCACTTGCTCATGCGAAGAACAGATTCGGTTTTCTCAGCCCAACGAACAAAGGCGACAGCACCTCCTGTGCCATCAAAGTTTACGGGCTTGCAGTCTAAGAACTGCTTGTAGGTGCATCCATGAGGTGGATTATTGTTGTTGCCAGTGTTGCCAGAGTTGCTTCCACTAGTCCCTCCTTGAGAGGCGGCGTATTGTGCAATGGCAGCAGCGATAATTTGCTGGAGTTCTGCCTCATTAGTAGGCATGTGTGTCTCACGTCTCGGCGGCATCTTCTAAAAGATGGTTTACGTTGGTCAGGCCATAGTGAAACGTACGTATATAGTAATAGTAATAGCACATAACATCTCATGTTATCAATCAATCACACAGCATCCCATGTCATAAAAATATAAATAAGCAATCAAGCGAATCAAATATGGTGAGAATACTGCGATTGCCATATATCGAGACCACATAGTAAGTGTATCAGTACATCCCTGTGTCATACAATCATCAAACAACTAGGGGCTACATCACCCCTGTCCAAAAACTATATCATGTCGATGTCAAATACGTCAAATACATGTCATCAAAAGTCAAAATCATCATGTAGTCTCCAAAAATGCTGTGCAGTCAAAAGCATTCGCCGTCTTCTCACCAACGTCTACCCAAACAGCACTGATGAGCTCTATACAGATGGCGGTGGAGGAGGGGGAAAGTGGGTGTAAAACAAACGACGTAACTGGAGCCAGTCCTCCTCCATGGCCTGCTGGGTACGAATGATAGAAGCAACCTGCTGCTCTAGTGTAAAGAGACGGGCAGCATAATCTGGAGGTAAGGGTCGAAATGGCTGCAGAGGAGAGTGTGTCTGACCATGGCACTGGCATGGCGGCGGCTGAGCTCTCTCAAGCTCCTGGATGCGCTGCGTGTGTGACTCGTGCTGGGCGACAAAAGACATCAAAACGTCCTCGATAGTATACCCCATGTGGAAAAAATGGTAGGAGTCAGTAGGTGGCATAGCAGAGTCTGGTGCCCAAAGGAACGGCTCACTGGTGGGATCGAAAGGTGCCACATGAAATGGAGCAACAGAGGGTGGAACAGATGACATCTGGGGTATGAAGGGGATAGACATCGGTATATGCCCAAAAGGATGGGCTGAAGAACCCTCTCCAGTCCTCGCTGGAGGTACAAACTGAGGAACCCGAAAAGAAGAATCAACATGTCGTGTATCAGGGATCTGAGGGGGAAAAGGTGGAACATCCTCATCAGCAGGTATCCAACCGTGCTGTGCATGCTCATCTGGTGGATCCATGCGTGCTGCGAACAGTGCATGCTCGGGCTCTAGTGGGATGGGATCAGGTGCAACAAAAGGGTGAACAGGTGCAATGTGCTCAACAGGATGGTCAACAGGTATATCAACCACAGGTAGAGGAACAACAGGATCAACAACAACATGATCGCCCTCTAACAAAGGAACATCCATGGGGAGATCACCAACAGGTGGGTCTGCTATAACAGGCTCAATAGGGATGTCAGCATGTACGGGATCATGCTCAAGTATGGGGTCTAGAGCGGCTGCCTGCTCAGGGGCAACGATAGGCTCGGGATCATCAAAAGCCATCTCGAAGTCAAACTCGGGGTCGATAGGATCTACTGGGTCAGCTGGATCCTCCATGGGCTGATCCATAGGTATAAACTCGATATCACGATCCGGGTCGTATCCCGGGGGAAAGATAGGATCAGAATCCTCTATGTCATCATGGTCAAACGCAAAACTGGGAATAGGTGCAACAGAGGATGCCTGGTCAGGATCAGAATCATGCGCAAAGTGCTGTGCGCTCAAAGTGTGAGAAGGTGCGGATGCCACAGACTCGAAGGAGTCTGGGACAGGAGAATGTGCAGGTGAATCCTCAGCGGGAACGTCAGCGATCATCAGAAGATCATCCGCAGGAAGAAGGGCCTCGCCCTGGATCTCATCCTCAAAGGGCTCCTCCTCAAATAGGTCAACATCGCCGCAGGAAGAAGGGCCTCGCCCTGGATCTCACCCTGGCTTTGCGGAAGCGTGGTTAATTTTGGTGTGACTTCTTAATACCATAGCTTAACCATAACAAAGCTATATGAAATAAAATCATGCAAGATCATCCGTTTGATTAAGTTTTAAAACCAGAGTAACATACCATTGTCTTATAGACTTACAACCTCATAACATAAAACATTGTCTTGAAAAAACATAAACCGTAACATGAAACAAGCGCAGTTTAAGATCTGTGACTTGTCCAGGAAAGAGTCACATTTCCTAAACTGGGATGACCTTGGAACCCTTATGCAGCGGGAAAACATAACATACCGTGCCAGATCTTTAATTTCCTGAAATACATGTAAGTTGAAAAATCAACAATAATGTTGAGCGAGTTCATGTGTAAGTGAGTTTGTAAGTATAAAAGTTCCCTGGTATGTAGCAGTGTAAGGAAAAAGAGATCACCAATGGTTTGCAAGGCCACTAGTATGTGTGAAGTGCAAGTAGGAAGACTCAAACCTAGCAGATTTCGCGTTGGGTACAAAGTCACTCCAAGGTCCGTTCTGTTGGGCCTCTCAAAGGTCCGTTCTGTTGGGCCTAGAGTTGGGCTCGCTACACCCAGATAGATCTACCGCTTACGTCCCTCGGTGTTTCTGCCTACCCACTCACATGATCTAAGTAGTAAACCTCCTTACGCTAACCATACCATGTATAAAGTACTTGTAATCAAAGTAACATGTATTTCACCCCCGCAGTTAAGAAAACTGAAAACAGTTAGAGAAAAGGGGGACATGAACTCACAGTGAAGCGTCTCTACCAAGTATCTCCTGCTCACGCAGCTGTGCGACGACCTACAGGTGCTAATTTCTATTAGACGGACGGCCGTGCCTTAGCTTTATAGTTTAAGTCTTTGGGAAATAGTTAGACAACTATTTCGTGTTTACATTCTGTATATACTTGGTAGTTAATCTCCTTCCCAAGGATGGGGGATTCAATACATGTGCGTTCAAATTATATCATTAAGTCTCACTTAATATATGTATATATTTCCAATTTCACATAATTTTCCCCAATAATACGTTGTTAAAATACGCGTTCATAAATATTTCCGTAAGTGCGTAAGTTACGTTTTAACAATTGAGTGGTAATATACTTACCGGTGTAACTTATATATTTATGGTGAAAGCGTTCGTATTATTTTGGATTCGTTAACGTTCGTAAATATTATTTTCACTCTAAAAATAATATTTATGTATTTTCACAAAATAATCATAAACAGTGTGTGAAAAATATATATTTATCACGTTAAATTTTGTGAAAATCCCACCTCCGAATATTTAGTAAATAAGGTCATGGCGAAATTTATATTTCGAAAACATGTCAAAAATAATTCTAACACTTGTAGTGTAAATAGTTCTAAGTGTTAGGTTTTTAGAAAAATTTCGCCAGAGTTTCCTCTGTAACTGGAGGTGGCCACGCTTTCAAGCGTATCATTTTCTTTAACAAATCAACTCAACAATTTTCTTTATTTGATCAGAACAACTTTCATCACAACAACTAATCAACATATGTGTAAATTGCCAAAAATTACATGAACTTGCAGTTTTTCCCAAAACTGTGGTGTAAATCCCCTTAAACTTAGTAGATCTTCATATAAGGTAATTTGATCTTGTAAAAACCTCGTTTTTAGAGAAAATCCATCTTTACAACTTCCAGTCATCTTTTACAAAAACTGTTATTTTGTCGGATCTTTTCATTTCACAAGTGTTTACACACTTGTGGTTTATAAAAATTATGCTTGTTAGTGTAAGATCCATCTTTTAAAATACATGATTTCTTTGATACGTGGTTCTTTGAAAATACCACTTGCAGATGCGTAGATCTGCTAGTTTTAAACGCAATTTTACAAGTAAAACTCTTTTACACAAGTTCATGATTCGCGTGTGGTAGAGTTTCACCTTTTAACCCTTGTACCATTCAAAACAAGCTTATGTTAAGATCCATGATCTTACCAAACTGGGTTAAACGATGATCTGAGCTACCACATCATAGATCAGGCCTAAAAAATCATACATTTCGAATACTACATCATTTACACAACTTATGTGCTATTATCCACCATTTTTAGTGTTTTAAGTAGACTTTAAAGCATCATCTTGCATGTTAACGAGTTTTAACCGATGAAAATCCTTTTAACCACTTTAGATTAGTTCGAATACGAGTTTTAAGCATTATACCTCTAGCTCGGGGCTAGGGAAGAATCTATGCGCAAAAGAGGTGGATAAAGGCTAAGTAGAGAGGTCCTTCGCGTTCCGCTTGCTCCAAGACTCCTTGTATACGACCCTTAACACTTGTATGGACTTGGAATTGGTTGATCAAGACTCGAAAACATGATGGGTGGGGGTGGGATGTTCGGCCGAGAGCTCTAGAGGGCAAGAGAGAGAGTTGTGTTTGTTGAGTTTGTGTGTGAATGATCTCATGTGTTTAAGTTAGATTTTATAGACAATTTAAGTATGTATTAACCAATGGATATTGTGTCTTGTAGATATTAAACATCATTGATTAAAATAATCAAAATGGTACCATGGGGGGTCACAAAGTGACCGAGTTCGGTTGGGGGGGGGGGGTCTAATCCGATTCCATTTCAACCATAGGTTAAGTATTAGTTAGATAATTAAGTTAAGTGTTTAACTTGGTTACTTGTGTATAGTGCGTTACAATGGGTGTTAGGGTACTCAGGGACCCTAACTGGCTCAGAAAAAGATAAGTAATGAAAATAACAATATTTTCATGTTTATAGTCCGGTTGTTTGGTTGGATAGTAATCCGTTAAAGCGTTACTAAAGCTTTAAAGTGTCGTTATTACTCTCTTTAGTGACACAGCTCATTCCTGACACTTTGGAAAGTGTCTAGTAATATTTTTCTCATATTTTGGCACTTTATTAGTTAGCTAAAAGCTGAATTATTTTGTAAAGTGCTGAGTTTTGTACCTAGTGTACGTTTTAGGCACATCCAGTCATAGTGACTTATCCCTAGAGACGCAGTTCCACAACCCTTATATCCCTACACTCACTACTAGTGTAGCAAAACATTTCAGGCTCTTACAGGCCTTAGAGGCAGTGTTTGCCTGATGCTGGCTTTATCAGCATGTTCAATAGGTTATCCGTTATAGTGCTACTGTGCTTTTTGTGCATCATGGTTGTCACTAGGGTTCAGCTCGTAAATAATGTAGTGACGATAAGTAAAGTATGATGCAAGTAAGTACATGTATCAGATATCAAGTAGCAGTTCATCAGCTAGTTCAAACAAGCACAGTAATTTAGCAGTAATTAATCATTAGTTAAGTCGTACGGATACCTGGTTTAGTGCGGGTTGTCACACCATACATACGTGTACATATTGCATACGACCTCAATAAGTGATCAACAATCACATGTCCACAAAAATCAGTGATAATATATCACAGTGTTCCGGGAGTCAAGTTCGTCTATTTGCTGTACGTTAGTACTGACCTGTTCACGGACTTACTCCTGTGCCCTCATGCATCTGAAAATCAAGTTCCTCATCAATAAGTGATTCTATCACATAGGGCTTGTTTTCAATCCAAAATAAGTGAGTATCTCACATTTTCATATACGTCAAAACAGATGATAAATGGTATACTCACCAGTAAGATGAACCCTCGTGCATACCTTGATACGGGAATGTGTCGTGTGTGGATGAACACCGGTCGGTAAGTATAAATCATACACTAATCGTATCCCCTCGCCATGATTACATATGATAAGTTGAGCTTATGTGGACAACAATACCGATAATCGTTATAGGATGTTTATCTAAATGTTAACTAATTGAACAACAAGAGCGTTTTGGCGTGACCGTACACTGATATGATTCTCTTACCCTCGAAACTCGCAAAAAGATTGTCTGTAAATATTTATTTAATGCTTTCATTTTCTGCATCATTCTATATATTTACTTACTGCTTTCTGTCTTTACATTTCAAATATTCAAAAATACCAAAAAGATTTTAGGTGTGTTTTAATATAAACTTTATAAATACCAAAAAGATTTTAGGTGTGTTTTAATATAAACTTTATAAAAGCCAAAAAGATTTTATTTCTATCTTATTTTCGATTTCCCGATGTTGGAACTCGAGTCTTCGTTACCTGAAATCTGATCGAAAACCAAAACGACTAAATCTTCATAAATGGTCGAAATTTGCAAGCTTTGAAAGTTAAAAACTAAAACTGAACAATTTGTTAAACTTTCAAACTGTCGGACGGTGGTTGATTGAAAAATAGTCACATATGTGTCGTTTGTCTATGTTAACTATATTCCAAGCAGTTGTTCTCATTACGTGTTTAGCTTTCTTGTATGTGCAGATTCTGCAATCAAACCAGCTAAAGGCGAAGAGAACATGTTCGATGACAAGCTTCGGAATGAAGACACGGCATGGAGGCACTCAAAAGATCAAGATGATCGAGTTGCCGCTGACCTATCATCAACACCACAAGGATCTAATGAATTGAAGATCAAAAGATTCACGAGCATAACTCAAGGGAGAACTTATGTTAAGGGGGAGTTTGTTAACACACTTCCTAAATGAAAAGGGGAGTTTGTTGATACACTTCCTGCTTACAACGCGTGAAGACTTTGAAGATCCTCCGACATGGAAGACATGGAAGATGAACCTTACGAGTAGTGTCCAAGGGGGAGTTTGTTGATACATATTATGTGGACGCGACTCGGTTCGGTTCGGCTCGGTTAGGTTCGGTTCAAGCCCGACGTCACGACATTCCTCCGTCGTGCGCCCCAGAGTTCGACACGCGAAGCACGAAGAGCCGCGAACCCTTTCCCGACGCCACATCACCATGACATCACCATGATGATGTCATGTGATGACATTTAAATGCATAACACGTGAATGCATGGATATTTCTTATTGAAATTCAAATTGTTTTGTCTGTTTCCAATGCCTACAACAACTGTTCGACGAAACCCACCTGCACAACTGTTCGACGAAACCCACATGCTGATAGGGTTTCGCCAAGAGAGTTTCGTCGACCTTGAGACTTTCGTCGTCCTTCAAGTTTCGTCGACCATGAGGCTTTCGTCGACCATGAGGCTTTCGTCGACCTGGTCAAGTTTCGTCGATCCAGTTGATGTTTCGTCGTCCTGCTTCTAGTTTCGTCGGCTTCAACAGGGATTCGTCAAACAGGCCCTATATAAACAGCATAGAGACATAACACAGACCAGAGACACAGCACATGAACACAAGACCAGAGACACAGCACATGAACACAAGAGATCAGTGAGAAAATATCAGAGAGTTTGTGTGATTTTCATGTTGTAATCTTGTATCTAAACCTTCTGGTCTTAGTATAATTGAACTTTAAACAGTGAACATTTGTGTCTCGTGTCTATATTATCTCGGTTTGCTTTCTCGGTTGGATTCCGCACAACCGGGTCAGTTTGTATACAAGGATTAGGCGACTAGATCCTCCGCTAGCCGGACCTACGAGACTATCTCTACCAAAAGGATAACTGCAAAAATAATCAACTAAGTAGTCTTGCAAAAAAAAAAAAAATCGAAGCAATTACCTTCTGCTTCAGGCCTGCAGATTCGATGCTATTACACATGTTGGCGGAACATTGATGAACGGTTTTAAGCTATTACACAAAAGTCATTACGGAACCAATTCAAAGTTATTACATACAAGTGATACGAGTACTATAAGTATACAAAATAAAATATAATATGATTTTTTTTAGTTTTATATAAAATTCGATACCTGTACCCGTACCCGTACCCGTACCGTAAGTACCGAATACCGAAATCAATAAAACTAGGTACCAACACATGTACCGGATACCCAAAATCGGTACAGGTACAGTATAGATACGAGTACGAGTATTTGAGACAAAAAAGCTCATCCCTATACCCATGGTTGTAAAAGTCGCTAGACGCTTCCTATTCGGTCGACCGGGGAGTTGAGAGTACTCGGCATAGACGGAGAGTACTCGGGGAGCACTCGGACATGTTAAATTATAAAGAAATTAGTTTTTGGAAATTAAATATATGTCTAATAACATAAATTTACTAATATTTATAACAAAATACGTGAAAATGATATTCACTATTTAATATGATAGTCATATAAGTTATGTTTTATTAATTTTTAAGTCAAATCGGCCCGAATTGACCTACTAGATCCGATTTTGGCCGAGTTTGACCGCGTTTGATTAATTCCGAGTAATTAGGCGGAGTTAGAGAAAGTCGCATCGGCAGCCTACCTTGTAGCGACTACTTTGGGAGTACTCGGCATTGGAAACCTTGTTTTACAACCATACCTATACTAGACTGGTACTGAAAACGCTAAATGTGGGTACCAAAACGGTACAGAAAATTAAGGGGTTGTTTGGCAACATCTGAACGGTTAAGTGCTGAACCAGTAAGATGTCTGAACCATTAAGTGTTGAACCAGTAAGAGGTCTGAACCATTAAGACCAGTAATGTTTAATCGTTCAGAGACAAATGTCTGATCAATTCAGATTAGAGGTCTTAACCATTCAGACTTTGTATAATGTTGAACCATTCAGAGGCAAATGTCTGAACTATTCAGACATCTACTTGCGAAACAAACAGTCTGAACTATTAAGTGTTGAACCAGTTAGAGGTCTGAACCATTAACAGCCAGGTAAACAAACAGCCCCTAAGTCGGTTCGGGAAAATTGGTACCGGTTCGGTACCCATTTCGAACCGGTACACCCGATAGATACCATTCGTGAATTTTCAAACCAAACCAAGGCGGTGACAGATAAAACAACCCCCAAATCATCATCTTCTCCACCGTTCCACCTCCGCGTCTCCGTCGTCGCCGGTAAACTCCGCCTCTTATCAATTGTTTCTCTCACATCTTCACTCCTCATAAGCATCTCCATTCAGAGACCTTCTCAATTTTCACCGATTTATACTCAAATCAGGATTTAACCTTTTTTGACCTAACTTTTTACTTTAATTAAAATCAGTGACAATCGATAATCACTTGATTAACGTAACTTTCTCGGTTTGATCTCAATCGTTAGTTCCAAAACCAGTCACGATTTCAAAAAGTGAATTAAGTTATTGAAGAATTAGGTGTTTACTCGTCAAATATTCTTTTGATAAATTTGATCTGTTTCTTGCAGTAGATTATAGAAGATTTAGTGTTAAGATGAATAATAGTAATAATAATCCAGCAGGAGCCTCATCAAAAGGTAAAGTTGGTTCATCACAGCCATCAGAAACCTCATTCAAACGCAAAAGAGGAGTTTTTCAGAAAGATTGTGAGTGTTTGTTTGTTTCACTTTTTTATGAGAATTTCTGTTTCTTATTTTTTTTAATTATGATTTTATTTGATTTAAACAGTGCAGCATATGATGTATGGTTTTGGAGATGATCCTAATGTAAGTATCAGCCTTTATTGCACAGTGTTTGGGTTTTGTTAAATGTATATTTGTTTAACTTGATGAAGATTACGATATATGAATCAGAGTAGGGGCTGTTTGGCAACATCTGAATGGTTAAGTGCTGAACCAGTAGAGGTCTGAACCATTAAGTGCTGAACCAACTCAATCAGTAAGAGGTCTGAACCATTAAGAGCCTGTATAATGCTTAACCGTTCAGAGGCAAATGTCTGACCAATTCAGATTAGAGGTCTTAACCATTCAGACTCTGTATAAAGTTTAACCATTCAGAGGCAAATGTCTGAACCATTCAGACATCTGCTCGTGAAACAAACAGTCTAAACCATTAAGTGCTGAACCAGTAAGAGGTCTGAACCATTAAGAGGCTCATTAAGAGGTAAACAAACAGCCCCTAAAGATCTTTTTAAGAACAATGTAATATGATGATAAAATCTTGCAATGGATGATAGTTTTGCATAGATAGACATATGAAAGATATTTTAAACACATATATTTCTTTTCACGGTAGGAATATTCTGATGATTTGTATTACTACCCTTATGTTATAGCCAAAACTATATTGAATAAAATGAACCAAGCTATGGACGTCCTTGAGAACCCGCTGCAATGCTGCGTCCTTGACATTGCTGGTGGCCGGGTGCTCTTACGTTTACTGTTATCTAGGCATAGTTGTCAAAGGTGCACTTAAGGTGCAAAGGGTGAGCCTGAGGCTTTTATGCAAGGCGCTAAAAAGCAAGGGCTTTATTATGCTAGGTGCGTAGTGTATGAAGACAGTTTTTAATGGGATTTAGACATGTTTAGTGCTAATTTAGGGCTAAATTAGGTTGTTAAAGGTTAAATCCAGCCTTGTTCAAGGGTTTTAGACAACTTTTAGGGGTTTTAAACAGGTTCAGACAACTTTTGGCCAGAAATTAGCGCCTGAGTGCCTGAATAACTAGGTAATCTAGCCGGAGTTTACAGGGTTTGGCCGGAATATGACTGGATCGTGCCTGAACTGCCACAAGGCGCTTTTCTTGCGCCTAGGCAAGTAGGCGCGCGCCTGGTATAGTTAAGAGCACAAGGCGCAAAGGGTGAGCATGTCGCGTAGGCGCTTAAAAAGCGCACACCGAGACAAGCAAGGCAATAGTATAAACATGCCATTTTTAGCTGTTTTATATTTGTTTTTGGCTAGTTTGACTGTTTTCTTGGCTTGTTTAGGCTGGTTCAGACATGCTTTTTAGTAGGTCCATGCCGGGTTTTCCATGTTTTGTGTCTTTGCGCCTTGTTGCACTCCAGACGGTTTTGTTGTGCCTCACGCCCTCGCCTCGCCTGGGCGCTTCAGCACACATCTTTGGTGCCTTGTTATCAAACAGAAATCACATACAAAAATAGACAAAACACGTGTCGATGATTAGTATCTTATAATGTGTTTAGAAAACGTTGTCTGACATGTAATAGCTGTTTAGTAACATGCGATCTTTGTCTTAGAAAACACTGTCTGACATGATTTTGGTGTATGCCACTGTCCAGCCGTTGCCAGAGACTGTTGCTCTTGTGGAGGACATTGTTGTTGAGTATGTGACAGATATGGTGAGATTTTATTTATTTATTTTTAATCTTTGAATCGGATAACAAAAACTTGTGGTAAGAAGTTATCAATGGAAGTGTAGGTGCATAAAGCCCAAGATATTGCATCAAAGAGGGGAAAGCTCTTGACTGAGGATTTCTTGTTCTTGATCCGCAAAGTATCTTTTCTTTTCTTTAAACAATAAATATTTTTTTTTCTTCTTGCACACCTTAATACGTAAAGGTTTGCTAATATCATGTTAATTGTCTTTATAGGACTTGCCCAAGTTAAACCGTTGTACAGAACTGCTGTCAATGAACGAAGAACTGAAACAAGCTAGAAAAGCATTCGACGTGGATGAGGAGAAGCTGGTATCACCAGAATGATCAAATGGTGCAAAAAAACAACTTTCGTGCACTTTAAGATTTCAGCATAGCTATATCCAAATCATTCAATCTCATGTTTACAATGTTTGACATCTAAAAATGGTTTACGGGTGGCATTTTGTTCTACAAGAAATCTATGGACCAGCCTTAATAACAAATATATTATACATGTATCCTGCTATCTAACTAACCAAGAATGTCTTTGATCTTGGTCTTCTGGTCATCTGTTAGTGATGTAGGGAAAAGAACTTCAAAAGTAACATACAAATCACCCTTCTTGTTGCTAAGGTGCAGTGGCATTCCTTCACCTTTAAACTTCTTCACTTCCTTTGGTTTTGTAATTCCCTGCAGACAGTCTCTCATTTATAAGTCTATCTCTTTATAAAATTACCAAATGATCACGCATGAAAGCTAAAATGTAAACAAAATCACCACCTTGCGCATGGAAGCTAAAATGTAAACAAAATCATTACCTTTGTGCCGATGTTCACTAGATGATCATCAAGGTGTTTAATCGTCTTCTCGAACCCAACAAGTGCTTGTGCCTGAAAAGGCAAGGGGTTTAATCAATGCACAAAAACAAAATTTTATTAACACCAAAATGTATATTACTTATAAGAGGACATTGGGTGGATTATGTCTGTCCGGAAAGTGTAATTTCAATTAAGTATCAAAATAGGTTCACCCACTATATATCATATATGTTTATATGACTGCTAGCGGCATTGGAGGTGGGCGTGATGGTGGTGACATAGGTGGTGTCGACAGCAACAGATAGGTGGTGGTTGGTGGGGCTGGCCTATTTGGATACGTTTTAAGTTAGCAGTTACACAAAAGTGACTCATTTTGATCCGCTGTATAATAAGAGTAGACATCAAGCAAACAAACATGGCTTAAATCATCTACTTTCTTAAATGACGTGTCATGATTGCGTGGGGTAGCATTAGTCATTATGGTAACAGCTAAAGGAAAAGAGGGGGGACATACCAAAGTTATTGTGGCAGTTGTGTGAAGGTTATTGCCTTCTCTCCTAAACCTGTCGTGTGGAGCTGTACGAACGCGGAACTGCACGAAATTTGAGATATATCGTAAGCAATAAAATATTTTTCTTTTTCTTAAACAGGCATGACTAAAATTAAGCCATCAATAATAACAAACTAACCCTCAAATCTCCAGGTTCACCATCTATAATTGGTTCACCCTCCTCATAAAAGACCACTTCCTGCCATAATAAAATCATCAGAACCATTTTTAACAATCAATTACAACCAGCAAGTTTATATACAAAAATAATAAAGTATCTTAACCATGAATTAACCGTTTACCTCCCCATCTTGCATTCCTTTCTCTATATCCACAGTTATAAAGTCCCCTTCCCTTACATACTTTACATTAGGGCACTGCTCACAGACCTGAACAACACAAGACACATATGTATAATGATTACCTATCATGAGACAAAAAAAAACTAAGGTTCTTCATAACAGTATTTGTTTGAAAATACCTCCTCTGTCATCTGTTGGAACATTCCGTGACCAACTTGCCGGTGATAAACCTCATTCCTGCAGTTGCAGCGTCTTTTACCTGGAGCAGGCTTTAAAATATTCTTCTCCCTCCAAATCTAATCAAGTTTAACCATAAGTTTAGAGAAATCATTAGCCAAAAGAAAATGCTGGAAATTAGCAAGTGTGTATCATCATACAAACATTGCATAAAAAACAGTTACGTTGTAGGTTGATATGGTCATACACGAGGGCTCAAAATTTGTAATCCGGTCAGTAAAGTTTCTTTACCTTTAGGGACCCTCCCATGTACAAATCCTCCAAACTTGCATCGAGGTCAACAATTACATCATCACCTTTTGCCACTCGGTCCTCCTCTTCTTGGTCTGCTCCGCCACCAAAAAAACTGCAAAATGCAAATTAATATGTTTAATAAATTTTCAAAAGCGGATGTATGCCTTAAATGATGAAATGTAGCATGAAGTCAACAACAAGATCCCGCCAAAGATACCAATATCTAAGAAGGTATCTAGGATGCCTTATAAAACTTGTTATGTGATTATGTTTTGATATTGTAGATAAGTAGTTTTGAGGGTGTCCGGGATTCAAATGTTTAATTTTAATAAGCAATTCCAGTATCCCAAACACCAGGAACAGTGTTCAGCCTCTTCATGTTTCGATTGCTTATTCAAATGTTGATTCTTTAAGCTTCATGTTTTGATTAAAAGTCAAAGTTTGTAACTTAATGACTAACTTTGTCATTTAAACGGAACTTGTTTACATCATTTGATTACATCATGTTTGGACTGTTGAAAGTCTGAAACTTAATTACTAATTTGGATTGTCGAAAGTCTGATCGCTTCAGGTTTTTACCATGTATTTTTTAAAGGATTTCGCATTACATTATATCTATATTATGTTACCCGACCGACCCATTTATGAACTGGTCCAAACATTCTATAATCTAGTGATAGACATCGAACACTGAATATAAGTGACACCGCTGAAAAAAAACTCTGGTCTGCCAGTCCCAAACACCCGCTAGCTAACCAAGCACATGGTTTATTACAAATGACACTTACATGCCTATTCTAACACTCTTCAGTGAAGGTCCAATGCCAAAAATATTATGTAGACAAAAGATCAAATACAAATAACTTTAACGTACAAAACGTACGAACTGAAGGTTTCGCTGAAAAAACGCGGTGGCATTTTCGTAAATATTAGTAATTATCAAAACTACTCTACAAATGATCCTTAGAGTAATTTTGATATTTGTAGAGTAATTTTGTAAAATGTTCTTGTAGAGTAATTTTGATCTTGTAGGGTAATTATCAAAATTACTTTTACAAGTGAATCAAAATTATTCTGCAAGTTTATCAAACAACATACAATTCAATATTACTCTACAAATGATCCTGTAGAGTAATTTTGATCTTGTATAGTAAATTTGTGAAATTTTTTTAGCATTTAGTTATGGGGTTTAGCTTTATGGTTTAGTTTTTAGCATTTAGTTTTTTTTTTTTTTTTTGGGGGGGGGGGGGGGGGGAAGAGAGAGGTTTTTTTGGGGTTGTTTTGGTGAGATATAGTTTTTTGATCAAAATTACTCTACAAGAACAATTTACAAAATTATTCTACAAATTACTCTACAAGAACACTTTACAAAATTACTCTACAAGATCAAAATTACTCTATAAGATCATTTGTCAAGTAATTTTGATAATTACCCTACAAGCAAATATTTACGAAAATGCCACCGCGTTTTTTTGCCTTTTTCATGCTATTTGTACGGACGTTAAAGTTATTTGTACGGGAACTTTACTCATATTATGCAATAATGACACACTATGATTAAGGTCTGAAAGCGAAATCTTACGACTTAAAAATGTCCTGAATATTCATCCCTCCACCCCCTCCGCCACCAGCAGCATGCTGTTTAAGCCCTTCCTCACCGTACCGGTCGTAAATACTCCGCTTTTCGCTGTTCGACAACACTTCATAAGCTGAAACAAACAACATACACACAAACCATTCACTTTCACACCAACAGGAAACACAAAATCTATAAACACAAAACACAATACACAATGCATGTATGATTTAGTACCATTGTTAATTTCAGCAAACTTTATGTTAGCATCTTCATTTCCTTGATTCTTATCAGGATGATATTTCAACGCAAGCTTTCTATATGATCGTTTAATCTGATCATCTGATGCACCTTTCGGAACTTGAAGTATATCATAGTAACTTTTACTGTAACAAACAGAATAATTAACCACACAAAGATGAAATTTGACGACGGAAAGAAGAAGAAGAACACTTACGCTGCATTAGCAATCAGTAGTAAGATGGATAGATAGATTAGGAATAAAAATGTCGATCTACAATGCGCCATTAGGGTTCTGATCCAGAAATTATTGGAGATAATCACACTGTTATTGTGGAATCATAACGATATCCGATTGGGGCAACGATGGAGTTTGTTTATAGTAGAAGACATTGAAGCAAGCAGAGGATTTGCTACGTGGAACTGAGAAAATGTAACCAATGAGGGAGAGTTTGCAGTTGTGGGAACCAATTGTAGCTTGCCACGTGGTAACGAGTTGAGCACGGCAATAAAGAAAGCACAATTGAGGGTTGACCGTTGACTATAAAATGACTTATGGTCCCACTTTTTGAATGATAGATTGATAACCATAGCCCATTGGTCCTGTAATAAAGGGATGACCGATTGACCGATGACCACGCAAAGTACTTTTTTTTTGAACGGCCACTTTCATTAAAAACGAAACACTCCTAGCAAGATGGTGTGGCTGATTGGGGAAAAA
Organism: Helianthus tuberosus; assembly: GCA_030545235.1. Lineage (NCBI taxonomy): Eukaryota > Viridiplantae > Streptophyta > Magnoliopsida > Asterales > Asteraceae > Helianthus > Helianthus tuberosus. Next base: position 194,521,863 of record CM060352.1, on the reverse strand, counting down.
TTAGACGTGAAATTACGGGAAATTAATGGTGTTGCAAAGATAATCTAAGTTGGTTAACAATTATTTTTTATGGTAATCTCTGTATATTGCAATTTCACACATCACTGTTTTCTCTAAATTCCTAATTGATACTTTGAATGTTTTCTCTAAATTCCAGTGTTGTAAAAGTCGGATTACTCGGCCGAGTACTCGGCGAGTACTCGGATCCCCTCCGAGGCGACTTCCTCCTAGGTGGTCTCAATTAGTCGGCCTCGGGAGTATTCGGTGCCTAGTCGGCGCCTAGTCGGACATAGTCGGACGTAGTCGGCCTAGTCGGTCTAGGCGGTCAACGTGGTTTGTTGACTTTTAATCTGTCAAACTCGGTCAAAATCGGCCTACTCGGCCTTGTACTCGGACTACTCGGCCTTGTACTCAGACTAGTCGGACTTGTATTCAGAATATTTGAACTTTAAACATGTTTCATTTTAAATTATACTCAGTTGACATGAATTATGCTTATTTTAACACATAAATAATATATAACAATTAATTTTCTTTATATTTACCATTTCCGTGTACTCCCCGAGTACTCTCCGAGTACTCCGATTACTCCCAACTCCCCAGTCGGCCGACTAGGGACCGCCTAGCGACTTTTACAACACTGCTAAATTCCTAATTGATACTTTGAATCTTTGAATTTTGATATTGCGTTTGTGATTGAGACTTAGAAAGAAGAAAGCAGAGAACCGAAAGGGCCCCACCTTTGTAGTTTACTTAGGTTCTCAAAAAACGTTGGAATGGCCCTGCCCAACCTGAAACCCGAGGATACTATTAATAAAGAACCGAAGACCGGCCCTAAATGCACACCCGGTTATCGATTCAACAGACTATCGGGTTTTTCGGTTTACAAAAAAAACCGAACCTGATGTATCTAATGCATTTAATTGTATAGCAATTCTGTACATTTAAGAATACTACATTTTTCTTATTGGTTATCTCATTTGTCAATTATTCAGAAAAGATAATACGTGCATCAGAGTACAGAGTGGAGTTCTAAACATAGTTTTTAACGTCAAATATAACAAAAACCATAATATGTACTTGATGTTTAAAGTTTTTAACAATAACAATGATAGGGGACTTATAACTGACGTATGGTTTTTTTAGGTCATCAAAATTCACATACTTCATACTTGTAATCGAAGAGTACCAAAAACCAATGTAAGGATAAAACACATACCAGATACGGGACCTAGAGGTGCACGAAAAACCCGGAATCAGACCCGAGAAAAAAACTCAGAACAGGTTATTTTTCTACCCGGGTATTTTATATCCGTAACCGAACCTGACCCTACCCGTAGGGTATGGATAGAGTATACATTTTGAGTTTAATACTGTACCCGAAACCGTACCCGATTTATACCCGACAATACCCGGAACCAGTTATACCCCATACCCGATACCGGTTTTTTTGAATACCAGATTTAGTACCCGAAATTTTAAAGTATAGTCTTATGTTTGTTTTACGACTTTTATAATTTGCCTTGTTGATTCGAAATTTTAATAAATACATATTATAAAACAAATAATTATTTTAGTTTATTCTAATTGTTTTTACTCATTCAAACCAAATTTAATTTTTAGCCGAATTTACTTTTATCTAAATAATAGAAAAAAAAACTTTTTTTTTTAAACTGGGTATTAATACTCGTATCCATACCCAGTTATACTCGAAATCGATCATACCCTACCTGGGTACATATGACATAGTTTTTCTCCTCTATACCCGTATTCAAACCCTGCCTGATTTCTCTCGATACCTGATCATTCCCGGACCGGTTTGATACACGGAACTGGGTATGAAAAAACCCGATTTGTGCACCTCTAAGTCGGGACCGAATGACCCACACATGGTTGGACAGTCCTGGTTTGAGTGGGCCTGTCAGTAGGTCGATCATTAATTTGGTTTGGGCCATATCAAGTTTATGAATGTGGTTGTTAAATTGTAAGTTATGTCTAGATCTGCCTTCTGCAATATGCAAGTCTATTTATGTGCTGCATGTAATTATGTCTCTTTTGGGACTGGTTAGACTGCATATGGGTTGCAATGTATAAATGTGTAGTCTTTTGGGCCTACTTTGTCTAAATATGATTATTCACTTGGTTTAGATGGGCTTGATCGGTAAGAAAACTAATGGATGGCATATAAATACTCGTAGAAATTATAATGATAATTATACTATTCTTTCAAGCATTAAATACTCGTAGAAATTACCACAGATGGTTCTCAAAGCTAATAAATAAACAACGATTTTTCGAATTTATCTGGACTATTTGTAGGTTTTTTTTTTTTTCACGAATACGAGTAGAAATATTAAAACTTAATATATCTAATATCTATATCTATCTATACTTTCTATAAAAGAAGAAATCCCAATGACATAAGAAAAGATGATGTGTCAGCAGGAGAGGCTGTCCAACAAGGTTTTTCTTATGTCATCAACGATGAGATGACAGCCATAAAGGAGCCATAGTGACATCATAAAGCTTAATATTAAAACACTTTAAAATTCAAAGCTCTGGCCCACATTCTTCAAACATCTGCATTCGATCCATGTTTCAAACATCTGTCTTCCATTCATGCTTCAAACATTTGCCCAGATTCAAATTTCAAAATTATGGCTCCAGATTTAAAATTCAAACCATATAGGTATATAAAGCTCTTTTTAATTTCAAATTCCCATAACAAACATAAACTCTAATTCTCTCTCTCTCTCTCTCTACGGTTTGAATTTTCCCTCTCTCTCTCTGTTTCTCATCAGAGCTTGAGTTCATTTCACAGCCTACGTTGCTAATCTCGACCCTCAGGTACTGTTTATTCATCATGTTTAACACCGATTTGAATATTATGCAGACCAACGGTAGTTTAAAAATAGATATTTTTTGATTTTTTCTTTTTATCACAAACTGAATGTTTGTATGCTAAATGTTCTTCAGCTAGATCTTGCTGAATTTGTTATATGGTGTGGAAATCTTGAGTTCGTTGGCCGAACTTCGAAATATAATCAAGGTTATAAAATGGATTTCAACTTGATTGATGAAGAGGTAATGTATGTTTGTGTTTAAAAATAGATGTATATGTGTGTATTCTTGATTCATCATGTTTTACCATCGATTTGAATATTATGCAGAGCTGAAGGTAGTTTATAAATAGATATTTTTTGATTTTTTCTTTTTATCACAAACCGAAGGTTTGTATGCTAAATGTTCTTCAGGTAGATCTTGCTGGATTTGTTATTTGGTGTGGAAGTCTTGAGTTCGTTGGCCGAACTTTGAAATGTAATCATAACATCAAATAGATCTCAACTTTATTGATGAAGAGGTAATGTCTGTTTGTGTTTAAAAATAGATGTATATGTAGTTAAAATAAATCAGGTAATTGTTATTCTTTTGCTAATTGTTAATATACTTTGTAATCAGTTCTTCTTCGTTATTTCTTGAGCTTTGTTACATCTTTTCCAGATTGAAGTTTCTTCAAATCGTTATCTTCTCCAATGCTTCCATCGATTCTTCTCTCGCTAAATCTGGTAACAATCCGTGACCTAATTTCTTTCATGATTCTATGAAATTTGTTTGATATGTTTGTAGCTTTTGATTTTGTCTTTGATTTGTTATTGTTTATTCAGATGCTTGCATTGGTGTACCATGTGATTACGAGTAGATTGATTTTGATATGTTTGTAGTTTTTGTTTTTAACAATTTGTTTTGTTGGTTTATTCACCCATGTTTCATTCATAGATCTCTATAATCCATATTTTTGGTTTCAAATCTGTTTCCTGAGTTATTTACAGTTGTAGCACACCAAATATTTGTTATTTGTATTGAGTTGGTATATTGGGATTAAATACTGAACTGGTGGAATGACAGCAAGTCCAGGTTATGCTTCAAGCTGTCTCGATCTCTTTAGAGGCGGATAGGTGGCTTTGGGAGGTCTGAAAAACAGAATTGATAAATTTAGGGAAAATGGAGTTGAAAGATGATAACCCAACAGTTGAGGATCTCATTCTACAGCTTCGATAAATTCAAGGGTATTCTCAAATAATGCTTCCTAGATTTTTGAAGACCGACAAATGTCCAAAGAAGCAGCACTGTGGACATTTGTCGGTCTTTGTCGGTCTTCAAACATCTAGGAACCATTATTTGAGAATACCATTGAATTTATCGGAGCTGTAGAATGAGATCCTCCACTGTTGGGTTATCGTCTTTCAAACCCATTTTCCCTAAATTTATTGATTCTGTTTTTCAATGGGGATGTAATGCAATGATTCCTCTTAATTGAATAGACGGACACTTGCTTCCTCTCAAAGGGTTATGGAGTGGTTATAACAGCTGATCATGCTAAGGACTATTATAACTAACCACTGCTCCTTATAAAGACTGATGAGACCTATCAACTGTTGAAGACAAAGCCATGTTAAAGACAAGCACTTATGTACCTAAGGCCTGATCAACCAAAGGAAAACCACTGGTCAGTAATAGCAGTGGTTCAGCATAGGGATGGCAATCAGACCCGAACCCGATGGGTAAACCCGAAACCCGAATCATTTGGGACGGGTTTGGGTCTAGTAATCGGGTTTGGGACCGGGTATGGGATTAGTTTTATTTTTTTTCACGGGTTTGGGATTTGATGATATACCCGTTAACCCGATAAAGTATACCCACTTACCCGACCTATTTACCCGATAAATATACCCGTTTACCCCATATTCTTTCTATATTTTTTTATATATAAATATACATATTCTTTTTTATGATTATGGAAACTCAAAAGTCACCCCCATTACCTCAGACTGAACCGCCATTGGTATATCAACACATTCACACTCACCTCATACGTCACACACGCCATTTGTCATCAATGAATTTGATTTTTTTTGTTTACATTGAGGTATTTTATTTTATATACTTTGCCATTAATAGATATATTTTCTTAATGATAATGCTTTAGTAGTTACCCGACGGGTTTGGGTCGTGTATACCCAACGGGTAATTTTTTTAGATTAATGGGTTTACCCGAAACCCGTGGGTATGCCCGATACCCGATGGGTATTTACCCGATATAAACCCGACGGGTTTTGGGACGGGTTTGGGATAGGTTTATCTAATCGGGTTTGGGTTTGGGATTACCTAAACCCGTCCCAAACCCGACCCATTGCCATCCCTAGTTCAGCATCTATAGCGGATTCAACATTAGTATTTATGTATCAGTTTTTCTTATGTAACAGTGTTTAGTGTATCTGTGTTTAGATTTTGTTACAGCTTCGATGATGGTTGTTAGATTTATGAAAATGGGTAACAATTTCGGATTGGGTATATTCATTTACAGTTTTTATGATACTTTAGTGTCTATGATGAAAATTATGTTGCTTCCATGATTGACTACTCCCCATGTTGATTCGATTAATGGTATGTTGATTCGATTAATGGTATGTAATTGCTACACTTTGAATATTATTTTTAGTGACTGAGTACTGCTTTAATGAATTGGTTAGTAGGAAAACTGTTAGAATCTGTTGAGCAGTGTTCGCTTCAACAGACCTTATGATCTGTTGATCATGGTCTGTTAAAGCACTGCTGTTAAACATTCTCTGTTGAACTGCATCATCTGTTAGTCCATAGCAGAGGTTCTCTTTGGCAGACCTTTGGTTGAACCGTCTCGGTGTTTATCAGCAGATGTTCATCATGATGTGTGTGTAAACAGATGTTTGAAATCCTCTGTTGAACTGCATCATCTGTTAAGGCACAACTGATGTTAGCAATCTATACCGTGGAATGATCAGCAGATGTTATGTTTGGCAGACCTTTGTTTCAACAGCAGATGTTTCAGATGTTTAAAGATTGTATCATCTGTTAAGTAACATCAGATGTTTGCTTTATGACGCTTTTGTATTCATATTCAGTAGCAGAGGTTGTGTTTATCAGTAGAGGTTATTTGCTATAACAGTCTTTGTGTTTATCAGCAGAGGTTGTTTGGAGCAACAGACTTTGCTTGAACAGATTTTCTGTCTCACAGAGCTTTTGGTTTGTCAGACTTTATCTAAATAGAGGTTGAGTGCATAAATTTGTTTGTAGTCAGAGGTTAATTCAAGTGAAGTTATGACAATGATCACCCATAAATTTTTTGAAGTCTTTTAAGTGTCGATGACTGCCCATAAATTTGTTGAAGCCTTTTAAGTATCGATGACTGCCCATAAATTTACAGAGTATAATTCAACTTGTAATGTATCATGAAGAGCCAATTAAAATATATGGAGAATGTACAACAAAGGTTTAAGTTTGATAAGCATAGATGATTATAATTTAAGTATTCATAAGTCGTAAGTTTTCAAAATATAGAAGTTTGATACATCACCATCCCATAATTTATCTCAAATGAGATAATACCAACAACCACAACTATCTGTAGACTTTCTTTAAGATCAGCTTGGCTTTTTCTTCAGAGTAGACAAATTTGCATCTCATATTTCTGTAGATACCATTGGGCTTCGTGAACTTCTTGATGAATTGACAAGCCGCGTATCTAAATCCCTTGCCATGCTTCTCCCGTCGAAAGTCAATTACAGTGTCAACTCCATTCAGATTTTCAACTGTCATCTTCAATGTTCTATGAATCCTTGATAAAGATGCTACTTTCACATTCAGACGCTTAAAAATAAATAAAAAATACCAATAATTAATAAGAAATAAATAATGTATTTAAGGAAAGTAACAAAAAAAAACAGCTTAATTGTAACAAACATTTAACATCCAAAGAATGAGGAATAATATATTAACAGAATAAACTTACAAAATGTTTGTTGCAGTACCATACGAATTGTAAGGGGTATACATCAGGATCAACTTCATAATCTGAGACAGCGGCATCAAAATCTGCGTCGTCGATATCATCGGATGATTCGTTCAATACAACATAATCACTATCAGAATCTGTGTCATTGGATTCTTCAACATCCGACTGGTGATCCAGATCCTCGGTAATTGGAGCAACTTCTAAATTAGGTGAGGAAGTATCGTCTATCGGACAGTCATTGGATTTGGGTGCAACAATCTCACATCCATTCAAATCAAAGGCAGTAAGCAGAAAGATGTAATCCGCTACGTATCTTAAAACAAATACAATTCATGTTTTGCATACCCATGTAGTGTACAACCTTTTCCCATCCATCGTTTATAAAGTAACAATTCCGAAGAGGATCACGTTGAAGTACTACATCAAAAGAGTCCCACTGATTCACATAGATCTTAAATGTCTCTTTAAGTTTACCAACTCCAATACTGAGTTAACTAACTCCTTGGGTATTAGCTGAACAAAAAGATATAAAATTATGAAATCAACAAAGGTACAGTAAAATTAACAACTATATCACTAATTACCATAGTAACATGTAAGTATGTTGGAATTTTCTTTAAATGTGATGAATGGAAATTTAGTGAGATTATTAATATTAAATTATACATATAGTGACAAACTCTTGAGTAGAGTTATTTATGTCACTTGTTTAATTTTCTATTAGTATAATAAACTTTTCATGTGGTGTATTGATGTCTTTTATGACAATTGATTAGAGATTTTATGGCATATTAAGTCTCTAATTATGTTGGACTTTTCATTCACCCATGGCTCTTGCATATATACTTAGTAGGCTATGTGCCTCTTTAGAAAAATGCTAGATACAAGAAAGAGATATAAAGATATGCATGAAGAGTCTTTGGAGAAGTAGTACTTGATGATCCTTATGTTGAGAACATATAGAGATAAGTTTCTATACATGATTCAACTACTTTTCTATTTTTGGTTTCCAAAAGGTCTAACACCATGTTTTTATCCGGTGTAACCTCGGGCGCGTGGCCTTCTCCGGCAGTACAAACTGCTTTGGCTGTTGTACCCTGGGAGACAGACGCGTCGTCTTTAGTAGAGGCGCGAAATCTGTTTTAAGGGAAGCGTGTTGAACACGTGCCTCAGCCACAACCGTCAACATTTGTTTGTTCTTTTGTAGGAAATTATTGTACAAGAAGACATGGTTCAAGATCTCGTTGAAGCCTACACAACGGACTGAAAAGACAACGAACCATACAAGTAGACACGGGTAAAGATCAAGTTGAAGACTTTATCTTTTGAAGATATTGGTTTGAATCGATTGTTTTATTAAATATGTTGTAGTTCATATTTACTTTCATTTGAATTTGTACATGGTTCATGTACTACAATTTCCCAAAATTATGTAAAGAGAGTATCTTTACAATTTTTATATTTATTTATATAATTTTTATTATAAAATTGTGACCCATATCCTACAAAGTATTGGATTAAAATACCAAAACTTACCAACACGTCCTTACAAACATCAGTAAAACTATGGGAGAATGAATCCATACATCCAAAGTTCCTCTCAAATGATATTGATGTGAACATAGAAATCATTGGGAGTTTTGTTAGATAATGATGAACTTTTTCAAAAGGTGTCAGCAGATATGTATATGGTGCAGTTTTTTAATACCAACAGACATCCTTCTTTCAATGAAAGGTCAGACACAACTGAGGACCATCCTTCTTTTAGAGCAAAACTTCCATTATGTTTTGAGAATTGGTAATCCCATCTCATACCGTTTACACACTCTATAACGCCAACGTTACCAGGAACTTCTTTGAGTAAATGATTGTTTGCAAAGTTTTGTGGTATTATCTGTTGAGTTCAAGTATTTAAGTATTGGCAAGTGTTATATGTGAATTAATTGTTAACAATAAAACTGTAGAAAATGGTTTTAATGTAATAATCTTACCAAGATTTTGGAATTAAAAGAGTCCAAATATTTATAAAAAGAGATCTTCCAAGATATGATGTTTCTGGTTAAAAATCAAAGAAAAAACGAGACAGTGTATTTTATCAGATACTTCATTATTTATAAAGAGTGTGATAACAAATATGAACCAACAATGTTTAACATATCTATGTCATTCAGATAACGCATTTAATATTTATCGATTTATCTAGAGTATATCAATAAATAAAGATTCCTCTAAAAACTGTAGAATCGAGTACCACTGTCAATAACTTTTTTTTCTGCAAGTCCATAAATAAAAGATTTGTCATTTAATCATATTCTTTAATATCAAGTAAGATAAATAACAAAATATACCTTATCGATTGCTTTCAAGAATCCAAATGTAACACCATATCAAAGAAAACTTCAAATCGGAAACATTATAAAAAATAAAAAAGCTTGTAAAATTAAATTGATATATCATCTAAAACATGCAATACATTGAGAACAGTCTTCATAACAGTTGTTAATCATGTGCATATGAAACTAATGTATACTAATGTATATAAAAATTTTAATAAATATTTTTATACCTTGATCGAAGTTGTTGATGATGTCAAAAGTAAGAATTATTCAAGTGGAGTGATTCAATATTGAAATGGACATCGGTGATTAAAACTTGAAGCACTTTTTATGAGACCAGACAAACAATTTTGTAAAGGGGATTTGGAGAGTCGTTAAAAAGGTAAAGTATGTTTCTATCTGCCTCTATGTAAAAAGGTAAACCGTCATTGGAATAATAAATTACATTTTACCGCCATTGAGATAAGGAAGTTACATTTTACCCCTTAATAATACAGCTGTCATTTTCAAATAATTCAAACCATTTTCAAAATACTTTGAAAGTCTTTTTCTTGAGTGCTCAACACTCTTCTTCATTCAGATATTTGAAATTATGGATACATATAATAGAATTTCAAGTAAGTATGAATTGTTCTTTCAACCAAGTCAAAGTCAAGTCTGTGCTGAAGCAAGGAAAAAAAGGAAGCGTGTTCTGCAACAAAAGCGAAACAACAGTGGTTTTCATCGTACATCAACATTTGATTCTTTTAAAAGGATTCCATTATTAAACACTCCAAGTGGTATGTCTTATAGGTTTGCAAACAAAATTTTACAAGAAATACATATTTATATGTTATGTTTTGGGAATCCTTCAGAGGCGTCTCTGAGAATTCACATACCCTGTTCGATCTCGAAAAAATGTGCCCTTTCATAATGTAATGTTTTATTAGTATTTAAAAAAAATTAAATTAGTATTGGGCTCAATAAACCTGATGCCAAGTGGGCTAAATTCTAAACCATAAAAAATGATTTGTAAATGGGCCTATATTGGAATTGGTATGTGTTTGTTTACTATTTAAAAAAATAACATATATATATATATCGGATATTTTTTTTAAATCGCGTGCCCCTCGAAATCACGGACCTTGTGCGGAGGTCCTCCTCGCACACCCTAATAGCCGCCCATGGAATCCTCACACATGTTTCGTCTTTTACAAGTTTCAACAACCAATGTTGAAAGAAGGAATGTGTATCATTTTTCTGCTTATGCTACTTCAAATATTAGTAGTAATTTGTTTCACCCATCTACAGAAGTAAAAGGTATACTTACTGCATATATTTTTTGGTAATTTCAAAAAAAATTCACAATACGTTCAAAGTTCTTTTCTTGTGTGGTCAACAGTCTTCTTCTTTCAAGTATTTTAAATTATGGATACAGATAACACAATTTCAAGTAAATATGAAGTGCTCCTTCAAGCAAGTCAACGTCAAAGCTGTGCTGAAGAAAGAGAAAAAAGGAAGTATGTTCTTCAACAAAAGAGAAACAACAGAGGTTTTCATCCCGTATCAACATCTTATTCTGTTGAAAGGATTCCATTTTCAAATACTTCAAGTGGTATGTTTTATAGTTTTGCAAACAAAATTTAAAAGAAATATGTATGTATATGTTATGTTTTTGGAATCCTTACATATGTTCTATTTTACAAGCTTCAACCACCAATGTCGAAAGAAAGAATGTGTATCACCTTCCTACTTATGCTACCCCAGATATTAGTAGTAATGTGTGTCACTCATCTACAAAAGAAAAAGGTAAACTTACTGCAGATATTTTTTTTCTAATTTAATTATGAATTGTAGTTTTGTTCATTTATTTTATTTACTTTTGTCTTATAAGATTCATCAAGAAAAATCTCATCAAGGAATGTACATCACACTTCTTTTGGAAGTACTAAGAAAACATCCTATTTTGTTGAGAGGACTCCATTATCAGATATTACAAATTGTATGTTTTAAATTTTTGGAAACAAAATATTTGTTTAATCTTAGTTTTTATGAATTGTTATATATGTCTTATTTTACAAGCTTCAATATAGGTGGAATATCTAAAATTGAATTACCAATGAGTGAAGAGATGTTAGCAGATTCTGTGGTTAAGAAGATTCGTGGAATTTTTAAAGGTAGAAGATACGAATGTAAATTCCTGTTAAGTTTTCAATATGTAGATAACTTATGTTGACTTATAAATTTGCTAAGTCTGTAGATTATATTGATCATGGAGATGCCATCTTTGTGTGTTCTAAATGTGATGCAATGTTATGGGAAGATGAAATGCTTAGGGGAAATAAAAAACGTAAGAAAACATCCTATTCTCTTTGTTGTTCAAATGGAGATGTTGAGCTACCACCACCGCTTACACCTCCTCCATTACTACGTCATTTATATAAAAGTCATACCTCACAGTCTCGCAATTTCATGGATAATATTCGAGCATATAACATTATGTTTTCCTTCACATCTCTTGGTGGGAAGGTTGACAAAAGTTATCAGAGAGGTAAAGGTCCTTATGTATTTAGACTACAAGGTCAGAATTATCATTGAATGGGTAGTCTACTTCCGGACGATGGGGAAGAACCCAAATTCTCACAGCTTTACATATATGATTCACAAAACGAAGTGGTAAATCGTCAAAAAGCAGTAAGGTAATTTCTTTATGATAATTGTGGCATTTATGAATATATATTTTGCTTCTCAGTATATTTACATTCATTATCATTTGAAATGAATGTAAATTTTAACATTTTATATTTCTGGCAGTTCTCAGATAGAATTCAAAACTACAAGAAACAATCAGCTTGATAGTACAACCATCAAGGGTCTTAAAGATATGTTGGATTCTTGCAATCCTCTTGTCCAGTCCTTCAGAATGGTAAGAGATTGTTTTCAAGAAAATGAGTTTCAAGATGTAAGCTTGAAGCATATTGGAACAAGAGATAAGGATGGAAGAGTTCACAATTTGCCAACAGCATCAAAAATTGTTGCGTTAATAACTGGTGATTTTGATGGAGCATTTGATAAACGGGACATTGTTTTTAGAAAGAAGTCTGGTGGTCTTCAAAGAATTAGTGATCATCCCTCTTACCTTGCTTTGCACTATCCACTTATTTTCCCATATGCAGAAGATGGTTATAGAGTTGGTATTAAACATAGAGGGATTGCGATTGATAATGAGGTACTTAGAACCAATCTTACATTTAGAGAATTCTTTTGTTACGAAATTTAAGAAAGACATAATCAGTTTTCATTGTTACTTAATGCGAAAAAACTATTTCAGCAGTTTTTGGTTGATGGATACACGATGATAGAATCTGCCAGGTTGAATTATATAAGGACACAACAACCTAAACTTAGAATGCAAAGTCTTAAGAACTTAAATGCTACTGTTGAAAGTGGAGAGAATAATGCCTTAAGTTGTGGTAAACCTATACTTTTACCTTCATCATTTACTGGTGGTTCTAGATATATGACGCAAAAGTACTTGGATGCTATGGCAATTTGCAAGTCTGTTGGATATCCCGATTTATTCATAACGGTGACTTGTAATCCAAACTGGCCTGAGATTTACAGGTGTTTGCACTGTAACACCCCGAAAACGGGTTTGGTAATCAAACCACGTTAATACTAAAAGACGGATAAAATACCGTTAATGGTAAAATTAACCCGGTGAATATTAGGACATAAACAAATAATCCTAATATTAATTAAAAGGAGGATAAATACTTTGAGAAAAACAAAGTATATAAAAAGGGCCCAAGTTAACGGGACTTAAAATAAAATGGGTTATAACCCCGGAACCTACTAATTTAACTAGGAATAATTAACTTAGTTGTTCATGGGTAACTAAGTGAATGAAAAATAAAAATCAAGACTTATAACCCTCTTTAAAGAACCTCTAAACATGAGGGACTAGATGTGGGCAACTAGAGAAGTGTTTTACTTAAAATACTTATTTAAAAAAAAGAAATAAAAAACACACACATGTGTGTGTTTGTTCGATCGACCAGGAGCAAGGAGAAAGGGGTATAAACCCTAACTCAACAAAATCTTCAAATTTAGGGATCAATCGAAGGCCAAATTCGGAATTGAATATATATAAACGATCACCAAGTCAAGGGTATCATAAGGTATGTAGAATTTTTGACATTCATGAAATTGTGAAATTTTGATTTACACTACAAGATGCGATTTATGCATGAATAGTAGAAGTTATGGCTGAATTAATGAAGTGTGATTGCTTAGGAACAAACCCTAAGTAGAGATTTAAAGTAAAATTTGCCATGATTAGGTATTTGGGATGGATTACCACACTTAGATAAGTGGGTTTTAAGTTTATGATGAAATTGATGATATAACTATGCTTAGAATCATCTTGCATGATAATGTTAAGAAGGTATTTGATTAAACTATGAAATTGAGTACATGATCATATATGACATGATATGGGTTAAGTATGTTGTGATGAAATCCATGTTTAGAAACAACCCTAGTTAATAATTTGATAAACTAGTGTTGGAAAATAGAAATTCGATAATTACCCATACATATGTTAAATGGGTACTGTAACTAGGTGATGAACACATGAATTGTCAATGTTGAAATAGTGTAAAATCGATGAGTGATGCAAGTCTTGATGTTGATTATGAATGCTAGGCTTAAGGACATGAAATTCGATGCTTGAAACTTGGTTGAAAGTTGATAATGAACTAGATAAAAGAAATATGCAAATCATGCCCGCAAGGTGTTTGTTAAAATGCCTAAACGAATGTTTATATGTCGAAATCATGAACGGAAAGCATAATTGCCTAATTTGGTTAACTAGGGGTGATATGTGAAAATACGGAATTCTAACCATGAAGTAGATTTTAACTAGTTTCACATATCATAAAATTAAGGGTAATTGACTTTTAAAAGTCAAATTAACCAATGATGAAGTCGAATAGTAGTTTCGACATAGAATTCGTAAGATGGAATAGTCGTATGTGATAATGACTAATCTAACCGTCTTACGAATTATGATGATAGTTTGACGCTTGACAAGCTAGGTGGAGGCTTGGGAAAGAAGCGGGTCAAACGGGTCGAGTACGCGGAAAGAGAGCATAACCGGATGCAATGTAAGTAAAGCTTACGCCCCTTTACATTATTTACAAAATACTAAATTTCAAGTATTGTATATGAATTCTATTAAGTAATTGGAATATGATGTTTCGACACGATTTAATGCGAGTCGGAACAAGGGAGAATGGTAAGAAATCATGAATTATGGTAAAAAGGGTAAATGGTAAATTAGTCATGTAATGACGAACAAATAAGAAACGGTTTTTAAGTAAAACGAGTTCAAGGAGAAAACCAGGATAGGTTTAAGGGGTGAAATGGTAATTAAATACCATCTCATACGGACGAATGGTCAATAAGACTAAATGGGTCAAATGGTGTTGTTAACACCATTTGACAATAACATCTGATAATCGCTTGTTGAGTTTTGTGTTCACAGGAATTATCATAAGGTTCGCCTTACTACTAACTAGTGATTAATAGTGAAAGGTATTGAAATGGGTCGATATTATGACCCGGGCCAGGTACGCATAAATAAGTCTATAGCTTAAAGCGCAATTTTTGGTCAAACAATTGATGAAAGTCCTTCGTCGTAAACGAGGGACTAAAGATGACCAAAACGCCCTTTAAGGGTGAATCGGGCGAACGACCCTTATAGGTTGTTTAGAAAGTTGTATTTGTGATTATGAAATCCTTAAATATGTATAAAAGTAATAGGCATGAACTTTTGTTAGTCAAATGCCTAAGAATGAGTCATTTGCGTAAATTGATTAATCGAAGGGTAAAAACTTGGGATGAAGGGTATAACATGTTGAATCCACCACAAAATAGTTGTGGTGGAAGACTAATTAATATGGATGGGTGGAATTATGATGCATACAAGGAATGAGCGTAATTTAAGTTTAAAAAGTGCATAAATACCCTTAACTGGTCAAAATAGAAGTATAAGCAAAAACGGGTTAAGAATGTGTATAAACCCGTGATTTGAACCTTGTACAATAGGAAATAATTATAATAAATATGTTTACAAAAAAAGAAACAAAGGCGACAAACAAGTTGTTAGATGAAATCACGAACGGGTCAAGAAGTGTCGTAATTGAATTTCAAGCCGAGAGCTTGAAATCTAAAATTTTGTGAAGTTAGATGTTGGGTTTTTACTCCATAAGATGGATAATTAAATTACGAACGCGTAGGAAAAAGAATCGCGTAAATCGGATCAATAACGAAGAAGTTATGGTCGTTTCCGTAAAAACTGGTATTGCTGGAAAATGCAGGTCCTAGATCCAGACCTACTGAAAAACGGTCTCCCTCGCGCCACGCGAGGGAGCAAGGTGGTGTCGGCGCGTGGCGCGACAGCACCCTGTTTCGGCGAAAAAATTTGTATTTTAATCACTTTCGCTTCCCGGACTCGTTTAGACACGTTTTAAACTACGTATGACTAATTCAATTCATGTTTTATGAATTGTAGGTATAATTTACAGTTCCGGAGGACGATCAAGCTCAAAGAAGAACCGAACACGATCAAGATACAGGCTTCCGCACATATTTTCGTCATCTTTGTATATGACGAATTCATACATAATATGTTGTATTGTTTATATTGAGAAAGTTTTAATTTAACCGTATTTTCAACATATTTGTAATCATAATTACAAGTTTATTTTCGTAATCTATACGTAAACCATTAGAATAATAGCAAGGGTGTTACATGCACGATAAAGCTCTTAATGCTGAAGACAGACCGGATATTATCTCTAGATTATTCAAGTGTAAATTGGATCATCTTATAAAAGATTTCAAGAAAGATAAATTCTTTGGTGATATACAAGCATGTACTGTCACACCCCGATATTTCCATGTATTACCGGTGGGCCCGGTGGGGAGTATCGTGACGTAGTTGATATCATCATAGTCAAATAATCACAGTTCAATGCACAGAGGAAGTCTAAAGTAAAAATATTATAAACCGATTCGAAAGTAACATTAAATATTACAACGGGTTGTAAAATGATCCACATGCGGATCTAAGATAAGAGAAATATTGTTCAACAGATTTTTAAGTACCTAAAGCTTGCAAGACTCTTTATTCGATACTAGGAGTAGCCAGCCCATTTTGCTTAGTACCTGCACTTAACCTTTTTGGAAAATACGTGAGTTTACACTGGTAAATACAATTAACCGACTCATTTTGAAAATGTTTAAGAAAATTGATTTAAATGCACAAGGCACAAATAATCTTTTATAACTTGGGATAATTATTTAAAAATAATCTTGTAAAAGAATTATATGTTTGTTATACGTTCAGTAGCCCGGGTTAAATATCGGGTTAAAGATTAATAGACACACCACATATGTCACACCCCGATTTTTCCACGTGTCACCGGTGGGCCCGGTGGGGGAGTATCTTGACGTGGTTGGCAACATAATAGTCAAACAACACAATATAATAATGCACAGCGGAAGCAAAAGATAATTATATTACATTCCGAATATAAGTAATGTCAAAGTATTACAACGGAAGGTAAAGGATCCACAGGCGGATCAATAAAAGAAAACTGTTCAACAGACTTTAGGCATCTAGAACTTGCAAGATTCCCTAGTGACGCCCTGAGCTCCCAGCCAATTACGCATAGTACCTGTCACTTAACCTTTTGGAAAATACGTCAGTTTACACTGGTAAATACAATTAACTGACTCATTTTGGAAAAAGAGTTTGAAAAGTGATTCGAGTGCAAACGGCACAAAATATCTTGACACATTGATTAAAATGCACAGAGGCAAAATTAATCTTTTATACTTGGGACAATTTTATTAATAAAAATCTTGTATCCGAATTACATGGTTGTCCAACATTTAGGGCCGGTGATTATACAATACAAGCCGGACAAGATTAATCGACACACCACAAATATAATCTCACAAGAAGATACCCTTACGAGTGAGTATACGTTATACATATGCAACAGGAGGTGTTTTGCCTACACCTTGTGCTTACGTCGTGGCCATTCACTTTTTAAAATGAGCCAAGGATATCCAGGACACGGTCATTAACCCCCAATGTTATTTGTTATCAATCAATACAGATAACATTTACCTGAGCTAAATATAAATTCAATCCCGTATCCCAAGCCCGTATATCAAATCAGCAAGTACAGATAGCTTTTACTGGGCTCCTAATCGGTATTTTTATAATACCGTATCCCAAGCCCGTATAAGGGAAAATAAGTTAAAAGTATTTACCTGAGCTAAATATAAATTCAATCCCAGCCGTATATCAAATCAGCAAGTACAGATAGCTTTTACTGGGCTCCTAATCTGGAACGAAGGTTTTTAATAACCTATTAGAATCCTAACGGGTCTTTAATTAAGCTTAAGCTTAGACCGGCTAGTTTCAAAGATACGGTTCGTACGCACGATTAAGCGAAGCCCGGATAGAATGTGATTTAGACCCGACAAGTTTGAAGACTTGTTTAATATGGGTTTATTATTCACATTCTGGAATTTGAGATAAAACCGATAAGGTTTGACCCGTTTCGGCTAATTTATGTAAACTTGTTACATAAACCGAACCGAACGCGTAATAAGCATAACGGGTATCCGTAAGAGCCATATACAGGTTTCCTAAGTTAATATGCTTCAAATATGTTGGTACATCAGTAAGATGTCTTTCATTATGCCCTGAACTAATTTAAACACAAACTATGCCCCGTAGGGGTAGTTTGGTCATTTTAAAGTTTGTAAAAGCGTTTAGATGTTTAACTGAGTTACAGGTCTGATGTAAACAGTAAACATACTCAATTTGATGAGTTATAACAGTAGGCTAAAGCATATATGTGAAATTTATCATTTTTAACCAAACTATGCCCCGTAGGGGTATTTTGGTAATTTCACATAAGCCGAAAAGCTCAAAAACGAAGTCTGAGTTAATCAACCTTTTCTTACTGTTAAAATATCATAATTTGCCTTATATATCAGTAGGTATCAACCCGGGTATGTTCAATATGATTTTAAAACATACTATGCGTTAAAAACGCTAATTAAGGCGACTAAAGGCCATTTCCGGGTTCGATACTTAAATCTGATATTTTTATATTTCCAGAAGGCTTAAAATAATTTATTTATCATGTGTGATCAGTAGCAAAAGGTTTGGAGTCGTTTAGATATGTAAAACTCATTTTATGGCCCGTAAGGGCAAAACCGACAATTACCTGATTAAGCCTACGACTACTAGTTATGCTCAGCCTAAAATTAATTAAAAATCTTTAAAAATCCCAAAATAATATATTACATCAGTGGGTATTAAGTTTGATACCAAAAGGTAGGCTTAACTAGGCTATACGCTAATTACGCTGTTTTATTAACATAAAGCTTAAATTTTGCGATATTGAGCATAACTCTTAATCTATAAGTCAAACTGATGTCAAACTTTGCATACAAGTTTATATATCAGTAACTAAGGTTTCTACACTTTTACATTTTCATAAATCATGTTTTAAGGTAATAAGGGCATAACGGTCAACATATGAGCAATTAACGGAAATATGCATATTAATTGGATAACTAGTGAACCAAGGTGTGTAATCACAGTGGGTTGTTCTAACAAGTAACCTAATCCAATTTAAGCTCTGAGGCATTTCTAAAACATACCTAAACGGGTCAGAACTGAAAGTCAAAGTGAAAGTCAAACTATGTGACTTTCGGTTCCGAACCGGGTCTAAACAGGAAATAGTCGGGTTGAACATGTTTGGACATGTTCTTATACTTATTACTATGTTATAACAATGATCAAACAGGTTATATATGTTCTAGATAGCTAATTATGCATGAATGACATTTTAAGCATCCTGTTGACTTTTTAAATAAAAGTTTGACCCGACTTTTGACCTGGTTAGAGTGGTGATCGGGGGAAACCCTTTTGAGGTTTTATTACCCACATAAATACCAACTCATAACTACTTTTAATTCGAGATATGACTGAGCCATTATTGACTAATCTCGAAGTCAAACCGTAATTACGACGGTTTGACTTTTAGCTAATTAAACAAGCTAAAATTAATTAAAGAAGGACTAGTAGACTTACAAGAGTCCTATGCACGACTTAAGATCACTTGGACCTGCTTGAGAGCTCCAGGAATGATCAAATTATGCAAATGAAGGTGTGAGGAGTTGTGTTGCACAAAGTGGCCTTTTATAGTGAATTACACACCACAATTGGGTGACACTTGGGTCTACAACTGACCACAATCCTTCAACACATGTCCCTAAGTGTTTAGGGGGTGCCTAGGGGCCAAGAAGAATGAGGAAACTCGGATAAAATCGCGCATTACAGCCCTTCCAGACAACAGCCGTTTTTCTGGAACTGGGCATCCCTCGCGTGGCGCGAGGGACCCCTCGCGTGGCGCGAGGACCTGCAGAATCAGCACTTGATTTCTTTTGCGATTTAGTCCTTGTCTCTTCAAAACTCGAATAGGCACTTGATTCTTGCATGGTAAACCCTTATAATTGATCTAGCAAGGCTTTAAAACATATATCCACTTTGCCAAGTCCCCGGGTAACTTTATTATCACCCGAAAAGTCCTAACTTCCAACGTTTACGCTTTAACACTTCGCACACGAATTTGATCATAACTTTCTCACACGTTAACGAAACTTTATGAAATTTTTATAGTGTATTCTAGTGAGCATAATTAATATTTACAAAGCTTCGGGTTTATCAAAAGGTCACTCAGAGGTATATCTTTAAACATGTTGACACATTTAACCCCTGTAGTTTGTAATCTCTCACTTTTAGCTTCGTATGATCCATGATTTATTCGTTTGATGTTATAAACATCATGTAGGGTTATTATGAAGTATATTTATTCACAGTTGACACTTAGAATACGTATATTCACATACTTTCCATGTTTGTCAACTTTAGTCCTTTCATAACATTCTTTCACACGTTCAAAATTTATGACACGTGTCAACACCTTATAGGACGTGAATTTTCGAGGTGTTACATCCTCACCCCCTTAAAATAAATCTCGACCCGAGATTTACTGAAATAAGTAAGGGTACTTTTCTTTCATCGTGGATTCAACCTCCCACGTGAATTCGGGGCCTCTACGGGCATCCCATTTGACCTTTACAACAGGTACATGCTTCCTTTGAAGCTTCTTTACCTGTCGATCTTCAATCGACAAAGGTTTTTCCCACAAATTTCAAGCTCTCGTCTATATGCACATCTGTATGCGGTATAACCAGTGATTCATCAGCGAAGCACTTCTTCAGATTGCAGATGTGGAACACATTGTGAATTCCACTGAGCTTATCCGGTAAGTTTAACTTATAGGCAACTGAACCTACACGTTCGATAACCTCGAAAGGTTCTATGTATCTCGGGCTTAGCTTGCCTTTCTTACCAAATCGCATCACTCCTTTCCAGGGTGATATCTATTGTTGAACCTTATTCCTTAACAAGAATTTAGGAGGTTTGCTATTTTCATAATCCTTAATTTTCTTCCGTATACTGGCATCTTACTGATGATTATGAATTTGCGTGATCTTATTGATTGTCTATAATGCAACTTTCAGATCTTAATGTTTGGACTTACCAAACTATTGTCCTATCAATGGACGTTTAACATTCCATCTATACAAGGTCTTCAAGGGAGTAGCCTTGATATTTATATATCAAGTATTATAGAGAAGCTTATCTTAAGGTGAGATGGTTATTCCAACCATTACTTAACTAATATTAAGGAATAGCTAATCATTGTCGTTAGTCGAACAATTCGACGATCCTGGGTAGCTGATGGCAAATTCTTAATCGTTGCCTAATTAGGATTGCGGTAATATATGCATAAGCAAAATGAACCGTCTTTCTTATCTAACAATATCAAACTCTCGGAATATCGAGTTAGGCTATATGAACCCTATATTTTAAAACTTAGTAAATCAGGGTTCGATTCTTCCAGTGATGGTACTAGCCGTCTTGGAGATTTCATAAAAATACAGCCTTAAATGGGATATGAAACTTAACCCTACCTGCCTTTCAGGGGTAAACAGGGTAATCTTAGGAAAAGATAATCAAGGTACCAGGAGGTTACAGAGATTTCCATATCTCATGCTCCAGTTCACTCATCATTGCTTGTGTCAAATAAGTAACACATTTATGTTATGAGTCCTCATATTCCGTTACCAGGGAATATTTATTTGGATAACTCTATTATGGATATCTCCTTTGAATACTACTAGTCAACTTTAGTACAATACGATCATTGGGATATCTTCGGGGTTCCATGTATTAAACCTCCATACTGATCAGGCATGGAAGTAATCTATGGGACACACTAGAATACGCCAATCCTCATATGACACTTTTATTAAACATAGTTTGGCATTCGCAGGCGATGTAAAACAATGAGAAAAATAATTAAAATAACATATGTTGTTGTACTCTATGCGAAGAAAGAGCACTCTTAGATTTTTCGGAAGGATTCCTTGCCGATGCGAGAAGAATCGGTTACTAAGGTTTCCTTGGTAATTTATACCTTGTGGCTAATATAAAAGTTTACTAAGCTTATGGTTTAAGAAGGTTTATTATTGTACCTGTGCTTATATTTAATCAAAATGGAAGTTTTCACAAACTAGGCACCTAGCTCGGTTGGCTAGGCGCGCGAAAGGGTGTGGCCTAGACCCAGGTTCGATTCCGGGGACGGCCGGTTCCACCATTTTTTTTTAACTTATAGTTTATGAAGGATTTACTGGTATTCGAACCAAAATAAAAACTCTTAGTATTTAAATTACTGGTAAAATGCCAAGGAATGTACCTGATGCCATTATTTATGGACTAGCTCAGGCATTTTAGGCGCTTTCAATTTTTAGGCTTTACTTCCTCCGCCGCATTTCCTTTGACAGATTTAAGGCACGTCGTCTTGATGTGGCCTTTCTCATTACAGCCGAAACAGACTGCATTCCTCATGTCCTTACAGTCCAACGTTTTATGTCCCTTAGACTTGCAGATCCCACAAGCCCTGGGCTGCGATTTGGATTTTGGTTCGAACCTGCATTTCCCATAATGGCGCTTCTTACCCACATAAATACCAACTCATAACTACTTTTAATTCGAGATATGACTGAGCCATTATTGACTAATCTCGAAGTCAAACCGTAATTACGACGGTTTGACTTTTAGCTAATTAAACAAGCTAAAATTAATTAAAGAAGGACTAGTAGACTTACAAGAGTCCTATGCACGACTTAAGATCACTTGGACCTGCTTGAGAGCTCCAAGAATGATCAAATTATGCAAATGAAGGTGTGAGGAGTTGTGTTGCACAAAGTGGCCTTTTATAGTGAATTACACACCACAATTGGGTGACACTTGGGTCTACAACTGACCACAATCCTTCAACACATGTCCCTAAGTGTTTAGGGGTGCCTAGGGGCCAAGAAGAATGAGGAAACTCGGATAAAATCGCGCATTATAGCCCTTGCAGACAACAGCCGTTTTTCTGGAACTGGGCATCCCTCGCGTGGCGCGAGGGACCCCTCGCGTGGCGCGAGGACCTGCAGAATCAGCACTTGATTTCTTTTGCGATTTAGTCCTTGTCTCTTCAAAACTCGAATAGGCACTTGATTCTTGCATGGTAAACCCTTATAATTGATCTAGTAAGGCTTTAAAACATATATCCACTTTGCCAAGTCCCCGGGTAACTTTATTATCACCCGAAAAGTCCTAACTTCCAACGTTTACGCTTTAACACTGCGCACACGAATTTGATCATAACTTTCTCACACGTTAACGAAACTTTATGAAATTTTTATAGTGTATTCTAGTGAGCATAATTAATATTTACAAAGCTTCGGGTTTATCAAAAGGTCACTCAGAGGTATATCTTTAAACATGTTGACACATTTAACCCATGTAGTTTGTAATCTCTCACTTTTAGCTTCGTATGATCCATGATTTATTCGTTTGATGTTATAAACATCATGTAGGGTTATTATGAAGTATATTTATTCACAGTTGACACTTAGAATACGTATATTCACATACTTTCCATGTTTGTCAACTTTAGTCCTTTCATAACATTCTTTCACACGTTCAAAATTTATGACACGTGTCAACACCTTATAGGACGTGAATTTTCGAGGTGTTACAACATAATATAACCCACGGGGAGTTATTCTCGAACAATCAGGTATATCATTTTACATATGCACCGGCAGGTGTATGCCTACACCCCGTGCTTAAGTCGTGGCCATTTCAATGAATGAGCCGAGGATATAAAGGACATGGTCATTAACCCCCCAAAGGCTTAAAACAAACAAAACAGATTAAACGGGTTATCTCAATGATTTAACCTTCATATGATTAAAGATTCAATACCCGACCAAGCGGTATTATTAAATACCGTACCCCAAGTCCGTATAAGGGAAAATAAGTTAAAAGTATTTACCTGAGCAAAAATATAAATTTTATCCCAACCGCATAACAAAGCAGCAAGTACGGTAGCTTTTACTGGTCTCCTAAATCTGGAACGAAGGTTTTAATAACCTATTAGATTCCTAACGGGTCTTACTTAAGTTTAAACTTAGACCGGTTAGTTTTAGAGAAAGGTATACGGTTCAAAACGCAAGATTAAGCGAAGACCGAATCAGAATGTGATTTAGACCCGAAAAGTATGAAGACTTGTTTAATATGGGTAAACCAAACACATTCTGGATTTTGAGGTAAAAATGATAAGGTTTCACCCGTTTCGGTCAATTTATGCAAACTAGTCACATAAACCGCACCGAACGCGAAAAATGCATAACGGGTAACCAAATGAGTCATGAACAGGTTCCCTAAGTTAATATGCTTAAAATGTGTTATGATATCAGTCGGATACCTTCCATTATGCCCAAAACGAATTTAAAATCAACTTAAGCCCCGTAGGGGTATTTTGGTCATTTTGAAGATTATAAAAGAGGTTAAATGACAATCTGAGGTTCTGGTCTAAAATGATCAGTTAAAATATTTATTTTAGCAGGTTATATTAGTAAGATATTAAACATATGTGAAATTTATCATCTATGGCCAAACTATGCACCGTAGGGGCATTTTGGTCATTTCTTATATGCTTTAAGGGTTAATTTTGGAAATCTGAGTTCAAAACTTTTACTTACTGTTAAAGTATCAAAATTTACTTATAACATCGGTAGGTAATGGGTCTTAAATGTTAAACATAGTTTTAACTCAACTATGTGTTTAAAACGCGTAAAAAGTCGGTTTTAGGCGATTTTCAGGTTATATAAGGAAAGCTGAGATTTTTATCAGTCCTGAAGGCTTAAAATATTTTATTTAACATATGAAATCAGTAGAAAAAGATTTGGTATCAAAATGTTATGTAAAACTCATTTTATTAGTAAAAAGGGTATAACCGTCAATTACCGAATCAAAGCAAGAACCCATGTTATGATCAGTTTAAAAATTAATAAAAATATCCAAAAATCCAAAAATATTATATTACATCAATGGGTAAAAGGTTTGGTGTCAAAATTTGGGTTTAAATAGGTTTTATGCCAAAAATGCCGTTTAATTAATAAAAAGGCTTCAATTTACGATATTGAGCATAACTCCTAATTTAGACCACA
The DNA here is from genome assembly GCA_030545235.1 of Helianthus tuberosus. Lineage (NCBI taxonomy): Eukaryota > Viridiplantae > Streptophyta > Magnoliopsida > Asterales > Asteraceae > Helianthus > Helianthus tuberosus. The sequence goes on along the minus strand of CM060352.1, from coordinate 194,496,987 downwards.
AACTGATGTCAAATTTTTAGGACATTCTTATAAATCAGTAATAAAGGTTTTTGTCCTCTCACATTTTCAAAACCTCATTTTAATATCAAAAGGGCATAATGGTCAACAATTAAGTATTTAACGGAAACATGCAAATGATTCGGATTACAAAGGAACCATATTGTATAATCTCAGAGGGTTATACTAACATGTAATATGGTCCTACTGGAACCCTAAGGCATATCTAAACTAAGCTAAATCAGATCAGAACTGAAAGTCAAAGCAAAAGTCTACTTTTGCGACTTTCAGTTCCAAACCGAGCCTAAACTCAGAATTGTCGGGTTGAACATGCCTAGACATGTTCTTACATTATTTACCAAGTTATTTTAGTGTTAAAACATGTTCCATAACCTCTGCATTGCAAGTTATGAATTTATTTGCAAAAATAACTTCTGTTGACTTTTTAATATTAAGTTTGACCCGACAATTGACCAAGTTAGAGTGAGAATCAGTAGGTGCCCTTTTAAGGGTTTATTACCTACATAATTACCAACTCATAGCCACTTTCAATTCGAATAATGGCTGGACCATTAGTGATTAATCACTAAGTCAAAGCTTAATTACGACAACTTTGACTTTTGGTCATTAAACTAATAAAACTTGAACTTAAAGAGCTAAGAACACTTACAATGGTCCTTAGCACGAATATGAAACCGAGGATAACTTCTTAGAGCTCCAAGGGACTCCAGGGAATGAGTTTGAATGAGAAATTTGATAGTGCAAATGAACAAGTGCAACAACAAGAGCTTATATAGCCAATTCTACTTCACAAGATCACTCCACATGCCCCTATAAATGATTCCTGATGATTCCAGGTGTCCCCTATGCATGAAAATCTGTTGGCTCAGTCCCTGGAATCGAAAACAAGCTTTCTAAGGCGGTGGAACAGGCTGAACTTGCACCTGTCCACATCTGTCTATTACTGGCACTTTCACGCGGCCCGCGTAAGCCTAGGTCTTGGCTTACGCGGCCAGCGAGGATCTTGTAAACCGGGAAAAATCTTTTAAACTTTGCATTTTTGGTCCCTGGTCCATTCAAACTTTATTTAACTTTCATTTATTGCAGTATGGACCCCCATAGTTAACTTTTAAGGACCGTGGGTCATAAACTAACTCCGTTAAGCTCCCGGTTAGTTGTACGATCACCCGAAAAGTCTTGATTTCTTTCAAACTCCACAACATTAATATCCAATATTCTTGAGAGCGAAAAATGTAATTATTACAATGCTTTTAGGTTCGTTAAAAGGTCACTCAGAGGTAACTTTAACATGTTAACACTTTTAACCCCTATGTTTCGTAAGATCCTTATTTTAAACACAAACAACTTCTAATGTTCGATAAATTATTCATTAAAGAATACGAACGTCGTATGAGATCAAACAGAGGCACAAAAATGGCATGTTGACACTTTGGATCCTTTTACTAACATATTTACATTGTTTGGCAACTTTAATCCCTCGTAAACAATTCCTTACACGTTTAAAGTCCATGACACGTGTCTTTACAATATTGGTCGTGATTTTACGAGGTGTTACAGGTACCCTTTAGTTATATTTTTTACTTTGAACATCTAATTATATTTATCTAACAACTCACTGTTGAAAAAATTCAGTTATTTATACAGTGGAATTTCAGAAGCGTGGACTCCTACATGCTCACATATGTTTGTTCTTGGGTGCTGAAAGCAAATTTCCAATTGCATCTGATATTGATCGTGTTATTAGTGCTGAGATACCAGATAAAGAAAGAGATCCTGAATTATATGAGCTTGTCAAGCAATTTATGATTCATGGACCATGTGGTACAGACAACCCACTTTGTCCATGTATGGTTCAGCAAAAATGAGACTTGTGTTGATTCTGAAGGATATCCTGTCTATCGTCGTCGTCAAATAAGTAATACAGTAGTAAAGAATGGTGTGCCACTTGATAATAGATTTGTAGTTCCTTACAATGCTCTCCTGCTCAGAAAGTATCAGTGCCACGTTAACGTTGAATGGTGCAACCAATCAGGTTCTATCAAATATTTGTTTAAATATATTAATAAGGGGTCTGATAGAGTCACTGCTTCTGTTTTTCAAGCCAATAGCACCAAGAATGATACGGAACAGAATGTAGCTGTAGATGAGATAAAAGCATACCTTGATTGTAGATATATCTCTGCTTGTGAAGCTGCTTGGAGAATATTCATGTATGATATATATTATAGATCTCCAGCTGTTGAAGTATTACCTTTTCATTGTGAAGATGGTCAGAGTATTGTGTATAACGATCATGATAATTTGTGCGATATTGTTACTGGTCCAACTGTGAAAATGACAATGTTCACAGAGTGGATGAATTCTAATAAAGTCGATGAATTTGCCAGGACATTGAGGTATGTTCAGTTTCCGGGATATTATGTATGGAATGCTAAAAATCGCAAATGGAATCGAAGAAAGCATCCGTATGGATCAATTGGGAGGATACATTATGTCCCACCATCACTTGGTGATTGTTATTACCTAAGGATTTTACTGAATCATTTTAAGGGACCAACCTGTTTTGAAGATATAAAAACAGTTGATGGGCAGGTTTTTCAAACATTTAAAGATGCATGTTTTGCACGGGGACTGTTGGATGATGATAAAGAATATGTTAATGCTGTCAAAGAAGCTAGCACATGGTCAACCGGAGATTTCTTGAGGACTTTTTTTGTAATGTTGTTGCTGTCAATTTCGATATCTCGTCCTGGTGTTTTTTGGTCGGAAACGAAGTCCCTGTTATGTGAAGACATTCTGTATCAGCAACGAAAGATAACTGGTATTGCAGGTAATGTGATTATTTTATTAAAGTTATATACAACTACATTAAAATTATGCAATAGCTCTGTTATTGGGAAAAAACTAATACTTTTTTCAACATTTGTTTTAGATTTGGATCTTCAACAAGAAGAACTTGAAAATATCTGTCTATCTGAAATTGAAAAGTTGCTACTTACCAATGGAAGCACAGTGAGAAATTTTGATGATATGCCAAGTGTTCCGGACAATTATGTTTCATCATCGAACAATCGATTGATAATGAAAGAATTATCGTATGACAGACTAGCTCTTCAAATGGAACATGATGGTTATGTAAAGTGTTTAACTGCCGAACAGGAAAGGATATATAAAATTGTTATGGAAGCGATTGAAAAAGGTGATGGAGGTGTGTTTTTTGTATATGGTTATGGTGGAACTGGAAAGACGTTTCTTTGGAAGACATTCTCAGCTGCATTACGATAAAAAGGTGAAGTTGTATTGAATGTTGCATCCAGTGGAATTGCTTCACTTTTGCTGGATGGTGGTAGAACTGCTCATTCAAGGTTTGTAATTCCAATCAACATTAATGAGAATTCAATATGTTCGATAGAGCCTAATACTGAGTTAGGTGATTTAATTAAAAGAGCAACATTTATTATTTGGGATGAAGCACCTATGACTCACAAGCATTGTTTAGAGGCTCTTGATAGAACAATGAGAGACATATCACGTTCCAGTCAACCGAACATGCAATCCAAGCCGTTTGGGGGAAAGGTAATTCTATTTGGTGGTGATTTTAGACAAATTCTTCCAGTCATCCCTAAAGGTACCAAAACAATGATAGTCAATGCTTCTTTGAATTCTTCTTATATATGGCGGCACTGTCAAGTACTAAAGCTAACTGAGAATATGAGATTAAGAGTTGGTTGTCAGGAAGCAGATTTGAAAGAAATAAAGGAATTTGGAGAATGGATTTTAAAGCTTGGTGAAGAAAATGATGGTGAGATTGATATTGAAATACCAGATGATTTACTTATTCATGACCAAGTCAATCCTATTTCTTCTCTCATTTCATTTATATATCCGGACATGAATAAGTTTTTGTGGGATTTAACGTATTTCCAACAAAGAGCGATTCTTGCTCCAACTAATGAAGTAGTGGATTCAATAAATAAAGAGTTGTTAGAGAGTCTGCCTGGTGAAGAAAAGGTTTATTTTAGTTCAGATAGTTTATGCCAATCGGAGGAAGAATTAGAGCTTAATATGGCATTGTTTCCTCCTGACCTGTTAAACAATCTTCGTTTATCTGGTTTACCTAACCATAAATTAGTACTGAAACTTGGTGCTCCAGTGATGTTACTCAGAAACATTGATCAGGCAAATGGATTGTGTAATGGTACACGTTTACAAGTCACGAAGCTCGGAAAAGTTGTGATTGAAGCAAAAATTATCACAAGGACTAATATAGGTCATCATACTTTGATTTCAAGACTGAAGATGACACCTTCTAATAAAAGAATACCAGTGAAGATTTCTCAAAGACAATTCCCACTTTCACTGTGTTTTTCTATGACAATAAATAAAAGTCAAGGACAATTATTGGAGTGTGTTGGTTTATATCTTCCACATCCAGTGTTTAGTCATGGCCAGCTCTATGTTGCTGTATCTAGAGTAAAAAGTAGGAAGGGGTTGAAAATTTTGATTTGTGATAAAGAGAAACGAGTCTGTACAACCACTACTAATGTGGTTTACAAAGAAGTTTTACAAAATCTATGATGATACTAAACATCTGTCAACCTGGAAACGTCTGTTGGGTATAATGGAGGAACTTGTTAGGAAATGTTTGTTGGAAAGCAATACAACTTTTGAAAGCATCTGATACTTGCTCTGCATTAAGCCTATCTTGAGAACAAATGTTGTTAATAACATTATTCTCTTAACATCTGTTTACTAACCTTTGTAATTTCTGTTGACTCGCCTTTTTAACATGGGTTGACTAACATTTGATAGTTGCTATCTATCCATCAGGCAAGCTCTGTTGGAGATAATGGATGGCAGTTCTTAGGAAAGTCTGTTGGAAAACAATAGAAGTTTTTAACAGTTAATAAACAACAGTGGTTTGGTATCAACATAATGGAATTGCTGTTGAATAAACCTATTGATCATTAATTTATATCAATTTTGTAAGTCTGCACTAATTATTTTTTACTCTCTGTCAATATGTGTTATGTCACGGCCCTCGTCCCGATTTGACCCGGTCCAGGAGCCGCGGGACAGAAACCCGTGGTATTTATTAATTGAGTTGACAGCGGAAGATTTAACAGGATCTTTTAAAACTTGAAATGCCCGATTATTTTATTTCATAATTCGGGATAAACCCCGTAATTTACAATAGAGGAATTTCACAAGGAAATTCCCTGATTTACAAAACATGTTTATTTGTTTAACTGAGCCACTACTTCAAGCTTTGTTAGTGCTCCGTAGCACTTTTCCTTGGTTCACAGTAGTCACCTGAAACATGTTTTGAAAATATTTTATCAGCGGGGAAATACTGGCGAGTCATTCAAATTTGATAAAACGACACATAGTTATAATTTACAGCATAAGAGCGATTACAATGGCTTTTATCTTATTTTTATCTGGCGTCGTGTCACCTCCTGGTGACAATGGTCATACCACTATTGGGTCCTTTCACCCAAGTAGTGATGATTATCACTGTTAGGTTAATGAACCTAACCGTGAGAAATTTAGTAATGTGCACAATACCCCACTAGCCAGTGATTTAAGATAACCACGACTTAATCCCTGTAATTATAATCTTTGAAAATAACTTGGAGTATTGTAAACATTATTGATAAAAAGAGAATGACTCACATTGCAGATTTAAATGGGCAGAGTTTTAGCCTACTGATAAGCCTGATAACATAATTTAAACAACATGCACACGAACTAGGTTAGTAACTAATACAGCATTTACGATAACTCACGAGATTAAAACTCTCACAACGAATGACAAAGTGCAACACTTAAACATCCATCGAATTCACGACGAATGACAAAGTATAGCCCTAATGTGGGCAGCACTTAAACATCCATTGGATTGGTTTCAATCGATCGGACATTGAATCGTAGCAGCGATCGAGTTAATACCCTGTATCATAGCAGCGTCTCCCTATGTGAAAATGTGAATTTGAGCAGTAGAACTTCGTTTTCGATCAAAACTTTCGACACAGCTGAACTGCTCATGACCCAAGCAATTTATAGCTAAAATATGGGTTTTACGCAGCCCGCGTAAACCCATACTTAACACTTACGCGGCCCGCGAGAGCCATCTATTCGTAGACTAGGGCTACGGTGTCACGGGTAGGTTTGCCAGGTGGTCGACACGTGGCCTGTTAGCTGATCCGGAGTTTTGATGAGTTGTCGCGGCCCGCGTAGGCAACCCTTACCCTTATGTCTTACGCGGCCCGCGTGAAGACCAAATTTCACATTTTGTTGATTTTTCATGCACATTAGGGTTTCAGGGGTCCGGGTTTTCACTTACGGGTCATTTTGGGACATTTTTGAAGGTCCTTACATCCTCCCTACCTTATTTAGAATCTCGTCCTCGAGATTTATTGGAATAAGTGAGGATACTTTCGCTTCATCTCCGATTCCAGCTCTGAGGTGTATTCGGGTCCTCTTTTTGACTCCCACTTGACTTTAACTAGTACCAATCATTTGTGCTTGAGAAACTTGATCTTTCTGTCTTCTATTTGAAGTGGTTTCTCCACGAACTTCAATTTCTCATTTACCTCTATATCTTGGAGAGGTACTGCCAATGATTCGTCAGATAAACACTTCTTGAGGTTGGATACATGAAATACGTCATGTACTCCAGCTAACTCTCCTGGTAGTTTTAAGCGATAAGCAACTGGTCCTATTCGCTGTATTACTGGGAATGGTCCTACGTACCTTGGACTTAGCTTTCCTTTCTTACCGAACCGGACTACTCCTTTCCAAGGAAAAACTTTCAAGAGTACCTTGTCTCCAACTTGAAACTCTAGTGGCTTGCGTCGATTATCGGCATAACTTTTCTGGCGATCTCGAGCCGTTTTCAGTCTTTCCTTGATTTGAGTGATCTTGTCGGTGGTCTCTTGCATAATTTCAGGACCTGATAATTGGATTTCTCCTGTTTCTGCCCAACAAACTGGAGTTCTACACTTTCGTCCATACAATGCTTCAAATGGGGCAGCTTCAATACTTGCATGGTAACTATTGTTATAGGAGAATTCAATTAAGGGTAGGTGGACATCCCAATTTCCACCAAAATCTATCACACATGCCCTAAGCATGTCCTCCAGGGTTTGGATCGTCCTTTCACTTTGTCCTTCTGTTTGAGGATGGTATGTAGTGCCTAAATTTAGTCGGGTTCCCATTGCTTCCTGGAAACTTGTCCAGAAATGGGAAGTGAAATGACTATCTCTATCCGATACAATGGAGAGTGGGACTCCATGTAAGGATACTATCTCGTCTACATACAACTTTGCTAACCTTTCCATGCTAAAGGTTTCTTTCATGGGTAGAAAATGAGCTGATTTGGTTAATCGATCCACAATTACCCAAATTGTGTTATTACCTTTTCTGGTTTTGGGTAACTTAGTAACAAAATCCATAGTTATAAGTTCTCATTTCCATACCGGTATTTCTAATTGTTGGAGTAATCCTGAAGGTTTCTGGTGTTTTGCCTTAACTTGTGAACAAGTAAGACATTTAGAAACATATCTAGCTATGTCCTTTTTCATTCCTATCCACCAGAAATTATTTCTTAAATCTTGATACATTTTATTGTTACCAGGATGCATGGTATACCTAGATTTATGGGCTTCCTCTAAAATCTTATTTCTTAATTCTCCTTGTTTAGGTACCCAAATCCTTTTCTTGTGGAATCTCCAAATTCCATCAGATCCTTGCTCTAATTCCTTTATTTTTCCTTTCATTCCTTCAGCATCATCCTTGATTGTTGTTTCTTGAATGTTTTTCAATTGTTCCATTAAGTCTAATTGTAAACTTAATCTAAGAGCACGAACTCGCTTTTGCTTCTCATGATACTTACGACTTAGAGCATCTGCGACCACATTTGCTTTTTCTTCGTGATATTGAATATCACAGTCGTAGTCACTTAGGATTGCCATCCATCTCCTTTGCCTCATGTTTAATTCTTTTTGCCCAAATATGTACCTTAAGCTCTTATGATCTGTATAGACAATAAACTTACTTCCATACAGATAGTGTCTCCAAATTTTAAGGGCAAAAATTATGGCTCCTAATTCTAAGTCATGTGTCGTATAATTTTCTTAGTGCTTTTTCAATTGCCTTGAAGCGTACGCAATTACCTTCTTGCGTTGCATTAGCACACATCCCAATCCTAGTTTAGAAGCATCACAGTAACCTTCAAAATCCTCTGTTCCTTCTGGCAAGGCTAGAATTGGGGCGTTTGTTAGCTTTTGCTTCAAAATCCTAAAGGCCTCTTCTTAGTTGCTTTACATGTTAACTTAGTTAATGGCACAACTATTTTGGAAAAATCCTTAATGAATCATCTATAGTAACCAGCTAACCCTAGAAAGCTTCTAACTTCCATAGCTGATTGCGGGACCTTCCACTTGGTAATTGCTTCTATTTTGGAGGGATCTACGTGAATACCTTCGTGATTCACCATGTGTCCTAGAAATTGTACCTCCTGCAGCCAAAATTCACACTTCGAGAATTTGGCGTAACGCTTCTCTTTTCTTAACAAAGTTAAGAGTGCATGCAGGTGCTGACGGTGTTCATCCTGGCTTTTGGAATAAATAAGTATATCGTCGATGAAGACAATTACAAATTTATCCAAATACGGTTTACAGATTCTATTTATCATGTCCATAAATGCTGCAGGAGCATTCGTTAACCCAAAGGGCATGACTGTAAACTCGTAATGACCATACCTAGTTCTGAAAGCAGTTTTAGGTATGTCTTCTTCCTGTACCTTCAATTGATAATATCCAGAGCGTAAGTCTATCTTAGAAAAGTATCTAGCTCCTTGCAATTGATCAAAAAGATAATCAATCCTAGGTAATGGATATCGATTCTTAATTGTAACCTTATTTAATTCCCTATAATCGATACACATTCTCATTGACCCATCTTTCTTTTTCACAAACAACACTGGAGCTCCCCATGGGGATGAACTAGGTTGTATAAATCATTTGCTTAATAATTCATCTAACTGCTTTTTCAGTTCTAACATTTCGGTGGGAGCTAACTGATAAGGTGCCTTGGCTATCGGTGTAGTTCCAGGAATTAGATGAATTCTAAATTCTACTTCCCTATTGGGTGGTAATCCCAGTAGTTCTTCTGGGAATACAAACGGGTATTCTGCTACTACAGGAATTTCTTTAAATTCCTTACCTTTTGTGTTAATGATTACTGAAATCATATATACTACTTCTTGTTTTCTTGAATAACTGGCCAACTTCATTACTGAAATGAATTTCAGTGGCTTACGTGGCTTATCTCTTGTAACCACCACTAATTCTCCAGTGGGTGTATGAATTTCTAAGGAATTTTTATCACAAAGAATTCGAGCATGGTTGGCTACTAACCAATCCATTCCTAATACAACATCAAATCCAGCTAAATTCATAGGTAACAGGTTTGCAGAAAACTTATGACCTAAAAGTTCTATTTTTCCTTCTCGCAAAACCTTATCTATGTTAACAGGATTCCCATCTGCTGTTTCGACTGTAAAAATCTGCCTAAGGTTGGTTAAGGGTAAGTTAAGTGCTTGGCAGAATGAAGTATTTATAAAACTTTGGTTTGCACCAGAGTCAAATAATACTTTTGCATAAACATCGTGAACTAGGAACGTACCAGCTATCACGTCAGGGATTAGCTCTGCTTCCTGAGTAGTCAACTGGAAGGCTCTTGCGTTTTTCTTGGTAGTTCCTTCGGCAGGTTTGGCTTTGTTATCAGCTGGTTTGACCAATTTCGGGCAGTCTGGCCTAAAATGTCCAGCTTCTCCACAGTTGTAGCAGATTGTGGATTTCTTCCTCCTGCAATCTTCTTCTTGATGTCCTGGAATTTTGCAGAAATTGCAATACCCCTTGCATCTACCAAAATGCTTTCTTTTACAGGTATTGCAAAATGGAACAGTGGAAGATTGCCCAGTTCCCTTTTTCTTGAAATTGCTACGGTTACCCACACGGAATCCCTGGGTAATCTTTGGGGCCACATCCTTCTTTCTATTTTCTTCTCTTGTGCGTATCAGCCCATCAGTCAAAGTGTTGGCTAATTCCACTGCATCGTTAATTGTGCGAGGTCTCGCAGCTTTAACGATATCACGGATTTCGCCAATCAATCCCCAAATATAGTGGGAAATAAGTACCGGTTCTGGCGAAGCCAGGGTTGGTACCACTCTAGCATATTCGAAGAAGGTCGAAGTATACCCTCGACAATCTACCTCCACCATCCGGTGGTTCAAAAATTTATTCGCCATTTGTTCTTTCTCATATTCGGGACATAATTTTCTTTCTACTAACCGCTTAAATTCTTCCCAACTCATGGCATAGGCTACATCGCTTCCCTTGGCTTGAAGTACCGTATTCCACCATTCTAGCGCCCATTCTTTAAAAAGATGCGACGCATACATGACCTTGTCTTCCTCAGCACATTTACTTATTTTAATCACCGCCTCGGTTTTCTCTAACCAACGCAGTGCAGCAGTTGCTCCTTCGTTGCCTGCAAATTCAACCGGTTTATAGGCAAGGAACTCCTTGTAAGTGCAACCAGGTGTTGCAGCTTTCATTTTCTTAAGGAGTGGGGCTTACATCCCATTGTTGTCGTTATTAGTATGGTTGCCTCCTCTGTTTATACTATTACTGAAATTGTCGCCGTGTGTACGTTTGCTAGGGATAATTTGTTGAGGTTCAACTGGATTTTGGGCAGCAGCAAGGATTGCTGGAATAGCATTGGCTATTCCCTGAGCAACGATATTCTCGATATCTTGCCTATTCAGAAATTGATCTCCATTGTTTTGCTCAGATTGATTAACTTCATTAACGGGTTCATTACCAGCGTGTTCCATCTGGTAATTAATTTTTATAAGTGATTAGCACAAAATAATTAACAACTAAACATAACAAAATAATTGCACATAATCACGTCAACAAGTATAGCCAAAATTGTTGATTTTTCGACGTTCGATATTTTATATATTATAATATGCGTCCATACAAACCAGTTATGTTACACAAGTTTTATTTGTAGTTATTTTCCACGATTATATTTTGATTATTATTATTATTAAACGCATGCTTCCACCACCACATACTATCCCATCAGCTGGCATTTTCAGAAACGACGTTCTCTCTCGTCGTACTTCCAGGATATTCTTTCTCCCACATCCCTAATTCGGTTCCCTGCATCAATCAGCTCCTCGCCATAATGGCGGAGTTCAGCCAAGTTCTCGGAGCTCATAGGTGGGTGTAATGGAGGCTCCGGGTTAAATTGGGGGAAAAAGGTATTAGGGTTATTCAGGAGATTTTGAAACTGCCAGTCAGTGGTCCACCATTCCTCCAGCTCTCCTAGAGGTCGGGGGTTAACAAGGGGATCGGGAATAGCAGGTTCCAGATTGACTGGAAGTTGGGCTTCAGCTGGGTAATTGAAAAGAGTTTCATCGGCAGGTCCAATGAGATCGCTATTCACTAGTTGGCGGTCCATTTCTTCCCAGGGTGGCATTTCTTGAGCTTGCCCTGAACTCTCCCCAATCTCTATTCCTTTGCCCTTATCTTTGGGATTCTCGGTCTTTACTTTTTGTGTTGCTGGCCTCTTCCTACGCACACGCCTCCAGCCTACAAGTCTTCTTCTTTTCTTTGGTTTAGGTTTTTCCTGAGGTTGGGCTTGGAATACCATTGGCTCTTCAGTGTCAGCCTGATAGTCTGTAAAGGTATTGGTGATATCCATATTTGAACTATGGATAGAAAAGTTTTGGAGTGCTTCTGATAGTTCATTCATGCTGTTAACATACATGAAGAAACATACAAAATTCTAAGTTAAAATTTGGTAAATTAAATTTTTACAAAATCACAGAATGGCAATCAGAAAAATTATTAATTACAAATATCTAATACGATTATTAAAACGAAATATTGTGATTTTATATATATATATATATATATATAGGGTAGGGATATGGTAAAAAGTGTCTAAAATGTAAGAAGGGTAAGAAGTGTTTTAAACCATTGGATATTTGATCTAATGGTTGAGATTAATAGGGTATAAAAATGTAAATTGTGTTTTAATTAGAGGGACCTTATGTAAAATTGAAGGGCAATAGTGTCTTTTTAAATGTTTGAAATATGGTAACCGTAACCTACACAACCAAAAACTCCTACATTCACTCCTTTTTCCTTAAATATCGGAATTAATGATTCACCTTAATTGTAGGATGTCTTTGGTTGCATATTCTTCATACGTTATCATAAAGAGATCTATAATCAAATTCATGGCGTGGTGTTTTAAAACAACTGGATAAATTGACTATGATTCAAGTCATGGTGTTTTATCTGGAGACATTGTTCATGGCGTGGTGTTTTAAACATCTATGATTCAAGTCATGGTGTTTTATCTGGAGACATTGTTCATGGCGTGGTGTTTTATCAATACAAAACATTCCCAGATTTTAAAACACCATGACTATGATTCAAGTCATGGTGTTTTATCAGGAGACATTGTTCATGGCGTGGTGTTTTATCAATACAAAAACATTCCCAGATTTTAAAACATCATGACTATGATTCAAGTCATGGTGTTTTATCTGGAGACATTGTTCATGGTGTGGTGTTTTAAACATCTATGATTCAAGTCATGGTGTTTTATATGGAGACATTGTATAATCAGATTCATGGCGTGGTGTTTTAAAACAACTGGATAAATTGACTATGATTCAAGTCATTGTGTTTTATCTAGAATCCAGAAAACATTGTATTGTGATTACATCCATGGTGTTTTAACATCTGGACAATCAATACAAAACATTCCCAGATTTTAAAACACCATGACTATGATTCAAGTCATGGTGTTTTATCTGGAATCCAAAAAACATTAAAACACCAATTCAAGATCGAAGCTTTATGTATATAACCCTTTAAAACACCAGAATCGAAGAATGGCGGAGAAGTTAAACAACTGTATTGTCTCTAGCGATTTCATAATACTTCTTGTATTTATAATTGATGAAGAATGATACGTAGATAACAATCGTATTGGATCTTGCAAAAAAATACAAAATTCGAATCAATCCCTTAACATTCTCATCGCCAGTTTTTTTTTCCAGTTATATTGGAAATCAATTAATTGACAAGAATGTACAATTACTAATATACCCTTTTGAATTAATTAAGATGAGGGACACTTGTCATTCCCAAATTATTTCTTACACTTCTTACAAAAGATGGACTTTGTACAGGATCCTCTACCTATATATATATATATATATATATATATATATTACAAATTACAACTGAAATTCGAAATATACTAGTGGTTATGCATCCGTAAATTATTTTAGTCTAGCTAGGTTATAGGAGTATTATTCTCAACATGCGTTTATGTAAAGTTTATATTGTCTCTTTCTTCTACTAGGTTGTTATCTAATGGATGAAGCTCTTTTAAAGTTTCTGGCTCGTAGGTGACATAGGTGCTGGTACTGGTGTGGCGATTCAACTATAAGTTAACATTTACTGCTGTAGTGGCTAACATATAGAGATTTGCCCATTGTTCATCTAATTCGTTTTCCCATGGTGGGTTATTGCCTATTTCCTGAGTTTCCTTATTAATCATCACTCCTTTTGGTTGTGACTTCTTTATTTTCTCTTGACTTTTTCTAATAATCCAACTTCTTTTCTTAGTGGTAAGTGGTTTCTCAAACTGTGCCTTACGAACAAATATTCCTTCCTCAGTATCTGCTGAGTATCTTGAGGAATTTGATTGAAATGAAGTTCCTTTATCTTTTGGTGAACTATCTAATTGACGATAGATGTCCGAAATTCTTTGCTTACCCATACTGTAACTAACAAATAGTCAAATAACAAAAACACATAATCACAGGATGGTAATCAGGAAAATTAAGTATTTCTAAATACTTAAGTGGCTTAAATCAGTGGCTCTGATACCACCTTTTTCTGTCACGGCCCCCGTCCCGGTTTGACCCGGTCCAGGAGCCGCGGGACAGAAACCCGTGGTATTTATTAATTGAGTTGACAGCGGAAGATTTAACAGGATCTTTTAAAACTTGAAATGCCCAATTATTTTATTTCATAATTCGGGATAAAGCCCGTAATTTACAATAGAGGAATTTCACAAGGAAATTCCCTGATTTACAAAACATGTTTGTTTGTTTAACTGAGCCACTACTTCAAGCTTTGTTAGTGCTCCGTAGCACTTTTCCTTGGTTCACAGTAGTCACCTGAAACATGTTTTGAAAATATTTTATCAGCGGGGAAATACTGGCGAGTCATTCAAATTTGATAAAACGACACATAGTTATAATTTACAGCATAAGAGCGATTACAATGGCTTTTATCTTATTTTTATCTGGCGCCGTGTCACCTCCTGGTGACGATGGTCAAACCACTATTGGCTCCTTTCACCCAAGTAGTGATGATTATCACTGTTAGGTTAATGAACCTAACCGTGAGAAATTTAGTAATGTGCACAATACCCCACTAGCCAGTGATTCAAGATAACCACGACTTAATCCCTGTAATTATAATCTTTGAAAATAACTTGGAGTATTGTAAACATTATTGATAAAAAGAGAATGACTCACATTACAGATTTAAACGGGCAGAGTTTTAGCCTACTAATAAGCCTGATAACATAATTTAAACAACATGCACACGAACTAGGTTAGTAACTAATACAGCATTTACGATAACTCACGAGATTAAAACTCTGACAACGAATGACAAAGTGCAACACTTAAACATCCATCGAATTCACGACGAATGACAAAGTATAGCCCTAATGTGGGCAACACTTAAACATCCATTGGATTGGTTTCAATCGATCGGACATTGAATCGTAGCAGCGATCGAGTTAATACCATGTATCGTAGCAGCGTCTCCCTATGTGAAAATGTGAATTTGAGCAGTAGAACTTCGTTTTCGATCAAAACTTTCGACACAGCTGAACTGCTCATGACCCAAGCAATTTATAGCTGAAATAAGGGTTTTACGCGGCCCGCGTAAACCCGTACTTAACACTTACGCGGCCCGCGTAAACCTGTACTTAACACTTACGCGGCCCGCGAGGGCCATCTATTCGTAGACTAGGGCTACGGTGTCACGGGTAGGTTTGCCAGGTGGTCGACACGTGGCCTGTTAGCTGATCCGGAGTTTTGATGAGTTGTCGCGGCCCGCGTAGACAACCCTTATGTCTTACGCGGCCCGCGTGAAGACCAAATTTCACATTTTGTTGATTTTTCATGCACATTAGGGTTTTAGGGGTCCGGGTTTTCACTTACGGGTCGTTTTGGGACATTTTTGAAGGTCCTTATATGTTATGTATGGTTTTCTAAGAAACGACCCGTGTTTGCACACGGGTCTTACCGCTAGTACTATATAATAAAAGAAACCAATAAAGGGACACATGTCATTATTCTAGACCATCCTTAATTGTAGATAATTATTATTTAATTTAAATTATTAAATATTAATTAAATTAATATAAATCTTATCAACTCTAAATCATTGGCATAAACTTAACTTCAAATAGTAATAACCTAATTTAAAAAATAATAAAAATCAATTTTGATTTAGAAAGATTTTTTTAACAATAGATAAACCCGTGTAATACACATGGTTTTTAAAGATATAACATTTTTTTATTATTTGCTATATAAAATTAAATTTATTTAACCCGTACAATACACAGAGTTTTTCTTTAAATATAACTTTTTTATTATTTAGTGTATAAAATTACATTTCTTCCACTTGTGAATACACATGGTTTTTTTAAAATATAACTTTTTTATTGTTTGTTAAGTAAATTACATTTATTCAACCCGTACAATACACGAGGTTCTTAAATATATAAGTTTTTTATTATTTACCGTATAAAGTTATATTTACTCAACACGTGTAATAAATGAGGTTTATAAAAATATATTGTTTTTTTATTTATTATATAAAATTACATTTATTAAACCCGTGTAATACACGGGGTTCTAACCTAGTTTAATATATATTAAAGACAAAGGTCGGTGGACCTTTGTCTTTAATTCCCTAACTTTTGCAAAACTACACATATAGCCCTTACACTTTTATCTTCTTTCAACTTTCAAATAACCATCAAAAGTTACAATTCTAACCCTTATACTTTTAATTCTCTCATTTCACACTCTCAAACTAAGTAAGTTACACATTCATTTCCAACTTTTGTAATTGATAACTTTGATCCCTTGACTTTTTGTACTTAATAACTTGACGTCTCATTTTACTACGAATTGCTTTTACGACTTTAGATCATAGCGTCACACATTAATATACTTTTTTTATCTATGTATAACCATGTTAATGTCTAAATTACTTTTACGACTTTACACGGTTATCTAAAATACTGTTACAACTTTACATCATAATGAGCGATTCATACTCTTTTTTTATCCATATCTAATGACGTTAATGTCAAGAACGTACTGTATATAACAAAGTCAAACACGTGTAATGTCGCGTGCGGCGTATGGCAGTTTTAACGTACCTATCATTTTAAATTCACATTTCAACGTAAACGACTCACGTTTTGACATAATTTTTTCTCTCAAACGAGTTTGGTAAAACATAATACGTTTTTATACTTATTTTGTGTACGTTCGAAAGCGAGTCGGGACAAATATAATGCGTGTTTATTCGACGAAGACGTAATTTTTTTTTGGATAAAGAGTCAAGTCAAATATACACTATAAATGCAAGTTGTTATAACTTTCGACGCAGCCGGCAGGTCAAGATCCTTGTTTCATAACAAACTAGAACTAAGACCATCGGGTGTGGGGGTCGTCCCCTCCCCGTCTCGGGTCGTCGGCCACGTCGCACACCCCCCCCCCCGGGTCGTCGCGTCCTTCCCGGCTTCTCCAAGCCGTTGGAGACGAGGCAAAAGTTGTGGGCCCCTCTGACTTCTCTCTCTCTCCCCTTTAATATATATTATTATATATTGGTTTTTATTATAGGTTTGGTAGTCCTCCACACCCTTGGGTGATGTGGCGCCTACGTGGCGGGTAGTCTCTCTGGGGACTAACCAAACCGCACCCAATGGTCGTATGACATTCCCTTTTCTTTTTCAGTTTTTTGTTTAAAATCATCTGGATTAGTCTAATCACTGACAAAGTTGATTCTTTCCTCGACTTTTGAATCCCATCTTTTTTTGAACGGTTACTTTATTTTTGAGTGACCCAATGTCACACCACCTAAACAGCGGCCCTAGCCAAGATCTTCCCAGACTACGTTGTCTTAACTCGGTCCGTGCTGGGTTGGTCAGACTTGGTTATGACATTCCCCCAGAAACCGTACTGCCTCCACACGAGAAACCTAGCTGAAGTAACAACCGGATGAAAACCGGGGCGCGGCTCAGGATCGTACCTCCCTCGGTGGGTTTATCACCATCATTGCTCAATATCCACCCAATATGACACAAGTGGGAATTGAACTTGAGTCTCCATTGGAAAACTCAAGTCTCCTACCACTAGGCCACAAGTGGGGGGATTTTTGAATCCAATCTTGAAAACAAATTAATGATGCAACAAGACTAAAGAACTTCTAGAGAGTTTAATAGTGGTACATCCATACTTTTTTACTGCCTGACAAATTCTCTAAATGAGTTATTGACGAAATTTATTACATCGGGATACACCCGTCTCCGAATAGGGGAAAACCCTGACCTAGGACCGATGCCCGTGAACACTCACTCGCCCGAAGGCACGACAATGCGGTGAGATAAAACCCGTTTAGTTCAAGGATTGACACTAGTGACCGACACCTACTAGTCTAGTCTCCAATCATCACCCGGTGTTACCGAAACTAATAGGGGGAAGCAAGAATTGTATCTGAGGTCACTTGAACCACCAGGTCTCTCCCTTACCACTCCATCACCAGCTCATTGACATCCATACTGACACCCAACTCTAAAAAACACTTAAGGGTAAATTACACTTTTCGTCCTTTACAAGATCAAACGGGTTCTTACTCTTAATGTTATTTTTAGCATTGCGTCTGCGTTTCTAATTAAAATTTCCTAAAAGTCAGGTCGCCCCACCGTGAAACGTGGATATAACCCACTAGTTATTACTATTCTACAGGCAATACAAACACCTACTAAGGTTAATATTTAGGTCCAAATCTTAGACCAAAATTTAAGGGTTGAGGGTATGGTTCAATCACTTTAGGGTGTTTGAGTTATTCTCTAGCCAATAATATCATGCCATGTCAAGTCCCCATTCCACTCTCCATATTACACTCAATCACTGGCAATGGTTCAATCATTTTAGGGTGTTTGAGTTATATCTTTTTTATTTCTATAAAGTATTGATAAATAGATAAGAGATATTTTAAACTAAATAAAAGTACTTTTAATTAAAAAAAAACACATTACATAAAATTAAAATAAATAACATGACATTAAAATATAAAAATAAATTAAAAAAACCTAATTTAACTATTCGTCGTCGGAATCCGCCAAAAGGTGGGGTAAATCTTGTTCTCCAAGATGTTCCACAAGATCATATTTTAGTCTATAATGCGTATCTTCATCAATGAGTTCGTTATAAACAGTGTCTTCGAAAACGGGCTCGACTGGAGGATCCCGAATATGTACCGGTGCAATCGCGTTTCCGTCGTCTTTTAGAATCTTATGCATAATAATGCACGCATATACGACACTCCTAACTTTTTTAACAACCATAGCACGCATCGGTCGATTAAGTATACGCCATTTTGCCTTTAAAACACCAAAAGCCCGTTCCACGTCTTTTCTTGTCGCCTCGTGTTGCCTCTTGAACTTCTTTTCTTTCACAATGTGAGGATACGGATATGATTTCACAACCACGGACCAAGTAGGGTAGATTCCATAGGTAAGATAGCATCCACGCTTGTACAAGTGGTTGTTCACGTAAAATGGGCATTTTGGTTCAGTTCCATTTCGTTCAGTAAGAAATAACGGAGATTGTTGGAGCACGTTGATGTCGTTTTGTGAACCTGGTGGACCACAAAAAGCATGTCAAGTCCACAAATCTTGAGAGGCCACCGCTTCGAGCATAACTGGGGTGACTGCGATCCCCCCTCATATATTGACCCCGCAACTTCGTTGGACACATTCTCCAAACAAAATGTGTACAATCAAAACTACCCAACATCCCAAGAAGGTGATGTTTCTCCTCATGAGCTTGGTACAAGAGCGCAACGTCGTGGCTAGTAGGTCTACGTAAAAACTCGGAATCGTATAAATTACATACCGTTTCGCAAAAATTTTCTAGACATTCTCGGGAAGTCCTTTCGGACATATTTAAGTACTCGTCGTACTCGTCTGGAGGGTTACCGGTTGCAAGTTGCTTAATCGCCGACGTAACTTTTTGCATCGGTGTAAAACTTTTCTTCAAACTCGCATCCACGATCTCTTGAAACCACGAGTTATTCGCTTGCACGTCACTCACAATTTTTAAAAACAACATTTTCGACATACGAAACCTATGACGAAAAACCTCTTCGTTGAATACGGGCTCCTCGACAAAATAATCTCTCATAAGGTTTTCGTGACATTTCTCTCGATCTCGACGGACAGATTTCCTTTTTCTAGAAGTACCCGTGTCTTCCAATTCGGCGGCTTCGTTAATAAGATTTTGGAAAAAAAAAATTAAACTACTATCGCTTGAGGAAGAATAATCGTCTTCACTAATATCAATTGGAATGAATAGCGGTAGTATATCATCCATTTTTTAGAAAATATAAGTGAAAATGGAAGAAGTGAATTTTTTTAGAAAATAGTTGGATGGGGAAGAGAATGGTGTTAAATGGTGTTGTTTTTATAAAGAAACGTTGAACTTTTTTTTTTATAAACGGCTACTTCAACGGTCTGATTAAAGTCTATATTCTCAAACAATCCACTCAAACAATCGATGAGTATACACCGAAACCCCTCAATCACCGATCACCGAAAATGGGCCGGGATGATTCACCGATCGGTGAAATGAAGTCCCCAATCCCTTCACCGAACCACACCGTCCACCCTAAAATAAGTGTGCAAAGAGAAGATTAACATACTAAAAGGCGACGCCTTGAGAGTACTCGACAGAGAAGAAGCCACGACAAGAGAGTTAGTCATACTCATTTCTTGTACACATGTGGCAAACCATTCCACCACACCCTTCTGGCCCCATCATCCTTTTCCCTTTTTAAATGCAGCGATCACACCACCACTTTACTACCAAAATTTTGTATTATATATGCATGCAATCTCCACAAATTTCTTCAACACATAGGTAATTTCGATCATGGGAAGATCTCCATGTTGCGCTAAAGTCGGGTTGCGAAGAGGCCGCTGGACCGCCGAAGAAGACCAGATACTGTCTAATTACATTCATCTTCATGGTGAAGGTTCTTGGAGATCATTGCCAAAAAATGCTGGTAATCTGGCTTTATTATTTGATGATTTGTATGATTTTTTTGTTATAATTTATATAAAGTTTGACATTAATGAGTTAATGTTGATCAAATATAATTTGTATGATTTTTTGTTATAATTTATATAAAGTTTGACATTAATGAGTTAATGTTGATCAAATATAATTTGTATGATTTTTCGTTATAATTAATAAAAAGTTTGACACTAAAGAGTTAATGTTGATCAAATATAATTTGTATGATTTTTTCGTTATAATTTTATATAAATTTGACACAAATGAGTTAATGTTGATCAAATATAATTTGTATGATTTTTTGTTATAATTTATATAAAGTTTGACACTAATGAGAGTTAATATTGATCAAATATGTGTATAGGATTGCTGAGGTGTGGGAAAAGTTGTAGGCTGAGATGGATAAACTACTTAAG
The DNA here is from genome assembly GCA_030545235.1 of Helianthus tuberosus. NCBI lineage: Eukaryota > Viridiplantae > Streptophyta > Magnoliopsida > Asterales > Asteraceae > Helianthus > Helianthus tuberosus. The sequence goes on along the minus strand of CM060352.1, from coordinate 194,476,053 downwards.
AGCAGATTTAAAGAGAGGAAATATATCTGCTGAAGAAGAAGAGCTCATACTTAAGCTGCATGCCTCGCTCGGTAACAGGTTTTTATCAATTTCTCAAAATTAATTTTAGACATTTAAGCATTAGAAATCATTAATATATAATATGTTAGGGTTTTGCTAAACATATCCTATTATTTTTATCCTACTCCCCTATGAAAACATCAAATCCAAGGTTTTAGTGTATAAATAGATAGATATATTTTTAGAGAATGAGGTACGTTTAACATAACGTTGGTGCATAGTTTATTTATTTACTAATAGCATCTAATTTTTCGTTGTAGGTGGTCGTTGATAGCGGGCCACTTGGCCGGGAGAACAGACAACGAAATAAAAAACTACTGGAACTCGCATTTGAGTCGCAAATTCACCCCCTCCTCCTCTCCAATTCCCACCAAGCGACGGAGCTCTGCCACGAAGATCAAGAAACCACGTAAAGAGACCTCCAAACCATCGTCCGAGCCACAAACTAACATGGTTAATCCATCCGTAGGCGGTGGTGGTGAAGTAATGCATGATTCGTCTACTTCCGGTGTGGAGAGGGAGAAAGAGAACGTATTCGATGAATGCTTTTACGACGAAAGTCTGTTAATGAATCCAACTGTGGTATTGCCTTTAACTGATCAAGATGATATGATTAATCATATAAATTCTTCAAGCCCATCAACCAATGATAGTAGCCAAGTAAACCAGGTTGATTGGGGGTGGGAATGGAACTTTGAAGATGGTGACAGCATGTTAGGGTTAGGGTTGGGGGTTGAGAAAGATGATGATATAATTATGTCATGGCCATGGGAGAGTCCAGAAGAAGAACAACAAGTAGGGGTGGATGTAGAAAAGCAAGATGCAATGATTGCATGGCTTCTCTCTTAGTTTTATTTTTTATTCAGCTGGTCATCATACATTCATTGTCCCAATATTGATTCCTAAGACCTTTTGAGTTACAAGGCTACTAATAAATTTTTTTTGAACGGTAAGATTCTATGATTAATAGAATAGGGCCAGCATATCCTGTAAAAACCCAAAGCTAGTAATAAATGATGTATTATCCTGTTGTTTTATAATGAATCATGTTATCTTATATTAAGTTTGATATTTTTTAACAACAATTCCTAGATTTTATAGGATAAATACATCACATGATCTGTTGTCTACAGAATTTTAACCCCAATCTTTTGGTTATGAGACACCTACCTTGACCACTAGATCGAATGTCCCCTTGAGGACTTACAATAAGTTATATATCATCTAACTGTTTGATAAGGAACCGAGTTCTATTAATCTATCAAACTCGGTATATTAGGGTTCTAAACTAACCGTCTTATAATATAGCATGAATTGTTTTCAGAGTTATATCTTGTATTTAAGTATTTAACTCCATCATCATCATCATACTCAGTAAATACCACCAATAGCAAAGTTAAGGTAGGGTATTTAAGTATTTAACTGAGTTACATAATTAACATACATGTAATTATATCATGTTGAAACTTCACGTCAGACCTCGTATGTTAACATATTTGAGGTTTTCCATCTTTGTAACTATATTATTACATGAAGTAATAATACAGTTACAGAGATGGGAAACCTCATATACAAATATAGAAATCCAAAACTGTAAATTAAGGTCGTATCGTGTATTTATCGTGTTGAAACTTCACGTCAGACCATCATCGATTTGATTACAAATCCATTCGGGTTGCAAAACAATATTAAGTAAAAGATTGCCTATAAATTATAATAATCAAATTTATTTATATTTTTTAATTTGTACATGACATCTTCCCTTTGAAAATGAATTCGACAGAATTGATCTGTGATCGAGACTGTGACTACGTGTCTCATGAAACCTTTCCTTCTGCTGATAAAGAAAACCATATGTACTTTTTGATGACAGTTTCATCATTTTCCAGGATGATTCATGTAAGTAATTAAAGCAACAAGACCAACAGTTTGATACTTAGTTATACTTTCGGTAAAATTTAAAAGGAAATTGAGTATTATTAACTGAAAATGTTTTCCACTCATCAATAATATGAATTATTCATGCAAGTAATATGAATGATGACCGTCTTAATTTTTTTTACTTTCATTGAAATTTCGATCTCACTATGATGGAGAAATGACTCTATCTTGATTCTAACTTTTATTTATGTCGTTTCAAAATAACTTACAACATTCTGATTGAGGTTAAAATCTGTCAATTGTTCATTACGGATACACGTATCTACTTTTCCGTTAAAGTGAGATTGTTATTGTCATTTTTTTTGTGCCGGAGATCAATCATTGATCAAGGGTTTTTTTCCTCGTATAAATCCCTGTGTTCATCATTGTTTACATTTCATATTTGTTCACTCAATTGTCAATTGTTTAACACATCAAGCACTTTACCTCACAATCAAAGTTTGGTTATATTATCCTTAATAAGATTTTTGACCAAAACAGGATGTTTGACTAACTAAAGTTTTTTCACATGTATATGATAACTAGATCCGATACATTATTTTAATAGAACGTGGTTGCTAAAAAAATAGAATACATTATATTTATGTGTCATACGATATATTATTTGCTTTAATAGAACGTGGCTGTTATAAAAAAATAGAATACATTATATTTATATTATATTTATTTATGTGTCATGTTATGTCACACCTAAGAGTCATTCATCCAAATCTATATCTATATCTTCCTATACTAATAAATGAAAATCTTTTTTAGACACGTATCATTTTCTAGTGCTTCCTCACCTTATTTTCCTATTTATCTCTCATACTAAATAATAATAATAATTTTAAACAAAATTATTAGATAAAAATAAATATTTAGATAAGGATAAACATTTGTTTTATTATAATCATCATAAATAATAATAATAATAATAATAATAATTTAAAAAAAATAGATAAGAATTCGATTTTTTAGGTGACCATAACATAAGATTTCAAGTAACATGCATCTCTGCATGTAATTTTTAACCAAATCTAATCTAAAATCTAATTCACGATTCAACTAAATGTAACGTGACAACTTCTCATACTTTCTCAAGTATTTAAATAATAATATATAAATATATATTTCCTTATATGTGTTCATAAACTATGAATTAATTTATTTATGGATATATTCATAAAAATACATAATCTCCACAACTTATAAATAATATATATATATATATATATATATATATATATATACTAGGTTAGAACCCCGTGTTTTACACGGGTTGAATAAATGTAATTTTCTATTTTTTTTTTTGAATGACAATTGTTACCCTTACTATAAATCACACAAATAAATATATACCCTTGCCTAGGTTTGAACCTAGGATTTCCTCTCTAAAAGACATAAGCCTCTACAAAGTATACATCCATGGGAGGCTTTGATGGTGTGCGGGGAGGACCTCCGCACAAGGCCCGCGATTTCGAGGGCATCCGATTTAAAAAAAAAAAATCCGATACGTATATGTTATTTTTTTCTAAATAGTAAACACATATCACTTCCAATATAGGCATATTTACAAATTATTTTTTATGGTTTAGAATTTAGCCCACTTGGAATTAGGTTTATTGAACCCAAGACTAATTTGATTTTTTTTTAAATAATAACAAAACATAACGGAAAGGCACCTTTTTTCAAGCTCGAACAGGGTATGTGAATTCTCAGAGACGCCCCTGTATATATCTTAAAAAAACTTCGTTTATTATACGATTTGAAAAGATGTAACTTTATAAAAAACCATTATATAGTTGATCGATGTGGTTTATATAAATTACGTATGTGATTACGAGTACGCCGCAACACGTGGTTCCATATTAAATAATAAAGATATTTTTAACAAAAAATTAGTTAAGAATACATATTTAACAAAGTAAAATGTTATAATAAGTAAATAGTACATTAAAGTTAATTTTTGAAAGATAAATCTTGACTACTGTATGTGTTAACATATAACATTATATTTTATTAAACACGTGCAATATACAAGTTTTATTTAAAGATATATCTTTTTTATTATTTATTATATAAAATTTCATTTATGTAAAATAAAAAAAACAAGGTAAAATGTTATAATATAAGTAAATAATACATCAATGTTCATTCATAAAAAATAAATCTTGATAACTGTTTGTATTAACATATCACATTATATTTTATTCAACACTTACAATATACGATTTTTTTTAAATATATCTTTTTAGTATTTATTATATAAAATTATATTTTGTAACCCGTGTAATACACGGGGTTTTAACCTAGTTATATAATAAAAGAAACCAACTTTGAGACACGTATCATTTATTGAAGACGTCTACATTTTAATTTCCTGCATTTTCATACTTTATCTTATATCAATTAATTAAATAATAAATAATCAATTAATATTAAACCTTATCTTACTTTGAATGTCGGATAGAATCATTCTGTTTAATCTAATAATATATTATCTTCAAATTTAAATTATAAATTAAAGATTTTTTAAATAATACCACAAAACAATAATCTTAAACTTAAAAAAATAATAATACGCTCACATAAAAAAATTTAAAGTACAAACAAAATATACAAAATAACTTATTATACATTAGATCAAAGTTTAAAAAACACTAATTAGAAAGAGAAACTTATAATATAATTCTGTTTTTTATTTTTCAAATTGGGGTTCTAATCAATTCGAATTAAACTTAACCAAGTTTATGACTTGATTCGAATTAAACCGAACCAAATTTATGCTTTTTTAAACGAATCCAATAGCATATTATTTACTATACAAAATTACATTTATTTAACCCGTGTAATACATGGTGTTTTTAAAGATATAACTTTTTTTATTATTTAGTATATATTCGCCCCGCTTGCGGTATGCACATATAATGTATATATGTGTGGACGCTCGGATGGCAAAAGTGAAATTGCACTAATTTTAACATTATTTTACTAAGTTCGTGAAAATAACGTTCAAAGCGGAGGACGGTTAATCATGCATCATCATCATGTGGTGGCGTTGATAGTAGAAAGACAAAAGGGACCATGCCTAATCGGTCTTTGTCCCGATTGTTGAGTGTTATGTGCCTTATATCCAAGGTTTGATGCAAAACTACTATCGAGCCGGGGCTCTCACTGAAAGCAGCCTCTCTATTCCTACGGGGTAGAGGTAAGGCTGTCTACATCTTACCATCCTCAGACCCTACCTTAGCTTTGCTATTGGTGGAATTTACTGAATATGATGATGATGATGATGATTTAGTATATATAATTGGATTTATTGAACCTGTATAATACACGGGGTTTATAAAGATATAGCTTTTTTTATTATTTAGTTTATAAAATTGCATTTATACAACCTGTGTAATATACAAGATAACAAAATTACATTTATTTAACATGTGTAATACACAGTGTTTTTAAAAATATAACTTTTTTATTATGTAGTATATATAATTAGATTTATTCAACCCGTACAATACACGGGTTTTTATTATTTGGTATATAAAATTACATTTATTCAGTACAATACATGGGGTTCTTAGAGATATAATTTTTTATTATTTAATATATAAAATTACATTTGTTCAACCCGTGTAATAAACGAGATTTTTAAAGAATAATTGTTTTAATTTAGTATATAAAATTACATTTATTCAACCCGTGTAATACACGGGGTTCTAACCTAGTATTATTTCAAGCAATCTAATCATTTAATCCATTTAGCAATTGTTTTTATATTTTTTAAAATTACATTTATTCAACCCGTGTAATACACGGGGTTCTAACCTAGTATTATTTCAAGCAATCTAATCATTTAATCCATTTAGCAATTGTTTTTATATTTTTTGAGTTGTCTTTGTTTTTTAAATATATATATTTTTTACAATAAACTTAGGGTATGTTTGGCTAAGCTTATTTTACCTAAAAAGGACTTATTGACTCTTTGAAAAGGAGTTTTTAAAAAAATGATTGGATTAGCTTATGGGTGGGAAAAACCAATAAGTCAATAAGTTATTTTTTAAAAAGTGTTTGGCTTTGCTTATTGATGTAAAATGACTAAAAGGGACATTCTTTCATAAGTCAACAAATATAAGAAGTGTTAAATCAGGGTAATTTGATGTTTGAAAAGTTATAAGTTGATCAAAAAGTCACAAGCCCCTATCTTCTCAAAAATGACTCTTAGATTTGCCAAACACTAAAACTCATTTTTGCTTTTTGATTAAGTCAATAAGTCATAAGTTGGGTTGGAAAAGCTTAGCCAAACATGCCCTTAGTTATCAACATAAACTGTTTAGTTTTCATATCGTGACAAGTTTATACACAAAACTTTTGTATAAATATATACACACACAAATTTCTATATAAATATATACACGTTCTTTTAAAGAATTGTTGTAATTAAGAACTAAAATCTTCGCAAATTATTATCCTGTCACATTGAAGGCCCACTCCACTTGCCCATAACATTATCACATTGAATGTCCCTAACTAACTATATTTACTATTTAGCAATCAATATTTTCTGGTAAAAAAAATGAAAACATCATGCATATTTAAAAACTGTCCGACACTAATGTCATCGACATCGGGTGTAGTGCGACGTCCTTATCTCGACAAAGCTCAATCTCTTCTCGCGTGTATGATTAACGTTCACTAGTTTTATTATGTTTTGGACTCATTAGGGGAGTGACTAAACTCGCTACCAGTATGGTCACCCTCACATTAAACACCTTCTCAGGTGGACCCGAGGCGTAAATATTTAGCATGCACAACAGGATAGGACCACTTGGGATTACATTTATGTCTTTAAATACAACATATGGAATGAAATTAAACAGAGAGTGCATAAGGGCAAGTTGTGCAATGGTGATGTGAACATTACAATTATAAACTTATTTATGTGATTGTCAAAGATCTGTGCTGCGGTATAAATTAAATGAACATATGACCAGAAAAATATTTCAAAATGAACACCAACTATCTAAATTCTAAAAATGAACATATACATGCAGTGCAAAAACATATTCCATGTGTTACGAAAACGCACTCAACATGGACACATTAGGGACTCTAACCAAAAGGAGACTGAAGAAACACAGAACTAATTATGAGACTAATCAGTTTGGTTTATGTTTCTACCATGATGGTTAATCTTCTTTATGGTTTCCTGAGCTCCTTAATGACTGGGGTTATCTGCAAAACAGAACACCGTTACTCGTTAAGAGGGGAATGTGGGGGTTTCCCTCTTAACCGGGCTCCGGCGTGAGAATAAGCGACTGCTTTGGGGAGATAATTAAGTATTAAGTGAGAGAGTAGAGGGAATGGAATGTTTAACTTGTGAAGTGAGGTCTCTATTTATAGCCGGAGAGGTGTAAGAGGATGTGGGCTGATGGGCCTTAGGCCGGAAGGCGACAACGTGGAGGATATGCTCCTTGTCTCGCTGGTGTCGACCGTTAGTGGCTTCTAGGAGCTTTCCCGAGCTGGCGCAATGTGATTGGAGCCACGTGTCACTATTGTCGGCCTGGCCGGCCTTCTGCCATCAGCAGGTGAGTGGAGATCGTGGGGCAGTTGTCTCTGCCCTATGATTGGTGCCATGTAGGCGTCCTTAAGTACTTTTTATCTCCTGCATGTCAGATGATCGTGGAGCACGATTGAGCAGAGCCAGAAGGGCGTTGATTGGCTCTTTTCTTCTGCCACTTGTACCTTGTGTACTATTTGGATAAGCCTTGCGCCGTAGTCACGCATGATTCTTGCTGGGCACGCTACTACTCCGCGCGGGGTAGGGGCTTCCAAATGTTCTTTCAGAATGCTAAGTGTTAGAAATGAAGTCTCCACTTGCTCAGACCTCGCGCCGAATCGTTACGTATGTTTGTAGCCCGCGCGAGTTGGCGATAAGAAATATGTTGATTAAGGAGTATGGTCCTGCGCGCTTCCTGACTGGAGGTTTGCGCGGCGTTTTTGGGACCATACCCCTTCAGAGACTCACGTTGAGTCATCCGGTGAGAACAAAAGGAAGTTCTCAAATTTTAAGAAAGGTACCAGCAGTGCTAACAAGAAGAAAGACACGACACATGTACATTTCGTAGAAATTTTTTTAACCTATTAACATCTTTGTCAAACAATTTTTTTTGTTTAGCATTATCATTTGTTTCGTTTCGATGATTATTATGATATTACTTTGATCTTATGCAAACCTAATTATACTAAATTAGCTTGATGACGCCAAAAACCAACAAATAACACTGAACGCAAACATATGAGTTTATATAGTTGGTTTCAAGTTCCCACATGAAGCAAACCATTAAACGTGGTTCTAAACCATGAGTTGAATCGTACGAATTTCAAATCGTTCAAACCTACCAATTTACTTCACTTTTCACGATTGGGTCGATTTAAATGTTTATGAGCATTAAAGCTTCATTCTAATTCGATTCAGATTTAAGATAGATCAAGCATACACCTTTTATATTTCAAATCCTAATATAATTTTTTCATCTTACGTTTATTGATTATATTATATTTTATTGAATTGAATTTATGTTCATAGAAAATATGATGATAATGTTAAAACTCCACAAGCTCTAACTTTAGGGCTATCGGTCAACAACCTTTTGGCCCACTTGAAGCCAACCTTAATTCCCTAAGGCCTAGCAGCTTGGGCTGTATTATTATGGGCCAGTGGGCCACCATTAATTTCAGAAGACAAAGTTGTACACTAAGCCCATTCAGACATTCAGTTATACAAGTTTCCATTGTAAATTAAACTAGGTTTGTTTACGTCGTGCGTTGCAGTGAAACGAAACAAATGATAATGCTAAACAAACGTTATTTAAAAATGAAGAATGTTGTTTAGAAAACCAAACCGTCAAAATCAGTTCAGATTATCATCGTCCCATAAAACGATACCAAATAAATACTCTATTGCGAATACAACTTCATTTTTAACAATACTTTATATCAGATCGTCTAAGGAAAAAAATAAGTACAACTATGTACTTTAGTTTTAAGAAAAAAAATAACGAACGCAATTTATTAAAGAAATTTAAATTAATTGATAAAGGAAATATGATAATAAAAAGAAAAATTAATTATTAAAAACAAAAAGTAAATGACAAAGGGTATATGGTTTTAAAAAAGAAAAAGAGAGAACTATGTTAAAAGTTAAAGTAAATATAATAATAAAGTAGGGTTGGGTTCATTTCAGAACTCTAAATAATTGCAGGACTTTCAGAACTACTAATAAACAATGAATTTATATATATTTTTTTATATTTAGGATCTTTTTATCATTTATTGTGTGTATTTTTATGATTACATACATGTTAAAAGTAGTTCACATATGTGTAATAGCTAGATTATATATATGTGTCATAACTAATTACATATATGTAAAAAAACTAGTTTATATTGTAATTAGAAAATTACATATAAAAAAATGATAAAATTACTCTTAACATGTATATGTAATCATAAAAAATACACATAATAAATGATATAATTACCCTAAAAATAAAAATATATAAATAAAAAGATTATTTATTAGGAGTTCTGCGAGTTTCGTAAATATTTAGGGTTCCGGAATGATCCTTACCATAATAAAGTATTATAGTACTAAAATAATAAAATATAGAGTAAATTACCAAAATCATCCCTGAGGTTTTGACATGTTTGCTATTTTCATCCAAAACAATTTTTTTGTACCATATAGTCATTCATTTTTAGGATTTTTTGCCATTTTTATCCATACGTCTGTCTTTTTTGCCAAAATCGTCCCTGATATTTGGGATTTTTTGTTATTTTTATACATATGTTTGATAGAAAAAATAAAGCAAATTAGATGTTTGGATGAAAATGGCAAAGAATCTCAAAAGTGAAGGACTACATGGTACAAAAAAAATTGTTTTGAATGAAAATGGCAAAATGCTCAAACCTCGGGGACGATTTTGGCAATTTACTCTAAAGTATAAAAAAATATATATTATTATAAAACTAAATTCACTATTCGTCGTCTTTCATCAACAATATATATATATGGGAGAGATCCGGGGAAAACGCCATAAAACTGTGAAAACGGAGAGAACGATTTTAGCCACAAGATCTTTCTAATTTGTGGTTGGGATTGATGTAGTGGTATTTTTGTAAATATCTATAAGTTTAGAATATGTGTGGGCTTTCATTAAGGGTAAAAAGGTAATTTGTCAAATAAATAAAACGCCAAAAAACGCCACTTAAGACAGATTAATTATAAAGCATCTGAAACGCCAGAGACATTATTGTACTAATGAAAAACAAAACACCAAAAACGCCAGAGGCTTTAATGCTTTACATTCAACTAGGAACAACTCCCGCCCAAAATCATGTGCAAATAAGCGAAAATACCATGGCATTTACATGATTAGTTCGAACAAAGAAACAAAATAAAACGCCATCACTTTTGTGTTGTTGGGATTAAAACGCCATTAAACATATCAAAATGTGAGTAAAGAAACAAAATAAATGCCATCGCTAATTTGAATTTATATTAATACCAAAATAAACGCCACTATAAGATATATAATTAACAAAACGCCATTGCTTTTACATGATTTGCTCGAAGAACACAACACGAATAATAAAAAAATGCCATGAATTTTACACGATATGCTCAAAGGTCAAACAGATTACCCTGTAACTCGCAATCCATATCAAACGTCATTGATCTCGGAAACTTGGAGAGGAGGTAACAGCTAACACGAAAATTTTGGAGTTTTGATTCAAAATGGAATAAAAAGGCGCTGACAAATAAGGGAATGTTCAAAAATTAACGTGGAATGACAATCGTACCCTCGCATATTATTTAGCGCCATTAACACGTGTCACCTCCAGATCCGTTCTCTTTGTTTTCACATTTTCACCCGTTTTCACAAAAAACTCATTTCTATATACAAGAGTAAATCAGATGTATAGTCGATTTCAATTTCACTTTTTATCTCAACTTTTGAGAAACTATGGATATGGTTTTAAATCTTTGTTCATTGTCACGGTTTTGATCCTTAAAGCATGACGTTTGTATAAACAATTAGAATCATATTCATACTAATTTTTTTAATCACATGGTTCGTCAATATAAATGTCTTAAAATAATTAATTACTTTTAAAAGGTTTAAATGCTTAGTTAAAATGAGCAAAATATTTATAAGATTATAGTACTTAATAATTTCATTATACAGTGATATGTAAGTTTCTAACTTTGTAATTAATTCACTATGTAAAATAACTAGTGTTATGCGTTGACCGCGTTGCGGGGCGCTAAACCGAATATTTCTTAGTTTAATAACATGTATATCTTTATTTCAGTTACTTATACATGCTACTTATAACACGATCTCAAAAAAAGATACATCGATTCCAATTAAACCAAAACACTACCATAGTTTTGCCAAAAAAATAACTAAAACGATGGCAAGCATGTAATTTAGAGCTGGGGGCAAAACAATAATTTGTTAGGACCAATTAGCAAGTGTTAGGCAGCTGTTTGGCACGAAAAAAAACTACACTGAGTCAACAAAGTAAAATAAAACACTACCATAGTTTTGTCCAGGAAAAAGGAAAAAAAACGATGGTAAGATTGCAATTTTGAACTGAAGTAAAATCGTAATTTTGAAATAGAGGCAAAATCATATTTTGAACTGAGGGCAAACCAAAATTTTATTTTGAACTGGGTGCAAAATCGTAATTTTAACTATTATATGCTAACTTAAAAAAAAAAAAAAAAAAACCCTTGTTGGTTGCCGCCATCTTTGGCCAATAAGAAAACAGAACTATTCCCCACCAGGGGAAATGTAAATGTAGTAAATTTTGTCCAAAAAAAAAAACGATTGTAAGATTGCAATTTTGAACTGAAGTAAAATCGTAATTTTGAAATAGAGGCAAAATCATATTTTGAACTAAGGGCAAACCAAAATTTTATTTTGAACTGGGGGCAAAATTATAATTTTAACTATTATATGCTAACTTAAAAAAAAAACCCTTGTTGGTTGTCGCCATCTTTGGCCAATAAAAAAACAGAACCATTCCCACCAGGGGAAATGTAAATGTAGTAAATTGTTTTTAGAGATGGCTGAGTGTAAATTGTATATTGGATGGTTGTATACAAATTGAGAAATATATCACTTAGAAAAATAACTCTACAATATAATTATCAAATATGTGATTAGGATTTATTAAATAAAGATTATAAAAGTTGAAATCAAATACTTAACTTAATCAGCAAAGCTTGAACCGGAAAAGTGTAAAACGTACGTATGTTAAAATATAACATCAGCAAAGCTCGAATCACCAAAGGTCGAACCGGGAAAGTGTTAAAGTATAACATGGTGAATCAATCATACGTATGTTTTACACTTTTCCGGTTCGAGCTTTGCTGATTGTGCAAAGATGAAAGTTGAGTACAAAACCATTAAAATCGCAAAGGATAACACCTTCTTCATGGAGATTTTGTTGGAGAGCACCTCCATTTGTAGAGAGAGTGTGTGCGTGTGTTTCGAAGTGATAGATAAGAAGACGAGGTTGATTTGGACTTTGACGCACATGTAGGTCTTATTTTATACAAGAAAAACTTGTTAGGTTATGTCTTAAATTATGACGGTTTGGAGGCATGAAGCATGTCCTTGAAAATTGAAATTGAGTTTGAAATGATCTTTTATCTGCACGTGTTGTGTTTAGGGTTTGGAAATAGTTTTTTTTTTTTTTTACCTTTTGTACCAGATATCAATTTAATATTATACTAGTAATAAGACCCGTGCGCATTGCGGCGCGGGTATATTGCAAACGTTGAACGAATTAGTCCAAACGTTATGTGGCGCGGGTATATTATAAAGGGTTTTTGTACTAATAACGACAACTAAATGTGTACTTACGAATACAGATACATATAAAATACGGGTTTACTAAAACTTTTACAGTTTAAAAAAAATAGTACAACATAATGTAGTTGAGTTCGTCATTTAAAAGTTACGACGTAACGCCATGCGGAAGCTTTAATCTCGTGTGTTTGGTTTTTCGTTGAGCTTGATCGTCGTCGGGTACCGTACATTATACCTACATTTCATAATACATGAAATGAGTTAGTCATTTAGAGTTTAAAACATGTCCAAACAAGTTCGCGAGTCGAAACGAACAACAACAATAAGTTTCAGCAACCTTTGTTGACTTTAACACCCGTCGCGTGCCGCGACGGGATTTCATCCTTATCGTCGCGTGACGCGACGCCAAAAGGGCTTCTCCGTCGCGTGACGCGAGGGCACTATTTCGACAGAATGTTTATTATCAGCTGCTGCATATTTCCAGCCAAACCAAGTTTTACAAAAACGGACATAACTCATTCGTTATTGATCAGTTTTACACGATTCTTTTTCTTACGCGTCCGTAATTTAATTCTCCATCACATAGAGTTAAAATCTGACATCTGAGTTTACAAAATTTTAGATTTCAAGCTCTCGGCTTGAAATCAATTATAACTATTTTTGACCCGTTCACGATTTTATCAAACAACTTGTGTCCAAACCATTTTAAAACCCTGTTTTACTTGTTATTTCAAATCCTTGGTGCGTAAACATAGCTTTCATGAAATATGCGACTAGTACACAAGCTATACACATAATCCGTTTTGACCCGTTTAGGGAATTTAAACAATTTAGTCTAAAACTCGCTCTTTTCTTTTCGCACTTCACGATTCCATGTTTAAATATCTGCTTATGTTCCACCATGACTATTTTGTGGTAGATTTAGCATAACTAACTATTATCCCAAATTTACCCTTCGGTTGATTATTTTACGCAAATGACCCATTTTTAGGCATTTGACTCATGAATGTGCATGCCTATGACTTTTATTCAAATCTAATGACTCCACAATCAAAATACAAGTTCCTAAACAACTTCTATGGATCGTTTACCCAATTTACCCTTCAAGGGCGTTTTGGTCAATTTTAGTCCCTCGTTTTACAACGAGGGTCTTTCGCTAAGATGTTTGACCAACATTGCTCGTTTAACTATAAATCTATATATGCGACCCTGGCTCGAGTCAACGCATAGACCCGTTTTTATAACTCGCTTTTATTAGCCAAAATTTTATGGCGACGCAATTATCCAAATTGCTATTCGCTCCTGTGAACATATAACTTGACAATCAAACATTAGTCGATTTTTGTCAAATGTTGTTATCACTACCATTTGACCCGTTTGGCTCAAATGACCAAACATTGATGTTTATAAAAACTTGGTATTTAATTTCAAATTCACGCATCCGACCCAATTCGGATTTTACCCCAATATTTCTTTTTCATCTTTTTCTTGCATAATTAACCCATTTTAGCTTACGCCATTGATATCCTTTAAACCTCAATTTACATTAGTCTACAATTTGACTAAATTTCCATTTTACCCATTTTTCTTATTATTAGTTACACTATAAGGTAACCTTCACGAAAACTCATTAAATCTTAGTCATTACATGACTAAATTACCAATTTGCCCTTTTTACCATTAACCATGGTTTTTATCATTTATTTTTATTCTGATCCGAATCATATCGCGTCGGATCATCATATTTCAAAAACTTAACATAATTCATAATCAATACTCACAAGTAAGCGTATTGTAAATAAAAGGGGTGTAAGCTTAACTTACCTCGCATCCAAATTACGCTTTTCTTTTCCTTCTTGATTCGTTTGACCCGCTTCCTCCTCCAAGTTTCCACCTAGCTTATTAAGCGTCAAACTATTATCATCGTTTACAATGTGGTTAGTTTAATCATAATTTAATACGATTATTCCACCTTACGCATTTTATATCCAAAAATTATCATTCATCGTATTCTAGGTCAGCTTGACTTTTTAAAAGTCAAACGTCCATTAGTATATAAAATGTACATTCAAGTTTATTAACTAGTTTAGGCATTCTCAATTTACCCGATAAGCGTTCTTTTAAGCCACCATTCTAACTAATCTTTTAACTCGAGTTCATGCTATTATTGTCACACCCCAAATTTCCACGTGTTACCGGTGGGCCCGGTAGGGGAGTATCGTGACGTGGTTGGCAACATAATAGTCAAACAACACAATATTTAAATGCACAGCGGAAGCAAAGTATAGATTCAATTCAACCAAAAGATATTGTAATATTAAGTATCACAAATAGTCGAATATAAATCCACAGGTAGATCAAAATAAAAAGGAAACAAATGTTCAACAGTTTATGACATCCAAGCTGGCGAGACTTATTGTGGATGCTAGGAGACAAGCCAGCCTATTTCGCGTAGTACCTGCACTTAACCTTTTTTAGGAAAAATACGTCAGTTTACACTGGTAAATACAATCAACCGACTCATTTTGAAAAGAGTTTAAGAAAATGCATTTAAGGCACAAGGCACAAATAATATTTTATAACTTGGGTTACTTATTTAATATATAAACTTGTAAAGGATTTACATGTTCCTTATGCGTTCAGTAGCCCGGATCGAGCCGGGTTAAAGATCAATAAACACACCACTTTATTTATGAGACATTGACAGGTGTACGCCTACACCTGAGTGCTAAGGTCGTGGCCATTTCGTAAAATGATGCCAGGGATATCCGGGACACGGTCATTAACCCCCCAAAGGCTTTAAGCAAACAAAACAATTTAAACGAAACATCTCAATACTTTAACCATAATACAATTAAAGATTCAATGTCCGACCAAGCGGTATTTTATATACCGTACCCCAAGCCCGTATAGGGAAATAAGTTAAAAGTATTTACCTGAGCAAGTATAATTCAAAATCAGCGAGTGCAAGTATCTTTTACTGGTTCTCCTAATCTGGAACGAAGGTTTATAATAACCTATTAGAATCCTAACGGGTCTTTAGTTAAGCTTACGCTTAGACCGGTTAGTTTTAAAGATACGGTTCGTACGCACGATTAAGCGAAGACCGGATAGAATGTGATTTAGACCCGAAAAGTTTGAAGACTTGCTTAATATGGGTATATGATACACATTCTGGATTTTGAGATAAAACCGATAAGGTTTGACCCGTTTCGGCTAATTTATGTAAACTAGTTACATAAACCGAACCGAACGCGTATGAAGCGTAACGGGTAACCATAAGAGTCCTAAACAGGTTTCCTAAGTTAACATGCCTTAAATATGTCATGATATCAGTAGGATACCTTCCGTTATGCCCAAAACGAGTTTAATCGCATATTAAGCCCCGTAGGGGTATTTTGGTCATTTTAAAGATTATAAAAGGGATTAATTATATTTCTGTGAACCGGGTCTGAATACATCAGTAAATTTGTTTATTTTAACAGGTTATAACAATTGGTTATAAGTCTTATAAGTCAAAATAGTTTTAAACCCTAACTATGCGTATAATACGCGTATAAAGCCGTTTTAAGCGCCGTACGGGTTAAAATAGGATTTTGAGTTTCCTGATCAGTTAAACAGGTTCAAAACACTCTATTTAATATTTAAAATCAGTAGCAATTGGATTGGTGTCAAAAGGATTTGTAAAACTCATTTTATGGCCGAAAAGGGTATATTCGGTATTAACCGAATTAAGGCACTAATCCTAGCTTATGATCAGTTTAAAAATAATTAAAAATCTTCAAAAATCCCAAAATATTATATTACATCAGTGGGTAAAAGGTTTGGTGTCAAAAATGGATTTTAGATAGGCGTTACGCTAATGACGTCATTTAATTACTAAGAATCGCTATGATTACGTCATTAAGCATAACTCCTAATCTGGACCTCCGCTTGATGTGAAAATTTACAGACATGTCTAATAATCAGTAACTAAGATTATTTTACTTTCATATATCCAAAAATATCGTTTTATGATCATAAGGGCATTACGGTCAATATTTAGGCGATTAACGGAAACATCGGACGATTAAGGATTCATGTGGTATAAACGCAGAGGGTTATACCAACATGTAACTAGGTCCTAATGGAACTTTAAGGCATGTCTAAAACTATCTAAACCGGGTCAGAACTGAGGTCAAAGCAAAAGTCAAACTTTTGCGTCTTTCGGCTCCGAATCGGTTCAAAACAGAAAGTTGTCGAATCAAACAAGCGTAGACAAGTTTTTATACTTATTATCAGTTTATAAGAATGATAAAATAGGTTATACGCCATTTACATCGTTAATCATGCATTAAATCAAACATACCATTTCTGTTGACTTTTTCGGACAACATTTGACTCGACAAACGACCTAGTTAGGATTGGAATCAGTGGGTGCCCTTTTAAGGGTTTAAAGCCCACATGATTACCAACTTATAACAACTTTCGATTCGACAAAACTCTGGACCATTTGTGTATTATCGTGAAGTCAAACCGTAGTTACGACGGTTTGGTTTCTAGGCTATAAACTAAGCATAACTGAATTAGAGAAGATCAAGGGTACTTACACTTGTCTAATGGATGATTTGGAATGCTTGGAATCTGCTTGTATGCTCCAGAGATGATCAGGAAGTGAATGCAAGATGAATGCAAAGAATGTGGTCTTTTATAAGAATTCAAACATCTTAGATCATCAACACCTAAGTCTAGGAGTGTTACCAAATGACCAACATGTGTCCTACAAGCTATAAACCACCTTAGACAAGCCCATAGAATCGAAACTTGCCATTTAAGTCGGTTAAAAGCACAACAGGCAGCTGTCTGTTCATTTTTCGCATCTGGGCATTCCATACGCATCGTAGGGGTTTAAGCCCTGCGATGCGCAGCACATCATACGGTGCGCAGCCATATTTGGCCTACGACGCGCAAGCCTACAATCAGGCTTCTTTTATTTGCAATTTTGATCCCTGGTCCCCCGAAACATCGCTTTCATAGTATTTCTTGCATTTTAAGGATTTGATATTAAGATATAGGGGCTTTAATACTTATACCCACTTTGTCAAGTCCCCGGGTAACTTTGTGATCACCCGAAAAGCCCTAAATTTCAATGTTAACGATTCTAACCCTCACACACGAATTTTATCACAACTTTCTCATACAGTAACGAAACTTGGTGAAATTTTTATCGTACATTCTAGTGAGCATATTTAATCGTTACAAGGCTTTGGGTTTGCTAAAAGGTCACTCAGAGGTATAACTTAACATGTTGACACATTTAACCCCTGTAGTTTGTAATCTCTCACTTTCTTTCACAATTCGCTTCGTATGATCCATGATCCATTCGTTTAAGGTTATAAACATCATGTAGGGTTATTGTAAAGTATATTTATTCATTGTTGACACTTTGAACCCTTATATTTACACAGTTTCACTGTTTGTCAACTTTAGTCCTTCAAGAACATTCTTTCACACGTTCAAACCTATGACACGTGTCAACACATTATAGGACGTAAAATTTCGAGGTGTTACAATTATTAACACTATATTAGGCTAACTCTCGATTATCGAAGACACTTTATTTCTTCATTTCACAAATCTACGGGGTTTCCTCTATAGTGAAACCCGTTTTATCATGTTATTAGGCATTTATCCGAATACCTATTCAAATCAAGTTCTATCTACGAACTAGTAGGCACTCAATTTCACATAGGCGTTTTAACGAACACCTTGCGGGCAAGATTTTTATACTAGTTTTATCTAGTTCATTACTAACTTTTAACCAAGTTTACATTATCAAAATCAAGCCCTTGGTCTAGTATTCATGAACAATATCACTATCTTACATCATAGCATCAGTTTTTCTCACAATTTTAACATACATAAGCATATGTTCATCATAATAGTATAAAACCCATTTAGCACACACATGGGTAATCATCAAATCATTCAAATCGTAGCAATTTTACTTCAAATTTCTACTTAGGGTTTGTTCCTAAGCAATCACATTTCATTAATTCGGCCATAGCCTCTACGATTCATACATTGATCGCATCATGCAAAGTTAACAAATTTTCACAACTTCATGAATGTTAGAAATTCGACATACCTTACGATCCTCTTGACTTAGTGATCGTTTATATGTATTCAATTTCGAATTTGGCCTTCGATTGATCCTCCAATTTGAAGATTTTGCTGAGTTTTAGGGTTTGAGCCCCCATGGAGCTCTCCTTAGAACACGCACTTAGTGTGTGTATGTGTTTTATTTTGTTTTTAATAAATAAACTTTTTCAATTATCTATCTTTGGTCCCTCATGTTTGGTTAATTATTAAGTAGGTTACAACCTACTTATTTCAAGTCACATTCCATCTAATTAACTAGGTTAATTATTCCTAGTTAACTTAACGGGTTCGGGAAGTCATAACATGTTTTATCTTTTTAAGTCCCGTTAACTCGGGCCTTTTGCATACTTCGTTTTTCTCAAAGTATTTATCATCCTTTTTAATTAACATCAAGTTTATTTATTTATTTCCTAATATTTACCGGGTTAATTTTTACCACTAACGGCATTTTACCCGTCATTACTATTAACGTGGTTTGATTACCAAACCCGTTTTTGGGGTGTTACAGAAAACACGTGTTTCGACGTATCCGATTGAACTCAATGCAGCATGTAGCTGCATTGCAATTGGAAAAAAAAAACGTAAAGTAGATCAAGTTTATCAATACACTCATAACATATTATATGCAACTCGATTAACTCGAATCTATACCGTCAAGTCAAAACGAATTATAAGCGACCCGATTCATATGTAGGAAACATACAAAACAAAGCACAAAAGCGTATACCAAATTTGCGTTGAGATATTAAAATGCAAAGTTTAAAAGTTGAGAGGTGGGTATAAAGCATATGTGCTAATAGTATAAATTACCAAAATGTAGGTAAAATTATAAGCTACAAAAGTATGGATTGAAAAAAAGAAAAATTTTATATGCCAAAAGTGTAATTTACAAAATTATGAGTTAAAAGTAAAAAACCTTCAAAGTTAGAGGGTGGTTATGAAAAACCTACTAATAGGAAAAAAAGATTTGTTGGTATAAATAGTTGGGAGAATTGTAAATGGATCCTTGGGTATTAACTATTATTGCACAGAAAAATGAAAATACTACCGACGTTCGCCACCGACTTTTTACTTTAAGATATGGTATAATTTGAACTTTTTTTTCGTATGATTTCTATATATATATATAGAGTGGAAGTGTAGTGTACAATATGCCTTATCGTACGAGCGTACGAGATTTCAAGATCGCACGTTATAAATGCAAATCGCATGTTATAAAAAAAATGTTGCATGGTGTATAAACTTCAAAATCACATGTTGATATAAAAAAAATCGCATGTTGAAGGGAAAAAATCGCATGTTATGTAAAATAAGATATCGCATGTTATAAAAAAAACTTGCATGTTGAAACTCAGTCTCATATGCACCGTACGTTAACACAAATTGTATGTTAACTAACCCATATATATATATATATATATATAAGGGAAGGCTAGACAGAAAACCCTTAAATTTTTAGAAAACTCTTGAAACTCAAATCTCTCCCCATTTTTACCCAACCTCCCGACTTTTTTTTTTTTTGAAAAAAATAACACATGTAATATACATGTTTTAGAGTATTTTGGGCCAAAAAAACAAAAAAGCGCTGAAGGGATTTTTTTTTTAAAATAAACAAATTTCAGCAATGTCCGGTTGCCTAACATGTGTTAGGCACAAAAGACAGAAATTGCTGAATTTTTTTTTTTTAAATCATCCATTCGGCGCTTTTTTGATTTTTTTGGCCCAAAACTCTTAAAAACATGTATATTACATGTGTTATTTTTTTCAAAAAAAAAATGTCGGGAGGTTGGGTTTTCTAGGGTTTTTTTATATATATAGGGTTTTCTATATAGCCTTGCCCTATATATATATATATATATAATGCTTTATTTAAAACAAGAGTAAATCAGATGTATAGTCGATTTCAATTTCACTTTGTATCTCAACTTTTGAGAAACTATGGATATGGTTTTAAATATTTGCTCATTGTCACGATTTTGATCCTTAAAGCATGACGTTTGTATAAACAATTATAATCATCTTCATACTACTTTATTTTATCACATGGTTCGTCAATACAAATGTCTTAAAATAATTAATTACTTTTAAAAGGTTTAAATGGTGGTCATATATTTTTTTAAATGGTTTCTTAGTTAATATGAACAAAATATTTATAAGATTACAGTACTTAATAATTTCATTATACAGTGACATGTAAGTTTTTAACTTCGTAATTAATTCACTTTGTAAAATAATTGTTTTTAGAGATGGTTGAGTGTAAATTGTATATTGGATAGTTGTATATAAATTGAGAAATATATCATTTAGAAAGATAATGGTACAATATAATTATCAAATTTGTGATTAGGATTTATTAAATAAAGATTATAAAAGCCTAAATCAAATACTTAACTTCGTTCAAATAAACTTAGTGTACATAAGTAGGTTTTACGAACGACATGAAAAGAATTAACATTATTAGAATTATCAAAGTTTGTATCTATACTATCTATAATAAGAGATTATTAGCTGATGTAAATCTGCTTACTTGTCAACTTATAAGCTATGCCACATGTCGTTGCTGATGTCATAATTCTGGTTTCAATATTTATATATACATAAATCTATTTCAAATATATAATCTGTTTTATTATTAGTAAAAAAATGTTTTATTTAGGAGGGAACTTTAAAATTGCATGGGGAGAAGAAATTGTCATTAATGCACTGTAAGAAGTAATCATATCTTTCTCTCTCCTTCTTCTTCACTCTTTCTTATTCAAACTTTCTTCTCACCGATTCCATTTCACATTTTTCTTCTCATTTCAAAATGTCCGCATCTTCTGTGCAAACTATGTCATCCGGCAAGAAATCCGACGGTGAACCACCATCTTTGGCACTCAGTTTCATTGATGATTTGAATCCGTCCAAAGATATGTGGAATCTCAAGTGTCGAATCATCCGGAAATGGGTTCAGTCCTTTCGGATGGATCTGATCTTGCTCGATGAGAAGGTATTAGTGTTTGTCAAGCATCTTTGATGTCTTTTTATTCTTTTTATCATTTTGCATTTTGAGTTTTGTGTAATTTAGTTTTAGACAAAAAGAAAGAAAGAAGAAAATCTGTTTGTTTGTTTTTTTTATCCGAAATAGATGATTATTGTAAAGTGACTGTTTGTTTGTTTGTTTAAAGAAAGCAAGATGGCTTTTTGTTTGTTATTTGGATCCTTTATAATTTAGGGTTAGATATAAAGAACCAAAGATGAATATTTGTTTGGTTTGTTTATGGTCATTCATAGATGATTATTGTTTACTGTTTTGTAAGTTTGTTTTAGAGTTATATGGTTATTTGTTTTCTGTTTTGTGTAATTTAGGGTTAGTTATAATGATAAAAAAGACTAATAGTTTGGTTTGTTTTTGGTCATTTATAGATACTTACTGTTTGTTTCCCTGTTATATGATTAGGCACAATGAAACAAACATGAATATTAGTTACTTATTGATCCTTCATATGTGGAGACTTTAGCCACATGTACATTTTATATTTTTTTGAGATATTGTTTGTTTGTTTGTTTCTAAAGTATGTGCTTTCACTTATTTATCAGGGCCATAAGATTCAGGCAGGGATTAAGGCTCCATTAATACCTGTGTTTATCTCACATCTTCATGAGGATGAAGTTGTTATTCTCTCCAGATTTGGTGTTGGAGAAAACATTGATGCTTACAAACTTATTAACCATGGTTACAAGATTAACTTTTACCGATGTACGGTTGTTACACGTGCGAATGGTTGGCAAGGTGTTAATTACGGATTTAATTTCATCGCACATTCACACATTCTTAATGGAGATGGAAAGGATCTGCTCACGTGCGGTATGACTGTTTCTGATAATCTGATATATGTTTTGCCTCTTTTTTCAGTGTCAATAATTTCTGTTGCTATGTTTACCATTTTAGATGTTGCTGGAATTGTTGTCTGGTGTGGAGCTATGGAAATCTTTCCTAACGAAAGAAAAAAAGATGAATTTGGATCTTCAAGATGTCCAGTAAATTCTAATTTGCCATTTATATAAATTTATTTGTGTGTTATGATTGTATTTAATACAATACCAATGATTAGTTTATTTTATATAAAAGTTCATTAAATGGTTGTTCTTATTTATTTTATATAAAAGTTCATTAAATGGTTGTTCTTATTTAATACAATACCACTTTAATGTGGAAAGTCTAATGCAAACAGCTGCTGAAGAGATATACACTGATGTGAACCAGTTTTGGCTCTTATTATCTGTTTCTCACAAGAACGCAAATGATTGTATTAACTTTTAATGATGTTCTTTTATATTTTTCTTTTAGGGGAGAGGTAGTCCGTTGTACTTTGTGGAATGCGTATGCACAAGAATTTAATGATTTTTTGTCTCAAAACTCTCCGAATGAGACTGTCATGGCTGTCATTCAGCATGCCAGGATTAGGAAGTGGCAGGGTAATTTATATTTGACTAATTTATTTCGTTTAGTTTTCCCAATCTCCATTTTTGTTACATTTTTTAAGAACATTTTTTTATTTCTTTAGTGATTTGTAATGAATTGTTGGATATGTATATTGTTTCTTGCAGGTCAATACACTGTTTAGAGTGATAAGTTTGGAAGTCGTCTATTTCTCAACCAAGAAATTGATGAGATTAATGAACTGCGCAAGAGGTACTATCCCTGATTTATATCTCATATTTTTCATATTTTTATTAACATAAGTGTGAGTATTAACGTTAATTGTGTTTTTATTTTTATAGTCTTTTAGTGAAACAATTTGAAGCTGGTGCTTCTTCTTCTCAAACCATTCTTTCATCTCAGAGTGTATTTCCAGTCCGTCAAGAATTTCTAATTGAGACTCCTAAGAGACATGTTGATGAAATTATTGAGATTGATAGTGTACGAATAATTCTATATACATTCATAGGCATTTTAATTTTGTTTAATGTTTTCTATGTTTTATCAATTGAGCATGTTAATAACGCTTTATCTGTGATATTGTAGGCAATGTCATGTGTGGTAGTTGCAACGATCAAAATTGTTCAACAAAACTATGGATGGTTTTATCTGGCATGTCGAGACTATAACAAGAAGGTGTTGACCAAAATTGAGTACTTACAATATGCTAAAACCATTTCTGATGAGGTCATGAATCTGTCACCTGCTTCATTGGTTTGTCCGAAATGCGATAAAGAATGCACATCGATAACCATAAAGTAAGTTAACATCCGATCTTTTTATGTCCAGAACTGCTATGGTTTTTGTTGTAATTTACTTGGCATTTATTACAGGTTCAAAGTACATCTGAGAGTGCAAGATGAAACTGGCAGCGTTTCTTTTGTGATGTTTGATAAAGATGTAATGAAGCTTATTGGTTCAACTGCAAATGATATAAGGGAACGCCAAGTGAAGCTTGATGATACAGAAACTTTTCCCCATGAAATATCACGGTTGGTCGAAAAGAAGTTGGCATTTAAAATTGAAGTTTCTGATTACAACCTTAACCATGACTACCACGTCTACACTATCCAAAAAGTATGTGATGATCCGGACATAATCGTTGAATTGGTTGCTGGTAATGGAAATGCTCTTGAGGTTGCTGATGAGGTAAGAGTTTTTGTATATCTTATATTGATTTATTTTTTTCTTTCCAATTTTTGTAGTTTAAATATCTTAATTAAATTCCCTTTTGGTAATATTTTGATATTAGGTGTTTAGTCAAGAAGGTTCAGAAATTAAAGCTGTTCAATTATCTGAATCCTCACAGATGGCCGGTGCTGATATTTCAAAGGTGAATAATAATTCTATAGTTTTGTTTTTTGGTTGAGTATAGATTATATTTACATTATTTGATACCTTAGTAGTTGTTTTGTGATTTAATTGAAGGATGTTGTATCTGTTATGGCCGACTCTTCCGTTGTCGAAGCCGAGAAGGATTCGGCCACCAGTCCTAATGGTAAACGTTCGTTGCAGGATGTGGAAGGTCAAAATGTTGGGGAACTCTCTTCTAACAACAAAAGGGGCCGGAGGAAGCCATCTAGGCTTAACACTTAGCTTCTTTCACGTCATTATATTTTGATGTTTAAGCAAACCTATGTTTTTGGTATGTACTTAAGTATGTGGTTGTTTGAAGTTTGGTTGTCGTTGGTAAGTGTTAAACTACTCAAATAGTTGTTTTCTATGTTTTAGATGTTGGTAACTTATGAACTTGGAACATGTGGTAAACCATTATGTGGTTTACTTTTTTGTATTATGCTGGGAAATATAATCTTTGCTTATAATGTGTGTTTTGATTTGTGAATATAGTATATGAGATGTCTAAATTAGTTTGACACAGTCTAAATTCTCCTTTTTTTAATATAGAGTTTGAATGTATCTTCAGTAGTTGTTGTACACAAGCAGTACTTAAGGGACAGCCGTTGTAGTATACAAACAGTGGATGAGGGCCATCAGATGTTATATCCACTTTAAAGGGGAAAGTCTAATGCAAACAGCTGATTATGATGAATCCACTGATGTGAACCAGTTTTCGCTCTTATTATCTGTTCCTCTTTAAGCACTGTTACATATAACTACTGCTAGCTAAACACTGATACTATTACAATAGGCACAGTAAACAACTGTTTTTTCAGTCCACTGCTTCAGTCTAAGCAAGGCTTTGTTCTTTAGCAGCACTTGAGTTAGGGCAGTAGATTAAATAGCAGGACTTTGTCTTCAGCAGTTGTTGTACACAAGCAGTACTTAAGGTTCAGCAGTTGTAGTATACAAACAGTGGATGAGGGCCATCAGATGTTATAACCACTTTAAAGGGGGAAGTCTAATGCAAATAGCTGCTTATGATGAATCCACTGATGTCAACCACTTTTGTCTCTTATTAGCTGTTCCTGTTTAACCACTGTTACATATAACTACTGCTAGCTAAACACTGATACTATTACAATAGACAAAGTAAACAATTGTTTCTTCATTCCACTGCTTCAGTCCAAGCAGGGCTTTGGTCTTTAGCAGCACTTGAGTTAGGGCAGTAGATTAAATAGCAGCACTTTGTCTTGAGCAGTTGTTGTACACAAGCAGTGCTTAATAGACAGCAGTTGTAGTATACAAACAGTGGATGAGGCCCATCAGATGTTATAACCACTTTAAAGGTGAAAGTCTAATGCAAACAGCTGCTTATGATGAATCCATTTATGTGAACCATATTGTTTGCCTCTTATGAATCAACGGTGAATAAGCTTTTGACAAATGTTTTGAGCATCTGCGGTTCTGATGAAAGGAATGATTTAAAGTCTAATGCAAACAGCTGCTTATGATGAATCCACTGATTTGAACCAGTTTTGGCTCTTATTATCGTTCCTCTTTAACCACTGTTACATATAACTACGGCTACCTAAACACTGATACTATTATAATAGACAAAGTAAACCACTGTTTCTTCATTCCACTGCTTCAGTCAAATCCGGGCTTTGGTCTTTAGCAGCACTTGACTTAGGGCAGTAGTTTCTAAGGGGTCCAACGAATTCCTAATAAAACCAAGACAAGAATGTTTAGAAACATGTAGTAGTTAAATCCATATAAATTTCTTGGTGCACATAAATTATCGGACAAGGTGACTCGGTAAAAATCTATCATTAAACTTCAACTCCAAAATATAAATCTTGTGGATCGTGTTGTAATAACTTTATTGAAGGAACCAATATATTGGTAAAACCAAGACAAGGATGATAAAAAAAAATATGTAGTATTTAAATCCATATAAATTATGGATTTTTCAGTTTCACTTGGTTATATTTTTTATACAAAACCAAAGGGCCCCAAAATTGGCTTAATTTTGCAATTAAATGGTCTAATTCTTTCAATAATTTCTGGCCCATAAGTTGTGAACCATAAAATCATGTCAAAGGCCCACAAAATGAATCAGGTTTGTTATCACCATTTCATATCGTCCGCTATGTTTATAGCTTATTTTTCGACTGAATCAAAGTGAAGATTAAAAATTAGCGCGAAAAACTCAACTTATAATTCAAGACTCTCTTAGTTTGGAAGCAATCGATGAACACTAAATGGTAGGTTTTTCTATCTCATTTGTTTAAATCTATTATCAACATTTGATGTGATCATCCACTTATTTAGTTAGCCCTAAATAATCACCTATAGCTAGCCCTAAATCACATATATGTGCTCAATTTAAAGAATTGTATACCAAGGTATAGAGAGTATTTTCCACAGTGCAGTCCCCAACAGTCCAAAGAATCAAGGAAGATAAGAAAGTCTATCTTGAAAAAGCGTAGAAACAAAGGTGTGGTTCAATTTGTACAGACACCTCCTATTATTGATACACTTCTGGGCAATGTTACTATCACAAAAAACGATAATGGAGGTATGTTTTTTATGGTCATTTTTTTAAATAAATATATATATATGTAATGTTATATTACCTGAAATCATTTTCTTGATATATATCAACAAGTATTATCAAAAGGTGTCTACGAAGCTTCAACTCTACATTACACACCATGCAGTGTAAATCAGAAACAAACGATAATGTCGTTGGAATGCTCTTCTAAAAAAATGGGTAAACAACTCTTGTGCTACTTTTCTAATTATCCTTCAACATAATTGTTGTTGTTTATTGAATATGTCTATGTAAAATATGTGAAAATTGTAAGTGTTTGTAGCATAAATTAACCAAATCTCTTCATGTACAGCATGTCACAAGCCCGACAAGTTAGATCGAACATGTGTTAGTACAATTCCTCTGACTTCATCTAGTCTTGGTAAGGTTATAAATCTTATTTTTTTAAGGTATGCTATCCAATTTGACCTTGTCCCTTTGTTTGGATTTTAGGACAATCTGGAAAGGCTAATTATGGTGTTTATCACCCTAGAAAGAGGAAACAAAGTTTGAAAACCATGGATATAAATAAATTTGATTTATCCATTGTAGCTGATTTAAGCAGGGCATCTTCAATGGTCACTCCTCTTCAATCATCAAATCATAAAATTGATAGCACTCCATTAACGGATATTACAAACTGTATGCTATATACACTTTTGCTATTACAACGCGATCATTTATTTTATGTTAATGTAAGTTTGATAACATTTGTAAATTTTGTCTTGCAAGTGGATCGTGTTACAGTAAGGTCCCATCGAAGTGATATTCCAACTCCTCAGAATATTGACATTAGAACTTCTCGACAGTTGCCAAAATGTTCCGTTGTAGCGTTTAATGGTATGTGTTTTACTTTTAATGCAAAACTAAATATTGGTTTCTGAGTCAATATATTTGTCCAATCTATTGCTTATCTTCCTATCTGTTGTAACCGATGTTAATTGCCATTTCCAAAATGAAACGGCAGGAAAAGAAAATTCCTACCCTGGTGAAAGGTCTAACTTTGATGATCCTGATTCGGAGGATTGTTTACCATCTTCTATCGTAAAAAAGATTTACGGAATTGCAAGAGGTAAATACCCTCCTTAAACTTATCAAAGTATCTTTCCAAATAACAGTTTAATCTCCTAATATTTCACTTATATAATCGTTTTTTTATCTGCCTATATAATTTTGTAGAATACGTTGATCATGGAGATGCTATTTTTGTATGTTCTTACTGCCATGCAATGATTTGGAAAGATGAAATGCTTAGGGGTAATTTGCATTCTAAGAAATCTTCTTTTTCTCTTTGTTTTTCGAACGGAGACGTTGAATTGCCTTCCTCACCTGCTCCTCCTCCACTGCTCGAAAGATTTTACAAAAGAGTTACTCCTGAAAGCCGCAATTTCATGAATAACATTCGAGCATATAACATGATGTTTTCCTTCACATCCCTTGGTGGCAAGGTTTCTAAAACTTTTCAAAAAACCAAAGGTCCTTATGTTTTTGGACTGCAAGGACAAAATTACCATCGCATTGGTAGCCTGCTACCGAATGCTGGTGAAGAGCCCAAATTTTCACAGCTTTATATTTATGATTCCCAAAACGAGTATTTTAATCGTCAAAAGGCCGTAAGGTAAATTAAGCATTCAGTAAATTCTGATTTATGTCAAGTGTTTTATATATATATCTGATCTATACAATAATGTCGTTTTTTACACAGTGTTGAGCAAGGTTCGAAGACAGACACTAAACAACAACTTGATCTTGCCATCATATCGAGTCTTAAAAAATGTTGGATTCATGCAATCCACTTGTGAAGTCATTTAGAATGGTACGAGATTGTTTTAAACAAAATGATTGGCAGAATGTAAGACTCAAGCTCATTGGAGTAAGGGATAAGGATGGTAGAATTTTTAACTTGCCTACTGCTGAAGAAATTGTTGCCTTAATAATTGGTGATTTTGATGGAGCATTTGATAAAAGGGATATCATAGTTCAAACAAAATCAGGCGATCTTCAGAGAATCAGTGAGCTTCATCCCTCTTATCTTGCATTGCAATATCCACTTATCTTCCCATATGCAGAAGATGGATTTAGACTTGGTATTAAACATCGAGGTGTTTCAGTTGATTGTGATATACTTAGAACCAGCACCACAATGAGAGAGTACTTTAGTTACAGAATACAAGACAGAGCCAACCAATTTTCGTTGTTACTCAATGCCCAAAAGCTATTCCAACAGTTTTTAGTTGATGCGTATACAATGATAGAATCTGCACGGTTAGCTTACATAAAGACACAACAACCCAAACTTAGAACTCAAACGTTTAAGAATTTAAATCAAAGTGTTCAAAGTGGCCAAAGCGAGGCGTCAAACTGTGGAAAACGAATTTTGTTGCCATCTTCATTTACCGGTGGAGCGAGATATATGATGCAAAAGTATCTAGATGCTATGGCAATCTGCAAAGCTGTAGGATATCCGGATCTCTTCATAACAATCACTTGTAATCCCAATTGGCCTGAGATTTATAGATGTTTAAAAGACAAATGGTTGAACCCTCAAGATAGACCGGATATTATCGCACGGTTATTCAAAATTAAAATCAATCATCTAATTCAAGATTTCAAGAAACATAAATTCTTTGGTGAGATACAAGCAAGTAAGTCATTGTAAATTGTTTTAATTAATTTCTCAAATAATACTTTTACTAACACTTTTTTGGATGTAATATTTCAGTTATTTATACAATCGAATTTCAGAAACGTGGTCTACCTCATGCTCATATATGTTTGTTCTTAAGTGCCGAGAGCAAATTTCCAACGACTAAAGAAATCGATTTGGTTATTAGTGCTGAAATACCTGACAAAGAGATGGATGCTTCACTGTATGAACTTGTCAAACAATTTATGATCCATGGTCCTTGTGGTACAGAGAATCCTCATTCTCCATGCATGGTTAATTTAAAATGTTCGAAGAAGTTTCCGAAAAAATATGTAGATGAGACTTGTGTTGATTCTGAAGGATATCCTGTCTACCGACGTCGTCAATCATGCAACACAGTAGAAAAAAATGGCGTCTTACTTGACAATAGGTTTGTCGTTCCGTACAATGCTACGCTACTCAAAAAGTATCAGTGCCACATAAATGTTGAGTGGTGTAACCAAACAGGATCCATCAAATATCTCTTCAAATACATTAATATGGGTCCGGATAGAGTGACAGCTTCTGTTTACGAAAGTACTACCACTGCTAATGCGAACCCTCAAAACAAGGAAATGACAAATAATGAAAATCTCTCAAACGAAACAGAAGTAGATGAAGTTAAAGCATATCTTGATTGTAGATATATTTCAGCGTGTGAAGCTACTTGGAGAATCTTTAAGTTTGACATACACTATCGGATTCTGTCTGTTGAAATATTACCTTTTCACTGTGAAGATGGTCAGGCTATTGTTTATGACGATAATTCAAACTTGTGTGACGTGGTCAGTAACCCAACTGTGAAAATGTCTATGTTCACAGAATGGATGAAATGTAATCAAACGGATGCATTTGCTAGAACTTTGAAGTATATAAAGTTCCCCAGATACTTTGTATGGATACGCAAAACACGAAAGTGGGTACGTAGAAAAAAAACCTTTTGGTGCAGTTGGTAGGATACATTATGTACCTCCATCACTTGGTGATTGTTATTTCTTGAGAATTTTATTGAATCATGTTATAGGACCAATGAGTTTCAATGATATAAAAACAGTTGATGGAAAAATATATCATACTTTTAAAGATGCATGTTTCGCTCGCGGTCTGTTGGACGATGATAAGGAGTATTTAATGGCCATTAATGAAGCAAGTACACGGGCTACTTCTGATTTCTTGCGTACATTTTTTGTAATGCTCTTGATGTCAAACTCCATTTCTAGGCCGGGTATTTTCTGGATGGAAACAAAATCTCTATTATGTGAAGATATATTATATCAGCAACGGAGGATTACTGGTATTCCTGGTAATTTTAAAAACTTAAATAAAATTTCAGATTCCATTTTAGTTTAATCAAGTATTTAAAAAATATAATTACTAAACATCTGTTATATTTTTTAGATTTGGTTCTTAAAGAGGAAGAGATTGAAAACATTTGCTTAGCACATATCCAAAAACTGTTACTTGGTTATGGAAGTACATTAAGCAACTTTACTAACATGCCAAATGTTCCTGACAACTACACTTCAACATTGAACAATCAATTGATAATGAAGGAACTTTCGTATGATTGGGCTATCTTAAAAAAGGAACTTGCAGCTTCCCTAAAATCTTTAACTGATGAACAGCGAAAAGTGTATGAAACCGTCATGAATGCAGTTGTTAAAGGAAGTGGAGGAGTTTTCTTTCTATATGGTTACGGTGGAACTGGTAAAACATTTATGTGGAAAACATTTGCAGCTGCGTTACGTTTCAATGGTGAAATTGTGTTGAATGTTGCATCCAGTGGTATTGCATCACTTCTATTAGATGGTGGTAGAACGGCTCATTCCAGGTTTGTAATTCCGATAAATGTTAACGATGATTCTATATGCTCTATTGAACCAAAAAGTGAGCTAGGAGGCTTAATCAAAGAAACTAAGATGATAATCTGGGATGAAGCGCCAATGACACATAAGCATTGTTTTGAAGCTTTGGATAGAACAATGAGAGATATAGCTCATTCCAGTAATCCGTCCTTGCAGAACAAACCTTTTGGTGGAAAGATTGTGCTTTTTGGCGGTGATTTTAGACAAATCCTTCCAGTCATTCCAAAAGGTACCAGAAGCATGATTGTAAATTCTTCATTGAATTCTTCTTATATATGGCATGATTGTCAGTTACTCAAGTTAACTGAAAACATGAGGTTAAAAATGGGTACCAAACCAAGTAATTTTAACGAGACCAAGGAATTTGCTGAATGGATTTTAAGGCTTGGTGATGGTCTACTTGGTGGTCCAAATGATGGAGATGTGGAAATTGAAATTCCAGATGATTTACTTATACTCGATGCAGTCAATCCTATATCTTCATTGATCGCTTTGACATATCCGGACATGCAAATTTTTTTATGCAATTCAAATTACTTCCAACAAAGAGCCATTCTTGCACCCACAAATGAAGTTGTGGATTCAATTAATACAGAACTGTTAAATAGTATGCCTGGTGAAGAAAAGATATATCTCAGTTCAGATACTTTATGTGAGTCTAAGGATCAAACCGACCTTAACATGGCATTGTTTCCTCCGGATGTATTAAACAAATTGCACCTGTCAGGATTACCTAACCATAAATTGGTTCTCAAAGTTGGAGCTCCAGTAATGTTACTCAGAAACATTGATCAAACAAATGGTCTATGTAACGGTACACGACTTCAAGTAACAAAACTTGGAAAACTTGTAATCGAAGCAAAGATTATTAGTGGAAATAATATAGGTCATCATACTTTGATTTCAAGATTGAAAATGACACCGTCCGATAAAAGATTACCGGTGAAAATTGCACGAAGACAGTTCCCATTATCTCTATGCTTTGCAATGACCATCAACAAAAGCCAGGGACAATCACTTGAACGTGTAGGCTTATATCTTCCAAGGCCGGTTTTTAGTCACGGACAACTATACGTTGCTGTATCACGAGTAAAGAGCAGGAAGGGTTTGAAGATCTTGATATGTGACAGGGGAAAACAAGTGTGTAAAACCACAACTAACGTGGTCTACAAAGAAGTTCTACAAAATCTATAGTCGTTGTAGTAATAGCATTTTGAAGAAAAGTCTTTTAATGTTTGAAGTTATTTGGTATTATGTTTTGCACATCCTATCAACATGTTCCTTTTATCTAATAATAATGGATGTTATTTTACAGAATTATTTTAAAATATAGTATACATTTTTAAAAAATGATACCTTTAACAATTATAAAATAATGAAAGGTAAATAACAATAACATATATCTAAAAGACAAGAAATAACTAATACAAGTAATACTTTCAACCGTTAGTCATTAGGAACACTTCATATTCTTAATATATAGCCTGCAGTGGTTCAGTAACATAAGAATTCAAAACTTTTGAGTAGCTAACCCTTCGTACCACCAAGATCAAGACTAAACTACCAACCTTTACAAAAGTGTTTTGTGCAAACCAGCAACCACAAACAAAAAACATTGTTTCCATACAAAATAACATTATCTGGAAGAGCCCCACAACCATTCAGTCAAACAAGAAAATACCTTTACCCATGACGAACTTAAGGGTAAATTCTTCACGAGGAACCAAGTTTTTATCCTTCACAAACTGTTTCATGTTTTTTTATGTAAAACCGATCATCAGGAGACTCGATACCAACTCGAACATCCCAAACATTTCCAGCAGCATCTACAATCTTTAAAGTTCTTTTCCTATCCAAGCCAAGTTTTTTAGCGAGAACTTTTTTAATACGCTGTAACAAACAAAAAATAATGTTAAGAAAGATAATATTATAATATGGTTAACACAATGTAAGGTCCTGTTAGTACTTTTTGGTTACAGAAACTTACAAAATGATTGTCCACACGGAAAACTACTGGAATAGTTTCGTTGTTCGTAGTTACAGCGAGCATTTCAGTTTCATTGTCCTTAGTTATGTCATCCACATCTTCACCATCAGAGATACTGATAACCTCTTCTACCACTTCTTCCTTAATAGCAGCATATAATTTCGGTGGCAACACTAAATCAGCATCCTTGGAACAATTGAAAACAGACATATCAAAAGTGTGAAGATCAATCATTTCAAACACAAGAAGATGTTCATCACTTAGTGAAAATTTCTTCTTAATCCGTCCCCATCCAGTTGTTATGTAAAGCTGATTGTCACTAACATCCATTCGAACAAAAAATTTATGCTTCCCAGGACCTCTAATAACAACCGGATAATTTGGAATGGTATTGTCCATCTTGTGATGTACAAATAAACGATTGATATGCTACAACGAGAAAAAAAATATTAGTAGTTTCATATACGAAACCATAATAAATAAGAAACAGTAATAAATATACCGAACCAAGATTGCGAACTACATACCATAGCATCAGGTTTATCAAAATCGCCATTGGGTCTGTAGTAAAAATAATCAGACGGAGCAAATGCAATATTGTCATAGAAATAAAAGATCCGGAAACTTTGTAATGCTTCTTCATACTGAAATACGAGCCATGATCCAGATTGTAGTTTCAAAGTTTGAACTACGGAATACCACCCATTGTAGAGATAATAGAAGTTTCCTATATCATATATCTTGACTTCAAAGACTTGCCCATTAGTTGTCCGTACTTTGACAAACCCAACAGGATAGTTAAACAATTTTATCCATTGTTTATATTTTTTTGGCAGAACCTATGTATAAGTATATTAAAATCAGAACTGTCTAACATGATGTTATAAAGAAAATAAATTCGCCATAACTGAGATTAAAATACTAACCAAAGATTTCCTTTGGTTGTCGGTCATGTAAGAAGCAAAACCATACATCTTTCTATAAAAAGAGAAAAACGTTAAAACATGGTAAGTAACTGAGAGAACATGATGAAAGGAAATAGCATTAGTATGCAACCACTGTTTGACCAAAGTCAAACCACTATTTTTTTTAAAAATCTGTTTGACCAAAGCCTGTTTGACCAAAGTCAAACCACTGTTTGCAAAACTATGACTCTTAGTGGTTCAAAGGTCTGCTTGACCATGGTCAAACCACTGTTTGACCAATGACAAACCACTGTTTTCTCCTCAAAACACTGTTTAACCCAACACTGATTTTAATCATATATTTTCATCCATCTGTTAACCAAAGTCAACAGATGTATCAACAACAATGGTGTTAACTTGATGAGCATTATTTATGAAAAATGTTAAAAGATTATTATAATTATTGCAATTAAAAAGAGTATAACTAATAGACTAACATATTATATAATATTAAAAGGTGATACAAAACAGATACAAAACCCCAAACGTTAAAATATTATTCACTTGCATACTCGACCAAATGTTATTTTCGATGCAGAGAGTTTCTAATGCTTATTAATATGTTTCTATTCTTGACAGTGTGATACAAAACCCCAAACATGTGAAATATAATCTGATAAAATCTGTCAAGAACACCAACTGAAAGTTTACTAAACATCATAATCTTAAAAAATCTTTATACAACAACTGATAAACAATCATTTTTAACATAGCCCTAAATATATAAACCTCAATCGAACATCCATACAAAACTATAAACTTCAATCGAACATCAATATGAACATTCATATGATGGAATCTGAAGTATAACAAACCAAATAAACAAACATGATCACAAATTACAGTTCATATAAAAGAACAAACCTAAGATCAAAAATCATACATGCAAGCGTGGTATAAAAAATTACATGAAGCAAAGATTTCAGAAAAACAAAATTGAATCAATACGTTTTCGATTACCTTTTGCTGATAAGGAAAAATCTCTAACACTCCCTGTCGTTGGTTTGTCGGCTTTCGAAGAACGCAGATGGAAATGGAACGGTAGATGAGTGATTAGAATTTGGGGCCAGATTTAATATAAGGGTTTTAACGGGCCTACAAAATCTTACACAAGAGTTAAGCTTAATTGGATCAAATATAAGGGGCTTTATTGAACTGTTCAATAACATTTGATTATTTTAATTAAATACAAACAATTTAAATGATGTATTATAATCTATTTCAATGGTTATTAAAGCTACCCATGTGGTCACACATACTATCTTTAACATTACTTTATAAAGATATAGAACTAAAGACCAAAATTTAAATGATATATTATAATCTGTTTTTTAGTATTTGATTTCGATCATTACTAAACCTACCCGTGTGGTTACACGGGTCATACACGTAGTGTTTATTAACATCACTTGCTACTTGCTAGCCTAACAAATTTGTTGGTCATGTATATCTTTCCACGAGAAGAAGTTTAACAAGTAATGTTTCCTCTTTTGGTTGGAACTTAGGATCTATAATGTACACATGTTTCATGGCAACATCCTTTTATAGTCATTACTGAGAATGACTTTTACTCGATGTGGTATATGCTCATTTATATGCTTAGAAGATTCTCTCTTTTTTTTTTTTTTTGAATGCCGATTTTCATTAAAGCAAAAACTAGCAAGAAGCTAGCAATACAACGGAAAGCAAAGTTACAAAGGGCAACGGTTCCAATCGACTAAACTACATTCAAACTCTTTGACCTATTCTTGTACCAAAGAAAGGTAAGCGATTTGATATCCTCAAAGACGGAGTAAATGTCCCTTCTTGTAGCTGTGAATGCAAGCTCGTTCCTCGTTTTCCAGATGCATCAAGTCATCAACACGTCGTGTATATAATGCCAAGAAGCGTATCCATTTTGCTTTGATTAAGCCCCAAGAACTTATGAACCGTAAGAAAGTCCTTGACTGAAACGCATAAATGGGAGAAATTCTGCACAATCTGGATAATAAATACCAGATTTGAGAAGTAAAAAAATAAGAACACGGTAGATGCTAAGCCCTTTCGTCACTTTCTGAGCAGAATTTGCAAGTAGCCGAATCAATATTGACACGCGTTCTTAGCAGATACACATCAATATTTCACAATTTTGTTAGATTATTACAATTTATCTTAACATCCTTAGGTTTTTTAATCAATTTTTATTAGATTTCTTTTATAATTTCTTGTAAATTTTTATCAGCTTTTTAATAGATTTTTTTAATTTATAATTTCTTGTAAATCATCTGCCTTTTCATTTAAACTCAGGTTGCTTTTTTTTTTTTTTTTTTTGAGCAATTGAAAGATCCTTCCGAAGGTAAACAATAAAACAAACATGTCAATTTTCTCATTATCATAATAACTTATGAATTTTTCTACCTTCTATATCAAGGAGGGGGGCCAAACTATCAAATATATTTTTGTGGATGTTTGAATCGTTAAACGTATATGTTTTTACATATCTCCATCATAAGATAAAGTGTCATCATCCACGTAATCGGTTAATCTCTTGCCACCAAGTTTCTTAGAAACAATTTCCTTCTTTCTTAACGGTTTCTTAGAGTATTTGGACTCTTAACTAGTCTTTTCATTTACCGATAGCTTATTTATTTATCTATTTATTTATTATTTTATATAACATGTACCAAATTATGGATAGTGACCATACAAGTTTTCAATATTTTCTTTAACTTTTAATAGTTATTATTTATTTTATTTATATGATTAATCTTGAGTAAATTTTGTTTTTTTATACAGTTTTAAATTACGAGTATATACTATTGCAATGTGCATATATTTTATCTACGTCTCGATATAAATTTATCTCCAAATTGAGTTCTGAATAATATTGTATAAATTAATCTGGTCAAATCTAATTGATTTTTTTATTGTGACGAACCTAACCATATCGTTTGAGCAACTTCGATAACGGTACCAATATTCGTTTTTATGGTTTTCCATACAAATTGTTCAAAACCAAGTTGTGTTCGTAATAGAGTATCTTTTTGATATTGTAAACTACAACGAGTGTTGGCACCATACCGGTACCACGACGAACCAAACTGATACCATCCCAATAATATCGGCACCACAAAAATTTTGGCTGAGCAACATTTGTACTGGTATCATAATAAACTAATAAACTGAACAAATTCTTGCCGAACACACGAATAAATTCCACTAGTTTAACCTACAATTATTGACCACATGTCCTTCTACCACAATAACAACACACGACCAAAGGTCCTTTTTCTACCACACTAACCTACAATCCTTGAGGCTTGAGGATCTACAACATCTTTTACTCGGTTCTCCTGAATTGCATGACCAACAATTCTATCGTCTAATTTGAGACGGGCATTAAAGTATGAGACTGAAATACCAGATATATTTCACGGGTATAACTTTAGGTGATAGCCAACGTAATTATCCAGAACCATATATCCGCTTACCTAATTTATCTTAATCTTGTTTTCCCTCAACTATTGTTTAGAAAATGCTCCACTCAAGTAGCTTTATTGCCATAAAAATGACCTTTTCTATTACGATTTGTTTTTTATGATTATATATATAGGGTAAGATCAAATAAAAAGTTAATTTTCTCTAAATAGGATGAGAAGGAATCTTAACCATTCATTTTTCAAATCAATGGTTAAGATGAAAAGGTAGGAGAAACGAGGAGGAGCAAGGGTATCTTGGGAAAATCCTATTTATGGATTTCTCTCTCCACATGCAAGGCACATGCATATTCCACCCTCATTTTTTAAACGTTCATAACTTTTTATACGACATTATTTTTTCATAAAAATTTCACCGTAAAATCGAGCGTCATTTTATCTTTAATTTGAGTACCATATTGCTATATAAAATATGAAGACTAAAAAAAACTCACTTAAATATGTTGTATTTCTATGTTTTATAACATTTTTGTGCTGAATTTTTGTACTATATTTTTGTGCTAATTTTTTTGTACTACATTTTTTTGCTGAATTTTTTCGTGCTATATTTTTTTGTACTATATTTTTTTGTGCTAAATTTTTTTGTACTACGTTTTTTGTGCTATATTTTTTCTACTAGATTTTTTGTGTTAGATTTTTTTGTACTAGTTTTTTTGTGCTGGATTTTTTTGTACTAGATTTTTTTGTTGTATTTTAAAAAAACAAAAGGGGTGCCACATGTCATTTTCACTCCTATTTATAAGGACCAAAATGTCGTTCATTCCTACTTATTAAGAGTGCCACATGTCATCATCACAATCCTTCTTAGGCTACTTAGGCAAAATCCACTTTTTTAGTGGATCATTCCCCATATATATATATATATAGAGATAAGATCATGCGAGAACCACCTCTTATTGCGAGAACCAATGTGAACACAACCAAAAATGCCTAAAAATAGCTAAAAATCACACAATTTTTTTTTTTAATATTTTTTATATAAAAATCGCTACTTTTCGAAGCCCAAAAAAATTAAATTTTTTTTTTTGTCCACTAAAAGTAGTGTTTTGAGCAAAAAAAAATTTTGATTTTTTTTTTTGTTTTTTTAGATTTTTTAGGTTTTTTTGGGGTTTAGTTTTTAGCATTTTAGCTTGGTGGGGGGGGGGGGGGGGGGGTTAGGGTTTTTTTTAGGTTTTTTGGGGGTTTTAGTTTTTAGCATTTAGCTTGGGGGGGGGGGGTTAGGTTTTTTTAGCTATTTTAGGTTGTGTTCACATTGGTTCTCGCGGTTCTCGCAATAAGGGTGGTTCTCGCATGATCTCCTCCCTATATATATATATTTTAGGTTTTTTTTTAGGTTTTTTGGGGGTTTTAGTTTTTAGCATTTAGCTTGGGGGGGGGGGGTAGGTTTTTTTTTGGGGGGGGTGGAGGTTAGGTTTTTTTAGCTATTTTAGGTTGTGTTCACATTGGTTCTCGCGGTTCTCGCAATAAGGGTGGTTCTCGCATGATCTCCTCCCTATATATATATATATATATATATATGATTAGGTTCAAGAGTGAACAACTTCTTGAGAGTGAACTGTGTGAAATAATCTTGACCATTGATGATTTATTAGATTAAAAAGGGTAAGACTGACATTAACCAAGTATGTTTAATTAAAATCCTTTGATTTTCTCCTCTCTTAACTCTCTCTCTCTCTATCTATCATCTCTAATTATTTCTCTATCATTTCTTTATCCATAGATTTTGTTTTAATTTTAGCTTTAATATTGTTTTTCTTTTATTATATATATATATATATATATATATCATAATATATTGTTTTTTACTTTTTATAACTTTCAATAAACATTGAAAATTTTCTCTGAGATTGAAATTGTAATTACTTTTGGGCATTAACTCTTTGTTTGAATATGTGATAAAGTTATTTATTTTTGCATACATGTGATATGTTTCATTTTCATTAATGTCATAGTTTTTATATGAATCTACTCGTGCGCATGCATAATATACTATATGTTTTTAGTATACACATATGTAATCATTTTTAATATAATACACAGATGTATAAAAGATTGTACATATGTGTATAAATTATTAGTTGTGTATCTTGTATAAACTGATAGTTATCGAGACTGTACACATGTGTATAAACTAAAATCTGTATATCATGTATAAACTAATACTAGCGAGACTGTACACATGTGTATACACTAACAACTGTGTATCTTGTATATACGGAAACTAGCTAGATTTTAGGGATTTTGATTATATTGTTTAATAAATGCAATTTACAAAAGACGCAAATACCCTTATGTCAATTAATTTAAAGGGATGTTACAACATTATAATTACAATCTTGCCATTGTTTAAAAATCTTTAGATGATGTAATCCAATAGCCTAGATTAGTTCACACAGTTCACTCTCAACCTAGTGTTCACGCTAGAACCCTACCATATATATATATATATATATATATATATATATATATATATATATAGGATCAGGTTCAAACGTGAACAAATTTCCAAGAGTGAATTGCGTAAACTGATCTGAACCATCGATTCCATATACATTTAACAAGGGTAAGATTGTAACTTTATATAAATATTGAATTTAAATTATTGCCTTATTAATTTCAAAATCCTAACATATTTAAATCATCATCAGTTACCAACATTTTTGACATCTACAAAACAATTACTTATTTTAAATATGTTAGGATAATCTTAACTTATTTTAATATTGTCATTGTTTTGGGTCATAGTAGCAAGATTCGAATTATAGTTTTAGTCTTTTTTTGGTTGAACTAGAGTTTTCAGTCATCTTTTTTATTGTGTATAACTCTTAGCTCCGTAGTACACATGTGTACTGCTGTGTTCTATACATTCCAACACGATAGTACACATGTGTATAATACATGGTATAATACACATGTGACCCGCAACATTGTTGTCTTAGCTCCGTAGTACACATGTGTCCTGTTGTGTTCTACTGTTCTATACATTCCAACACGATAGTACACATGTGTATAATACATGGTATATTTACGGGATTTACTCTCTTATTATTGAAAATAATTTTCTTTCCTAGTTTTAAATAAGCAAAATAATATAATTACACTTCTACCCTTTTAATTTTAATAAAACAATAAAATCTAACCTATTAATTACAATCATGCCACCCCTTTAAATAATCAAGATCATATTAATCAACGGTCAAGATTTGTTCACGCAGTTCACTCTTGGGAGGTTGTTCACGCTGGAACCTTACCCTATATATATACATATGCTACGAAGTACGAAATTATCTTTTGAGATTTATATCATCATGAAATTTAAATATTCCATATATTGCAAACATTTCATGACGATGATGATGATAATATATATGTAACTTATCATATTTTATTTTAATGTATACTAGATACATAAATTATATAAATATTAGAACGGAAAGAAAAAAATATATACTTGAAAATCCTAACGGGTATTTTAAGAAACTCATGGTATATATGATACCTGAGGGTATGTCTGATACCCAATGGGTAATTATCCGACGAATACCAACATGCACAAGCCCTGTTTTAGGATATGGTTTTACAATCAGGTATGAAACGCGTGGTAGTCATTGCCATATATACCCATTCATGTTCTATTCCTTTCACCAACACCAACTTCCTCATATGAAGTACTAACGTCATTCTTTTTCATGCGCTTCTTAGCACTCAAAGTAGT
The DNA here is from genome assembly GCA_030545235.1 of Helianthus tuberosus. NCBI lineage: Eukaryota > Viridiplantae > Streptophyta > Magnoliopsida > Asterales > Asteraceae > Helianthus > Helianthus tuberosus. The sequence continues at coordinate 194,433,953 of CM060352.1, read as the reverse complement.
AGGCACTTCATTCATTGTAACATCGCTTTAATTCATAACGATAGATCTAAACTCATCAGATTGCTCTTGATCCATAGAAATGCCATAAAGGTTGTTCAGGGTCATCTGACTCAACTCACCGTTAGCCTTTTCACCTTTTGAACCATATTCAGCTAGTTCAACTAATAACATTATAAGGACTCTATATATCTCTACGTGAAATACATCACTCATCTCTTCTCCAATACTAGTGAGTTCATTTAAGCGACAAGTAAATTTTGTATGTGTCTTCATTATTGTATAACCATTGTTAGAGATAACCCTCTTATACTCAATGCTAAGGTTTCATTAATGATCATCTTATAACCGGAACAAATGGGTCATTATATCTTTCATATTCGTATTTAGAAAATTTTTGGCTTTTCTTTTTCTTCAAACAAAAATTGTTTATTAAAATTATGGACATACATGTAACATCCTAATTTTCGATAAATTATCTTGAGAACATTTTATTTATTAAAAGATGATAGGTTCCCTTTCAAGACGTATTAGATGTGTTTAATATGATGGTAAACCTTCTTTTTACAAGGAGTATTAATTAGAGAGTTTAAAGTGTCAAGATGAGTACATGTTTTTTTTTTTTTTTTAAATAAAGTATACACCACAGTTTCTATTTACAAGATGATTATGAATGTTGCTCAAATATTTATATTACGTGCAAAGGAATATTTTAATTGTTCGTTTAAAGCCAATTATGTTCAGCAATACCTCGCGCAAAAGGAGTTGATGATTTCTATGGTACGGTGTTTTTCTTGTAGTCGAATGAGAGGTAAAATTTGACGCTTTAACTTGCTTTTATTTTTTGAAATGCCGACTAATACAATGATCATTTGCAAACATTGGGGTTTTCCTAATTTATTCTCCATCAAGTTTCATCATGGGTGTAGATTCACCCGTTTTCCAAATAGGGAATATGTTGAAGGTGACCTAAATTTCGTTGATTTGTTAGATGAACACAAATGATGGATGATATAGTGGATAATTTGGGTTATCCAAAGGAGGTTGAAAGTCTAACTTAGAATTAGGTAATTCTTCAAGTGTCTTGATTTGACTTCAACAAGTCTTCTTTCTTGTTCACTGATATTGAACTTTTCTACCGTCTCGTTTTTAACCTTTAAGAGATCGAATATAATGCTCACACATCTTTAACACACTTTGGAATCATCCCACATGAAAAAACCCACATTATTGTCTCTGAATTTGCAAACAAGAATGGTTTAGATTAGGGGTGTGCATGGGTCGGTTTTGACCAAAAACCATAACCATAACCGTGATGTCGGTTATTGGATAACCATAACCATAACCGGTCGGTTATGGTGGTTATGGTTATTCGGTTTTGATGGTTATAGTGGATCGGTTATGGGTGGTTAACCGTGTATTTAGCTTAGCTAAAAATAGCTTAATTTTTTGTAACATGGAATGAATTGTTATTGCATATTTGTATATATTAGTATATATTACATAGTATTAAAAATACATATAATCTATAATATTAATACCAGTTATTATCGAATATTCAAATAAGTGATACGATACATTCCATAAATTCAAATAAACATTCAAACAAAACCACAAAATGATATGAAAAACTCATAGGTACTTAAAATCTTCAGTCAAAAACATCAAATATTAAAAATATGATGAAAAGTACTAAATCCTACAAAGATTTATTACATGTCGGTTCAGTTATGGTGGTATGGAAAAATGATAACCATAACCGACCCGCTACTTTCGGTTTTCAAAAAACCATTAACCGACCCACCGGTTTTTATTTGGTTCGGTTTTGTTGGTTAATTCGGTTATGGTTCGGTTAATTCGGTTTTTTTGCACACCCCTAGTTTAGTCGTTTAGATAATAATTGGAATGGATGAAAACCTTTTCATTGCAACCATAGAACCTACGACTTGGGTTTTTAGAAGTCTGAATGTTCGAATTCCAACCTCCTTACCACACCAGCAAAGCACCATATGTTCAATGTGTGAAGCAAGACGTCAATCAGATTATATTCGATGTGAATTAGATGATATTTCAAAACCTTAAATTGATTTTGGGGAAGGCGATCGTTAAAAAGTTGGGATTTAGGTTATAAAGGGGTTTTTGATTCAATGGTATGTGAATGGACAGCTTTGTCCTTGTTTAAATTGAAGATAACTGAGTAAACTAACTGGGTTTAAATTAAATGATACACAATATAAGAAAAATAAAAAATATGGACGTAATCTGTAATTAAACTTTTTAAATGACATGTTTCATAAATCAACTTATATATAAAAGGACATAAAGTGTAATTTAGTCTAAAAAGATTAAGGACTCAAAGTTTATGTACATGTTCCATTTAGTTTTGTTTTTGAAAATTCTTTTTTTAATTTTTCTACTAGGTTATTAGACCCGTATATTACACGGGTTTAAGGATATAAATTATGTCATGTATATGTCTTCATAAATTTATAGAAGTGAACTTTTACCCTAGACAACACGACATATAGTTGGTAACGTGTAAAAACCGATTTTTTTTAGAAACAAACCAACTTTACATAGTAATTGTCCTTAACTTTTATTTATCGCCATGGCAAAACATACGACGAGTGGAAACTGTCTTCTTCTCAATTTAAACGATTCCTTTTATATGGCGGTATTAACCGAAATCAAGGGATAAATGTTGGAGTGCCAATATTACTTCCAGATACGAGTGCCTCATATAACCAACCTGATCACCTAATGATAGGACCGGTAGTCGAATTCCATTGCATAAACCATTCTTTCAATCAATATTTCTTGATAACGTTACTGGAACACTGAACTTTGATAATAATCTATGGTTTGGCAAGCCTGAAAATTTAAGTCCATTCAGGATATCTGGTGAATATAGACTTGCATCAAAATTTTTATGAAGATATTATGACTCTGAGAAACTATCAAAACTTAGATATTAACATATTAAAAATATAATGACGGTTTACTTAAAATTAATAACTAAAACAAACTGAATCAACTTAACTTAACTATGGTTAAATTATAAATAAAGAATCCTTTTAAAAGATAAGGAGGTTTTATAACATGACACTATTTCTAATTGTTTATTATAAGCAGGGTTGTTACTAAATAATTAATTATGTTTTAGATAAATCAAAAGTAAATGATCAATATCCAAGTAAACCATAAAACATTTGTATACGGATTAAATAAAGAGTTATTGAATGTAACGTTATTAGTTATTATATTAGTGAGATATTATACGGATAGCGATGATCACCTGTTTATAATTGATTCGTAAAATGGTGTGTTTATATTGTTATGGAAGTACCCCACATGAATCTTTATTTGTTTTGTATTTGTTATTATTATTATTATTAATGAATTGAAAAAGAAAATGCCATATCTATACTTTCTATAAAAGGAGAAATTCCAATGACATAAGAAAAGCTGATGGGTCAGCCAGAGAGGCTGTCCAACAATGCTTTTCTTATGTCATTACTGCATCATAAACCGGAATATATAAATCACTTTAAAATACATTTAATTTCAAACAACTTCCCTGTATTCAAATGTTAAAGGTCTGGCCTACATTCAAAAGGGCAAACCACTGCCCATCTACAAGAAAGTATAACTTAGGATATGGTTCCTTTGGCAAACGTATACCTTAGCAGATGTTTTGAAATTGCCGGTAATTTCAAATTCAAAATGCATGGGGATATGTAATTTGCAATTAATGCATGTCACTCACTCACTCACTTCTGTCAATCATCTTCTTATATAAAGTGATTTATATTCTCATTTCACTCTTCATATTTACATTCTCGTGTTCTTTGCTTTTTATTTTCAAACCACATTTCTAATGTATCTCTCCCTCAAATCCCTTTTTCTCAATACTCGACATTTATTCATAAAGGATAAGAGAAAACTGTAACACCCCAAAAACGGGTTTGGTAATCAAACCACGTTAATAGTAAAGACGGGTAAAACTACCGTTAGTGGTGAAAATTTACCCGGTAAATAGTGAGGTTGAAATAAATAAACTCGATATTAATTAAATAGGAAAATAAATACTTTGAGAAAACAAAGTATGTAAAAGGCCCGAGTTAACAGGACTTAAAATATAACGAGTTATAACTTTCCGAACCTATTAAGTTAACTAGGACTAATTAACCTAGTAAGTAGTATGTGGCTAAGTGATAAATGGTGAGTTGTAGCTCCAATTTATCAAGATAAAAACATGAGGGACTAATGTTGTCAAGTGGGAAACTCATATTTATTAAAACAAATAATAATACACAACACACACACTAAGAGTGTGTCTGTGTGTGTGCGCGTGTAATAGCCAGGAGCAAGAAGAAAAAGGGTGTAACCCTAGTTCATCAAGATTCAACAAATTGAAAGGCAATTTAGAGCCAAATCGTATGGATTAACACAAATTCGTGATCACCAAGCTTAGGGGATCACAAGGTATGTTAAATTTTTATGTTTAGTAAAGTTTAGATTCTTGATGAATTTATGATAAATGAAATTATTGCTTACATGTTTGATGTACGAGTGAAATTAGGATAAATCCATGTCTAGGAACAAACCCTAGTAAGGATTTGATGAATTAATGATGAAAAATTGTGAAATAGATTATTACCCATTTATGTGCTAAGTCGTGATTAATAGTGAAAGGTATTGAAACGGGTCGATATTATGTGTTCACATGAATTAACATAAGGTTCGCGTTACTATTAACTAGTGATTAATAGTGAAAGGTATTGAAACGGGTCGATATTATGACCCGAGCCAGGTACGCATGAATAAGTTATAGTGAAAAGTGCGAGTTTGGTCAAATAAGTAGTAAAGGTCCTTCGTCGTAAAAGAGGGACTAAAACTGACCAAAACGCCCTTGTTGAGTAAATCGGATAAACGACCCTTAGGAGTCGTTTAGAAACATGTATTATGTTAAAGTAAAGTTTAGTTAAGTGTTGAAGCATAGGCATAAATCCTTTCCGGATCAAATGCCTCAAAATAGCTTCTTGTCGTAAAATAACAACCGAAAGGGGGTAAATTCGGAATAAACAATTGATACTCTTTAACCACCATAGGGATAGTTGTGGTGGAAGTTCATTTGACAAGTAATATGAAAATATAGTGCTAGAAATGATTGAGCGTGGTTTGTGCGTAAAAGCGCTTAAATACCCTTAACGGGTCAAAATAAGTGCATAATCATAGACGGGTTAATGATGCCTAATAATCCGTGATTTAAATCTTGTGTCATAGGAAACAATTGAAATATGATGTTCATAAGAAGTTTGGTATAATAAACATGTTGGTGTAATGAATTATGAAACGGGTCAAAAGTGTTAAAAAGGAATTTCAAGCCCAGAGCTTGAAATTTGAATTTTTAAAGTAGCTGAATATCAGGATTTAACTCCATAAGATGGAGAATTAAATTACGAACGCGTAGGAAAAAGAATCGTGTAAAAGGGACATGTAGATAAAAAGTTATGGTCATTCAAAGTTTGAGTTTGGAGAAAAATCGGTGCTGGGCAAAAAATGCAGGTCCAGATACGGACCTGCTGGAAAGCAATCTCCCCCGCGCCACGCGAGGGGTGACACCGATCCGGGCGCGACACGCGGGAGCCCCCGCGGCATGCGACAAGAAAGACCAAATCTCTCGCGTGGTGCGAGAGACATAATTCTGCAAATTTTATTTTTGTTTAATTATTTGATGTTGGAACTTGTTTTTAAATCATCAAAACTAACTTTTGAGTTGCTTTTGACCATAGGTGAATATCAAGAGTACCCGGATGGAGATCAAGCGACGAGAAAGAACCGAACACATGAAGAAGAAGCTTTCGCATGTTGTTTTGTCATTATTTTCAAATGACGAACTCAATTACATTATGTTGTTTTAAACTTTAAATTGTAAATGTTTTAATAAACTCGTATTATGTAATGTATATGTGCTCATAATCACATGTTTATTTTCGTAATTCATACGAAAAACGTTAAATAACAGTAAGGGTGTTACAAGTTGGTAATCAGAGCTCATGGTTAAAGAATAAAGTGTGTTCGGTTCGAGGCTTGATCGCAAATCCGGTAAGTACAAGTATATTAATGGCTAAGCATGATTAAAGTGTTATGAACAACACATAGGGTTATCGTGTAATATACGATACCTCAATTAAATGATAGATATAGTTAACAAAATCACGTGCGTTAACACGTATAGTAGAAAAGCCTTGTATTATGATACGGGTGTTTAGTAAAGTTGACATTACTAACTTTTGTGAATGTTTTAATTGAAGGACACTCGCATTTGAAGATGATGAGGGTTGAACAAATTACAGATATGATAGGGGAATGGTCCGAAGTATGAAAAGAGGAGCATGCTCACCAAGGACCAAATCGTGTAACAATCGCGAGTAAAAGTAAAGGCAAGGAAAGCCAGTCGGGGCAAGCATTACCAGGTGCACGTTTTAAAATTTAATCGTACAAGTAGTAATATGCAACAAACACGTAAGTAATGACGGTTGCATATATATGATAGAACTTGGAAAACCTGAATAGGATATCTATTCAGGATGATATTTCCAAGAGAAATTTAATAGAAAATGTGTTATTCACGATGATGAATAACAAATAAATAACAAGATTAGTTCATATGGAAACTTGGATGGGGGTAATTATCCAAGTGGAAAACTCTCAATATAATGCTATTGAGAAAAGTAGCAATCACATTAACAAATGTGATTATATAATAGTTCGATAAAAAGGAAAACATTGTATATGTTCATGAATGAAACAGGTAAAACTAATAATTGTTAAATAGTAATTGAATAAATTGTTGCCAATTTAAGTCAGGGATATAGAAAGATTAGAGGCGTCACTTACATGGGCTGTAGTGTGAAAATTATAAAAAGGTCATGTGTGTCATGTGTTGATCGCTTACTCTGGCCAAGTAAGTAGTGAACACATGATGTCATGAACTTCTTATGATGGACACATTTACGTCCGATGTAGTAAGGACGGGGTGGATGGGACGAATTATGTGACAACCCACATAATTACATGTATCCGTACGATTCATTAATGTTAATTAAAGTGCTTGATGTCTGTGCTGAATTACTTAACTGCTCTCTGATTACTGTGTCATACTTACATGTGTTTTTTTAACATACCTGTCTTGTGTAGAAAATTGACTAAATGGTCCTGTATGTTTTCCTAAGTGTTGGGAATTAAAAATGTTACAAAAAGATATATATATCTATAGCACACTATATGGGATAACTTAGCAATTTAACGGAACGGTGCCTAACCGAACAACCGGACATTACCCGGAACACTAAAATATTGCAAGAAACATTGTTTTTATTTTTCTGAGCTAGTTATGGTTCCCGAGCACATTAACACGCTACATAATACATGGTACACACTAAACACTAGACTTTTACCACTTAACCCCTAACTAATTACTTCTACCACAACAAAATACATCTTACACCCCCCCCCCTTGTGTGACCGTCCCCATGGGACCCCCACTCCAAGATCTTTACAAATCTTCTTAAAATCCAATTAGATCTCTCATTGGGATTTGGTTGATTATGTTTGTACTTTAGTGGACACTTAAACGATGGATAAAGGGCTTAGTGGGATTATAAGAAACCCATCAACTTCATCAATTCACCAACAATTCCTTTCTTCCTTCCTCACATAAAAGCTCGGCCGAACAACCTCCCACACACCACCACATTTTCAATTTCCATTCATTCCATCCAAGAATACTACAAGGTGTATCAAGGTGTTTTAGGAGGTGTGGAACTCTTGGATCTTGAAGGACCTCTACCACAAGCTTTTACCCACTCATTTTTCCCCATTGATCTTCCCTGGCTTTAAGCTAGTTGTAAGGCTTCTTTGATCCTTGTTTACTCCATGTTTTTAGTGGTTAATAGTTATATCTTGATGAAAGCATATGAACACTAAAGATCATAAACATAAAACTTGAACATAAGCTTTACATAAGATGAAATAATGCTAGAATGATGTTATTTTGAATATGTATGATGTTACTTGGTGATTACTAGTAATATGATGGTTAGTCATCATATGAAACTTGTTAAGTTATGATTAAAAACATGGTTTAACAAGTTAGAGATGATTATGAAATAATCATTCACTAGTGAAGACATGAACTTGAAAGTAGGATGATTTTTCTTGAAAAATAATAAACCAAGTGGACTAGTAAACTTGTAAACCCAAGACTTATGAATGATTTTCCTAAATAAACCAAGTTTAAAAGATGGTTTTGAAAGATCATGATCCTTACACTATTTTTGGAAATAAAGTAAAAGGATACTAGTGACACATGAAAATGTTGTAAATAAATACTTTTGTAAAATATCTTCACAAGTTGTGAACATCTAAAAATCCCGAGAATGAGATTTTTACAAAAGTAAACAAACTTTAGAGGGTAACTAAACCCACTAAACTCCATACCAAGTTACTACGCGTTTTTATGAAACGTCAAGTTCATGTTGGTTTGTAAATAGAATAGTTTGCTCTTGGTAAATTGTTGTTGATTGTCGAATGATTTTTGGAAAAAGAAAATGATATGCTTATTAGCATGGACACCTCCATTTACAAAGGAAGCTCTGGCGAAATTTTCTAAAAATTTCAACACTTAGAAATTATTTTTCTAACAAGTGCTCACAAATACGTTTTAACTTTTTTTTTTTTCAAAATAAACTTCGCCATGAGTTTTGTTACAAAAATACAAAGTATTGGAGGTTGATTTTTTTACAAGTAAAATGATAAAATATATATATATTTAGAATATATATTTTATACTAGAACACCTGTGTGGATACTTGTTTATTTTGTGAGATAGTTATATTATTTTAGGGTAAAATAATATAACTTAACAAAGTACCTTGACATTAGAATTGTGTGGTACGTGATAGAAGCAATGAGTAGATAAACCGTACGTAGGATACGTGTCATGCATGAGAAACTGATTGTTATCTGTACCTTATTAGGACGTGCTTGATTTCTGATTTTTAGAGTAACTAATCTAACCGAGCAAACCAAGGTGAGTTCACACCCTCTACAAGGCATGGGATTCCCGGTGGTTTGGGAATGGGTTAAAGAATTAAAACGGAACCTACATATCCTCCTTGGGTAGGATATGTACCGCCATCCTCCATGGGTAGGATGCCAATATTAATCCTGCGTCTTCTCCTTGGGTAGAATACGTACGTTCGTCCTCCTTGGGTAGGACAACAACCTTAAAACTTACTAGACAAAACTCTATCATTAAGTCCCTCATTTTATATCGACTTAATCGCCGAGGCCAATGGCGAGCGGGTCATTAGTTAATAGCGCTATTAGGTTTAACAAACCTCACACCGTGCCAGTCGGACGGGCGTGTACTAATGGACTATGGCAAACTGTCAATGATGATAGACATTGACGTAGGGCACAACTTACTTTCGTTAGTAGTCGATATGGTAACGGTCTAGTGGTTCACATGGGGAAGCCCCCACTAATTACGGGTTTGGTTTGGGAAAGAAGGAATTGGTTAATCATATTTTTCAACTATGGGGTAACCCCCACGGCAAGTAAGCCAGCAAAAGACAAACCATGTTTTCGGTAACAACTTAAAACTAAACAACCAAACGTGAACTCACTCAACTTTGTTGTTGACTCGTTGTTACATGCCTTACAGGTCGTTAGATGCTTATGGAGCTTGCACGAGGAGGAGGTCGTTGTGGGATATGGATTGTTATGTCCCGTGCTTAACATTTGAACTTTATGAACTTATTGAACTTATGTTTTGGGTTTTACCTTTAATGCTTCCGCTGTTTAGTTTGAACTTGGTTAACTAGCCTTTGGTCACCAATTGTATTGTGGTTGGTTTTATTTACTTAATTACGTTGTTCAATATGATTGGTGGCTCGATCCTGGTCATGTCACGCCTCCAGGCGGTGATACTCCGCATGGTGGATTTTGGGGGTGTGACAGATTGGTATCAGAGCAATTGGTTATAGTGAACTTGGTTTTAAAAAGGGAAAAGCTTTTTAACAAAACCAGACTATAACCTGTACAGTGCTCAACGATCCACAACAACGCTTCGCTCCACGTGCAAGACTCGACACAATAAGTGGTATGGTTTATGTTTATAATGTCGGTTAGATAGTTCACATAGTGCATTAGTTAATGTGGTAACTGCTATTTGAACCTTGTGTGCTTACTCTCTTCTGTCACTCCACGCTTACGCACTTTCGCGACACTCTTCTTACTTGTGTTTTCTTCGATGTGAAGATCATGAGTGGATGCCTGAATTTGACTCAAGCCCAGCTGACGGCTCTAATCAACGAACTAGTTGCTGAGGCACTCGCAGCAGTTCCAGCAGGAGGTATAACCTGCTATTTCGACCTATCCTAGGACGATTAGATCCTACTCTCGCAAACCAACCCTTGTGCTTAACCTTGTCTTTTATTCTCGCGCCACAGGTCAACATGCTCCGCCTCCCGTATGTACGTTCAAAACATTCATGAATTGCCGACCTAGTACTTTCAGCGGCATGGAAGGAGCTGTAGGTCTTCTTCACTGGTTCGAGAAGATTGAGTCTGTTTTTGAGATGTGTGAATGCCCTGAAGATCGTAGGGTGAAATATGCTACTGGAACACTCGAAGGTGCTGCGTTAACTTGGTGGAAAGCACAGGTTCAACTGCTAGGGCTGGCGGTTGCTAATGCCACCCCATGGAACGATTTCAAAGAACTGATCAAAGAAGAGTACTGTAGTCGTGACGACATCCACAAGCTAGAGGTAGAATTTTTCAATCTGAAAATGACGGGGTCTGAAATCGAGGCATACACAAAGAGGTCAAAGGAATTAGCTATCCTGTGTCCCACTATGGTGGATCCTCCTATCAAGCGTATCGAGCTGTACCTTAAGGGTTTGGTTCCAGAAATTCAAAGCCACGTGACCTTAGCTAACCTTGGCACCATTCAGCAAATCATCCGGTAGGCTCATCGTCTCACTGATCAGGCAGTTGAGCAGAACAAGCTGCCCAAGCGTATTAGCGCTACTACTACTGATGCTCCCAGTGATAACAAGTGCAAGTGGGATGGAAATTCGGGCAAGGGTTCTGCTTCAGTTCAGTCTCAGTCCCAGCAGCGAAAGACAGATGAGTACAGGAGCCCCAGTCAGCAGTCTTCTGGGAATCAAGGTCAGGGTGGATACAAGGGAAATCACCCTAAGTGCAATCGATGTAATTTGCATCATAGCGGGCAGTGCCACAAGGGTCGTTGTCTGAGGTGTAACAAGTTTGGTCATGAAGCAAAGGATTGCAGGGGCGCACGACCAGCAAATCAGAATCGCCAACAACAACAACAAGCTCCACAGAACCACCAGCAGCAGCAACAGCAGGGCAATAAAGGATGCTTTCAGTGTGGCGCTGAAGGCCACTTTAAAAGGAACTGTCCTCAGCTGAACCAGAATCAGAACAACAACAACCAAGGAAACGGGAACAACAATGGAGGCAACAACGGGGGTAACAATAATGGCAATGGCGCCCGAGGTCGTGTTTTCGTGCTGGGTTAGGGTGACGCGAGGAACGATCCCAACGTTGTAATGGGTAAGTTTCTTCTGGATGGTTTCTTTGTTACTGCTTTATTCGATTCGGGTGCTGATACTAGTTATGTGTCCTTAAAAGTTAGCCAAATGCTTAAGCGCACTCCAACACTTCTGAACACCAAACACACGGTAGAACTAGCAAACGGTAAAAGCCTTGAAGCCACACACATAGTTAAGGGTTGTAACCTCGTCTTAGCTGGTCAGACCTTCTCTATCGATCTTATTCCTATCGTACTTGGTAGTTTCGACGTCGTTATTGGGATGGATTGGCTATCTCAACATCAAGCGGAGATTAATTGCAAGGAGAAAATCGTCTGTATTCCTCGTTCTGGTGAAGAACCTCTCATGATTCATGGCGACAAGAGCTGTTGTGGGCATCATCTCTTTCCTTAAGGCCCAGAAGTGTTTGCGAAAGGGCCACACTGCTATTCTAGCCCTCGTTTCTGATACATCCTCGGAAGAAAGGAAGATAGAAGACATACCTATTGTACGTGATTTTCCTGAGGTATTTCCTGAGGAATTACCTGGTCTTCCGCCTCATCGTCAAGTTGAGTTTCAAATCGAGCTAGCTCCTGGAGCAGCGCCCATAGCTCGAGCACCTTATCGTCTAGCTCCATCAGAACTTGAAGAACTGTCCACGCAACTACAAGAACTCTTGGAAAAGGGTTTCATACGTCCTAGCTCTTCGCCTTGGGGAGCTCCAGTATTATTCGTGAAGAAGAAAGACGGCACCTTCAGAATGTGTATTGACTACCGCGAACTCAACAAGGTGACCGTGAAGAATCGTTATCCTCTTCCACGCATTGATGATTTATTCGACCAGTTGCAAGGGTCGAGTTTCTATTCCAAGATTGACCTGAGATCAGGTTACCATCAACTGAGAGTCCGAGACGAGGATATCTCTAAAATAGCATTCAGGACTCGTTATGGGCATTACGAGTTTCTGGTTATGCCTTTTGGATTGACGAATGCACCTGCGGTCTTCATGGATCTCATGAACAGAGTATGCAAGCCTTACCTGGATAAGTTCGTTATTGTATTCATCGACGACATCCTGATCTATTCTAAGAGTCAGGAAGAACACGAACGACACCTGAGACTTATTTTGGAACTCCTTCGAACAGAGCAGTTGTATGCCAAATTTTCGAAATGTGACTTCTGGCTTCGCGAAGTCCACTTTCTAGGCCATGTGGTAAACAAGGATGGGATTCATGTTGATCCATCCAAGGTTGATTCGATCAAGAACTGACCTGCACCCCGTACACCAACAGAAATCCGCCAATTCTTGGGTTTGGCGGGATATTACAGAAGATTGGAGTTGTATGAAAGAATTAGATGAACAAACAGAAACGGTAAACTACATTGATAACAGACCTAGGCCGTCGGGTCCTCCAACGGGTACCTACAACTAAGGATGGCGTAACCACCCAAACCTTGGTTGGAGAGATCCCGGCAATAGTAGTAACCAACAAAACCAACGAACTAACTTTCAACAACCACAAAATTTCTCTCAACAACAAGGTGGAAGAGAAAGGCTTGCAGATACTGTATCTCGCCTCATCTCCGACACCGAAAAGAAAAACTCGGATCGATTTCAACAATTGGAATCGAATTTTAGAAATCAACAAGCTAGCATTCAAAACATTGAAAAACAATTAAATCAAATAGCTCAAAATTTCTCCGAGAGACCACAAGGCGCGTTACCTAGCAATACCGAACCCAACCCGAAAGCACAAGTACATCTCATCACATTGAGAAATCGACCCGTGGGTCCTGAGGAGGCTCCATTACCGCCAGATGAAAGAAGCCAGTCTAGCCAAACCATGACTCCGCCCGTATCAGAAAAGGCTTCTTTACCAAATCAAGAGCCCACCAAGACTCCTCCAATTCCGTACCCCTGTAGGTTAAATCGTCAAAAGACCGATGAGCAATTCGCAAAGTTCGAAAATTTACTAAAACAATTGCATGTTAATATTCCTTTTATTGAGGTCCTAACCCAAATGCCTAAATATGCAAAATTCATGAGGGATTTCCTCACTCACAAAAGGAAAATTGAATCATTGCAATTAGTTAACTTAGGCGAAGAATGCTCCGCCTTAGTACTCAACAAACTTCCACAAAAGAAAATCGATCCCGGAAGCTTCACAATTCCTTGCTCGATTGGGGAATCCCCCGTTCATAATGCATTAGCCGATCTTGGGGCTAGCATTAACCTCATGCCAACATCGATGTTCAAACGACTCGGCCTAGGAACAACAAGCCCTACAAAGATGAGCATACAACTCGCCGACAGATCCGTCAAATTTCCACAAGGTGTCGCTGAAAATCTATTGGTAAAAGTTGACAACTTCGTTTTCCCAACCGACTTTGTCATCCTAGACATGTAAGAAGACACCGATGTCCCTCTCATCCTCGGGAGGCCATTTCTAGCCACCGCCCAAGCAGTGGTGGATATGAATGACGGAACGTTAACATTGAAGTTTGGGGACAAGGAAGTGAAGTTTGAATGTGGAAAAAGAGTAGAGGACGAAGACCCGGTCAACTACATGAAGGTCATAAACTCAAGCTTGGATGACGCTCTCCGACGGTGTAACATGGGATGCAATACATCCCACTTGGGTAACATATGACCAGGCTTTGGGTCTAGCCAAGGACCCTTATAAACGTGGCGCACCACGGAGGCATTCCGCGGAACTATCCTTAGTTTAGTTTAGATTAATTTTCATGTTTTCTAGTTAGTTTTAATTTTTAGGAATAAAACACACTTGAGATGGCAAAGGATACAAGGGAAACTTGAACCAGCACCCCATGCAGGAAAACAGGACCATCCGACAAAATTCTTCGTTTACAGTAAGCTCGGCACGGGCCGTGTCCGCCCAACACGGCCCCGTGCTGCACAGTCTGCAGAAAAAGACCCAGTTCAGGTAACTGGACACGGGCCGTGTTCACCCAACACTCCCCCGTGTCCAGGCTTCTGTTTCTCTTGATTTAATTTTGTTACTGGCACTTGAACACGGGGCCGTGCCCGGACAACACGGGGCCGTGTTCAGCGCCCAGTAACATAAAATTTTTGCTTTTTCACACCTTTTTACACATTCAATCAACCTAAAAACTTATTTTTGGGACACATTGAGGACAATGTGTAATTTAAGTGTGGGGGGATGCTAAAACCTTGAATCTTGCAAGTCCTAAATACAAGCCTTACACAAAACTCTATTGGAACCGCTAATCACCCCAATTTTTTTTCAAAATTTTTCATTTTTTTACTTGTCTAGGTTTAACTCGGGAATTTCAAGTTCTAAAAAGGTTATATTTTTAAGAATTTACAACCGATAGCGTCGTGCTAAAAAGAACCAACATAAGAAAATTATGAAAAGGCATGACAAGCTTAGTTAAAATTTGATTATATATACTTGATCATATAAAAACCCATTCCCACAAAAGTGAGTTTTGAGCCTTTATTGAGCATACAATTACATATCATTAGATTAAATGCTCATTTTTCGTTTCTTGTGTGAATAGCCGCTTGGTTCTTATGACTCTAGAACTTACCATGACGATACATTCCCGGTCCTTACCAACTTAAACCCGAGTAAGTAAATGATGGAGGCACTAGGACTAACTTTTTTTTTTTCTACACCATTATTTTTCTTTTTTTACCACCTACCCAAAATCCCCCTAGTTAGCCCCTTTGAGCCTAAACCTTTTCATTTCATAACCCAAACCAAACACCCTTTTACCCACCAAAACCTTTTTCATTTTTAACCCTTTGTTTTAGTAACTTGCTCGGTTCTTTGTATGACTTTTCAAAAAAAAAAAAATGTTGATGATGAAGCAAAAGAAAATAAACAAACAAGTTCATCAAAAATAACTTTGTTTGAATAATAGCTTCATCAAAATAAAAGTTACAAAAATAAAAAGTCTTACGAAAACCGACGCTTGTTACGCTTTTCACCCTTTTTCTACTAACCACTAACCACTAACCCAACCACCTACCTTTAACCCAAGCCTAACCCTTCACCCACAAAGTCCTCTTGATATTTACAAAGGTATATAAGTTAAAAGGGAGGAGGATTGATTGCTTGGCAAGCTTATGGTAGGAGTAAGTTCCATGCCGCTCTCGAGTGATCCACATAAATACATTTTCGGCCGAGTGTTGAGTGATCCCCGTGAGATATGTGAACTTGTATATAAATAAGATTTTAAAGAGGCATGTTATGCCCTAATAAGTAATTTATCTTATGAAAAGTTTTAAATAAATCATGACGAATAGGATTGTAAATAAATAAAAATAAAACTAAATAAAGAATCTTGGAAAATCCCGACACTCTATGATAAGCCCAAAAACCTTCTTCTCTACCCATTCCATTTGGGAGTGTAATAGCCACATATTAAAGAGTTTTGCTTGAGGACAAGCAAAGATTCAAGTGTGGGGGTATTTGATGTGTGCAAAATGCAACATATAAATTACATCAATTATGGCATAAAACTAACCCTTTTTTAATACTAATGTTGGAAAAAGTGTGCTTTTGTCTTCCTTTTATATTTTCACGATTAAATGAGCTCAAATTAACAAAAGAAGCAAAAAGACATCAAAATCTAACATAAATACAAGAAAAGGAACAAGACGTGACATGCCCGACCCCACGACAGCATCTTCCCAAGCAAAACAAGAGGTCAGAAGACTGAACACGCCCCGTGCTCAGCCAGCACGGGGGCGTGCCCAAGTGTCAGCAGAAAAGACAAAGTGGTAGAAGCTTCTATTGCCCACCACGGGGCCGTGCTCAGCGGACATGGGCCGTGGTCAACTATAAGATTCGCACAATCTAAGCAAATCTTCATAGTACAGAGATTCTTCTGCACACAGGGTCGTGCTCAGCGGACACGGGGGCGTGGTCAACTAATAAGACAAGCTGCAATAAATGAAGAAAGAGAAGGATGTGGACACGGGGCCATGCCCACTGGACACGGGGCCGTGCCCGAGCTTCTGTTCAGCCTATAAATAGGAGTGCTTGGCTCAAGCTCAAACCATCCCTTGGCACACCACCTCTCTCACACTTCACCCACCACCACCATAACACCATCATCCATTGTCCATCATAGAGTGTGTGAGTCGTCTCGGGATCCAAGATTGATCGTAAGAGTTCTTGACAATCAAGGCCATGTTTGCCTAAGTCTCTTACATCACTTGGTGAAGACAAGTGTCTAGTGTAATACTTTTTATTTCTAATCTTTTCGCACTTTTTACTTGGTTTTGTATTAATGACTTTAATAACTAGTTTCTTATGTTGAAGGTGATTCTTCCTTATCGTTTGTCCGTGGTGTCTTGGCATTATTTTACTGTCTATATAAAATAAAAGATTTTCACCATTCATATCTCCACGGCCTATATGGAGGTATGTTGGCTACCTGGTCGGGGGTTAAGGGAACGGTTTGGTAAGAGTCTTGCCATTGTTCAGCGTTTAGAGGTCATGCAATGGACCTGGGTCAAATTTAGTAGGACCTCCTTCAATACTTAACGGTATTGGATGGCGGGGGTCCAAACTCTTTGATCCCCTCATAAGTTAACTACTATTAATACTATAACCCGGCTATTTAGGACTGTATCCCTGCTGACTCAGACTACTTAGTCGAGGGTAACGTCACCTCCAAAAGAGGGACCTACCATAATTTGCATTAATAACTTAATTAATTATCTTTCAATAATCCGACCCTTTAGGATTGTATCCTTGCTGACTCAAACTACTGGGTTGAGGGTAACGTCACCTTCAAAAGAGGGGCCTACTACAATAACTAAGATAATCTCTTAAATAAGTGCAAAAGTGCGGAAATAATCAAAGGTTACACTATACACGAGTCGGAACCAAGCGATTCATCTTGTCTATCTGTTTTTTTTTTCTTTTCAGCATTTTAGTTAGTTTTTATTTTTCTTAGCTTAAAACATTTTTCTAAACCTTTTGATTTGATTAGACGTTGAGGATAAACCGGTACTAAAAGCTCTTGTGTCCTTGGACGACCTCGGTATCTTACCAACACTATACTACGCTCACGATGGGTGCACTTGCCCATATGTGTGTTTAGTGTTAGTAAATATCGTGTTTTATAAATTTAAAACTTGACTAAAAAAGTGTTAAAGGGGCTTAAAATATACACCTAATATATATAACACTTCACACGCATCACTACGCGTTTTTATGAAACGTCAAGTTCATGTTGGTTTGTAAATAGAATAGTTTGCTCTTGGTAAATTGTTGTTGATTGTTGAATGATTTTTGGAAAAAGAAAATGATATGCTTATTAGCATGGACACCTCCATTTACAAAGGAAACTCTGGCGAAATTTTCTAAAAATTTCAACACTTAGAAATTATTTTTCTAACAAGTGCTCACAAATACGTTTTAACTTTATTTATTTTTTTTCAAAATAAACTTCTCCATGAGTTTTGTTACAAAAATACAAAGTATCGGAGGTTGATTTTTTTACAAGTAAAACGGTAAAATATATATATTTAGAATATATATTTTATACTAGAACACTTGTGTGGATACGTGTTTATTTTGTGAGATAGTTATATTATTTTAGGGTAAAATAATATAACTTAACAAAGTACCTTGACATTAGAATTGTGTGGTACGTGATAGAAGTAATGAGTAGATAAACCGTACGTAGGATACATGTCATGCATGAGAAACTGGTTGTTATCTGTACCTTATTAGGACGTGCTTGATTTCTGATTTTTAGAGTAACTAATCTAACCGAGCAAACCAAGGTGAGTTCACACCCTCTACAAGGCATGGGATTCCCGGTGGTTTGGGAATGGGTTAA
Source organism: Helianthus tuberosus (assembly GCA_030545235.1). Lineage (NCBI taxonomy): Eukaryota > Viridiplantae > Streptophyta > Magnoliopsida > Asterales > Asteraceae > Helianthus > Helianthus tuberosus. The sequence continues at coordinate 194,415,484 of CM060352.1, read as the reverse complement.
AGAATTAAAACGGAACCTACATATCCTCCTTGGGTAGGATATGTACCGCCATCCTCCATGGGTAGGATGCCAATATTAATCCTGCGTATTCTCCTTGGGTAGAATACGTACGTTCGTCCTTCTTGGGTAGGACAACAACCTTAAAACTTACTAGACAAAACTCTATCATTAAGTCCCTCATTTTATATCGACTTAATCGCCGAGGCCAATGGCGAGCGGGTCATTAGGTTTAACAAACCTCACACCGTGCCAGTCGGACGGGCGTGTACTAATGGACTATGGCAAACTGTCAATGATGATAGACATTGACGTAGGGCACAACTTACTTTCGTTAGTAGTCGATATGGTAACGGTCTAGTGGTTCACATGGGGAAGCCCCCACTAATTACGGGTATGGTTTGGGAAATAAGGAATTGGTTAATCATATTTTTCAACTATGGGGTAACCCCCACGACAAGTAAGCCAGCAAAAGACAAACCATGTTTTCGGTAACAACTTAAAACTAAACAACCAAACGTGAACTCACTCAACTTTGTTGTTGACTCGTTGTTACATGCCTTACAGGTCGTTAGATGCTTATGGAGCTTGCACGAGGAGGAGGTCGTTGTGGGATATGGATTGTTATATCCCGTGCTTAACATTTGAACTTTATGAACTTATTGAACTTATGTTTTAGGTTTTACCTTTAATGCTTCCACTGTTTAATTTGAACTTGGTTAACTAGCCTTTGGTCACCAATTGTATTATGGTTGGTTTTATTTACTTAATTACGTTGTTCAATATGATTGGTGGCTCGATCCTGGTCATGTCACCCCTCCAGGCGGTGATACTCCGCATGGTGGATTTTGGGGGTGTGACAAATTAGAAAGGTACCCAAATGAATCAAACAAGTAAGATGTTTGATAGTAAATGTAAACGCAAGTCGGATGACGGGAGTGTATTACGTTAGAATAACGAGCCCGAGTGAAGGGACAAAGATTAAAGTAAATGAAAAATACAAACCAACTAATGAGAATGCTAAGGCATAGAGATAGAAGTTTGACTGTCGCAAGTGATGAAAATTCACACGTACAAGTCAAACGAATTAAATAAAGAATAAAGAACTTGATTAAAGAAAAGCGATGGATTTCGCTAAGACGACCAAATAAATTAAAACGAAGCCTTAATACATACCGGGACAGTTACTTTGATAGTAACTTCGGTAAGATACCCGATAGATGGGTAGGGTTTTGAAAGTATGCGTAAACCAAGAGACGGGAACGCGAAATAGAAAGTCAAAAGACTCGGATTATGAGTCAAGACTAAAAGACGATGAGAATTTGCAAACATAAATTTTGATAACTATATTCAACTATTTTAAAGTTGAACGGGCCGAATAAAGAATGAAATTTGACATTCATAAGTGATGAATTCTCACACGAACAAGTCAAACGAATTTAATATAGGATGATGCTTGCCAATATAAGTAAGCACGAACCGAATAAGTAAAAAGTGTGAAACATTAATAAACTGATATAAAGGGTTATAGACATTAAAGACATTAAGATAAAAGAACCCAGGTAATGGGTCGTAAAGAAGTGCAAGTACATAACGAAAAACGGTGAGCGTAGAACAAACCGCTGTGTAAACAACATAAAGAGTCATAACATTGGAAAACCGGTCCGAAAGTAAACGAAAGAAGCCTTAGACTATAGTTAAGGTCCACGGGACCAAAAAGACCCTTGGGTCACAAATAGAAAGAAACGAACGGTTAGGGTCTCACCTTAATAAGGTAAAAAGGTGAAAATCTAAAGAAATAGCCTATGAGGCTAAGAGAAAGAACCCACAGGTCAATAGTATAAGAAGAGGGAACTGGTTATCATTCCCTGTACAAAACAAGAACGGAAAAGAATAAATTACTGATTGTCAGTTTCCTTGATATGAGTAATTAACGTAAGTTAAAGATAAAATGTTAAACTAAAATTCAATTTTAGTAAGAAACGATGTTTTAACGGATATGAACATTATGAGATGAATTTGGAAGCGGTTAATATTAAAAGATGTAAACACCGATAGGTGTAAAAATGATACACTCGAAAGAAAGAGTTTCGATAATGAAGGGTCGACATGAACTTAAAACATGACGTGAGGAGATCACGGTCACAAAAGCGATATGAACATAACCACGTTCTAACGTGAGTTACAAGATATGAAATTATAAACACGCAAAAGGCCGATGATGGCAATATAACATACCCAAATGGCGAAATATAAGGTAACCGGTGGCTAGTAAGTCTAGCCGCGAAGACCATTTAAGGTTAAAACAGAAATTATAAATTAATAAAGAGCTTGCCTCGATAAGGTTAGCGTAGGATGATGTATTGACTACATCAGATAACCGAGTGGCCAAAAGACGACTCGTTATTAAAAGTGATAAAAAAACGAGGAATATTAGAAGAAACTAACGGCCTATGAGGCCTTATGCATGAAAGGCACATACGATGTGGCTTATAATAATCCTTGACTTGAGGAACAAAGATGTTAGTTAAAAGAAGGATGCAAGAACAGAGCATCCGAAAGGAGTCGGGCACCACTTTGGAGCCCGAAAGACATTACCATACATTCCCGGTAAGAATATGGAATTATTAAAAACGAGCAATGCTCGAATGGAAACGAAACTAAGTTCGTTTAGTCTAAAATAAAAGGAACTACATAAATAAGGTTTCGGGGACGAAACCTCTTTAAGGGGGGTAGACTTGTAACACCCCAAAAACGGGTTTGGTAATCAAACCACGTTAATAGTAAAGACGGGTAAACCTACCGTTAGTGGTGAAAATTTACCCGGTAAATAGTGAGGTTGAAATAAATAAACTTGATGTTAATTAAATAGGAGAATAAATACTTTGAGAAAACAAAGTATGTAAAAGGCCCGAGTTAACAGGACTTAAAATATAACGAGTTATAACTTTCCGAACCTATTAAGTTAACTAGGACTAATTAACCTAGTTAGTAGTATGTGGCTAAGTGATAAATGGTGAGTTGTAGCTCCAATTTATCAAGATAAAAACATGAGGGACTAATGTTGTCAAGTGGGAAACTCATATTTATTAAAACAAATAATAACACACAACACACACACTAAGAGTGTGTGTGTGTGTGCGTGTAATCGCCAGGAGCAAGAAGAAAAAGGGTGTAACCCTAGTTCATCAAGATTCAACAAATTGAAAGGCAATTTAGAGCCAAATCGTATGGATTAACACAAATTCGTGATCACCAAGCTTAGGTGATCACAAGGTATGTTAAATTTGTATGTTTAGTAAAGTTGAGATTCTTGATGAATTTATGATAAATGAAATTATTGCTGGCACGTTTGATGTAAGAGTGAAATTAGGATAAATCCATGTCTAGGAACAAACCCTAGTAAGGATTTGATGAATTAATGATGAAAAATTGTGAAATAGATTATTACCCATTTATGTGCTAAGTGGGTTTTTATGTCATTGTGATGAACACTTGGATTAGGGTGTTAAATTGATAAATATCGATGTTATGATATAAGTTCTAGATGCAGTTCATGAACACTAGACATAGAGGTTTGATTTTTGAAGTAAATCTTGGTAAAAATAACTAGTTATGAACTAGTTAGTAAATATGTAAAATTATGCACATTAGGTGTTTGTTAAAATGCCTAAATGAGAACTAAAGTGTTGAAATTTAGAGTAAAAACGCGTATTTGAATGATATGGCAATTCTGTGTAATATGAAGTGATAAGGGTTCTAAACATCATGTTGATTTAGACTCAATTGCGTAAACCATGTGATTGAAAGTAGTTAACTTTTGATAAGTTAATCTAACTAATGATGAAGTCGAATGGTAGTTTCGACATAGAGAATAAGTAAGGTGGAATGGTCGTGATTGTTAATGACTAGTCTAACCACCTTGTAAATGTTGACAATAGTTTGACGCTTAACGAGCTAGGTGGAGGCTTGGGAAAGAAGCGGTCAAACAAATCATGAAGGAAAAAAAAAGAAAGTATAGCTGGGATGCGAGGTAAGTAAAGCTTACGCCCCTTTACATTATTTACAATTTACTTAATTGCAAGTATTGTATATAAATTCTATTAAGTGATTGGAATATGATGTTCCGACACGATTTAATGCGAGTCGGAACAAAGGAAAATGGTAAGAAATCATGAACTATGGTAAAGAGGTAAAATGGTAAATTAGTCATGTAATGACGAACAAATAAGAAACGGTTTTTAAGTAAAAAGAGTTCAATGAGAAAATCGGGATAGGTTTAAAGGGGTGAAATGGTAATTAAATACCATTTCATACGGACGAATGGTCAATTAGACTAAATGGGTCAAATGGTGTTGTTAACACCATTTGACAATAACGTTTGATAATTGCTTGTTGAGTTTTGTGTTCACAGGAATTAACATAAGGTTCGCGTTACTATTAGCTAGTGATTAATAGTGAAAGGTACTGAAACGGGTCGATATTATGACCCGAGCCAGGTACGCATGAATAAGTTATAGTGAAAAGTGCGATTTTGGTCAAATAAGTAGTAAAGGTCCTTCGTCGTAAAAGAGGGACTAAAACTGACCAAAACGCCCTTGTTGAGTAAATCGGATAAACGAAACATGTATTATGTTAAAGTAAAGTTTAGTTAAGTGTTGAAGCATAGGCATAAATCCTTTCCGGATCAAATGCCTCAAAATAGCTTCTTGTCATAAAATAACAACCGAAAGGGGGTAAATTCGGAATAAACAATTGATACTCTTTAACCACCATAGGGATAGTTGTGGTGGAAGTTCATTTGACAAGTAATATGAAAATATAGTGCTAGAAATGATTGAGCGTGGTTTGTGCGTAAAAGCGCTTAAATACCCTTAACGGGTCAAAATAAGCGCATAATCATAGACGGGTTAATGATGCCTAATAATCCGTGATTTAAATCTTGTGTCATAGGAAACAATTGAAATATGATGTTCATAAGAAGTTTGGTATAATAAACATGTTGGTGTAATGAATTATGAAACGGGTCAAAAGTGTTAAAAAGGAATTTCAAGCCCAGAGCTTGAAATTTGAATTTTTAAAGTAGTTGAATATCAGGATTTAACTCCATAAGATGGAGAATTAAATTACGAACGCGTAGGAAAAAGAATCATGTAAAACGGACATGTAGATAAAAAGTTATGGTCATTCAAAGTTTGAGTTTGGAGAAAAATCGGTGCTGGGCAGAAAATGCAGGTCCAGATACGGACCTGCTGGAAAGCAGTCTCTCCCGCGCCATGCGAGGGGTGACACCGATCCAGGCGCTACACGCGGGAGCCCCCGCGGCACGCGACAAGAAAGACCAAATCTCTCGCGTGGCGCAAGAGACATAATTCTGGAAATTTTATTTTTGTTTAATTATTTGATGTTGGAACTTGTTTTTAAATCATCAAAACTAACTTTTGAGTTGGTTTTGACCATAGGTGAATATCAAGAGTACCCGGATGGAGATCAAGCGACGAGAAAGAACCGAACACATGAAGAAGAAGCTTTCGCATGTTGTTTTGTCATTATTTTCAAATGACAAACTCAATTACATTATGTTGTTTTAAACTTTAAATTGTAAATGTTTTAATAAACCCGTATTATGTAATGTATATGTGCTCATAATCACATGTTTATTTTCGTAATTCATACGAAAAACGTTAAATAATAGTAAGGGTGTTACAAAAACGGAAGCTCTCTCTGACCCACTTTCAGAACAAATTTTGGGGATATGTGGTTTGCCTTGATGATGGTAATGGGATATATATGATTATGTTTGTTTTGGTTTTTGTTTTTTACTAAAGATTTTTTATCTGAGTTATGACTAAATGATGATTGTGAATGATCTGAGCAGATAATGATGATGATTGTTCTACGGTTGTTTCCAGCATCATTGTTCCAACATCGTTTAAAGTATGTTTTTTTTGCTACTCTAATTTTGAAATTTTGAATTTTTAATTTTGAAGTGATTTACTCTAACTCTCGCTTTATATTTCAGTCCAATCACAGTTGTTTGAAATTCATACAATCATCTGCGGGTTATTTTAGGTTTGTATTAAAAGAAGCATAAAGTTAAATTAAACACAAAGAAATATTATTAAATGTACAGTTAAAATAATTTTTGCTTATGACTAAATGATGATTATAATTGACTTGGGCAGATGATGATCATGTAGAACCCACTGTAGTTCCTACTAAACGCAAGAAAGGATCTGTTACTGCTGTAAGATAAGATTTTATTTTACTAGAGATTTGTTTTTTCCTGCCTTTTTTGTATTAAAAGAAGTATAAAGTTAAATTAAACACAAAGAAAGATTATTAAATGTACATTTAAAATAATTTTTTCTTATGACTAAATGATGATTATAATTGACTTGGGGAGATGATGATGATGTAGAACCCACAGTAGTTCCTACTAAACGCAAGAAAGGATCTGCTACTGCTGTAAGATAAGATTTTATTTTACTAGAGATTTGTTCTTTCCTGCCTTTTTTGTATTAAAAAAAGCATAAAGTTTGGAATTTTGATGTATAGAATGTATACACTTGTCCAGGCTCCGATGGCTTAAAGCAGCTCTTTATGAAGTAAGTTGAGGATTAAGTATATGAGGATAGTGCTACTCTTCAACAGCTGAAGAAGTGTTTTCATGTACTGCATCTTGGTCTGTTCACGAGAGACCAGGTTTCCAGAAACCTGATGGTGATGCATTCAGTACTTCCGTGGAGTTCATGGCGATTGTCGAAGATATACATTGAGAAGTTCAGTACTCGATTGAGTTGAAGCTAAAAGCACTAAATTTTTGCTATTAGATTCCTAAAATTTATGGTGTTGTTGTTAGATTTTAAAGTTTCGTTGTTCAGTATTCGATGTAATTGTTGATCTTTTAATCCTCGTAATTAAATTTTAATCCTATTAATGTTTGTGGAGCATTTTATTGTTACTAATTTTAAGGTGCATAAGTATTATTGTGTAATTTTTAATATCATCTGATTATTGCAGATCGGTACTTTTGATGTAGAAGTGAAATTGTCTCTGAGTTTAATTAGATTATGTTAATGTTGAATCAATTTCTGTTAGTGTATGAATCTGTCAAAGTTAAAGTTTGCCAAAAGAGAACATCTGCTCGAAATCATCATCTGTTGATCTAACGACTGTTTAACTTGCTACCATTGCCAACATCTGTTGTTGCATCTGTTACTTTAAATCTCTGTCAAAGGTAAAGTCTGCCCAAAGAGAACATTTGTTTAGTGGTGATCTTCTGCTAATCTAACGGCTGTTTGACTTGCTACTGTTGGCAATATTTGTTGTTGCCTAACAGATGTTCGTAATATCTTTGTCTGTTTGAGTTGTAGAAGCGTTTGTTTACTATGTAGAGTATTGCTGGTCTTTAAATGAATAGATTTTTTATCTGAGTTATGACTAAATGATGATTGCAAATGAAGCGATTTTTTATCTGAGTTAAAATACATTTAATTTCAAACCACTGCTCTATATTCAAATGTCAAAGGTCTGGCCCACATTCAAAAGGGCAAACCACTGCCCATCTCCAAGAAAGTATAACTTAGCAGATGTTTCCATTGGCAAACGTATACCTTAGCAGATGTTTTGAAATTGCTGGTAATTTCAAATTCAAAATGCATGGGGATATGTACTTTTCAATTAATGCATGCCACTCACTCACTTCTGTCTTATGGTATAGGCGTCTTATGGTAAATGAAGAGGTTAATTGTAATTATGATAACATGTTTAATTTTATACTTTTCCCATGGAAACACACTTTTGAAATGTTTTGCATTAAAAGCCTAACGAATGTCGCATCATATTCTTTAACAGTAAGTTAGTCTGACGATGTATTTAGTCATAACCGCCTTCATTGGGTATATAAAATACATTGGGCAGAGGCTTTCATGATTACTGTTTTCATCCATCTACTCAATCATCTTCAAAAGTTTTTTGTTTATCAATATCATTACAATTTCTTTGGCTTTCAAAGACGCATTTGTTCACTGCAAAATGGAAAACATTGGGTTTTAAGTGATTGTTGACGAAATTTTCACAAGGCTCTCTGCAGAAGATATTGGTCGTTTGAAATGTCTTTCCAAGAATTTTTATAGGGAACTGTCAAGTCATGCATTTGAGATGATGCATGCTCTCCGAAGTGGAGATTCACTACAAAAGAAACTACTCTCCTTTAAAGACACGTCAATTGTCGTTGACGACGTAGTTGCTGGTAATTTGGATGTCGTTAGAAGCAAAACCTTAAGTTTTCCTAACAATGTCCACCCTACCTTCTTACGTATTCTATCGTCATTTAATGGATTGTTGTTAGTTTGCAATGAAGGGATTTGCTGTGAGCTGATCCTTTGGAATCCAACTACCAGGCGCTATAAGGTTTTGTCTGACGACTACTTAAATTATATTCATGATCGAAACTCTGATACTGGTGGAATTTATTTTGATCAATTCAATGATCTGAAAGTGCTGAACATCAGATGTTACCATAATGTGGCCATTGCTCGTGTTTACTCACGACGTCGTGAGTCATGGAGAACAATAAATTTCGGTAGCGTAAATAATTATGGTTCAAGTGGTTATTCATGGTCTACAGGAATTTATGCTGATAAAACCATATATTTCATGGTTTCAAATTATTGGTATCCACTAGGTGAGAGGAACATCGTTGCTTTCGATGTTCTTTCTGAGACTTTCAGAATGCTTCGTTTTCCAGAGAGTATCGTAGTCAATCCTTGCCAAGGGCATTTTTTTACCATCGCAAAGAGGCTGCATTTGATTGTTATTGGAAAGTCTGCTGAGCTAACTGCTGATTTGCTCAGATATGAAGAAGAAGGCTGGATGAAGGTGTTTGCTTTCAATAATCCTCGTGTAGTTGATTATGTAGATAGGCGCCGAAGGACTAATATAATTGAGAACAACAAGTGGCTGATAACAAGCATCTGAGGGGATATGGTAGAAAGTTGATCTGAGCAACGAAGTTCTGAAATACCTCCAACATGTTGACAACTACAATGGTTCGAAAGGAGCTTTATTTATCGAGACTACTGTTTCGCCCATTGATTAGAAATCAGTATGTTGTATTTTACTGAATGTTGTTTGCTGTTTTAAACTTTGTTTATTATATAGTTACCTCTATTTGACACTTGTAGTTTTTATATAATTAGTTGTGCTAAAAGTATTAACCATGTTTGTTATTTAAATTAGTTAAATGAATATTTAGGTTTGAGAGTGTAAAAGCTTGTAATATTGGCAAAGGTCTGTTTAAATGATGAAAGCTCTGTTATTGTGAACAGATGTTTGAAAATAAAACAGTGGTTGATACATCTGTTGACTTTGGTCAACAGATGGATGAAAACAGATGTTTGAAACCACTGTTGGGATAAAGCAGAGTGTTGTGGAGAAAACGATGGTTGAAACCGCTGTTTGGTTAAAACGGTGGTTTAAAACCACCGTTGGGTTAAAATAGTGTTTTGTGGAGGTTGAAGGGGATTGAAACGACTGTTGAGTTAAAATATTGTTTTTTGGAGAAGGAACATGCTTGAATGCAAATGTTATTTCGTTTACAAAAGATTAATAAATTGTATATTTTTGTATTTTTTATACTCTAAACTTTAAGTATTTAAGGTTGAAGTTGAAGTTGGGGGGATATGGTTGAAGTTGATTTGAGCAATGAAGTTTTGAAATTCCTCCAACATGTTAACAACTACAGTGCTCCGAAAGGAGCTTTATTTATCGAGACTACTGTTTCGCCCATTGATTAGAAATTATTATGCTGTATTTTATTGAATGTTATGTGATGTTTTGAAGTTTGTTTATTATATAGTTACCTCTGTTTGACACTTTCATATTTTATATAATTAGTTGTGTTAAAATTATTAACCACGTTTGTTATTTAAATTAATTAAATGAATATTTAGGTTTGAGAGTTTAAATGATGAAAGCTCTGTTGTTGTGAACAGATGTTTGAAAATAAAACAGTAGTTGATACATCTGTTGACTTTGGTCAACAGATGGATGAAAACAGATGTTTGAAACCACTGTTGGATTAAATGTATTTGTTGTGGAGAAAACTATGGTTGAAACCGCTGTTGGGTTAAAACGGTGGTTAAAAACCACTGTTGGGTTAAAATAGTGTTTTGTGGAGGTTGAAGGAACATGCTTGAATGCAAATGTTATTTCGTTTACAAAAGATTAATAAATTGTATATTTTTGTATTCTTTATACTCTAAACTTTAAGTATTTACCGACTGATTTATTTATTTATAAGTCTATAAATATAACCATATTCATCATTTATATTTGTTATGCATGGTTTTCTAAGAAACGACCCGTGTTTGCACACGGGTCTTATCGCTAGTCTAATACTAATAAAGGGTTACATCTAATGCCAAATGGCATTCTCTCCTTTAACTTATTTTCAATTAATGCCACATGGCAATTTTATCTTTAACTCATTAATAATTAATATCTAACTAGGTTAGTTACCCGTGTATTACACGGGTTGAATACAAAACATAATATGAAATGAAAAAGTGTGTACATCACAACATTAGGCCACATATAAGAGTCGAACACAACTTAAAAGTTTTTAAAAAGTAAACCAACAACAACAATAATAATAACAAAAAAGTACATCCCACCTCTAATTAATTATAAGAATAGCTTACTGAACCAGAATTTGACATAAAGTTGAGGTAACAACATATACAGTAAATTCAAGTTAAAATGGAGGTATACTATAATCGAGTTTGGAGTTGTTGAGGTATAATATGTAGGGTGGTAACGAATGCATGCAATGGATCGGAAACCACCCTTGCAGCCTCAAGTCTTGACTCACATTGAAGCTTCTTAACATGGTTGCAATCAGGAGCAAACCCATGTTGATTGGTGGGTGAGCGGGCGGACCCCTTAAAAAAATTAGTGTATTTTTAGGCAAAAAAAAAACCCGATCGTAGCATTGTATAGACCAGCATAATCATAGTATGGCTTTTTATCAGATTTCACAATAAATGGATTAAAGTAAACATCCTGCGATAAATGGATTAAACAATAAAACTGAGTTTTGATAGAAAGTGAAGAAAACAAAAGTACAGAAGAACATTGTAATATTCAAGCAAGACTAAATTTCTCATAGAATGGTTGCCATCTTATCATGTATCAAGAGAGATAAATCATTTACTCTAGAAGTACATAATCAAAAGGGTATATAAAAAAAAATAAAACTACAATGCGTACCACCATGAACATGAGCCCTATACTTTCGAGAAGATGAAGGTAAAAAAATGGCCTTCGAGAAAATGGTTTGCCTCCTATGACTATGTGAACCCGATGCCTATAATTTTTAACTAAATTATAAAATTAACACTTACATAAGTTTAAATAGTCATGCAACTTTTAAGGACACATAAATTTTCCTCAGTGATATGGACGTCTTGCCCCTCAACCAGTCCATTTGGAGGATGATTTCTCTTCAAAGTGTCATTCATTGCTCTCATACCCTACATAACTACATTTAGGTTTAGTTTTGAACTTATATAAAATTGCATTTTGAATCCATTGCTAAAAATCATATTTTTAGTACCGAAGTATCGACCTTACAGTATCATCATGCATATCTGGAATCATTATAACGGTACTCTGCCTTTGTCTTCTTCGACTTCCTACATGTGATGCTCGAGCTGACCTGGAATTATTCATTACGATCCGATAAAAACTTATGTAAGATTTTTTTCTTTGTTTTGCTATAAGAAATAAATTTTAGAACCTTGATCCTGTAATATAATTATATATTTCATTCTTTGAATAAAAGTAATTACTTTGAAAATAAACATTCAAACACATAAGCAACCCCATCTTTATTTAAAAACATCACAACAACTATCAATATTTGTAAACCCTAATTGTAAACTAAATGAAAAAAAAAGCTAAACCACCTGTAAATCGAGTTCCAGAAAATGAACATCCCTTGAAACTGGAAACCGAGGAAGAAGACAAACATACCAGAAGCTTATAAAACCGAAGATAACATAAGTTTACAAAATTGGAATTTGTTGGTGTTTAATTGATTAGATACATAACAACAAACTGAATGGAGATGCAAAAATCCTAGACGAAGTATCAAACGGACCGAACAAACAACAACAAACAGAAAATCGACAACGAAATCATACCTAAATAGAATCACAACACCAGCTTTCTGAAATCGAAGCGGACACATGCGAATCCGAGAGGAAAATCGGTGTAGATACTTTGACGAAGGTAATTAGGGTTTGAACAAATAAAAAGGAAAGTATGTGAAAACTGAAAAGAGAAGGGGGAAGTCAATGGAAAAAAAAAACCGGAAAGAGACAGCCACGTGTCGTAATTTTCTTGCTAAGAGACAACCACGTGTTGTAATTTTGGCTGAAAACATATAGTAGATTGGCTGAACACTAGCCACGTGTATCATTATTTTCATTTATTAGTAAAGAGATTCTAATTTATGATTAAAATATATACATAAATGATCTATAATTTTAAAAACTATGATTTTAGTACTTCTTAAAATAAAATAGTTTAAATTACAAAAAAATTGTCATCCATGTCCGAGATTATATAAAAAGTCGATATATAAGTTTTTCTAACATATAAATAAAAGCTAAAAAAGAGCAACTAACCAGAGGACTATCTCACAAAAAGACAAAAATTTTATTGAACTATGTTTTAAAATCAAGATTGAGATAACTTAACGTTTTGAAGTTTTATAGTTGAGATAATATTAAGGTTTGTAGCTACACGATATATGATCAGTTAATGTGTTTTCAATTGAATAGAGGTAAGAAATATATGAATATCATTTTATATATATTTGTGACATAGTCAATTAACCTTTAACAATAAAAAGATTGTATTCATCATATATAAACCTTTAACTTATATCATAACTTTATAATAACCATTTATTAATTAAATATGTATAACAATTATTAGTAAGAATAACAATCAATTTTATGTCATACCAATAAAATTGACTTTTTTTACCAATAAAGAGAAAAAGAACAACTTAAATAATGATTTTTGTAAACATAATTGAGGTCTTAGAGATTTATTTAAATAAAAGTTATATTTAAAAGATACACCATTATAAAAATTATTATTATATTTATACACTGATATATGTAACGTAATAGGTAATTTCATGCATATTAATAATATATAAATTTGTATATTACATGTTTTTTCAGTAATCAACCTTTGTATTACACGGCTATTATGGTATTTTCAGTGTTACTAATTAAGATGGGCTGGTTTTTGTGATAAATTCAAGTTAGTGTGTGAACTATCATATGGTAATAAAAAAATCATTTATATAAAGTTTTGTTACTAATTAACATAGGTCGTTAGTCATATAAAGTTTTTAAAGATTATATAATTATACTGTTTATATTGTATAAACTCGTGTAATACACGGGTCTATAAACTAGTGACATATATATAATAATATTATTATTAATGAACTGAAGGAGAAAATGATATGTGACATTAGTTAGACTCTTTTATTAGAATTAGATTTCCCTTTTTTAATATCTTGTTGTTTTTTTTGAGATATTTTTTCTATTGTTTTAAGTTTTGTTTCTATACTATATTCAAAAGCTAGTTATATTATATCATATAACTAGTAGTGAATAAAGCAAAATTGTGCCATCAAATACCACCACACAATACCATCCAAATACAACTTTTCTAAGATAAAGCATGACTCTTCGTATCCCCATATTTCTTATTTCTAATACATAGCCATCGCAAGTTCGCAACCACAACAGCACCACTGAACCACAGCCTCCACAGCATCGCCACTGAACCACCATCAACCACCGCCACAACACCACCACCACCAAACCGCCATCTCACTCTAAACTCTTCATCATCCATCACGGCCACCACCGTCGATCCCGTCCATCTCTCCCCTTCTTCTCCGTAACCGTCTCTACCGCCACCATGCAAAAACGTTGGTGTTTTGTGGCGCCTCCCTTTCCTAACCATCTAAACTTGTTTGCGGCAACCAAGAAATAATTAATATTCAGATCGGTGAGGGTTATATGTGTGTGAAACGGTGGGAGACTGGGAAGAATAGTGGTCGGAGAGGAGACGCGTCTATTTGATTCTCAAGTGTCATGACGGTTTTTGAAAAGTTTTGTCGGACGTTTGTTTTGAATGGTTTTATTGGTTCCGTTACGGTGTGTCCACCACTCCACCACCGATATAGTTTAATTTTAATCCCCGGTTGTATATATATTTGAAGATTTTATGTGTATATTCTCCGTTTGTTTAGCGTGGTGTGTATACTCTTCGGTTGTTTAGCGTTGGTGTGACGGAACCGATGGCGAGAGCGGTTACCGTAACCGTGGTGATTAATGTTTAGTGGGGAAACGTTAACTTGCTATTGAATAAAATATGGTTATGCGAAACGGTGGGCCGGTGCCATTAGTTATGCGAAACGGTGTGAGGTTATAAATTGGAAATGGTTTGAAGAGGCATGTGTATGAGATCACACCCTAAGTTGCTAATTGTATAAGAGTATAATATAGGATTACGTTACATTATATCACATACGATTATATCGTATTATGTCAACCACGTCATATAATACTATATAACATTAGATTATATCATATTACATTGCATTACACCTTATTATTAGATTATATCATATTACATCGCATTACACCCTATTATATAATTTTATATACCTTCATAACAAATAATCTATTATATCAATTATGCATTCAGTACTACTTATTTTTTATGGATTAAAAAGTTGCAACAAAGAAAAAGTTTCAAAAAACAATTCCTTAATAATGTTTTATAAGTACAAACATATCACTTTAAAGACCATAGTTAACAACACACATGGGATGAGACACCTAAATTTGTGTTTGTGGATATGGGTAAACTAGCCTATCACAAACATGATAATCCATCAATTAAGGTTACAATGCAACAATACAAAACATACAATAATAAACAATAATATATAATAACAATTTAATAATAATAGTAGTATAAATAACAGATAATTGATTTAAATAACCATAATTTTCATCAATTGACTGCTACTATTCTCAAGTTTCGATTTGTTCCACGCCGCTCTAAACTTTCAACTTATTGGCCGGTAGCACTCCAAAACTAACTGAACGCTAACCCAGTTAGTTTTCTTTGCTGATGTGACACTTGTGTGTTGATGTGGCATCCGACGTGGAATTTTTTTGATGATGTGGCAGTTGACGTGACATCTAACTTGGCTTTTTTGATGACGTGACACTAGTTCAGTGACGTGGCAGTTGATGTTAGCAAAATGGGTTAGTATTAGGTTAGTTTTGAAGTGCCATCGACCAATAAGTTGAAAGTTGGGAGTGGTGTAATACAAATTGAAATTTAAGAGTGCTGTCGATCAATTGATGAAAGTTGAAGTTATTTACGTTTCGGTGTAAATAATAATAAAAAAATGGTTTAAAAAGTGAATGGGGAAGGAACCACAAGTAGCCTTTTTATAACAAAAAGTTGTCCTTTTATATGTTTGATTCCATTTGTGGGTTAATATCCCCCACTCCCCTCCAACCAGGGTTTAATTGTTCCTCTTCTTCTTCTCTTTCCAGAAAACGACTCCACTCAACCAACCCTTTTATTTCATTTCTCTTTCTCTGCGACATTTTCACAAACACCTTGCAGGCACCCATAACCACCACACAAATGAAGTACGTTTTGGTCACCGGAGGCGTCGTTAGCGGCCTCGGCAAAGGCGTCACCGCCAGTAGCATTGGCGTCGTTCTCAAAGCCTGTGGCCTTCGCGTCACCTCAATCAAAATCGGTTCGGTTTTTTTCAAAATTCATCATTAGAATTTTAATATTTTATTCATAAAAAGATACAGTTTTTATAAAAAAACTGTTTCACTTGCTCCAAATTGAGACGGTTTTTCAATTTCTGAGAAAAATCGGTAACCGTTGTTAACCAGAGAACTGTTGGTTATGTTCGACTGTTCGAGTTTGTGAGAAACCCTTTTGAATTTTCTGTTTGATTTGCTCATGCATGCTGCAAATTTTGTTATGTTGTTGTTAACTTTAAGTTCTGATTGTGTACATAGATTATATTTTTCATCTTATTTTGAAATTGTGTATCAAATTATTATACAAATTAAGGGGCTTTGCTTTGCATGCATCTAACATATTCTGTCATGATCTCTGGTGAATTGCATATGAAACTGTTTTTCAAATTAAGGGGCTTTGCTTTGCATGCATCTAACATGTTCTGTCATGATCTCTGGTGAATTGCATGTGAAACTGTTATTCAAATTAAGGGGCTTTGCTTTGCATGCATCTAACATGTTCTGTCATGATCTCTGGTGAATTGCATATGAAACTGTTATTCAAATTAAGGGGCTTTGCTTTGCATGCATCTAACATGTTCTGTTATGATCTTTGGTGGTTGCAGATCCGTACTTGAACACGGATGCCGGTACCATGTCGCCTTTTGAACATGGAGAGGTTTTTGTTCTTGATGATGGTGGAGAGGTGTTGTTTATATATATATATATATATACACACATATATATCATTTCATAAGTTTTAAAAAACTATTGTTTGTATATGATTCTATGATTTATATATGGATATGATGTTATTAGGTCGATCTGGATCTCGGTAACTACGAACGGTTCTTGGATGTGAGGCTTACCAGAGATAATAACATTACTACTGGAAAGATCTATCAGGTGCCAAAATCGATTGGTGTAATGTCATAAGTATGTTTATCTAGCAAAGGTAGTGATAAACTAACTTGTTTTCGTTTGATCAGTCGGTTCTTGAGAAGGAACGAAAAGGAGATTACCTTGGAAAGACTGTGCAGGCAAGTATACATGCGTCAATTGAATCGTTTATTAGTATATTATTACTTACTCTTGGTCTGTGTGTTCAAGCGCGTTTTAGGTAGTCCCGCACATAACGGATGCTATTAAGGATTGGATTGAGTCTGTTTCTGCTATTCCTGTGGATGGGAAAGAGGGGCCAGCAGATGTGTGTGTGATAGAGTTAGGAGGGACAGTTGGTAATACTTCTTTCTGAAGCCTGACTTTTGTAATACTTTTTGAAGTATAATGATTATTACTTATTACATTTCTAATCTTTTTTTAGGTGACATTGAGTCTATGCCCTTCATAGAGGCTTTGCGGCAATTGTTTTTCTCAACCGGTAAGTTTACTATTATGATTCGTTACATGCAGTTTGTATAGTTGATTGTGCTTATGTATTTTTTTTTCTTTTTCTACAGGACCAGATAATTTCTGCCTTATTCATGTTAGCCTTGTACCTGTGCTTGGTGTTGTTGGGGAACAGGTAACAATACCCGACGTCTTTTGACTTGGATTTAAATTATACATTTATAATGTTTGAAAAAGGGAAAATGCTATATCATTATGATTGGTTAACTCCTGTGTTTAATTGATGCTTGTTTTTTCCAGAAAACAAAACCTACCCAACACAGTGTTCGAGAACTGCGAGCATTAGGCCTAACACCTCACTTCTTAGCATGCCGGTCCGCTCAGGTAGGCTATTATCTGGACTCACTTTTTACCAACATATGTTTCATGTAATCATATTCAAGACTAACTTATAATTACATATAAATGTCGCTTTTTCTACATCGAATGTTATAAGTAATTAAGTATTAATTAGCTGCCGTGATTACCTTGCAGCCATTGTTGGAAAATACAAAGCAGAAACTCTCACAATTCTGCCATGTACCTGTAAGTTGATGTTTACACCTTTTTGTAATCTTGTGTATCAGACTATCGAGTATCGACTCTACTTATTTTTTTGCGTTTCTTTGTTTCCTGGTTAATTCTGTATTCTGTAAACAGGCTGCTAACATTCTCAATATACATGACGTTCCAAATATTTGGCATGTCCCTCTTTTACTTCGTGTACGTAAACCTACCACTTTTTTTTTTTGTATTTCTTTGAGATCTTTTGCATCGTTTCTTAATTTCAATGACTTTGTTCCAGAACCAAAATGCTCATGAGGCTATCCTGAAACAGCTAGCACTAGTTCGGTGAGCTTTTATATGTACCTTATCGTCACTGACTCACTGCATAATCAAGTAAAATAGTTATGATATTGCTACACAATAGACTGCATACTAATCGATTATATTGTGTGTTTCAGTGTAGCCGGACCTCCGAATTTACAAGAGTGGACTACTAGGGCCGAAACTTTTGACAATCTCACTAACTCTGTTAGTTTTCATCCCGATTATTCTCTTCTCTTATCACGTTTCGTTTCGCATCTGACCAACGATTATTCCGTGCAGGTCAAGATTGCAATGGTGGGAAAATACGTTGGCCTAACCGACTCTTATTTGTCCGTCGTTAAGGTATGATTAGTGTATTTAAAGTTTAAACTCTATGTACAGACTCTTAGTTTTGGTTTATATAATCGTGTGGTCGAAATGCAGGCCCTTCTTCATGCCTGCATCGCGTGTTCGTTAAAACCTTCCATTGAATGGATTGCTGCTTCGGATCTCGAAGACGAAAGTGCTAAATCGGTATGACACCCCTGTTATTTTATCCATTTAGTTCAAGTATATGCGTCTTAACCGATTTTTCTTTTGCAGACACCAGAAGCTCATTCAAAGGCCTGGGAGGCACTAAGGGTAAAGTTTCATACATCAACTAACTCTGCATACTGTTATAAATATTCGTCATGCATTCTGCATATTGGTTATCATTTCTCTCTGAGTAAAATGCCATTTTCGTCCCTGAGGTTTGGCTGGTTTTGCGACTTTGTCCAAAGGTTTGCTTTTCCTCATCTGAATCCAAAAGGTTTGAAATCTTGTCTTTTTCATCTGGTTTGTTAACTCCATCCATTTTTCTATGTTAAGTCAAGGGTATTTCCGTCTTTTTTGATGACTTAAAGGGCAAATTCGGTATTCGGTCTTTTTACAAAATGTGAAAAAGACCTAATTTCCCTTTAAGTTAACAAAAAAGATGGAAATGCCCTTCACTTAACTGAGAAAAATGGATGGAGTTAATGAGCCGGATGAAAATGGCAAGATTTCAAACCTTTTGGATCTAGATGTGGAAAAAGAAACCTTTGGACGAAAGTCGCAAAACTGGCCAAACCCTCAGGGGACGAAATGGCATTTTACTCTCTCTCTGTACACAACTTGGTTTATATCTGAGTTATTTGTGCTGGTATGCATAATATAATCTCAGTATGAGTTAATATTAATATGTACAGAACTCAGCATGTGTTTTGGTTCCTGGTGGATTCGGTGATCGTGGTGTGAACGGAATGATACTTGCTGCTAAGTATGCCCGAGAGAATAAAGTTCCGTATCTTGGCATTTGCTTAGGCATGCAGATTTCGGTTATTGAGATTTCTAGATCCGTAAGTTGTTTAACGATAACTGTTAGTTTTCTTAATATTATATATTCGTAATATAACGATTTTTTTTTTCAGATCTTGGGCTGGAAAGGGGCAAATAGTACTGAATTTGATGAGCATGCACCAAATCCCGTTGTGATATTCATGCCAGAGGTATTTCCCCTTTATATTGCAAATCTCATGTTTTTGTAAAACGTATACGGGATATTATCAGTTTCTTTTTCTTGCGCATTTACATTCAGGGTTCAAGAACACACATGGGGAACACAATGAGGCTTGGCTCTAGAAGAACTTTACTGCAGACTGCTGATTGTATAACTGCAAAACTGTATGCAATCTACAACCTAACTATGTAAATACTTAAAGAGTAAAGTACATGGATCGTCCCTGTGGTTAACCAAAATTTTGGATTTAGTCTCTCGTTTTTTTAAATTACACGGATAGTCCCTTTAGTTTGCACTTTGTGACATATTTAGTCCCTAACTTTTGCCAAAAGTACATGGATGGTCCCTGTGGTTTGCACTTTGTAATGCATTTAGTCCCCAACGTTTAGTGACTAAATGTCTTACAAAGTGCATACCACAGGGACCATCCATGTGCTTTTGGAAAAAGTTGGGGACTAAATGTGTACAGCATGCAAACCACAAGGACCATCCTTGTAAAAAAAGCTAGGGACTAAATCCAAAATTTTAGTTGACCACATGGATCATCTGTGTACTTTACTCATACTTAATAACACTATGAAAACCACACCCTTTTGATCGGTTTCTCAGTGTTTTAACACGTTAAATATCAGCCTCAGTGGACCTTCTGTTTGGTTACTATGTTTTTTTTATTGCCAGGTATCACAACCCAGATCATGTGGATGAGCGACACCGTCATCGTTACGAGGTTTAGAACGGAATTTGGTTGTTAAAAAAAGTAAAAAAGTACATACAAAATCACTCATTTGAGAAGTTTTTCATTGTCATGTAGGTGAATCCCGAGGTGGTTGGAGATTTAGAGAAAACCGGCTTACGATTTGTGGGGAAGGATGAAAGTCGTCAACGGATGGAGGTTTGTTTTAACTTTTATGATTAACCCTTGATCTTTATCATTATTATTGGAAACTGCTAATTTTTTTTTTCTTATGTCATGCAGATTTTAGAGCTTCCGAGCCATCCATTCTATGTGGGAGTGCAGTTTCATCCTGAATATAAATCGCGTCCTGGAAAGCCATCGGCCCTATTTTTAGGTATCTGCAGTCAGTTATGACGTATTATGGATACATTTGCCGTCACACATATATGAAACTGAACGTATGTTTGACTGCAGGTCTTATATTAGCGGCAACAGGGCAGTTGGAAGCGTATCTGAAGTCACATCAGAATGGATCGATTTAGTTACCTCCAAACTGTTCTATGTGTTTTTGGAAATTAGGGAATCTTTTAACTTTAGTTGCGGGAAGGGGAACCTGAATAGATGCAGTGGAGCGGTGCGGCATTGTTTCATGCGAAATTTGAATGTTTGTTGGTTACTTTTGGTGAAGTTTGTGTTGGGAAATGACATGGTACTTTGTTTCAAATTCTGGAAATTTTGTGTGCTTGGCATCTTACTTTACAAAGAAAAGTTTGTTTTGATATAATGTCATGTGGTTATGTCAACTTAATAGGGAAATTCATTTGTGGGTGGGATAAGGATTAGGGACCATGAGGTCCTGGGTTCGATTCCCACAAAGGGTTCAAATTTGCCAGTGGTATCTGTGGGGGATGCTTTATAGCATTGTTAGTCGGTATGGTGACCGAGAAACCAACGGGGTGGTAAAACAGATGCATTTATTACAGTGATTGATTATCAAAGGTTATGAATTAAAAACGGGTTAGTAAACTAAGTACTTGTTATGATAATTGTGGCGACGTTTAGAACAAATATTAATATAGAAGGTTGCTCGTGATCAGTCTATGAATATTCGATCGCAATATGTCAAACTAGATTAACGTGATGGTTCGGGAAGGGTTAAACAAAGTTTGACGTTTTATGATGTTACTGTCATATATATACATGACTGTTTTGAAGTTATAGGCATAATTCCATTGCATTTCCAATAAATAAAGATGGTTTAAAGAAGAGGGTGTTTCAAAGTTGTTTTTGAATTCTAATGCGTTTTTGTCTTTGTTGACCTTGTTTTTGTCTTAATGTATTTATTAAAAATTTAGATAAAAAACGTGAAATAATAATAGTAGTAATAATAATAATAATGGAACGATTGCAATATTTTTTCTTAAAAAGTGTTAGTTGTCAATAGTTATAGGACTTAGTTGCAATTAACAATCGTTCACACCATGTTTATAGCAACCGTTCACACCATATCATGTAATTATTTATTGTTTTTTAGTCTCTCACTCTCCCTATAAGTAGAGGGGTTATTTACTCTTGTAAACACACATTCAATCAATACAAGTTCGGTTTTCATACCATTCCCATTTACATGGTATCAGAGCTAAAGGTCTCTTAGCTCACGAGCATCTTTTCGGGTGACCATTTCCGGCTAAATTTCCGGTCACCACCAGTCTCGGTTTAGAAGGTTCATAGTATGCTCTGTGGTTGCAGCTTAGTTTGATATTCCACATCAGAAACGGATCTTCTTTTTCATACCATTTCCGGTCATCTCTATTTTTTCTGTTCTCGGGTACTATTCATCGCAGGTTACTGTTCACCCGATCCAAATCTGTTCAGATCTGATCTGCCAAGTTTCAGATCCAGGGGTTACTGTTCATCGCGAGTACTGTTCATCGGGGGTTACTGTTCATCGGGGATTACTGTTCATCCGGTACCGTATTTTTCCAGATTCGTCGGAATTTGTTTCCGGTCATTTCCGTGCAGTCGGCTTTCCGATCTGAGCAACCTTTTTTGTTTCTGCCTTGTTTTGCGTGCTCGTATTCCGGTTCAGTTTTTCGGCTTTCTGGTTTTTCTATTTGAATATATTGTTGCA
Source organism: Helianthus tuberosus (assembly GCA_030545235.1). Lineage (NCBI taxonomy): Eukaryota > Viridiplantae > Streptophyta > Magnoliopsida > Asterales > Asteraceae > Helianthus > Helianthus tuberosus. The sequence goes on along the minus strand of CM060352.1, from coordinate 194,393,060 downwards.
ATGGAAGATAAGAGAAATCACAGTATTAGATGCACTAAGGAGGATTATGATTGGCTTCAACGGTTACTTGCCTTCGGGTCACAAAGTCCGCAGACCAACTCGGTATTCCCAGGTATGTTTTCTGGCTTTGACCTATCCTGGATTATTGATTCTGGAGCCACTCATCACATGACTGCGAATCAAGAAATTCTCACTAGCCTTCATAAAACCTCTCACCCACCGGTTAAACTTGCAGATGGTTCCTCATGCCGCGTACGCGGCATTGGATCCATTCACAACCCAGAAAACCTAAAATTGTCTTCTGTTCTTCTTGTTCCTAACTTCCCTACCAGCCTTTTATCTGTCAGCCAAATTACTAAACAAAATAATTGTTCCGTTACTTTTTATCCTACTCATTGTACCCTCAATGAACTGGGTACCAACCGAGTCATCGGTACTGGTCTTGAATCAGGTGGTCTCTATCGGATGTCCTCATTGTCTCCTCCCAAAGCAAACATCTGTGAGTCTAGTATCTTTGAAACTCATTGTCGGTTAGGTCATCCCTTTGTAGCCGTCCTAAGGCAAATGAGACCTGGCATCTCTATTCCCGATAACTTCCATTGTGAGTCATGTCAGCTTGGTAAGCATACTCCGACGTCCTTACCCCCCAAAAGTGTCAAGCCGAACCATTTCCATTTTTGAACTTGTACACTCTGACGTATGGGGTCCATGTCCAGTTAAGACTCCATTGGGCTTTCAATATTTTGTTACCTTCATTGATGACTATTCTCGTGCTACATGGGTTTACCTATTGAAATCCCGTAGTGAAATCATCTCAATCTTTCATGAATTCCATGCATATGTCAAAACCCAGTTCAAAACATCCATCCAAACCTTACGCACCGATAATGCTAAAGAATATCTGTCCACCGATTTCTCTACATATCTCAAATCACAAGGTATTACTCATGAGACTTCTTGCGCATATACATCTCAACAGAATGGTGTTGCTGAACGCAAGAACCGCCATCTGTTGGATGTTACTCGCACACTCATGATTCATTCTCATGTTCCTCGTCACTTTTGGGGTGATGCTGTTCTTACCATGGCTTATCTAATTAATCGTATGCCATCGTCTGTTCTTCATGGTCAAACCCCGTTCTCTGTATTATTTCCTAGAGGAACTCTGTTTCCTCTTGAGCCCCAAAATTTTGGATGTGTAGCTTATGTCCATGATCATCGTCCCGGAGTCCCTAAAATCGACCCTCGAGCCATTCGTTGTGTCTTTGTTGGTTACTCGCGTGTCCAGAAAGGTTATCAGTGTTATAGTCCTTCTCTTCGCTGATACTTTACCAGTGCTGACGTCACTTTTAATCCGTCGCGTCCTTTCTATCCAGAAGCTACCATTCCAGTTTCTGATCTGTTTCCTGACCCTGATATACCTGAGTCTCACATCATCCCCATCTTTCCTGTAACTCCTGTTCCATCTGTCCCTCAGGTCTCAGACACCATAAACCAGGGTCCTACTACTGAGGGCCTACCAACCGATCCCCCGCCATTACTCTTTACATATGCTCGGCGAGGAAAGGATCACACGTCAGCAACCATTGATCCCCAACCTACCCATGCCTCTGGTACTGTGACAACCCTCACTAAACCAGGTATCCGTATGACTTAATTAATAATTAATTACTGCTTAATTACTGTGCTTGCTTGAAATTACTGATGAACTGCTACTTGATTTCTGATACATGCATATACCTGCATCATACTTCACTTACCGTTACTACATTATTTACATGCTGAACCTTAGTGACAAACATGATGCACAAAAAGCACAGTAACACTATAAACGGATAACCTATTAAACGTGCTGTCATAACTAGCACCAGGCAGGTACTGCCTCTAAGGCCTGTAAGAGCCTGAGATAGTTTGCTACACTAGTGGTGAGTGTAGGGATATAAGGGTTGTAGAACTGCGTCTCTAGGAATAAGTTACAATGACTGGATGTGCCTAAAACGTACTCTAAGTACAAAATTCAGCACTTTACATAATAATTCAGCATTAAGCTACCTAATAAAGTGCCAAAACATGAGGAAAATATTCCCGACACTTTGGAGGAATAAGTTGTGTCACTAAAAAGGGTATTAACGACACTTTAAAGCTTGTTAACGCTTTAACGGATTACTATCCAACCGAACAACCGGACTATACCCGGAACATGAAAATATTGTTAATAACATTACTTATCTTTTTCTGAGCCAGTTAGGGTCCCTGAATACCCTAACACCCGCAATAAAGCACAACACACTACTAATCGGGTTAATCACTTAACTAACCTAGATTAACCTAACTATTATCTAACTAATTGGTTAGAATTGAACTAGCTACCCCCCCCCCTTGGCCGATTTCGGTCACAATGTGACCCACACATGTACCATTTTGATTAAACAATTCTCATTTGTCCCATATCTAGTGGACATGGAAACCATTGGATATTAACCTAAACTTTTGCCTATAAAAACTAGAGATTACACTTGATCATTCACATTTCACAAATCAACAAAACACTCTCCCTCTCCTCTCTATAAACTCTCGGCCGAACTCCCCTATCCATCCATCAATTTTTCGAGTTTAGTTCAAGCTATCCCAAGATCACACAAGTGTTAAGGATCACCTACAAGGAAGCTTGGTGCAATCGGAAGGCGAAGGACCTCACTCTATTGCTTTTATCCTCTCATTTTGCGTCTAGATTCTTCCCTAGCCTCGAGCTAGTAGTAAGTTGCTATAACCACCCTCTCGAACTATTTTGAAGTGGTTAAAATGATTTGTAACGGTTAAAACTCGTAAACATGCAAGTTGAAACATGAAAGTCTACTAAAAACACTAAAAGTGATGGTTAAAAGCTTGTTTGTTGTGTAAAACTTGTAATATTTGATTTGTGTAGTTATTTGGACCCGATCTATGTTGTGGTAGCTCGGATCATCGTTTAACCCGGATTGGTCATGACCTTGGATCATGACATAAGGTTGTTTTGGAAGTAATAAGGGTTAAAGGATGAAATTCTACCACACACGAATCATGAACTTGTGTAAAAATGATTTTACTTACGAAATAGTGTTTAAAACTAGTAGATCTACGGATCTACAAGCGGTATTTTCAAAGGACCGAGTGTCGAAGAAACCATATTTTTTTCTAAAAATGGATCTTACATGAGCAAGAATGATTTTAGAACACCCAAGTGAGTAAACACTTGTGTAGCACTAAGTTTCGACAAAATAACTATCTTTGTAAAAATTGATAAGAAGTTGTAAAGATGGAATTTCTTTAAAAACGAGGTTTTTACGAAACTGGATTGATTTATATAAAGATCCGCTAAAAGTAATGGGATTTACTTCATAATATTAGAAAACCACAAGTTCATGTGATTTTTGCGACTTATATATATTTGTTGACTAGTTTGTTGTCTTGAACATTGTTTTGGTTAAATAAGGAAATTGTTGGATTGATTTATAAAAGAAAATGATACGCTTGAAAGCGTGGCCACCTCCAGTTACAGAGGAAACTCTGGCGAAATTTTTCTAAAAACCTAACACTTAGAATTATTTTCACTATAAGTGTTAGAAATACTTTTCGACTTGTTTTCAAAATATAGATTTCGCCACGACTTTATTTACAAAATATCGGAGGTGGGATTTCACAAAATAAAACGCGATAAATATATATTTAGTAAATATATTTATTTTTCACAACGTCACTTGTCAATTATTTTGTGAAGTGTATACATATTATTTTTAGGGTGAAAATAATATTATCGAATGTTAACGAATCCAAAATAATACGTACGCCTCTACGATAAATACATAAGTTACACCGGTAATTATTATTACCACTCGATCGTTAAAACGTAACTTACGCATTTTAAGAAAATATGACTTAACGCGTATTTTTGTCAAGGTATTATTTTGGGAAAATTTATGTAATAGAAAATATAATATTTTTGAGAAAAATATTTATATTTGGGATTAGAAATAAAATATATTTTAAGTGAGACTTAATAATATATTTCGAAATTATACGAACACACATGTATTAAATCCCCCATCCTTGGGAAGGAAAATGATTACCAAGTATACAGAATGTAAACATGAAATAGTTGTCTAACTATTTCCCGAAAACTTAAACCTTAAAGCTAAGGCACGGCCGTCCGTCTAATAGAGTTAGTACGTGTAGGTCGTCACACAGCTGCTTGATTTGGAGGTATACTTGGTAGAGACGCACCACTGTGAGTTCATGTCCCCCTTTTCTCTTAACTGTTTTTAGTTTTCTAAACTACGGGGGTGAAATACATGTTACTTTGATTACAAGTACTTTATACATGGTATGGTTAGCGTAAGGAGGTTTACTACTTAGATCATGTGAGTGGGTAGGAGCAACATGAGGCCATTAGTCCTCATGGTAGGACCGAGGGACAGGAGCGGTAGATCTATCTGGGTGTAGCGAGCCCAGCCCCAGGCCAAACTAGAAACGGACCTCGGGGTGACTTTGTGCCCAACGCATAAATCCGCTAGGTTTGAGTCTCCCTACTTGCACTTCACACATATCAGTGGCATTGCAAACCATTGGTGATCTTAATTCCCTTATTTGCTACATACCAGGATTTTTATACTCACAAAGGTTTATTTACTCACTTACACATGAACTCGCTCAACATTATTATTGATTTTTCAACTTACATGTATTTCAGGGAATTAAAGGATCTGGCGCGGTATGACACGTTTTCCCGCTGCACTAGTTACGAGATCATCTGGGTTTAGGGAATGTGGCTCTTTCCTGGACAAGTCACAGTCCTTAAACTATCATTATGTTATGTTGACGTTTGTGTTTGTTGAACAATGTTTATGTCGTTAGGATGTGTTTCCGTTAAGACAATGTTATTGTATTGGGTTTTTTTAAAACTTAATCGAATGGATGATCTTGCATGGTTTTATTTCATATAGCTTTGTTATGGTTAAGCTATGGTATTAAGAAGTCACACCAAATTAACCACGCTTCCGCAAAGCCAGGGTGTGACAGCTTGGTATCAGAGCTCTGATCATAGCGAACTAGGATTCCTTCTCGGGTCTAGACTATGATCACTAGGGCTCTCACGAAAACATTTTTTTTACTGCATACCACTTAAGTCCAGATCCAAAACTTTTTACAAACAAATGTTGAGCACATTTATTTATTATTTATAGGCTCAGTCTTGGAGGCTGAGGCTCGGTCTGGGAGGCCGAGGTAGTTGGCTAGTGGGACTAGGAGAATTGGCTAGTGGGACTAGGAGAATTGGCTAGTGGGACTAGGAAGAGCAGTCTGGGAGGATGGGAGGCTAGTGGGACTAGGAGAATTATTTGATTGCTTACTTGGTGACTAATGTGCTTATCTGATTGTATGACTGATTATTTGTGCACATTTATGTTTATGTTACAGACACATGGACTCGACCGGCACAGGTGACTCAGACACCACAGGACCTAGACCTATAGTATCAGATGACCTAGAGTCTTCAGAGCACGAGGTCCACACATCCGACGTTACTAGCACGGACGAGGACGACTTTCAGCCCTTTGCTTTACCTGATGGTGCTGATGAGCTCGCTGATGGCCCTTTGGCCGGGGACCTACCGTTAGTGGAGATCCCTGCTCCCATACCCTTAGCTGTTTATCCTGCTTACGATTTGCTTCTCGACGCCGACGATGATGGCGACGTCGATCTGTATGATGATGAGCCCTTAGGGGAGGATGTTCAGGGCGAGGCCCTTCTTACTGCTGGTGATCTCTTGATGATCGCAGATGCTCCCGCCGAGGAGTCACCCGCTCACTCACCGGTCCCAGACTCTTTCGAGTCTGTGGCCTCCGCACCTTCACACACCCAGAGTGCGCAGCACTTCTCACATGGATCAGATCCCGACCAGGCATCCTCTGTTGCCCCTATTCCTAGTTTTGCTTTCGACCACGATGATGTGGAGGATTCCGATCCTGTCTTTCCCCCAGGATTCGACCCAGATCAGGATATAGAGTTTATACCCATGGATCAGCCTATGGAGGATCCAGTCGACCCAGTAGACCCAGTTGATCCCATCGATCCCGAGTTTGATTTTGGGATGGCCTTTGATGACCCTGAGCCTGCCATGGCCCCTGAGCAAGTAGCCGCTCTAGACCCTGCGATTGAGCACGACCCAGTTCATGCTGACGCACCTATTATTGAGCCTGTCATTGCTGACCCACCTATTGATGATCACCCAGTGGATGCTCCGTTGTTGGAGGACGATCATGTCATTGCTGCTGATCATGTTGATCCCCCACTTATTGCTGATGCACCAGTTGACCCTCTTGTTGCACCTCACCATGATCCTATGCCAGTTCAGTTTGATCTTGCACTTTTTGAGGCACAGATGGACCCACGAGATGAGCACGCCCAACATGGGTGGATTCCTGCTGATGAAGAGGTCCCACCTATTCCCCCTCAGATCACTGATACCCGTCACGTTGATACCTCCTTTTCATTTCCTCGGTTTACACCTCCAGCGCGACCTGGAAAGGGTTCTTCGGCTCACCCTTTTGGACATGTACCGGTATCTATCCCTGCTATACCACCGTCTGCTACTTTTCCCCCTGTTTCTCCATTTCATGTGGCACCTTTTGATCCCACCAGTGAGCCGTTTCTCTGGTCATCACCACCTGCCATGACACCGACCGACCCTTACCATCCATTCCATATGGGATATTCCATTGAGGATGTTTTGATGCCTTTTGTCGCCCAGCACGAGGCACACACGCAGCGCATTCAGGATCTTGAGAGAGCCCAGCTGCCGCCGTGTCAGTGCCAGGGTCAGACCCACTCTCCTTTGCAGCCCTCTCGACCTTTACCACCAGACTATGCTGCACGCCTTTTTGCCCTAGAACAGCAGGTTGCTTCTTTCTTGCGTACCCAGAGAGCCATGGAGGAGGACTGGCTCCATTTGCGTCGCTTGTTTTACACTCACTTTCCCCCTCCTCCACCGCCATCCGTGTAGAGCTCTTCAGTACCGTATGGGTAGACGCTGGTGAGAAGACGGTGATTGCTTTTGACTGCACAGCATTTTTGGAGACTACATTATGATTCTGACTTTTGTTGACATGTATTTGATGTACTGACACTGTTTTGATATAGTTTTTGGACTAGGGTGATGTAGCCCTTAGTCGATGACGATGTATGACACTATTATGTACCTGTACACTTACTATGTGGTCTCGATATATAGCAATCGCAGTATTCTCATCATATGTGATGTTTTGATTGATTATTTATGTTTTATAACATGGGATGTTGTGTGATTGATATGATTATAACATGAGATGTTATGTACTATTACTATCATAATTAAGCGTACGTATTATAACATGGGATCTTTATTATGGCCTGACCGACGTAAACCCATCTTTTAGAAGATGCCGCCGAGACGTCAAACGCCGATGCCTACCAATGAGGCAGAACTCCAACAAGTCATCGTTGCTGCCATCGCGCAATACGCCGCCTCGCAAGGAGGACCTAGCGGAAGCAGCTCAAACAACAATGGCAACAACAATCCACCTCATGGTAATACTAAGTCATTTAGACATACCATGACCTAATTGGATATCTATAGCAAAGATGCTAATGCCGTTCACATGTTACAATGTGTTTGCAGGGTGCACCTACAAGCAGTTTCTAGACTGCAAACCGATCAACTTTGATGGCACAGGAGGTGCTGTCGCCTTTGTTCGTTGGGCTGAGAAAACTGAATCTGTTCTTCGCATGAGCAAATGCGCACTAGATCAGCAAGTCACCTATATCTCGGGGCTATTTTTGGATGGAGCCCTCTCTTGGTGGAATTTGCAAGTACAGACACTTGGTGAAGCTGCTGCCTACGCGCTAACCTGGACCGAACTGAAGGAACTTATGCGCAAAAAGTACTGCTCTCACGCGGAAGTCCAAAGATTGGAAAATGAGTTCTGGCATTTGAAAATGGAAGGTCCAAAGATCGCAGAATACGTTCAGAGGTTCCATGACTTATCGCATGTGGTACCCTACATGGTCACTCCGGAGTTCAAGCGGATTAAACGTTTCATTTGGGGATTAACTCCTCAAATCATAAGCATGGTGACCTCATCCAAGCCTGCGACAATTACTGAGGCAATTGATCTGAGCGTGGCTCTCACAGAGGAGGCTATTCGCCTGAACAAGTTCGATGATGCTGAGCCTAAGAAGAAAGAGACTCACGTCGAGTCATCAGGAGGTAACAAACGGAAGTTCTCGAACTTCAAGCAGGGCGCCAGTGTGGTGGTTAAGAAAGGAGGATCAGGCACGCCAGCCCAGGTTACAGCTGGTAGTGGAAAGAAAGGAAAAGGATATATGGGCACCCAGCCCAAGTGTAATACCTGCCAATGCCACCATTCTGGCCATTGTAGTGTGAAAGTATGTGAAGCATGTGGAAAGCCGGGCCACTTGAAGGACACTTGTTGGGCCACTGCTGGCCAGGGAGACCAGGGAGGATTCGGAAACAGAAATAACAACCGGGGTGGGAATGGAAATCGCCCACAAGGAAACAATGGAGGTAATGGGAATCGAGGCAACAATGCTAATCAAGCGGGCGCCGTGAATCGTAACCAGAAGAATAATCAAGCTGGTGGAAACGGGCAGAGACCCGGATGCTTCAACTGTGGTGATCTTGGGCATTACAAGAGGAACTACCCAGAGTTAAACCAAGCCCGTGGAAGAGTGTTTAATATTGAAGCGAGGGAAGCGCGCCAGGATCCCAATGTTGTCACTGGTACGTTCCCTGTAAACTAACGCTATGCATCCGTTTTATTTGATACTGGCGCCGATTATAGCTTCGTGTCGTTAGAGTTTAAGAATATGTTTGGTTTAGCCGCTAGTAAATTAGATATTCCGTACTCAATCGAATTGGCTAATGGAAAGATAGTAGAAGCCAATGAAGTTATCAGAGGTTGTGTGATCGAATTGGGAGAGCGTGAGTTTGCTTTGGATCTACTACCAGTCCAGTTGGGAAGCTTCGACGTGGTGGTAGGAATGGATTGGTTATCAAGCAACAAGGCTGAAATAGTTTGTCACGAAAAGGTCGTTCGTATCCCAACCGAAGATGGCGAAACAATTGTGGTTCACGGGGAGAAGCGTGATACGCCGTTAAGAATTATCAGCTGCCTGAAAGCGCGAAAGTGTTTGCAGAAGGGATGTGTTGCCTTCCTGGCACACATTGTGGATAAGAAGGCTGCTGAGCCGAGAATAGAAGACATCCCTGTCGTGAGGGAACATCCAGAAGTCTTCCCAGAGGACTTACCTGGACTGCCACCTCAGAGACAAGTAGAGTTCCGCATTGACTTAGTTCCAGGCGCCGCGCCTGTGGCTAAGGCACCTTATAGACTTGCTCCGTCTGAGATGCAGGAACTGTCGACACAACTTCAAGAGTTGTTAGACAAGGGATTTATCCGACCAAGCTTCTCGCATTGGGGAGCTCCAGTTTTGTTTGTCAAGAAGAAGGACGGTAGTTTTCGTATGTGTATTGACTACCGGGAGTTGAACAAGCTGACGATCAAGAATAGATACCCTCTGCCAAGGATTGATGATCTGTTTGACCAACTGCAAGGCTCAAGCTTTTATTCAAAGATCGATCTTCGATCTGGATACCATCAGTTAAGGATACAAGAGGAGAGTATCCCAAAGACAGCCTTCAGAACTCGTTATGGGCACTACGAGTTCCTAGTTATGCCGTTTGGGTTAACAAACGCACCTGCGGTGTTCATGGATTTGATGAATAGAGTTTGCAAGCCGTACTTGGATAAGTTCGTGATAGTATTCATCGATGATATCTTGATTTATTCAAAGACGAAGGCTGAGCATGAGCAACACCTAAGAGCTATTTTAGAGCTGCTGAAGAAAGAACAGCTGTATGCCAAATTCTCTAAGTGCGAGTTTTGGCTACGAGAATTACAATTTCTTGGACACGTGGTGAACGGAGATGGAATCCACGTGGATCCCACCAAGATCGAAGCGATTAAGAATTGGGAAACGCCAAAGACGCCAACCGAGATTCGACAATTCTTGGGTTTGGCTGGCTATTATCGAAGATTCATTGAGGATTTTTCAAAAATCGCTCAACCATTGACGCTCCTCACGCAGAAAGATAAGAAGTTTGATTGGGGAATCAAACAGGAAGAAGCGTTCCAGATATTGAAGGATAAGCTCTGCAATGCGCCAATCTTAGCACTACCGGAAGGTACAGATGATTTTGTGGTATACTGCGACGCTTCGCGTCAAGGATTGGGTTGCGTGTTGATGCAACGCCAAAAGGTTATTGCTTACGCATCACGTCAATTGAAAGTGCACGAAAAGAACTATACCACACATGATTTGGAACTTGGCGCAGTGGTATTTGCATTAAAGATCTGGAGACACTACCTTTATGGTACAAAGTGTACAATTTTTACAGATCACAAGAGCCTACAACACATATTCAACCAGAAGGAGCTGAATATGAGGCAAGGACGTTGGGTTGAGTTGCTGAACGATTACGACTGCGAGATAAAGTATCATCCAGGGAAGGCGAATGTGGTCGCCGATGCCCTAAGTCGAAAGGAGAGGATCAAGCCCATAAGGGTTAGGGCTTTAGAAATGATTATCCGAACTGATCTTTCCTTGCGCATTCGTGCCGCACAGAAAGAAGCTCTCAAGGAAGGAAACCTTGAAGAAGAATATCTCCGTGGGATGGAAAAGCTACTGGTACCAACCGAGGAAGGAACGTTATGTTTTGAGAAAAGGATTTGGGTTCCTTTGTTTGGAGGTTTAAGGAAGGTTATTTTCGAAGAAGCTCACAAGTCGCGGTACTCTATCCACCCTGGAGCGGATAAGATGTACCAGGATCTCAAAGATTATTATTGGTGGCCTAGGATGAAAGGCGATGTTGCTGTTTATGTGAGCAAATGTTTAACATGCGCTAAGGTTAAAGCCGAATATCAGAAGCCTTCAGGACTTCTGCAACAACCCGAGATTCCCAAGTGGAAATGGGAACAAATCTCCATGGATTTTATTACAAAGTTGCCAAGAACGCCAAGAGGCCATGAGACTATCTGGGTGATAGTTGACCGCCTAACAAAGTCCGCGCACTTTCTGCCAATCAAAGAGAAGGATAACACTAGCAAATTGGCTGAAATTTACATGAGGGAGATCGTCGCACGTCATGGAGTGCCTCTCTCGATCATCTCTGATAGAGACGGAAGGTTTGGGTCAAGGATATGGCAATCCTTCCAAGAAGCTTTTGGCTCACAATTAAATCTGAGCACTGCGTTTCATCCGCAAACTGACGGTCAAAGCGAGCGAACGATTCAGACGTTAGAAGATATGCTGAGAGCGTGTGTTATGGATTTGGGCGGTAGCTGGGATAAGCATTTGCCTTTGGTCGAATTTTCATACAACAACAGCTACCACACCAGTATTGGTGCCGCGCCATTCGAAGCCCTTTACGGACGCAAGTGCCGATCACCCCTATACTGGGCTGACGCAGGTGATAGGCAGCTTGTTGGTCCCGAAATCGTCCAAGAGACGACAGACAAGATTGCGCAGATCCGAAAACGCATCGAAGCAGCTCGTGAAAGACAGAAAGCCTATGCAGATCCAAACCGGAAACACTTGGAATTCTAAGTTGGAGATATGGTTTTATTGAAAGTTTCACCCTGGAAGGGTGTGGCACGCTTCGGAAAGCGTGGAAAGTTAAATCTGCGCTACATTGGTCCTTTCAGAGTTTTGGAAAGAATAGGACTAGTAGCATACAAGCTGGACTTACCTGCTGAACTCCATTCAGTTCACGATACATTTTATGTATCCAACCTGAAGAAAAGTCCAACTCAAGATACCATTGCCATTCCCATCGACGAGATTCATGTTGACGACACGCTCCATTTCGTTGAAGAACCGGTTGAGGTTACGGATTGGAAAGTAAACAAGACCCGCCGGAGCAGTGTCAAGCTCGTCAAAGTTCGTTGGAATGCCAGACATGGTCCTGAATACACCTGGGAGCGTGAGGACCGGTTGAAAGAGAAATACCCCCACCTATTTCCTAAGAACCCTGCATCTACAAGCAGAACTTAAAATTTCGGGACGAAATTTTTCTAACGGGGGGAGAATGTGACAACCCTCACTAAACCAGGTATCCGTATGACTTAATTAATAATTAATTACTGCTTAATTACTGTGCTTGCTTGAAATTAGTGATGAACTGCTACTTGATTTCTGATACATGCATATACCTGCATCATACTTCACTTACCGTCACTACATTATTTACATGCTGAACCTTAGTGACAAACATGATGCACAAAAAGCACAGTAGCGCTATAAACGGATAACCTATTAAACGTGCTGTCATAACTAGCACCAGGCAGGTACTGCCTCTAAGGCCTGTAAGAGCCTGAGATAGTTTGCTACACTAGTGGTGAGTGTAGGGATATAAGGGTTGTAGAACTGCGTCTCTAGGAATAAGTTACAATGACTGGATGTGCCTAAAACGTACTCTAAGTACAAAATTCAGCACTTTACATAATAATTCAGCATTAAGCTACCTAATAAAGTGCCAAAACATGAGGAAAATATTCCTGACACTTTGGAGGAATAAGTTGTGTCACTAAAAAGGGTATTAACCACACTTTAAAGCTTGTTTAACGCTTTAACGGATTACTATCCAACCGAACAACCGGACTATACCCGGAACATGAAAATATTGTTAATAACATTACTTATCTTTTTCTGAGCCAGTTAGGGTCCCTGAATACCCTAACACCCGCAATAAAGCACAACACACTACTAACCGGGTTAATCAGTTAACTAACCTAGATTAACCTAACTATTATCTAACTAATTGGTTAGAATTGAACTAGCTACCCCCCCCCCCCCTTGGCCGATTTCGGTCACAATGTGACCCACACATGTACCATTTTGATTAAACAATTCTCATTTGTCCCATATCTAGTGGACATGGAAACCATTGGATATTAACCTAAACTTTTGCCTATAAAAACTAGAGATTACACTTGATCATTCACATTTCACAAATCAACAAAACACTCTCCCTCTCCTCTCTATAAACTCTCGGCCGAACTCCCCTATCCATCCATCACTTTTTCGAGTTTAGTTCAAGCTATCCCAAGATCACACAAGTGTTAAGGATCACCTACAAGGAAGCTTGGTGCAATCGGAAGGCGAAGGACCTCACTCTATTGCTTTTATCCTCTCATTTTGCGTCTAGATTCTTCCCTAGCCTCGAGCTAGTAGTAAGTTGCTATAACCACCCTCTCGAACTATTTTGAAGTGGTTAAAATGATTTGTAACGGTTAAAACTCGTAAACATGCAAGTTGAAACATGAAAGTCTACTAAAAACACTAAAAGTGATGGTTAAAAGCTTGTTTGTTGTGTAAAACTTGTAATATTTGATTTGTGTAGTTATTTGGACCCGATCTATGTTGTGGTAGCTCGGATCATCGTTTAACCCGGATTGGTCATGACCTTGGATCATGACATAAGGTTGTTTTGGAAGTAATAAGGGTTAAAGGATGAAACTCTACCACACACGAATCATGAACTTGTGTAAAAATGATTTTACTTACGAAATAGTGTTTAAAACTAGTAGATCTACGGATCTACAAGCGGTATTTTCAAAGGACCGAGTGTCGAAGAAACCATATTTTTTTTCTAAAAATGGATCTTACATGAGCAAGAATGATTTTAGAACACCCAAGTGAGTAAACACTTGTGTAGCACTAAGTTTCGACAAAATAACTATCTTTGTAAAAATTGATAAGAAGTTGTAAAGATGGAATTTCTTTAAAAACGGGGTTTTTACGAAACCGGATTGATTTATATAAAGATCCGCTAAAAGTAATGAGATTTACTTCATAATATTAGAAAACCACAAGTTCATGTGATTTTTGCGACTTATATATATTTGTTGACTAGTTTGTTGTCTTGAACATTGTTTTGGTTAAATAAGGAAATTGTTGGATTGATTTATAAAAGAAAATGATACGCTTGAAAGCGTGGCCACCTCCAGTTACAGAGGAAACTCTGGCGAAATTTTTCTAAAAACTAACACTTAGAATTATTTTCACTATAAGTGTTAGAAATACTTTTCGACTTGTTTTCAAAATATAGATTTCGCCACGACTTTATTTACAAAATATCGGAGGTGGGATTTCACAAAATAAAACGCGATAAATATATATTTAGTAAATATATTTATTTTTCACAACGTCACTTGTCAATTATTTTGTGAAGTGTATAAATATTATTTTTAGGGTGAAAATAATATTATCGAATGTTAACGAATCCAAAATAATACGAACGCCTCTATGATAAATACATAAGTTACACCGGTAATTATTATTACCACTCGATCGTTAAAACGTAACTTACGCATTTTAAGAAAATATGACTTAACGCGTATTTTTGTCAAGGTATTATTTTGGGAAAATTTATGTAATAGAAAATATAATATTTTTGAGAAAAATATTTATATTTGGGATTAGAAATAAAATATATTTTAAGTGAGACTTAATAATATATTTCGAAATTATACGAACACACATGTATTAAATCCCCCATCCTTGGGAAGGAAAATGATTACCAAGTATACAGAATGTAAACACGAAATAGTTGTCTAACTATTTCCCGAAAACTTAAACCTTAAAGCTAAGGCACGGCCGTCCGGCTAATAGAGTTAGTACGTGTAGGTCGTCACACAGCTGCTTGATTTGGAGGTATACTTGGTAGAGACGCACCACTGTGAGTTCATGTCCCCCTTTTCTCTTAACTGTTTTTAGTTTTCTAAACTACGGGGGTGAAATACATGTTACTTTGATTACAAGTACTTTATACATGGTATGGTTAGCGTAAGGAGGTTTACTACTTAGATCATGTGAGTGGGTAGGAGCAACATGAGGCCATTAGTCCTCATGGTAGGACCGAGGGACAGGAGCGGTAGATCTATCTGGGTGTAGCGAGCCCAGCCCCAGGCCAAACTAGAAACGGACCTCGGGGTGACTTTGTGCCCAACGCATAAATCCGCTAGGTTTGAGTCTCCCTACTTGCACTTCACACATATCAGTGGCATTGCAAACCATTGGTGATCTCAATTCCCTTATTTGCTACATACCAGGATTTTTATACTCACAAAGGTTTATTTACTCACTTACACATGAACTCGCTCAACATTATTGTTGATTTTTCAACTTACATGTATTTCAGGGAATTAAAGGATCTGGCGCGGTATGACACGTTTTCCCGCTGCACTAGTTACGAGATCATCTGGGTTTAGGGAATGTGGCTCTTTCCTGGACAAGTCACAGTCCTTAAACTATCATTATGTTATGTTGACGTTTGCGTTTGTTGAACAATGTTTATGTCGTTAGGATGTGTTTCCGTTAAGACAATGTTATTGTATTGGGTTTTTTTAAAACTTAATCGAATGGATGATCTTGCATGGTTTTATTTCATATAGCTTTGTTATGGTTAAGCTATGGTATTAAGAAGTCACACCAAATTAACCACGCTTCCGCAAAGCCAGGGTGTGACAGGTACATCCTCCGTTCAACCTGCCATGACTGAACCAGATACATCCTTGCCAGTTCCTACCCATACTACCTCGGATATCCCTTCGGATACACTTGCTTATGACCCTCCAGGTGCCCCATATCCCGATATACCTATCTCCTTTCGCAAGGAACCTAGACACTCCACTCGTTATCCCATCCAGGATTATGTTGCCTACACTCATCTCTCTACAGAGTCTCATGCCTTTACCACTTCCCTGGATTCCTACCCGATTCCCAAAAATGTGATGACCGCTCTGGCTCACCCAGGATGGCGACAAGCCATGGAAGACGAGATTGGGGCTTTAAAAGCCAATCAGACTTGGGATCTAGAACCACTACCTCCTGGTAAGCGTGTTGTTGGTTGTCGTTGGGTCTTCACAGTTAAACTTAACCCTGACGGAACTCTACATCGTCTGAAAGCTCGTCTGGTAGCTAAAGGTTATTCTCAGGCTTATGGTATTGATTATGACGAGACTTTTTCCCCAGTTGCCAAAATGCCATATGTGCGTATTTGTATTGCTCTTGCTGCCATTCATCATTGGCCGCTCTACCAGCTTGATGTCAAGAACGCCTTTCTCAATGGTGTTCTTGAGGAGGAGGTTTATATGGAGCAACCACCAGGGTTCATTGTTCAGGAGGAGGCCTCAAAAGTATGCAGACTACGTCGGTCCCTATATGGTCTTAAACAGTCTCCAAGGGCATAATTTGGTCGTTTCTCTAATGTTTTGGGAGAATTTGGAATGGTTCGTAGTACATATGATCACTCTGTATTCTTCAGACATCATCAGGGACGAAGGATCATCTTAGTTGTTTATGTGGATGATATCATAATCACAGGGGACGATGAAGAAGGAATTACCAAGCTCAAACAGTTTCTTCATTCTCAGTTTCAGATTAGTGACTTAGGTCGGCTACGGTACTTCCTTGGCATAGAAGTATCACGTTCTCCACAGGGAATACTTCTCTGTCAACGAAAGTATGTTCTTGATATGCTAACTGAGTGTGGCTTGCTGGGTTGCAAACCTGTTGACAGCCCTATGCTTTCTACAAGGAAGCTCCTTCCAGAGGACGGAAGCCCAATGAAAGATCCTGAGCGATACAAACGATTGGTCGGAAAACTCAACTACTTAACTGTCACCCGACCAGATATCTCCTTTGCCGTCAGTGTTCTAAGTCAGTTCATGGCTACTCCGTACATGGGACACTGGGATGCTGCTCTTCGTGTTTTAAGGTATCTCAAAACCACACCAGGTCTAGGGATCTTATATTCTGATCAGGGTCATTGCCGTGTGGGTGCTTTCAAAGAAGATGGAGATGGGCGTATATCTGGATTTTCAGACGCAGACTGGGCAGGTTGTCCTATTTCTCGTCGATCCACCACTGGGTATTGTGTTTTTGTTGGTGGAAATCTTGTGTCCTGGAAGAGTAAGAAGCAACATACCGTATCCAGATCAAGTGCCGAATCAGAGTACAGAGCTATGGCAGATGTTACATCAGAGATGATATGGGTTCGTCGTCAGAGAACTTGGAGTTCTCTCTGATGACTTGATGCGATTATACTGTGATAATCAATCAGCTATACATATAGCCAAAAATCAAGTATTCCATGAGAGAACTAAACACATTGAGGTTGATTGTCACCTAATCAGAGACCGGATAGTCGGCACTCAAAAGGATCCTCCATCCATCCAGCCAATTCATGTTAAAATAGAATTCCAACTAGCGGATATCTTCACAAAACCACTCCGAAAGACTCAAATAGACTTCATATGTAACAAGTTGGGCATGATTAACATCTATGCTCCAACTTGAGGAGGAGTGTTAGTTGTCAATAGTTATAGGACTTAGTTGCAATTAACAACCGTTCACACCATGTTTATAGCAACCGTTCACACCATATCATGTAATTATTTATTGTTTTTTAGTCCCTCACTCTCCCTATAAGTAGAGGGGTTATTTACTCTTGTAAACACACATTCAATCAATACAAGTTCGGTTTTCATACCATTCCCATTTACAAAAAGATAAAATGTTGTTTAAAAAATTCATCTTCATTTGATCATTTTTATTGAAAAATTAAAAAAAAAGATAATTTTATAAAAAAAAACTCTAAACAATTAAAAAAAAGCTCTATATTTAGAAGTCTCCTCAAGATTTCCTGATTAAACACACAGGCTATAGTCATTTAGTACAATCTTGAACAAGTCAAATAACTGAAGTCAAGTCACAATGGAAAAGTCACACCCTAATAACAAGTAAACCCCTGATGCCTTTGATTATTCAAAAACAGATTGAGATCAAATACACAACAGTCTAACCAATTGTTGAGATGTTTACTAGAAACATATTATTGTTGTTGATGATCAAAACCTGTTGGTTAACCGAAACATCGTCTCAACCGTTGCCTGGATGCCAAGAAAGATGCGGCAGTGTCACGATCCCATACCCATTCGGAATCACATCGAATTGTTCAGCACACCAAACTTTTTCCATAACTTGTAACACAAGTTTCAACCCTCCAAGACCCTTCATCACCAACAACAATCTTGAAGTGTTAGAACTCTCCTTGGAAGGCACAGCGCGTGTCAACAATCCGTTGCTAACGTATAACTGTTCTGGCAGGACAGACCATTTAGATGTGAACTTCACAAATACACCGTTTACATACTCGTCTACCTCCACTAGATTCACAGCTATCGGTTGCAATAATCTTGCGTTAATCAGCAGGCTAACGACGGTTATTGGAGGCTGCATATCGCTTTGCAATATTACTGTCCCGGATAACACATGCTATGGAATACTGTGTTGTCAGACAAATATTCCTCCTTCGCTTAAGTTTATTAATGCTTCGTTAGGTAGCATAGAGTCGAGAAATGATCAAACAGGGTGCAGGTATGCTTTTATGGTGGATGTTGATTGGTTTGCTAACTTGACGGATATATACGAGGTGCAAAACATGCCTAGCGTTCCTGCTGTGCTAGATTGGCGATTATCTGGGAACTGCGACGCATTTGGACCGTTTGTTTCAAGACGTAATACATCTGTTTGTGATACTAATGCTTTCTGTTCGAATCGAAGTGTATGCTCTTGCTTCCAAGGGTATCAAGGAAACCCGTACCTGCAAGGTGGTTGTCAAGGTGACTATTTGACCCGTTAGTGATAAAACATAATCCAGTTCGACTCAAACGTGTGTATTACTAATTACTGTTTCAATTTGGTTTTTTTTTTTTTGTCAGATATCAATGAATGTGCCAGCTCTTCGACAAATGCTTGTGAATTTTACTGTACGAACACACCGGGAAGTTACAGATGTTCTTGTCCAGATGGGTACCTACTCAGTGGAAATTCATATTTGAAAATACAAGCAAACAATAAAGTTAAGACAATACTCATAGGTATGACTATATACATCGCGGGTAAATTGTCTTTCTAAAACTTGAAGGGTTCATTTGTAAGGATTAGCCTGCTTACGATTAATCCCGTTTATGATGTATGAGCACAGAACAAGACTATGGCTGCAAACGAGCTGGGCCAGCTCGGCTTGTTTATCTTAACGCACTGAAAAGCTGAGGTCGAGGTCGGCTCATAAAATGCTAGAGCCAGCATGTTTATTTTTAAAATTTTGTATTTTCTTACACATACCAATATATATAAAAATAATAATATTTTTTAAGAAAGTTTTTGAACTACAAAATCTATAATTTATATATATAATAAAACTTGGGTTATACTTATATATGTTAAATTTTTGGCTTTATTTAAATGAGCCAGACGAGACAGCTAACGAGCTTACCTTGGCTTGGGCTCTGCTCGTTTACAAACGGGTCAATTTCGACCTAGCCGTGAGCTTTTTGAACAGCTCTAAACCAGTTCCTCGTCCTTTACATCCGAACCCCTTTTGACCCATTACCAACTTGACAACAGACACCCCTATGCTCTAGCTATATATATGTAACCGATAATCTATTGTGATAATGTAGGTTGTTTCAGTGGTTTGGGAGTTTTGCTGTTACTACTTGTTGCATGGTGGGTGTATAAAGTGATGAAGAGGAGGAAAAAAGACATGCTCAAGGAGATCTTCTTCAAAAGAAACGGCGGTTTACTATTGCAGCAACAGATGTCATCAGGCGACAACAGTAACGTCGAAAAAACTAAACTCTTCACCTCAAACGAACTCGAGAAGGCTACCGATCACTTCAATGAGAATCGAATCTTGGGTCAAGGAGGCCAGGGAACTGTTTACAAAGGAATGTTGACCGATGGAAATATTGTAGCAATTAAGAAGTCAAAAATCAAAGATGCAAACGAAGTTGAACACTTTATCAATGAGGTTGTTATTTTGTCACAGATTAACCATAGAAATGTGGTTAAGTTACATGGTTGTTGTTTGGAGACACAAGTACCTCTCTTGGTTTATGAGTTCATTCCCAATGGAACACTTTATGATTATATACATGATCAAAATGAATATTTCCCTCTAACATGGGAAATTCGGTTAAGGATCGCTACCGAAATTGGTGGTGCGCTTTCATACCTTCATTCTTCGGCTGGGATGCCGATTTATCATCGAGATATCAAGTCTAAAAATATACTTTTGGATGAAAAATATAGAGCAAAAGTTGCGGATTTTGGGACGTCAAGAACGATTGTTGATGATCAAACTCATCTCACCACAAAAGTACAAGGCACGTTCGGATACTTAGACCCAGAGTACTTCCAATCAAGCCAGTTGACAGAAAAGAGTGACGTCTACAGCTTTGGAGTGGTTCTTGTCGAGCTATTAACTGGACAAAAACCAATAACAACATTTAGTGATGGCGAAACGTGTAGTTTGGCTACATATTTTTTGTCGGCGATGGAGGAGAATAGGTTGTTTGAAATCGTTGATCATCGGGTAATGATAGAGGGTGGGAAAGATCAAGTGAAGAGATTTGCTGAGCTTGCGAGCGGATGCTTGAATTTGGATGGGAAAAAGAGGCCGAAAATGAAACAAGTAGCCATAGAACTGGAACTAATACGGACATCCGATGAAGCTGCTACGACTGATGAGGTTGAATACAATAGCGTTGAACATGCCGCGATTTGGGACACCATGTCTACTGGAATTGAATCGGGCCCGGTTACCACTTCATCAGCCTCAGATTTCCATCCACTGTTGCTTTAACAAGTTTACTTGTTTATTTAAATAACTACTTATAATTTTAATGTAAGTATATGTGAGTTATGAATGTTAACTCCCACCATTTGTTAAAGATGAGGTTGATAATGTAAAGGTTCACAAGGCTTGGTGTTAAGACTTGAGCAGTGAAAGAAGGTGATACATTCGGTTAGAGACGGCTCAAACATTTTGGGGTCCAAAGTGAAGTAAAAAATCCGGGCCCTTTCCCAAAATACACATTTTTTTCTCGCAATCCTAACATGCCAGAATTTGATTATATTAGCTAATGGGATTTGCTATTCAAAAGGGGTTTGCAGTGCAGCTTGTTGCCCGTTTACCTGAGATTCTTATGTAATTTTCATTTAGTTGATGAAAATATCAATAATTAACGTGGGACATTGTTTCAGCTACTATTATGCACTTAAGAATTCTTAAGTACTTAAAGGTTATGCAATAGTGGTACAACTAATTCTGGTGGAAATTTTGACTTGTAGGTTTATAAATGTATCAATTTTGGTTATATTTATCTACACCAATCAAGATCAAACTGATGAAACAAAAAAATAGATCCAAAAATAAGAAAGGTGTAAATGAAGGTGTCTGACACCATCATTCCATCATCCACCGCCACCGCTCCACCGCCACCAGTTTCCCCACGGTGTATCAGAGTTCTTTTTCCGTCCACCGTCGTTAATCAGAGTTCTTTTGTAAGTTATGTTATATTTTATTTTCATTGCGTTTTAGTTATCAAACCTCAATTGCGTTTTTCACATCATTATGTTTTAGTTAGAGTTCTTTTCATTTTGTTCTTCTGGATGTTAAAATAGAGACATGACCATGCTAAAATAGAAGCATGATCATGTTGGAACAAAGGTTTGACCACGTTAAAACTCATTGCGTTTTACAACCTGCAGTGCAAAGAACATGATGATTCTTGGACAGAAGCATGATCATGTTGGAACTAAGGCATACCCATGTTAAAACTACATTGTTTTTTAGAACCTATGTTAAAACTCCATTGCTTTTTAGAACATGTAGTACAAAATATTAATTTTGGTTTCATTGCGTCTTACAACTTGGAGTGTAAAGAACATATAGAAACATGGTCATGTTGGAACAAAAGCATGGCCATGTTAAAACATAAACATGGCCATGTTAAAACTTCATTGATATTGATTTTTAGTTTTATTGCGTTTTACAAGCAAATAACATGATCATGCTAAAATAGAAGCATGGTCATGTTGGAACAAAAGCATGGCCATGTTAAAGCATAAACATGGCCATGTTAAAACTCCATTGCTTTTTAGAACCTACAATGCAAAATATTGATTTTTGTTTTCATTGCATTTTACAACCTGAGGTGCAAAGAACATGATCATGCCAAAACAGAAGCATGGTCATGTTGGAATAAAAGCATGACCATGTTAAAACATAAACATGGCCATGTTAAAACTTCATTGCTTTTTAGAACTACAGTGCAAAATATTGATTTTTGGTTTCATTGCGTTTTACAAGCAAAGAACATGATCATGCTAAAATAGAAGCATGGTCATGTTGGAACAAAAACATGACCATGTTAAAACTTAAACATGGTCATGTTAAAAGTTCATTGTGCAAAATATTGATTTTTGGTTTCATTACGTTTTACAATCTGGGGTGCAAAGAACATGATCATGCCAAAATAAAAGCATGGTCATGTTGGAACAAAAAAGCATGACCATGTTAAAACATGAACATGATCATGTTAAAACTTCATTGCTTTTTAGAATATGTAGTGCAAAATATTGATTTTGGGTTTCATTGCGTTTTAGAACTGGAGTGTAAAATAACATCAAAGAACATGATCATGTTAAAAGTGAAGCATGATCATGTTGGAACAAAGACATGACCATGTTAAAACATAAACATGACCATGTTAAAACCTATTGCGTTTTAGAACCTGGGTTATAGTGTGTTGTTCTATCCATTGCGTTTTACGCATCTGAGTTTTCGAAAATTTTTTTCAAAAGTATAGCAATAGTGTGCTCGTTTTAAAGATAAAAAAACGCTCGTTTTTATGGTGTAATTTTTATAAAAAAAAATATTGTCGTATGAAAATGTTATTAACGATTTAAAAACGATGGGGAATTGGAGGAGAGAGAAATTATTGACTTGAATGGACTAGAATACCCTCAAACTAACTCACGCGCCTCTTTTTTCTTGTTCAATTTCACCCATTTAATCTCAGCCATTGATTAATCAAATTGATGGTCAAGATTACTTCCTAGTCTTCCTAGCAAAATAAACTTCCTATTGTATCTCCACCCTATATAACAATACAAAAAGTAACATGGGGCATGACCAGCTTTTGTAATCGACATGCCCATACAATCCATACAAAGGCACCGTTTAAGTCATATTTCCGATTATGACCAACCTTCAGTTTCTACAAAGCCATGTCCAACATAAGCTTTCCTTCTCTATTGAAAATTTACTCGATTTGCGGACAAACGACACCCAAATTTGTTGAACTAGAACCGAAATGTATAGAGATCGTGTTCACCGAAATACACTTGGATTCCTCCTGGAATCGTGATTCACTATCAACCATCAGATCAAACTAATTGTTGGTACTACTAACAAATGTTCAATGGGATTAGACCAAGAGGTTTGTCAATAACCGAATTACATGTCTCTAAAGTCTAACCCCCATCAGTTTTGGGTGTTAAAAATCATCAGGATCCTTCATGCGAATCCAATCTACCCTTTTGAGGCCCAATTCAAAGTTTTAATATAACCCAATATATGAAAGATATAAGCCCAATTTATATTAACCATTTAACTAAGGAGCTAGGCCCAAATTAGTTAATAATAAGCTAGGCCCAATTCAATTATATATTGAGTGTTGATCATAACAAAACCGATACCCGATCTTATTAAATTAAATCGAGCCTGCACTCTCGCATCCAGTGGCAGAGCTTGACCAAAAGTTCCGCAGGGGCGGAAAGTCATGGGACCCAATTTTTTTTCCTATCGCTATGTTTCGGGTTATTATATGTTCGTGTCGGGTCAAACAATAACTCCAAATAAAACTAAATAATCTTTAAAGGACATGTTTTTACACATAAAAAAACTAAATTTGAACCCTCAAGTTTCATTTATATAAAAACTAGTTTCGGACTTTATTTAAACTCACTTCAAGTTTAATAACAATTATAAAAAAGTACTAATAGCCCCATTCTTCACGTTTTTTTAACTCAATACGAAAATATGTATAAATTTTTTGGACAATAAACTTGGTAGAAGTAGGGATTTTTTAGGCAAAATAATTGGCGGGGGCGGACCTATTTAATTTAAAAAATTTTGGACGGAAAATCGGAAAAAATAAACTTCTAACCGAAAAATTGGCCGGGACGGGTGCACCCCCTTGCCCCTTAAAAGCTCCGCCCCTGCCCACATCTCTTAACTAGTTTAATTTTAACAAGATCGACTTAGTCGATAAATTAATCCAACACTGCTAAAATATGTTGATAACACTAAATTACCAACATTCTCCTCTTGAACTCTTTTCTGTAAAAAAGATGATATCATAGAACTGGAATTGTTTGACCATTTATATGAAAAAGAAAACCAACATATACTACATGACTCAAAACATTTTGTCCAAAGCCTAAAATCTTCTACACTGACCACAAATTCCCAGTGGATACGATACCCTACTTACGCTATATACATAGTTTAATTAGGTTTTTGATTGACCCTAACGACAGTCATCAAAATGGCGTCGTTGCCGGGAAATTCGTGCGCTTAGTGTTAGTTTAGTATTAGTTGTTTTATTGCTTTTGAAAAAAATCTAAAAAACCCAAAAATATCTCTTTCTGTTTATTTTTGTTTCGTTCGGTATTACGCTCTGTTTCTTGTTTCCTTGTGTGCAGGTGATTTCTTATTGCATGCATACCAGGTTTTCAGGAATATCTTCACCACTGCTATTTGATCCCGAAATCGAAAAGACAGCGCGTCAAAATATGACGGATCCGCTCAATGGGAGGTCTACTCTTCGACCGGCTGATATTCTTGTGTTTGGGTGGGCCAAGGGAAAACATGCTTGTGTGGACCTTACAGGAGTGTCTCCCCTTGTTGGGCTCAGGGATAACGGGCTTGTTGCTGGCCAGGCAGCGTTGAAGGCGGAATCAGGCAAGGTTGCTAAACACGAGAAAGCTTGTTTAGATAAACAACACGTGTTTATCCCATTTGCTTTTGATACATTTGGTTCCCTAGCCCCAGAGGCCGTGGAATTCCTGAATAAGGTCCAGCGGGTCGTGAATAGTAATCTCTCGACCCTTAATAGTCACTTCGTCTTTAGTAGGATCGGTTTTGCAATTCAAGAGGGGGTTGCAGTGCAGTTTGTCGCCCGTTTACCTGCCATTTAAAAGGAGAGTTAAGAAAAAATGTGGTTTGTGTTTATTTGTAGAATGGATCAACACCAACAGAGATCCTGGTTTATCATCAATGAAATTGTCAACGAATCAGCTATGTGGTTTTGATTCATCCACGTAACGCTATGCGTAATGGGACATTATATGGGTGTGAATGTGCTTGACAACGTCCCTGACACTACCCCCGAGGGCATTTTAGGGGCATGAAGATGGATGGGTATTTCTATGATAATGTAAAACAAAATGGAAAGTAACGATTGAAAGAGCATTAAGAGGCGTTAACCATTACACATTTTGTAAAGAGCCGTTATGATGCTAATGTGACGAAAAATGCCTTCATGAATTTGTAAAGAGCCGTTATGATGCTGATGTGACGAAAAATGACTTTATGAAGTATTAACCATTACGGATAATCTAAAAGGAATAAAGAAAAGTGGCATTGAATTCCATCCCTTTACGTTACGGATGGTCTAAAAGAAATAAAGAAAAGGAGCATAGAATTCCATCCCTTTATATCCGTATATTGATGATATCCATAAAGATGGATGGGTATTTCTATGATAATGTAAAATAAATGAACGGATCGGATCCTTTCATTTATTTGTTTCATCGAATATAAGAATATAAGTATACTTTATAATATTTCATCGAATTTTTTGTTTCATCGAATATAAGAATATAAGTGTACTTTATCATATTTCATCGAATTTTCTAAAGCCCTTTAGTTGTTTAATCTTTGTTAATCCAATTTTCTAAAGCCCAAGAAACATGTCCCCTATCTTAGTTATTTATTAGGTAATATAAATATAGACAACTACACATTTATCAAATAAAATCAGAACATGACAATGTTTACTCAAACATATAGTTTACTCAACGGAATTTAATTGTACCGTTGACTACTTGGTGAATTTAGACTATAGGGTTTGGAGGGGCTTGGGTTGGAAGCATTGCTCGATACATGGTAGATGTGGGGCCCGCCAGTCCACACTCAAAAAAGTAGGGTGTGGAAGCGGCGTGGTCAGGCCGGCGTTGTGAAAGGGACTAGCCAAACGATCATCAACAACCAGCTAACCATTGCCAGACATGTCACCCCAGGCCAGCGCCCCACGCCAAACAGTATTGTCACGCTAAGCGGGCAACGCCAACCAAAACGACAACCCGGGATGGAACACCCGGCGTTGAAGGGCCATCAACGCCCAAAAGTCACGTCCACACCCAGCGGTCTTATGGTAGGGATGTCACATCTAACACGACCCTAGTACGATAAAAGAAGACGTGACCCGTTTTATTAATGAAGTCAATTCGAACATAACATGTTTAGTAAATCGGCTAACTCGAACAAGTCTTCTTTATAAAGTGGGTTAACCTCTCAACCATTTTTAAGAGTTTTTTTTAAAAGAATTAAGGTAGCGTTTGGTATGAAGGAATAAAATTTGGAATGGAATGTGGAATGGAATGGATCATGCTAATGGAATGAAAAAGAAATATGTTTGGTTATAATGTGATAATGGAATGTACCATTCCAAAACAACGTAACTCCTTCCAAATATAACAATTTTCATTCCTTGATAAGGATGTATTTTTTTCATTCCTAGGTTATATTTATATTTATCTTATTAATACTAATATATTAATATATATCAAATTTTTTATTATTAATTTTTTACCATTATATTATTATTATTATTATTATTATTATTATTATTATTATTATTATTATTATTATTATTGAGGCAATTATATTTTTGCCTTTTTTAATACAATTGTGTTTGGTTACTTCGTCTTTTTTTTTAATTAAATTGTACAAAATAATGATTCAATCTATTCACATGTGGGTAACCAAACATCACAATGGAATGGAATGATTCAATCTATTCACCATTACCTCGTCCATTCTATTCCCCTATCCATTCCATTACCCCATATCAAACAGACCCTATGTGGAAATGAAATGAATCATTATTTTGTAGAGTAAACTGCCATATTGGTCCCTGAAATTTGGCCAATTTTTCCACTTTAGTCCAAATCTCAAACTTTTTGTATATGGGTCCCTGTGGTTTCATTTTTGTTGCGTTTTTGGTACAAAAGTGAAATTAGGCCAGATTCCCCAAATTAAACCCTCATGTTTTATCCTTTTCCTCAGGGGTAATTTTGTCATTTTCGTTTTATTATAACTGATTATTAATTAAAAATAATAAAACTAAATAAATCAACCTTGACCCAATAAAAGCAACATCATCTTCCCCAAATATACCCTAACACAAACCCTAATTCATCTGCAACTGTTGCACATGGGACATAGCCCTGTTCATCGCCATCATTCCGACACCACGAGCAGAAAACGATTGCCGGAGATGTTGAGACAACCATTCATGACACTGCACAACCCCCACGGCCTGCATCTACACCATAAACCTCTGTCGTACAAACCCCACAACCACGACCTGCAACGAACACCCCACCACCACACCTCCACCGATGCTACACAACCCCCACGAACGCACCTCCAGCCCCGCTGCAAAATCCCCACCACCGCACCTCCAACCCCGCTGCAAAACCCCATCACCGCACCTACTCCCCAAATGCAAAACTCCCCCACCGCACATCCTCCCCCGCTGCACAACCCCCACCATGCACCTCCACCACAGCTCCTAATGCCGCCGTCGAGTGAAACCCTAACGCCCCACCACTGCACCTAACACCGCCGTTAATTGAAACCTTAATGCCCAACCATTTTACCTAACGTCACCGTCAATTGAAACCCTTCAACAGCCACTCCACCGAAACCCTAATCGATCTTGCAATAGTATTTGAATATGATGTTTGAATGTTGCTTAGAGAGAGAAAGAGAAAGAGAGAGAGAGAGGGAGAGGGAGAGAGAGAGAGAGAGAGATAACTAACAGAGAGGAGAGAGAATGAGTGAGAGGATGAATGGTTGGATGTTCGCAATTGGGTAGCGGCTCCAGGGTTTGTTGCAGCGATGAATTAGGGTAGATTTGGGGAAGGAGATGGGCTTTTAAATGTAACAACCCGCACTTTTGTGCGTTGTTACTACTCGCTATACTCGTTACGCCTAGCACCGGAGATTCGGATCATAATGTAACTATATCGTATATATATCTATTCGAAGGATAATCGCATACTCGAAACGGAAACCGATTGTTAATTATCGAAACTTTGGATTATGGATACGCAAATACGACCCCTAGTGATATATATATAATAATAACAATATAATGATAATATAAATTAATTATGGAAGTACGCGCTTCGAAAACTATCAAAACGATAAAAAACGGAGAAGTCCAACGCGTCAGGATAGCTATCCGGACGGATGGACCATCCGCACGGATGGGCCATCCGCACGGATGGGCCATCCGCACGGATGGGCTATCCGGGCCAAAACCTTTTTCCTCTCCTCTGTTGCCTATAAATACCATGTCACATCACTTGAACAGTGATGTGACAGCTCCTATTCAACCAAACACGCTCCAAGACCCTTTTCTCTCGATTTCCTCGCGATTCCGGTAAGATTTCAACCTAAAACTTGTACTTCTACAATCTACACTCGATTCTGCATCATTCTATCTTTCACAACTCAAATTCTAACCGTGAAATCCGCGGATTTGAGGCGTTTTGAGGTGATGTCACCAAGAGTTCTTATGAACTTCAAGTTGGGGTCTCATTTCACTATAAACGACTCAGATCTGGGTGATTTCCACATGTTTTAATGACAATTCTCACCTAAATCTGTGCGATTTCGGGTTAACCATGAAGGACCATCACGAACGGCCAGATCTGATGGAACGGGGTGATTCCCGGCTGTTAGAACGAGTCGGAACTGACGGAACTTCAAGTGTTAGTGCGAAATTACACTACCCTAGTAAGAACGAACGTATTCCTTCCGTTAAACACTCGGAAACAGTGTTCCGAGTGCGACACAGACATGGCAATCCGCACGGATGACATGTCAGCCCGCACGGATGGCACATGTCCGCACGGATGACTTGTCACCCGCACGGATGACATGTCACCCGCACGCATCACCCATCCGCGCGCACAAGCAAAGTCAGTCCGCACGGATGGCACATGTCCACACGGATGACTTGTCACCCGCACGGATGACATGTCGCCCGCACGCACCACTCATCCACGCGCACAAGCAAAGTCAGTCCGCACGCATCACCTTCATCCGCACATACCACCTTCATCCGCACGGATCATCTGTATCCGGACGGATAACATGCCATCCGGACGGATGACTTGTCATCCGGACGGATAACATGTCTAACCGCACGGATGAGGACCATTCAACCAAATGAGTAACTTTTCAAGGTAATCTCGCTTAACCGTACATCGTTTACTCTATTTTCTTCAAGGATCAATACAGACATACTCGCAACCGACTCAATCAAGTTGTAATCTCGCTAATTACGCACTGTGAGTATACTTGACCCCTTTTTAATCGAAATTTTGGGTGTAACATACGTTTCTAACAAATCGGACTTATCAAGCGAAATATTCAAACAATCGAATTTATCACTTGCGAATAACTGTTATGCATAGATATACGTGATGCTAGTTGCATATGTGCTAGGGCTTATACTCGCGACGTCCCACCACGACTAGTATAGTACTATTGCGCCCGACGGGGTCTAGTTATGCCATCGTACATTCGAGCATCGAGGACTTAGTTGGTAGTATCAGTTTTGTGAGTATATATGTCGTGTATTACGTTTATGCATGTGGAAATTCACAGCACTTTTAATCTATTATGCTATACTTATCAAACCTGTATACTCGCCAATACTTTTGTATTGACAAATATTTTAACGTATGTTGCAGGTTAGATCGCAGACTATATCAAATCAAGCTAGGAAGTCTAGAAACTCAACTAAAATCTAGGTTGTCGGATTTGTATTGTTCGAGAGGGCAAGAAATCTATGATAACTTACGTGATAGTATTATTTGTTAGTATGGGATAACGAATGTATTAAATATTATCGCAATATAGTTGTTATGGATTCTCTTGAGCAATCTGATTCGCCTAGTGCCGCGCCCCGATGATTCCGCCATCGGTTGGGGTGTGACAGATTGGTATCAGAGCCATAACTATAGGGAATTAGGTCAGACTCGACCTAGTCCGGGTCGACGTCTTAGAAATTGACCTAGTCTATAGTCTAAGTACCAACAGGCCGACTCATACAAACCCGGTGGGGTTTGTATTGGGCTTACTTGATACTGTCGATCGAAATTGCTAGAAGATACAACTTTGTGTGAACCCCGCGTACTACAACTTCACACGAAGAAGCCTTTCCTAAGGCTGAAATACTACTTAGCCTTTCCTAAGGCCGACACAATACACACGTTTTCGAAAATACTCGCATAACGAAACCGAGCGATCCAGTCGAGATCAGGTGTGAAAACCAAGAACTCTCGATAGGATTGCTCACTCAGCGCATTTTTCTAGCATGAGAACTCTTCATCGAGTTAGGAGTGACATCCACATCTCGACAAAGGTCTCCATTTCTAAATCTAGTGGAACTCACGAATTTATTCGAAGAGCATAGCCACAATTAGGAACGAAACTGTTAAGCCAGGGGTGAAACCCGTACCTTAATAAGTCGTCCCATTCTCTATAACTGGTTTTCAAAAGCTCTCACCAAGGACTCGACTATCACGATAACTCGAGCCACGCGATGACTAAGAAGACGAATGCCATGAGCTGCATCCCAGTGGAAGCATGAAGTTCTCTAGGTCAACGCGCATGCTCGAACTTGTTAGATATAGTTGGGTTACCTTGGGTAGTCGACGCCTAAAAACACCCAAGGCACTCTATCATACGACCCGCCAATTTTACAATGATTGGAACTTATTTACGTTTTGAAACTTTACGCTTTATCGATTTCTTGATTTAACGATTTTCACTCCTTACTTTATAAACACACAATTCGCACAGCCATCGCAATCTAAAACGAAATCCGAATGTTCGCAACAAAACTAATGCATAATCTATCGCATTCGCTCTCGTTTTCTCACTTCAACGTGACCTCGCTTATTCTAAATCGACCTGTATGTGTATGAATACAAATCTCAGTTATATAAATACATATATATATATACGTATAAACAACAAGTCATTGTGTGAGAACTTAGGGATTTCGTGTTTCCTATGTGGCTCCTATGTGATTCATATTACTATACTATCGCACCAAGTTTTGAACGCGCTCAATTGTAACGCAAAACTCAAAAAAATCATTATGATCGAATCTCACTCCAAGTCTCCTCCTGTCTAGATGCCTTCCAGCAACTCTACCTCGAGACGAGTAGCTAAGAGGAAAGCCAAACGAAGCGCCGAGAAGAGGATTGCTTCACTTGTGATTAAGGAAGTGAGTAAGCTTAGTTCTCAAATTGCCGCTCGAGTGCACTCTCTCAGCCACCCTCGGGCTTCGGAAGACGTTAAGACAGGAGAGCCGCAATCTACTTTTCTCTACAAGCACTTCAAAGCCTGTGACCCGATGGAATTCACGGGTGAAGGAGGTGCGACTCAACTACTCCAGTGGTTCGATTCTATCGAAGTTACCCTTCGTCAAAGCGGGTGTCCCGATAGTCTCCGTACTACTTGCGCCACCGGAGTATTTCAATCGCGAGCACTCGACTGGTGGACCGCCGAACGTAACAAACGTGGGATCTCCGCAGCTTACGCTCTCTCTTGGAATGAGCTGAAAGAGCTCATGGAGAAAGAGTACTGTCCCCCGCACGAGATTCAGAAACTGGAAAACGAATTTTGGGAAATCAAGCAAACCGAAGGTGACAATGCTGGCTACACCGCAAGGTTCAAACAACTTAGCATAATCTGCCCAAGTCAAGTTAACACTCCGAGGAAGTCCATCGCGAAGTACATTCGTGACTTGCCTGAGTGTGTGGGTGATTTTGTCGAAGCTGCAAGGCCTGCTACCATCGAAGAAACCTACCGCTTAGCCACAGAAATCAACAACAAACGGCTCATGGAAGGATTATTCTCAAAGAATCCTGTCAGGCAAGCTCATCAAGCAATCGCCAGTAATCCTCCAGGCGAACATGTTGACGAATCTTCTGATGAATCTACTGACGAATCTTCTGATGGATCCACTAACGATTCTTCGGACGGATCTGCTGCCGATTCTTCTGACAAATCTGCCAATGGATCTTCCGACAAATCAGCCAAAGACTCCGCAAGCGAGTCTTCAGACGAATCCTCCAACGACGACATCTCTTCGCAAGACACCGACAAACCCAGCCGCAAGCGAAAGATTTCAAGCCCGAACTCATCAACAACCGAACTGCTGCAACCGAAACCTCTTCGAACAGTTCCGATGTTTCCAAAACGAGCCTACACTGGATTTCATCCTTAGTGTTACTCGTGTACCTATCATCATCCAGTTGGGGCTGACTGTCGCTTTTGCAATAACTGCAACAGTTACGGTCACTTCACCCGCAACTGCCGCTTCGAACCGTGAACTTGAGTACAACAACAACAGCTCCAGCAAAAGTCTTCAAGCATCAGACATCTAGCAAGCGTAGGATAAAGTTGTAATGATACAATTCTCGACGTTAATCTCTAAGTTTTGAACCTACTCTCTTATTCAAAGTTACCACTATATGTAACATTAACTCTCGTTTTCGTTTTCTCTTCCGCTCTCAAATCGTCGCACTTAGACTAGATTCACACACATACTATATACTATATACTATATACTACATCACGAAATAATGTGTTTTACCCTCACTGCACTTTTAGAGCGAAGTACGATAAACGTGCAAGGAACGATTAATCGCGGGTGCACACGGGATTACTTGGGTCAGTGCACGGAGATCGTAGTGAATTCTAAGGTGCCATAGCTTTTTGACAAAAGGTGACACCAAACCACGGGATGAAAGTAGTAGGGGTCGGGCAAGGTGTGCCTTATCATACTACCGAAGTTCCGTGAAGAAAGTGCCACGTGGAGTTGAACGTTATTAGACCTATTATACTATTGTGATTATTTTCAACACACTACACTCAATCGCAAGGCGTAACAAACCGTATCATCGCAAGACTTGTCGTAAGTCTGCAAACGCAATGCAATGCAATCGCCTCATCGATGGACTCTGGGGAGTCTACCTCGTAGGATAATTGCATCGACGCAAGACTGGTCGTAAGTCTGTTGCTACGAATCTCAATCAAGCAAATAAACGCTCACGATATTGTTGAGTGAGGACCTATTCTACCCTCCTCGATAGCCGTGATGCGTCATAACGAAACGTTAAGCTTATTCGAAACAAGAATCGAACTCGACTAATCGCAATCGCTTACCTTGTATATCTCGCAACCTATATCGCTTATCACGTGAGCCTATATCATTTGCTGTGTATCAATCTATCGCTATCACCTACCGTTACCTGTGATATTCGTGCTAAGATAGAACGCATGACCTCGCCTCACGAGAGGAAGCTCATATGGTTAAGGCAGGGTGTTTTAGCCATATCAACGATCTTTCGTGGAAACAGGCCATGTGGGGTCTGATGTTAGCTAAATTCTGTGGTGTTAATCAATCGAACTGAACCGCGTAAATCGAATCGCATACCTCCATCGTTTGCAACGCAACAACTACCGATTATTGTAATTCGTTTATCATCACCGTCATCACAAGTGTTTCGTGTTTATTCGTTTAATCACCCAATCGCTGATCGCCTATCGTGTATAATCTACCGCCTGCCGCTCGTATGGTATTAAGTACACATGACACCGCTTCACGAGGCAAGGCTAACCTGGTTAAGCATGGTGTTTCGCCATGTTAGAAAACCCCCGTGGAAACATGCCATGTGGGTGTAATGTGGAATCTAATCGAAAACGCGCTATTCGCTTCTCGCTTATCAACTCGCTGGATTAATCTATTCGGTCCTATCTTATGCTCGGTCCGACTTTCTACCGATTGGGCCGAGTAAACGCAATTCTATCCGAGTCATATCGGCACACCTGACACTGCCTCACGGAACGGAAGTAATATGGGCAAAGCATGGTGGATACGCCGCTGGTACTTCCTATATATAAGTGTTTTAAACATATTAACGAACTTCCGTGGGAAAGTGCCAAGTGGGGCATGATGCTAAATCCTCGTTTTCAAAAGGTTAAAACTGATTTTTATAAAACTTTTATTAAAACCATGGAACAAGTGAATTTCCTCACAATGTGGAGGTAACATCGAATCAGCTTAACTCCATGTTCAAAGGGAGCTTCATGAGTTCAATTTTTTCCTTGAAACCTTTTTCAAAGATCAAACAACAAGATTTTCTTGAGATATTGGTTCAACATCGAGTTCAACCGGAACCCATGCCATAGGAGAGTTTTTCGTAACCCTTGTTTCATCTTCGAATTCCTTAAAATGTTAGAGACTTAAACTTCCTTGCAACGTCGGTTAACATCGTCTCTGTTGACCGCACGTTAAGAGGAAAATTTTCAAAGATTCCCATCCTAAATTTCTTTTTAGTATCTAAAGCGAACGCTTCTTGTAACGTTGGTTAACGAACAACTCAGTTAACTCTACGTCATGAGAAACCTTTCAAATTACAATCGCATCGAACTAACGCACTCTACACAAGACAAGGTACTTTGGAATGCCAACTCGTGGGATTAATACTTTCGTCTTTACGTCGCCTTCTCGCTATCGCAGTCGATCTCTCTTATTCAAAACGTTCTCGCTGTCAACTTACGGTCAGATCACTCGCTGTATCGCTACTTGTACAAGATCAACACTTAGAAGTCTACCTATTGGATTAATTTCGGGACGAAATTTCCTAAAGTAGGGGAGACTGTAACAACCCGCACTTTTGTGCGTTGTTACTACTCGCTATACTCGTTACGCCTAGCACCGGAGATTCGGATCATAATGTAACTATATCGTATATATATCTATTCGAAGGATAATCGCATACTCGAAACGGAAACCGATTGTTAATTATCGAAACTTTGGATTATGGATACGCAAATACGACCCCTAGTGATATATATATATAATAATAACAATATAATGATAATATAAATTAATTATGGAAGTACGCGCTTCGAAAACTATCAAAACGATAAAAAACGGAGAAGTCCAACGCGTCAGGATAGCTATCCGGACGGATGGACCATTCGGACGGATGGGCATGCGCACGGATGGCCATCCGCACGCATGGGCCATCCGCACGCATGGGCCATCCGCACGGATGGGCTATCCGGGCCAAAACCTTTTTCCTCTCCTCTGTTGCCTATAAATACCATGTCACATCACTTGAACAGTGATGTGACAGCTCCTATTCAACCAAACACGCTCCAAGACCCTTTTCTCTCGATTTCCTCGCGATTCCGGTAAGATTTCAACCTAAAACTTGTACTTCTACAATCTACACTCGATTCTGCATCATTCTATCTTTCACAACTCAAATTCTAACCGTGAAATCCGCGGATTTGAGGCGTTTTGAGGTGATGTCACCAAGAGTTCTTATGAACTTCAAGTTGGGGTCTCATTTCACTATAAACGACTCAGATCCGGGTGATTTCCACATGTTTTAATGACAATTCTCACCTAAATATGTGCGATTTCGGGTTAACCATGAAGGACCATCACGAACGGCCAGATCTGATGGAACGGGGTGATTCCCGGCTGTTAGAACGAGTCGGAACTGACGGAACTTCAAGTGTTAGTGCAAAATTACACTACCCTAGTAAGAACGAACGTATTCCTTCCGTTAAACACTCGGAAACAGTGTTCCGAGTGCGACACAGACATGGCAATCCGCACGGATGACATGTCAGCCCGCACGGATGGCACATGTCCGCACGGATGACTTGTCACCCGCACGGATGACATGTCACCCGCACGCATCACCCATCCGCGCGCACAAGCAAAGTCATTCCGCACGGATGGCACATGTCCGCACGGATGACTTGTCACCCGCACGGATGACATGTCGCCCGCACGCACCACTCATCCACGCGCACAAGCAAAGTCAGTCCGCACGCATCACCTTCATCCGCACATACCACCTTCATCCGCACGGATCATCTGTATCCAGACGGATAACATGCCATCCGGACGGATGACTTGTCATCCGGACGGATAACATGTCTAACCGCACGGATGAGGACCATTCAACCAAATGAGTAACTTTTCAAGGTAATCTCGCTTAACCGTACATCGTTTACTCTATTTTCTTCAAGGATCAATACAGACATACTCGCAACCGACTCAATCAAGTTGTAATCTCGCTAATTACGCACTGTGAGTATACTTGACCCCTTTTTAATCGAAATTTTGGGTGTAACATACGTTTCTAACAAATCGGACTTATCAAGCGAAATATTCAAACAATCGAATTTATCACTTGCGAATAACTGTTATGCATAGATATACGTGATGCTAGTTGCATATGTGCTAGGGCTTATACTCGCGACGTCCCACCACGACTAGTATAGTACTATTGCGCCCGACGGGGTCTAGTTATGCCATCATACATTCGAGCATCGAGGACTTAGTTGGTAGTATCAGTTTTGTGAGTATATATGTCGTGTATTACGTTTATGCATGTGGAAATTCACAGCACTTTTAATCTATTATGCTATACTTATCAAACCTGTATACTCGCCAATACTTTTGTATTGACAAATATTTTAACGTATGTTGCAGGTTAGATCGCAGACTATATCAAATCAAGCTAGGAAGTCTAGAAACTCAACTAAAATCTAGGTTGTCGGATTTGTATTGTTCGAGAGGGCAAGAAATCTATGATAACTTACGTGATAGTATTATTTGTTAGTATGGGATAACGAATGTATTAAATATTATCGCAATATAGTTGTTATGGATTCTCTTGAGCAATCTGATTCGCCTAGTGCCGCGCCCCGATGATTCCGCCATCGGTTGGGGTGTGACATTAAAGGTTCAGGTTTTAATAATTTAGTTTTATTAATTTTAATTGATAATCAGTGATAATAAAACGTAAATGTCAAAATTACCCCTGTGGAAAAGGACAAAAGTTGAGGGTTTAATTAGGGGAATCTAGCATGATTTCACTTTTGGACCAAAATGACAATAAAAATGAAACCACAGGGACCCAGATACAAAAAGTTTGAGATTTGTGTAACGCCCTGCGTTTTGAATCTTTCATCCTTTGGCAAGTCTAGTCCCTGTAACATTTAACAATGCTTATTCGAGTCTTAAACCTATTAAACTATGTGAAACTTTGCTCGATGTGATACTTTGTGATACTTGACTCTTTTGATACTTTGAAACTTGAATCTTGAAGCTTGACACTTGTTAGGTTTGATACTTATTAAACAAGATACTTTGATACTTGATACTTTGATGGAACTAGAAACTTTGGTACATGAAAATTGATACTTATTGAACGAGAAACTTGGATTCTTTATTGAACAAGAGACTTGATGCTTGATACTTCGATACTTGATACTTTAATACTAGAAACTTATTAGACGTGAACCTAGCTTGAACGCAACTTGAAACACAGAAACTTTTGTGTTAACTATATAATTAGGCCATTGTACTGGTTACCCACAATCATACGCAACACAACGCTTAATCTAACTCACAAAACAAATCAAAGTCGGTAAACTAGCAAACAGGTCTCGGCTGTCCGAATGGACATCCGATCGGATGACCATCCGATCCCTCGCACTTACACTGCCTCACTTGTCACTGTCACCTATAAATACCACACTTGTGCTCTCATTTCACACTTTTTGCCTCTGTCATCCGACCACATGCACTCCCAAGTCTTTTCAAGCACTTTTCCGAGATTCATGGCCTTTATCATAAATATTCTTCTCGAATCTTTGTACAATCTTCATCAATCATCACTTCTACACATGATTCTTCATCAAAATCACACGAACACTTAAACTTTTCATGGAAACCAACTGTTTTTGGGCCTCTTGAAGGTGTTTTCCACTCAGTTGTTTGTACAACATGTTGTGGAGCATCATTGGCCTCAGATCTAACAGATTTTCACAGTTTTCAAACAAAATCTAAGGAAATAACAAACTTTTATACCAGATCCGATGGAATTTCTTATGTTTCCGCTTCAGATCTGATCAACATCATGTTTTACACTTGATTTTCGAACTTTCTTCAACTATTATACAAAACAGTAGCGGAATTGGTCTCAAACGGGCTATTGACTCATTCCTTAGTCAAAAACCGGTCTAAGAACTAGACTTCACCAGAAAACGGACAGTTTGACGAGTCCAAACATGAAACACACTGGAAACAGTTCGTTGGTTCGAGAAGGGGAGGATCCCAGCCAACTGACGAGCTGGGTTTGGTATGTTTCCGTTGTTTGACGCGTCGTTACATATCACAGGACCGTAGTTAGGGGAGTTCCCAGGCGACTGGCGGCCGCGAGCTTCGCACATTCGGTGGTATCGGTGTTTATCAATTTTGGCAGCGAAAATTTCATCAGGACCGTAGTTAGGAAATTTTTTTATCAGAGTTAAACACCATAATGTTTAAAATAAATAAATGGGATAAAACCCTAATCATGGAAAAGAATTCTCCTTTTTAATTAGGTAACTTTTATCTCCACTTTTCTAAGCCTTTAGTGCTTTCCAGCTGGCTTTTATGGGCTTCACATTAAGTTACCTGAAACACATGTTTAAAACATTTTATCAGCAAGAAATACTGGTGAGTGAATCCTAGTTCAATCAAAACAGGTTTTATTATTTTACAGTATTGAGAGCGATTACAATGTTTATATCTACACAATTACTCATTCAGTACTGTCAATCGATGACTGGTGGTCATATTACACATTGGCTATCTCGTTGTCCAATGGTAACGTGTTCCACATTTTGTATACAAAACCCCAACATAATGGCAGTAATTGAAGAATTACAAAGACTCAATCATTGCTAATCACATTGTAAAATATTTAAGGTTTTGTAAAAACAGTTTACAAAAGGTTTACAAAAGGAGATTACTCACATTGCTATTTTAGGTATTTCCTTTATGACTTCCCGGTTATAATCTATTAATTAAACAATGCACACGCGTTAGTATAATAACCCAATTTATATTAGTTATACCCTCCCCGGGACAGAACTCCAATAACTACGTCGGGCAGAACCTCGAAGCCGTTACGGAGCACTAGATCAATCGGGCAGCGTATCTAATACGTAACCGGGGTTATAATACTTACATCGAGGCAGAGCTTCACTTATTAGAAGGGGTATTATACCCGAGAATTATCTATACTATCAGAAATTTAGAGAGGAAATCGAATTGTGAGCGGTTTGGGCTGAATGCTCGAGCTCTCTATATATAGGGCTGATCAGGAGGTCTGTCGTGCCCCGCGACAGATGAGGAGGAGGCTTACGCGGCCCGCGAGGGCCCTAAAGGTGGCAACGAATTGGCTGAGTCATCGGTGGTTTCAACATGTGTCCAGCCACGTGGCACTATGTTGTGTCGCTGTCTGTTGCTCTGTCGCGCCCCGCGAAGGATGAAAGGAAGTCTGTCGCGCCCCGCGACAGACTGTTATTTCTTGTTTTTCTTGGTTTTTGCAATTACAAAGGTATCTCGGGTCCGTTTCTTATGTACGGAATGTATTTGGGAGTGCTTAGGGTCACGTTAAGTGTTTTAGGGGAACTGTTACCTTTGTAATAGTAACTGAAGGAAGTACGTGGCTTTGATTTGTTAGATTTGTTGTCATCTCTATTTGCCTACCTATGTTTAGCTATCTTCGGACATGTACATATATAAGTGTATCTTAAGAATGTTTAGGAGAGTTGTTATATCCTCCACACCTTGTTTTAAATCTCGTCCTCGAGATTCGAGCTACTATATTTCCTTGGAGTTATATCAAGTCTTAGTAAAAATAGTGTCAAAGTGTCTTTGGAAGTTCCGAACACTAGTCAGTTGGGCAGAATTTGTAGAAAAGCAACTAGCGAGATTGCAAGGAACAATAGACAAGATAACTCAAGTTAAAGTAATACGAGATTATTAAAAGAGTTATGTATATAACAGGTGAAAATCTTTTAAGTGGGAGATAAGGTTTTGTTAAAAGAATAACCAGCTTCGTCAAAAGAGGAAAGTTAAGTTCGAAGTATGTTAGATTATTTATTAAAAGAATAGGACCTGTAGCTTATCAGCTACAACTGCCAGAGGAATTGACAGGAATGATGCAGACGAATTATTAGTGATATCTTTCTAAAAACATAGAAGAAAATGGGAAACTTAAATGTTTTACTTGATGTTAACTGAACGAGATGAAATGATACAATCATCAAGGTGACTGTAAACGATTTTTGGAACTAATAGGATTTAATGCTAGAAGGGAACTTACTTTGATCGTCAATTGAGGAAGACTCTGAATTAATAATCTTAATTTGAAAATAGTAGTATGAAAAATGATTTGTCAATTCTCATAACAGAAATTTGTGACATTGCTTTAAATGGCAGAGATACACCGGATAATACGATGGAATTTAGTGTATCATTGTCTTAATACATAATTGTATCAAGATTATTTGAATGATGAGTCAAACGAATGATGTATGAATTAATGTGATTAGGGTTTACTATTAGCATAGGCTACCAATTTATACAGACACCGCAGGGTATTTGTGGTGATTGAAAGAATTCAATGATTACAGTGACCGAATGAATTCACCCTTTTACTAAAAGTTTCAAGAGTTAACTGCCATTTTCGTCCCTGTGGTTTGGTCACTTTGGCCATTTCAGTCCATTTTTCAAAAATGCGCCATTTTCGTCCCCCACGTTCTGGAAAGGTGCCATTTCAGTCCAAAAATCATAACCCAGTTAAGTCAGTTTGTAAATAAGGACTGATTGTGTAAATTTGTAACATAAAGGACTGATTGTGTAAATTTGAAAAATGGACTGAAATGGCAGTTAACACCACCACCACTAGCCCTGCCACCACCACCACTCCGCTGCCACCACCACCACCACCGCCACCACCGCCACCACCGCCACTCCACAGCCACCACTCCGCTGCCACCACCACCACTCCGCTGCCACCACCACCACCGCCACCACCTCCACCACAGCCACCACCGCCACCCTGCTCATTTCTGCAACTCGCCGGAGTTCGGAGTTCATCGGAGAAGACGACCGGAGAAGACGAAGACGTCCCCGTAACCCGCAAGCTTTTCGTTTCGGTATACCGTTCTCGTTCCTTTGTTTTGCTCGTTTCCGAAAACAGATTCTAAGCACACTGTTCATCAGGTAATTAAGTAGCAAATTAAGATTCTTTTATTATTAATCATTATTGTTATTGCAGTTTTTATGATTAGATCTAACCCGAGTTTTCTTTTTTTGGGCAACAGCTGAGGTCGAGCAGGAACTTCTGTATTGATATTATATTACTGTGCATAATTCTGGGAATTGCAGCCTACTTATACAAGTAAAAGTTCTATCCCCTTGCATTTTTTATAAAAGTACATGTTCCAGTTAGTCACCATATTGGTGGGGTCCTTTTATGTTTTTCATGACGGATTCTCATAGCTAAAAAATTATTCTATTTCAATAATCGTTTTTGATACAAACAAATTGACTTTAATTTGACCTTTCTAACTTGCAGTGTTTTGAAGTGAGGATTTTGAACATAAGAAATCTGCCTATGGTTTGCTCTTGTGATGATTGACTTCTGGTGTGGTAGCTAGTTATGTATGTTCTTGCACTTACAACTTGAAGTTATGTTTATTACGCGACATATTTCTATCTTTTTTCTAATATAACTACATTTCATTGAGAATCTACCAACTACCAAGCACTATGAGTTAATAAAAACTTAGAATCTGTTTTCGGAAACGAGCAAAACAAAGGAACGAGAACGGTATACCGAAACGAAAAGCTTGCGGGTTACGGGGACGTCTTCGTCTTCTCCGGTCGTCTTCTCCGATGAACTCCGAACTCCGGCGAGTTGCAGAAATGAGCAGGGTGGCGGTGGTGGCTGTGGTGGCGGTGGTGGCTGTGGTGGCGGTGGTGGTGGTGGCAGCGGGGTGGTGGTGGTGGCAGCGGAGTGGTGGCTGTGGAGTGGCGGTGGTGGCGGTGGTGGCGGTGGTGGCAGCGGAGTGGTGGTGGTGGCAGGGCTAGTGGTGGTGGTGTTAACTGCCATTTCAGTCCATTTTTCAAATTTACACAATCAGTCCTTTATGTTACAAATTTACACAATCAGTCCTTATTTACAAACTGACTTAACTGGGTTATGATTTTTGGACTGAAATGGCACCTTTCCAGAACGTGGGGGACGAAAATGGCGCATTTTTGAAAAATGGACTGAAATGGCCAAAGTGACCAAACCACAGGGACGAAAATGGCAGTTAACTCAAGTTTCAATAAAGTGAATCTGGATATTCAAAAGATAGGAGGTCCAAGTGAAAGAAGAAATGAATATTGCAGGATCAAAGATGAAAGAAATGTTAGAGGTACGTTGGAATAGGAATTTAGGTATTTATCTTAACATAAAATTGTATTAAGACTGGTTTAGGACAATGAATCAATAAATAGATGAATTTCGTACCTCAGGTGTGAAAATGAAAGGAGTCCAAGTTTCAAAGAAATTGTCACCGCAAGGTGTCGTGTTTTAACAAATGATACATCGAAATTGAAGACTTTAAACAAGTTTACTATGATTCAAATAATAAGATTACCTCGAATGTGATGACCTCAATTCATCATATGGGACTTTGAATTGAATGTATATTGTGAACAAGTTCAAATAATTGACCTTGGTTTGGACATATTTCAACAATGGGTATATGTATTGATAAGAAATGGTTCTAATGAAAATCTGGTAAGTAACTTTTGAAAAGAACAGGAGTTTTCCAATAAATCTGTTGACTTGATATCAAAAGTCAGCATTGTGTAATCATATAGATTATCAGAGTGAGTATAACGAAATATTTTATTTGAACTTGCAAATAATTGATCTTTTGGAAGTAACATCACATGCATAGCAAGCAATGCACGAGCAACATATGAATTAGTCAAAAGATGAGACAAATGAGTGCTGGCTTTATGAAAGAGAAATAAAGACCTTTATTATAAGACTTTGATCGGAATCAAAAGTTAACATAATACTTTAGTACAGGCAAAACGTAAGGGTGCTTATTTTAAAAGTTACTGTAGTTTCTGGTGTTTATGCGTTCTCCTTAGCTTCATCTGGGTTTCTATCCTTGTTGTCAGGTGCCTTAGATAGTTTCGGGCAGTAGAGACGGAAGTGGCTTGGGTCTCCGCATTTATAACATACATTGGTTTTCCTTCTCCTTCTACATTCTTCCTCTTTATGCCCAGCCTTTTTGCAGTAGTTACAACGGAATGTCTTCTTAGAATGGCGTTTTCTTGCGTGTTTTTTGTTGTTGTAGGTGGGCTGTGTGGTTTCTGGTTCCATTCTTTTGTTCTTGGAGGATTTGTTAGAATAGAATTCCTTATAGGAGTAACCATAGGTTGTGGTTTTCTTTTGTTTGGAAGATGGAGTTTTGATACGAATATCATGACCTTTATTAGAGCTAGGTTTGGAGTGATGGGTATGCTTATAGCATATAGTAGGATTCTCGTGTATAGGCAAAGAAATTTTAATAGCTTCAATGATCGATGGTATAGCATTCGATATTCCTTGAGCTATTATATTTTCTATTGTATTTTTATCCAAAGTATTTTCGTTACTAGCTTGAATTTCCTGATCACATGCTATTTCCTTTGACCATCTGAATTACAAACATGTTCAGATATAATTATCACAGAACTCAACAATTATACATATTTTGTTGTTCATATCATGTTTAGCACAAATATAGTCATACCTATCAGTGTTACGCATGTTCATACATTCACATTATATTTTAACCGTTCCTTTCACTATATATTTTATCAAAATTTAAGGAAAGTGTATATATTATATTATGTGCCGTTTTTCTCTTTGTTGTAGTAACTTTTCTTCTATATGGTTTATATTCAACTATATTTTCAGGGCTCATAGTTGGACAAGAATTTAGAAAATAAAGGTAAGGGCTTTATATGAAATTCTGAGATTCTCCGTCATTGACCTACTATTGTTTTTCAAGAAGTGGTGCTAGTACAGACATTCTTAAGGTAACTTTTGAATTAAAGCTGGGTATCAAAAATAGATTTGTTTCCTCTGTTATATAAAAGCTTGTCTTTCTACAAAAGATATTTGATTATTATGCATATCATCCAAAAATTGGTGTATTGCATATATATACATATAAATATAAAGTTTTAAAATTTCATGTAATATATAATATCAATTCATAAGAATCCAATTACAT
Source organism: Helianthus tuberosus (assembly GCA_030545235.1). Taxonomy (NCBI): domain Eukaryota; kingdom Viridiplantae; phylum Streptophyta; class Magnoliopsida; order Asterales; family Asteraceae; genus Helianthus; species Helianthus tuberosus. The sequence goes on along the minus strand of CM060352.1, from coordinate 194,348,518 downwards.
AACTGTTTATTCACCTACTTTTGTTTATTCCTTTATATTAACAAAATAATTTTCTATTAAATTTATTGAACATAATATTTTGGAATAAAGATGCAATTTATCAAAATGAATAAATTTAATAAGGGAATAATTTTTCTGGATTCTTTTAGAACAATTTAACCTTTAACCGACAGGTTGACTCGTTTTTGGTTATAACGTATTTAGGACTTGATTCAATTTTTTTTCATCTATTATATTTATTTATTAAAGAATCATAATAGATAATACAAAGTCTAGCGTTTCTAAATTCGATCATTAATATATTAAATAATGGAGTATTATTCTTGTATCAAAATATATATACGTATGAATCTAATTATCATTTAAGAAATAAATTAAGCTTATCAAATGATAAAAATTGTTTCCTTTTAAGATATGCGTACATATATTTTAAATCATATGGTTATATCGTACTAAATGTTTTTGTACATATTTTTATTTTATGGATGAAATATCATTTATAATATTGATACAAATCATATATAATATATATATATATATATAGAGAGAGAGAGAGAGAGAAAGTATAATGTACTTCACGCCTTAACGTACATTAACGTACTTCACGAAATATATAACATGCGTAATTATTTTTTTGACCAAAATAACGTGCGTGATTTTGGATCCCATGCGTGATTATGTGGTCCCATGCGTGATTATATGTTCCATGCGTGATTATACCCCTGATCCAACGGTTACCATTGTCTTCTACGTGAAGTATGATAAGCCGTGAAGTATGTTAACCTTTCTCTCTCTCTCTCTCTCTATATATATATATATATATATATATATATATATGACTTAAGCATGATTTAAGAAATAAGTTTAAGCTATTTCCTGTTGATATATAGGTATTGTGTATTAAAATTATTTAATTACACAATACTAGGTTGTTGTACACGTTCTTGTTTCATAGTTATAGTTTTGTAAAATATTTTATATCTTCCATTGTATATGTATTTTAGAATCGTCAAACTATGAATTATGAACTATAATAATTCTTGTTCATTAGATTATGTTTTATAAAACTCTTTTTAACATAACTTTATTCAAGAGTCAAAAATTCTATTTTGTTATTGAAAATATTTTACTCTTCCAAAGTTATTTTTAATTTAAAACAGAATTTAATAATATTTTAGTTTAGTGTATTACACCGATGATAAATAATAACAGTATATATTAAAGACTTTTCTTAGAGAGCGTTTGTGTAAAAAAATTTATAACATATTAAGTATCATTAATATTGATTATACATATAATTCCTGAATATTACGTAACTTATCAACTTTTGATGAATAATCTATATATTTGATATTTAATAATATGATAAGAAGTACTAAAGAATTATTAAAGTGATCATATTTAAATAATGCTGAAACGTTATATTTTAAAAAAATTAGTATAATTATATGTTTTATCAAAACCTTGACAAATACATATTTTTAAATCGGGTAAAACTTTTGGATTATATTATAAAATACACTACTAGTATCGAATAATATTTTATATCATGATATTTCAGTGATACCATACTTACGGGTGTTATCTTATATTAATATTAAGATATATTAATATCGTAATATTAGCATAATGTTGTAAAATCCATACTAGATTATCCTCATACAAATATATGATATATATAATATATCATAAAATTTAGAATAAATTACAAGTTTTGTCCTTTATATTTACATCAAATTGCAGGCGCTGTCCTTTAGCGCAAAAGTTGACAGACGGTGTCCTTTATGTTGCCAAATCTTGCAAGTTTTGTCCTTTAGGCCAAACCCAGTTAGATTTTTTAGTTAAATCTAGTCATGTGCAAGGCACATGAGGGCGCTATTGTAATTTCAGCATTCAAGGGGTTATTGTGTAAGATAAATTATATCAAGGGGCTATTATGTAAAAATAAAACAAAATAATTTAAGATATTATTTTTATAACCATATATATATATATATATATATATAGGGAGGGGCTCATGCGAGAACCACCCTTATTGTGAGAACCTTGAGAACCAATGTGAACACAACCTAAAATAGCTAAAAAAAACTAACCCCCACCCCCCAAAAACCTAAACCCCCCACCCCCCCCCCCCCCAAAAAACCTAAACCCCCCTCCCCCACCCCCCCCCCCCCCCAAGCTAAAATGCTAAAAACTAAACCCCCAAAAAACCTAAAAAAAATCTAAAAAAAATCTAAATTTTTTTTTTGATTTTTTTAATATTTTTTAGGTTAAAATCGCTACTTTTCGAAGCAAAAAAAAAAAAAACATTTTTTTTTTAAAAAAAAAATTAAATTTTTTTTTTTGCTTCGAAAAGTAGCGATTTTAACCTAAAAATATTAAAAAAATCAAAAAAAAAAATTGTGTGATTTTTAGCTATTTTTAGGCATTTTTTGTTGTGTTCACATTGGTTCTCGCGGTTCTCACAATAAGAGGTGGTTCTCGCATGATCTTTTCCCTATATATATATATATATATATATATATATATCTATATATTTCTGAAATTAGGAACCACTTATCACCACCATCCTCCACCACCACCACCACCACCCTTCACCGCCACCACTACCACCTTTCATCATCTACAAGCACCACCCTTCACCGTGTTTATCTGTGATTCGAGCCATAGCATTTAGCTTTTGGAGCCAACCCTTTTTCACTTTCTTCGTTTTATCTACCAAACTAACGGTTTCACCTTCTTTTCTCGATGACTGCCGAGAAGATGAACCAAAATTAGGCTTACTCAAGTCTTCATTGTCTTCATCAGATTCATCCTTATATACAGTTGTGACTCTAAGATGATCTTTCACAGATGTAGAAGATACCAACTCCATCGATTTACTCGACCAATCAATTAACGACTGATTCCTAAACAAAAACTCATCTTGAGATCAACACTGTCCAAATTCCCAACCCAATAACCATACCCGAAGCAGAACAATCCTCTGGAGAACAATCGGAATCCGAGTCAGACATTAAACCGAACACCTCACGGGCGTCGAAAAACTCATCTTCTTCATCCTCACTGCAACTACCCATCTTCAATTCTTATTCCCTCACCTTGTCAAAACCTAACCCCCAATAATAATAATAATAAGCAAACAATACATAATTCAGTACATAAAGATTGAATCTTTCTCTATACATTAATCACCCAAAATTCCAAACATGGTCTCTGTAAACACGAACTGAACCACCATCACCTCCCACCTCCCCACAACCTTCATTATCACCACTCACCCCACCCACTGCAGGACTGAACCACCATCACCTCCCTGTTCCCAGTTACAGATGAGGAAGGGACATTATCAATAGCCGCTCCATTTCCATGCGAGGAAGGTGGGGGATTAGGGTTCGCAGAGGTAACATGGCGGCTGGGGATGACCAAGGGGGGAAATTGAGATGAATTAGTCAGGTGTGAAGGATCTAGAGGTTTAGATGGTGGGAGAATTCCACCAAATGATGGCTTCATTGGATGAATTTGAGAGGAAAAAGGCATATTTGGGATCTCCTGTGTTTCAGATGATGAGTTTAGAGAACAGAGAGAGATGAGTTTACAGAGAGAGAGAGGGGGGTTAAAGGTTTTTATTTTTTTATATTTTATACAAAAGTCCCTTAGTTATAATTTATTTACTCAATAGTCTCTGGTAATATAAAATGACAAGAACACCCTCATGTGCCTTGCACATGACTAGATTTAACTAAAAAATATAAAAAGGTTTAGCTTAAAGGACAAAACTTGCAAGATTTGGCAACATAAAGGACACCGCCTGTCAACTTTTTGGCTAAAGGACAACGCCTGAAATTTGATGTAAAGATAAAGGACAAAACTTGTAATTTAGTCTAAAATTTAATAAGACATAATATTATTAATATCTTAATTATATATAAGTAATATTAAGCATATCATAACTGTAAAATACCAATATGGGTAACACATATTAGGAATTCACAATTTGTTGAATGACATAAAAAAAATCATACTAAACATATTAAGATTTCATGTTCACAGGATAACACATAAGATACTAATTTCCTAATGCAAATGTTTAAAGTTTGGGTATTGGAAGAACACCTAAAGCGCTTAAATCAGTGGCATAGCTCTGATACCACCTTCTGTCACAGCCCCCGACCCCTTGCCCCATGAGGCGGGTGGCCGCGAACTTCGCACATTTGGTGGTATCGGTGTTTATCAATTTTGGTAGTGGAAATTTCATCAGGACCGTAATTAGGAAATATTTTTATCGGAGTTTAACACCATAATGTTAAAAATAAATAAATGGGATAAAACCCTAATCATGGAAAACAATTCTCCTTTTTAATTAGGTAACTTTTATAGCCACTTTTCTAAGCCTTCAGTGCTTTTCAACTGGCTTTTATGGGCTTCACAATAAGTTATCTCAAACACGTGTTAAAAAAAAATTTATCAGCAAGAAATACTGGTGAGTGAATCCCAGTTCAATCAAAATAGGTTTTATTATTTTACAGTATTGAGAGCGATTACAATGTTTATATCTACACAATTACTCATTCAGTACTGTCAATCGATGTCTGGTGTGTCATATTACACATTGGCTATCTCGTTGTCCAACAGTAACGTGTTCCACATTTTGTATACAAAACCCCAACATACCGGCAGTAATTGAAGAATTACAAAGACTCAATCACTGCTAATCACATTGTAAAATATTTAAGGTTTTGTAAAAACAGTTTACAAAAGGTTTACAAAAGGAGATTACTCACATTGCTATTTTAGGTATTTCCTTTATGACTTCCCGGTTATAATCTATTAATTAAAAATGCACACGCGTTAGTATAATAACCCAATTTATATTAGTTATACCCTCCCCGAGACAGAACTCCAACAACTACGTCGGGCAGAACCTCGACAGTCGTTACGGAGCACTAGATCAATCGGGCAGCGTATCTAATACGTAACCTGGGTTATAATACTTACATCGAGGGAGAGCTACACTTATTAGGGGGGTATTATACCCAATAATTATCTATACTATCAGAATTTTAGAGAGGAAATCGAATTGTGAGCGGTTTGGACTGAATGCTCGAGCTCTCTATATAGGGCTGATCAGGAGGTCTGTCGCGCCCCGCGACAGATGAGGAGGAGGCTTACTGATGTGTGCAAAATGCAACATATAAATTACATCAAATGAGGCATAAAACTAACCCTTTTTTAGTACTAATGTTGGAAAAAGTGTGCTTTTGTCTTCCTTTTGTATTTTCAGGGTTAAATGAGCTTAAATGAACAAAAGAAGCAAAAATGTAGCCAAATCTAACAATAATACAAGAAAAGGAATAAACGTGACATGCCCGACCCCTCGAGAGCATCTTCCCAAGCAAAAACAAGACATCAGAAGGCTGAACACGCCCCGTGCTCAATGAACACGGGGGCGTGCCCAAGTGTCTGCAGAAAAGACAAAGCTGTAGAAGCTTCTATTTCCCAACATGGGGGCGTGGCCAGCGGACACGGGGCTGTGGTCAACGCTAAGATTCGCAGAATCTAGGCAAATCTTGATAGTACATATACGCTTCTGCACACTGGGTCGTGCCCAGCGGACACGGGGGTGTGGTCAACTAATGCAGACAAACTGCAATTAATGAAGAAAGAGAAGATGGGTGGACACGAGGCCGTGCCCAATGGACACGGGGCCGTGTCCGAGCTTCTGTGCAGGCTATAAATAGGGGTGCTTGGCTCACTTGCAAATCATCCCTTGGCAAACCACCTCTCTCACACTTCACCCACCCACCACCACCATCACAACCCACATCCACCACCATCATCCATCATCCATCATAGAGTGTGTGTAGTAGTCTCGGGATCCAAGATTGATCGTAAGAGTTCTTGACAATCAAAGGCCATGTTTGCCTAAGTCTCTTACATCACTTGGTGAAGACAAGCATTTAGTGTAATACTTTGTATTTTTAATCTTTTCGCACTTTTTATTTGGTTTTGTATTAATGACTTTAATAACTAGTTTCTTATGTTGAAGGTGAAACTTCCTTATCATTTGTCCGTGGTGTCTTGGCGTTATTTTACTGTCTATATAAAATAAAAGATTTACACCTTTCATATCTCCACGGTCTATATGGAGATATGTTGGCTACCTGGTCGGGGGTTAAGGGAATGGTTTGGTAAGCGACTTTCCTTGTTCAGTGTATAGATCCTGCAAGGACCTGGGTCAAGTTTAGTAGGACCTCCTTCAATACCCACTGGTATTGGATGGCGGGGGTCCGAACTCCTTGATCCCCTCATATGTAAACTACTATTAATACATTAAGTCAGCTACATAGGATTGTATCCCTGCTGACTCAAACTACTTAGCCGACGGTAATGTCACCTTCAAAAGAGGGGCATACCACATTATGCATTAATAACTTAATTAATTATCTTTCAATAATCCAACCCTTTAGGATTGTATCCTTGCTGACTAAAACTACTGGGTTGAGGGTAACGTCACCTTCAAAAGAGGGGCCTACTACTATAACTAAGATAATCTCTTAAAAAGTGCAAAAGTGCGGAAATAATCAAAGGTTACACTAAAGGCGAGTCGGATCCAAGTGATTCATCTTGTCTATCTGTTTTTATTTTTATTTTTATTTTTCAGCATTTTTAGTTAGTTTTATTTTCTTGTTTAAAAAAACCTTTTTCTAAATTTTGATTTGATTAGACGTTGAGGATAAACCGGTACTAAAAGCTCTTGTGTCCTTGGACGACCTCGGTATCTTACCAACAATATACTACGCTCACGATGGGTGCACTTGCCCATATGTGTGTCTAGTGTTAGCAAATATCGTGTTTTATAAATTTAAAACTTGACTAAAGTGTTAAAAATGGCTTAAAATATACATAAATATATATACACACCGACACACATAAAGTTTTTTTGGCGCCGTAGCCGGGGACACAATGATTTTAAGAAAGTTAGGAATCAACGGCCTAATCGTTTTTCTTAGTTTTTCTATTTTTTTAGGATTTTTCTTAAATTTTCAGCTTCTGCAGAACTCAGCCCGGGCCGTGCCTGCTGAACACACCCTGTGCCAAATCTTTGGTACTGGAAATCTTGTTTTAAGTTAGACAGTAGCTGAACATGGGGCCGTGCCCAATCAACACGCCCCGTGCCCAAGTATCAGGTACTGAAAACAGAACCGTAATATACCGACGGTTGGTAATTTCTGACACAACCATGAGTGATACTGATAATTTTTACTTCCGGTCCTCTTATGGTACGTGGTGTCAAATACATGGTGGCAATCATGAAGATTTAAAATGCTATTTTTTAAATTACAAGCTCCACTATATAGACCCATTGTTTTCCTGTAGCCTTAAGAGGGGCGAAAGTAAAAATAATCCCTATCTCTCTCTCAATTGCTCTCAATCGACCCTTCTAGGAGAAATGCTTCTTGATGAATTATTTCAAATGGAAGATCTAATTCTTAATTGGGTAAAAGAACTTGAGATGGATATCATTAATTCACCTCAAGACAATACCCAAGAAGAATTATTGAGATCGCATTCGACTAAAAACAACTTCGTTGTTCCCGATATCACCTTTAACTCTTACGAAGACTTGAGCGATAGTCGTCCCTGTGTCGATTGTGCCGTGAAGGACTCCCCATCGACCTCCTTCGATGCATACATAGACCTGAGTGATTCAGCATACACCTTCTTTAACGAGAGCCCGGGAAAAGGTTGGACTTGTCCACCTACATTTAGCATAGGAATCACCCTTACCGATAATCTCTTGCGTTCTCCTCTAAATCTAGAGCAATTAAGGTATCTCAGGCACTTCGGTGTTGTTCCGTCTAGTAAGAAACTACCCGATCTGGATAAATTCCTTAAAAATAGACGAAACTTCATAAACAGCCTCTAGGCACGGGGCCGTGTCCAGGTCAGCACTCCCCCGTGTCCACCAAAAGATTCCCGTCTAACTTTTGGTCAGAATACGGACAAAATGTGTCAGGATCTTGTCTGCACACGGGGCCGTGTCCAGCCGACACGGGGCCGTGTGCAGCGTGCTGTCGTTTTCTATAAATGCAGCCAAGATTCCTGCACATTTGGACCACTCCAAACACAAAGATCTGGTGGATCTTCACACATACCATCCTAGGTATATTCTAAAGAAGGTTCTCAACAACCATCTTGTCTTTTCTACTTTTGTCCATTGCCTTCTTCTTCAATTTTCCCCAACACCTCCATTAGAGCTTGAAATCACCATGGTTCCAAGCTTCATTGTGATGTTTGTTAGGTTTTTATTCAAGGAATCTTGTTAAAAATAAGTTCTACAACATTGTTTTAAATTATTTCTGCTTAAAAATGCTTTAAAAATCAGAAAAATAATTTGAAACTCCAAGATTCCTTGTTCCAAAAATCTGCAGACAGGTGAACACGGGGCCGTGCTTAATGAGCACGAGGCCGTGTCCGAGGTACTGGTCCAATAAAATTGAACTCTTTTCGGTCTGTTTTCTCATAATGGCGAGCAGAACTAGCGGAACATCTTCATCGCACTCCAGGAACAACCGACAAGGGAGAAGGTCATCAACGGTAGAAGATTCTCTTGTAAACTACGTTTACGTTTTAAAAGAGGCCATTGATGAGATGATGGGAGTAGAAGAAGCATTGGTCGACCGTATCAATCACTTAACGGTGGGACTAGAAGGATGTCTTCGAGAGGTCAACATTTTGCACCAAAGGTTGAACATTCTCGCTTCTCCTCCTGTGGTACCAATCATCACCCAAAGGGCATGGAATGTGGTACCGGAAGTCATCATACCGACCGAGTGGTACACCATACACACGGAGCCCCCTCGAGATATATTACAAGGGGTTCCGGTTGGTGTCACTTCCCCTCCACAAGATGTTGAGGAAAATGAGCCCGCCTTCTTCCTCCCAAGAGAGATAGAAGAATGACTTTAACAACGTCTAGGGAACACCTCTGGGTTCGGAGTTCTACGAAGCCTTTAAATACCGGAAAACTATTTCCGGAATTTTGATTGTAAAAGTAGAGCTCCTTAGGATGATTTTATGTATCATTTGACCTATTTTAGGACTTTTAGTTTTTATTTTTCTGCTTTGTTTTTAATTTTCTAGGACCCTATGTAATGTGTTATTTTTAATAAAATGACGGTTTTAAAAATTGTTTGGTGTTTGGATGATGTTGTAATGGGTAAAACACACTCGGGATGGTGAAGGATACTAAGGGAAACTGGAACCAACACCCCATGCACAAAAACAGAGCCTCCCGACAATTTTTCTTCATTACAGCGAGTTTGGCACGGGCCGTGCCCAGCCAACACGGCCCCGTGCTGAAAGGTCTGCAGAAAAACTCCCAGTTCAGGTAACTGGACAACACGCCCCCGTGCCCAGGCTTCTGTTACTTTCTGATAATTTTTGTTACTGGCAACCTGAACACGGGGCCGTGCCCGGACACCACGGGCCCATGTCCAGATGCCCAGTAACATAAAATATTGTTTTTAACACACTTTTACACATTCAATCAACCTAAAAACTTATTTTTGGGACACATTGAGGACAATGTGTAATTTAAGTATGGGGGATGCTAAAACCTTGAATTTTGCAAGTCCTAATTACAAGCCTTACACAAAACTCTATTGGAACTGCTAAACACCCCAAATTTTTTCAAAAATTTTTTTCATTCTTTTTACTTGTCTTGGTTTAATTCGGGAATTACAAGTTCTAAAAAAGGTTATATTTTTATAAATTTACAACCGATAGCGTCGTGATAAAAAGAACCAACATAAGAAAATTATGAAACGGCATGACAAATCTGGTTAAAATTTGATTATATATACTTGATCACATAAAAAACCAATTCCCACAAAAAGTGAGTTTTGAGCCTTTTGAGCATACAAATACACATCTTTAAAAACTAAATGCTCATTTTTCGTTTCTTGTGTGAATAGCCGCTTGGGTTCTTACAACTCTAGAACTTGCCATGACGATACACTCCCGGTCCTTACCAACTTAAACCCAAGTAAGTAAATGATGGAGGCATTAGGACTAACCTTTTTTCTTTCAACACCATTATTTTTCTTTGTTTTTTACCACCTACCCAAAATCCCCCTAGTTAACCCCTTTGAGCCTAAACCTTTTCATTTCTAAACCCAAAACAAACACCCTTTACCCACCAAAACCCTTTTTCATTTTAAACCCTTTATTTTAGTAACAAAGCTCGGTTTTCTTATGACTTCCTTATAAAAAAAAAATATTTTATAGTGAAGAAAAGAAAAATGAAGTTAGCAATAAACAAACAAGCTCATCAAAAGAAAGCTTGTTTGAAAAAATGCTTCATTAGAATAAAAAAGTCACAAAAACAAAATGTTTTACGAAAACCGACGCTTTTTACGCCTTTCGCCCTTTTCTACTAACCACTAACCCAAAACCACCCACCTTTAACCCAAGCCTAACCCTTCCCCAAAGTCCTCTTGATAATTACAAAGATTTATAGTTAAAAAGGAGGAGGATTGATTGCTTGGCAAGCATATGGTAGTAGTAAGTTCCATGCCGGTCCCGAGTGTTTCACAAAAATACATCTTCGGCCGAGTGTTGAGTGATCTCCCGTGAGGTATGTGAACTTGTATATAAATAGAATTTTAAAGAGGCATGTTATGCCCAAATAAGTAATTTCTCTTATGAAATGTTCTAAATAAATCATAACGAATAGAATTGTAAATAACATAAAAATAAAACCTAATAAAGAATCTTGGAATCCCGACACTCTATGACAAGCCCAAAACCTTCTCTTCTTCCCATTCCATTTGAGTGTGTAAGCCACAAAAAAAAAAGAGTTTTGCTTGAGGACAAGCAAAGATTCAAGTGTGGGGGGTATTTGATGTGTGCAAAATGCAACATATAAATTACATCAAATGAGGCATAAAACTAACCCTTTTTTAGTACTAATGTTATAAAAAGTGTGCTTTTGTCTTCCTTTTGTATTTTCAGGGTTAAATGAGCTTAAATGAACAAAAGAAGCAAAAATGCAGCCAAATTTAATAATAATACAAGAAAAGGAATAAACGTGGCATGCCCGACCCCTCGACAGCATCTTCCCAAGCAAAAACAAGACATCAGAAGGCTGAACACGCCCTGTGCTCAGTGAACACGGGGGCGTGCCCAAGTGTCTGCAAAAAAGACAAAGCTGTAGAAGCTTCTATTTCCCAACACGAGGGCGTGGCCAGTGGACACGTGGCCGTGGTCAACGCTAAGATTCGTAGAATCTAGGCAAATCTTGATAGTACAGATACGCTTCTGCACACGGGGTCGTGCCCAGCGGACACGGGGGCGTGTTCAACTAATGCAAAAAAATGCAATTAATGAAGAAAGAGAAGATGGGTGGACACGGGGCCGTGCCCAATGGACACGGGGCCGTGTCCGGGTTTCTGTGCAGGATATAAATAGGGGTGCTTGGCTCACTTGCAAATCATCCCTTGGCAAACCACCTCTCTCACACTTCACCCACCCACCACCACTATCACAACCCACATCCACCACCATCATCCATCATCCATCATCCATCATAGAGTGTGTGTAGTAGTCTCGGGATCCAAGATTGATCGTAAGAGTTCTTGACAATCAAATGCCATGTTTGCCCAAGTCTCTTACATCACTTGGTGAAGACAAGCATTTAGTGTAATACTTTTTATTTTTAATCTTTTCGCACTTTTTATTTGGTTATGTATTAATGACTTTAATAACTAGTTTCTTATGTTGATGGTGAAACTTCCTTATCATTTGTCCGTGGTGTCTTGGCGTTATTTTACTATCTATATAAAATAAAAGATTTACACCATTCATATATCCACGGTCTATATGGAGATATTTTGGCTACCTGGTCGAGGGTTAAGGGAATAGTGTGGTAAGCGTCTTGCCTTGTTCAATGTATAGATCCTGCAAGGACCTGGGTCAAGTTTAGTAGGACCTCCTTCAATACCCACTGGTATTGGATGGCGGGGATCCGAACTCCTTGATCCCCTCATATGTAAACTACTATTAATACATTAACCCGGCTACTTAGGATTGTATCCCTGTTGGCTCAAACTACTTAGCTGAGGGTAACGTCACCTTCAAAAGAGGGGCCTACCACATTATGCATTAATAACTTAATTAATTATCTTTCAATAATCCAACCCTTTAGGATTGTATCCTTACTGACTCAAACTACTGGGTTGAGGGTAACGTTACCTTCAAAAGAGGGGCCAACTACTATAACTAAGATAATCTCTTAAAAAGTGCAAAAGTGGGAAATAATCAAAGGTTACACTAAAGGCGAGTCGGATCCAAGTGATTCATCTTGTCTATCTGTTTTTATTTTTATTTTCAAGATTTTTAGTTAGTTTTATTTTCTTGTTTAAAAAAAACCTTTTTCTAAATTTTGATGTGATTAGACGTTGAGGATAAACCGGTACTAAAAGCTCTTGTGTCCTTGGACGACCTGGGTATCTTACCAACACTATACTACACTCACGATGGGTGCACTTGCCCATATGTGTGTTTAGTGTTAGTAAATATCGTGTTTTATAAATTTAAAACTTGACTAAAGTGGTAAAAAGGGCTTAAAATATACATAAATATATATACACACCGACACACATCACTTACGCGGCCCGCGAGGGCCCTAAAGGCGGCAATGAATTGGCTGGGTCATCGGTGGTTTCAACGTGTGTCCTGCCACGTGGCACTCTGTGGTGTCGCTGTCCGTTGCTCTGTCGCGCCCCGCGAAGGATGAAGGGAAGTCTGTCGCGCCCCGCGGTGGACTTTTATTTCTTGTTTTTCTTGGTTTTTGCAATTACAAAGGTATCTCGGGTCCGTTTCTTATGTACGGAATGTATTTGGGAGTGCTTAGGGTCACGTTAAGGGTTTTAGGGGAACTGTTACCTTTGTAATATTAACTGAAGGAAGTACGTGGCTTTGATTTGTTAGATTTGTTGTCATCTCTATTTGCCTACCTATGTTTAGCTATCTTCGGACATGTACATATATAAGTGTATCTTAAGAATGTTTAGGAGAGTTGTTATATTACATCGTCCCCGTTAGCTTGAAACTTAGAAACTTTCACAACACTTCACTCACTGATCGTCTGTTCGGATGGCCATCTGATCGGATGACCATCCGTCCAGATGATCTGACTATCTTGACACTTGTTTGTTTTACAGGAAACTATGATCACAACGTTTGAAACTTTAATGGTTCACAAACTTTACCCACTGAGCGAATGACCATCCGATCAGATGGAGTTCATCTATTCGAATGACCATCCGACTTGATGACCATCCGCTCAGGTACTTCATCAGACACTTATACTCGATTTTAGCATTGTTCGATACTCTGTTCCCGACCGGGTCAGTTCTTAGAGGACTTATGCTCTGTTCCCCGCACGTAGGCTGATCCAGCGCTCCCTTCGATCCAATCAAACAGTGTTTGGTTTATGCACCCACTGTGAGTATACTCGATCCCTTTTTGTTTTAAACACTTTTGGGATGCAACATGTATTCTATAAACTTGACACTTGAAAACTTGAAACTATTTGAAACATACTCTATCCTCGTTAAACATGAAACTTGATACTTGAGACTTTTATGCTATGTGAACGTTTAATCCTTGTGTGTAGTTCCGCCTTAACAATGGTAACGCTATAGGGGTAATGCACCTCCCCGTTAGTCTTTGGGGTATTGTTAGGATGAGACATTTAACCTCTCGTTAGTCTTTGGGAAAGGCATTTTAACGCATTGGAAACGTGGGCTATCACTTGGACTGCGTAAAATTGCAGGTTGATAAGTTTGGATGCTGAAGAAACAAGCTAGGATGATGCTTAGAAACTCATCTAGTTAAATCAGGAATTTTGAACAATATTTGAATGTTATGTATTTGATACTTTCATGGCTGTGATTTGTGGTTGATGTTCAGACAATATTTATGAAATTTGAATAATTATTATTGAAACAAATAGTGTTGTGGAATCTCTTGAGCAATCTGAACGCTTAGTGCCACGCGCCAATGTTTCCGCCATTGGTTGGGGTGTGACAGATTGGTATCAGAGCCATAACTATAGGGAATTAGGAAAAGTAGGAATGCTTTGCCTAGTCTATAGTTCTAGGAAACTTTGACTCTTATCTGTTGTTTAAGACTTATGCATTCTACCGTACATGCTTCATGGCAACACTTTCCTGTTAAACATTTCAAGCCTTTCCTAAGGCTAACACAATACACACTTGGATGCTTTGAAAACACCGCTGAGCAGTGTTTGTATTTTGCACTAGATTTACCCTCAAGTCAGGAGTGACATCCAAACCTTGAAGGGAATCTCCATATCAGATTCTAGTAGGTCTTATCTTTTGATGAGTACCGACACTATTAGGGTACGAAGTTGTCAAGTTAGAGGTGAAACTCACATCTTGATAACTAGTCCCACTCTTTGATTTTCAGTCTCGCCAAAGTCTCAAAATTCCCAATCAATTAGGGACGTGTAGTGACTGAAAGGACAAATATCGTAGGCCTCACATCGATGACGTATTTGTCTAAGTAAGCCAAGGCACGTTGTCTTAATTCGAAAGGGGTTCGACTCACTTTGGTTAGTCAACGTTCCTCTACCCGGAACAATCTTATGTTTTATGAGCCTATCTTTTTATGCTATCTCGACTTTACATGTGGTTTTATACTTGATACTTTGTTCATTTCAAAACTTTTACACGAATAGCACGTTTCTCCACAATCTAAAACATTAATAATCTCTCAGGATCGAACTAACTTTACGGTGCTTTAATCATTATATTACACTACGTGGGAGTCTTGATTAAACTATGGGAAACATGATTGAACGTTATACTATGTGAAACAACTTGATCAATCTGTGTGAAACATGTTGAACATATTATGCTATTAAACAATGTGAAACTTGTTGAACATTTTGTGATATGTGAAACTTGAGTCTTTATGCATTCATGTGAAAATTTATACTATGCTACGTGTTCGTGAAACTACGATACTTAGACGAAACTTTGTGATCGAGTCTTACCCGATTCTTACTCTGACTCTTTAGATGTCGTCACGTCTCTCCAACCCACACAAGTGGTCAATGGCCAACACTCAGAAAAAGATGATGTCTTTTATGGCCGACCAGATCGCACGCATTGTTCCCAAGATCGTCTCTGAGATCCAGGGATCAAACATTCCTCCCTCCTCTGTGGACTCTAAAGCAGACAAACCTATGCCTGTGAGCTTCAACTACAAACACTCTGTCTCTTGCAACCCTAAGCCTTTCACAGGCAGTGATGGGGTGACTGCAATGCTGGAATGGTTCGACAGCATCGAGGTTACTTTCATCAACAGTGAGTGCCTAGAACACTTAAAGACAAGGAGTGCAACTGGCGTGTTTCTAGGAAGAGCTCTTGAATGATGGACAAACGAGAGGAACATCCGCTCCAACGATGAAGCTTATGCTTTACCTTGGGCAGAGGTTAGGGAAATGATGATGCTTGAATTATGCCCTCCACATGAGCAGGAGAAACTTGAGGACGAGTTCTGGCATCTGAAACAGGTGGGTGATGACAACTTGGCTTATACTACCCGTTTTAAGAAACTCAGCATCATTGTGCCGCACCGCACTTGGTATCTACTCCTAAACGCATGATCACCAAGTATATCCATGGGTTACCTCCTGCTATGTGTGACGCCATTGAAGCAACTCAACTAAACTCTATTGAAGAAGTGTATTGTCTTGCAGCAAGCTTGAACAACAACCGTGTACGTGATAAACAGTCTGGAAACTCTGCTCCATCAAAACCTGCTAACCAGATTACTCAGTAGCCAAGTGGCAGCAAGAACAAGAAACGAAAGTCTCAAGGTTCCGGATGCAATGCAATTGTCTCTGCTGTGAATGCAAACCCTACAGGCAATGCTATTATGCTTGCTGCTGCTAACCCTCCTGCTCCAGAAAACAAGAAGTCGTACACGGGGATTCATCCCAAGTGTGCCACTTGAAACTTTCATCATCCTGCCAACTCTGCTTGTCGTCTGTGTACCAACTGCAGTCGCTATGGTCACACAACTCCCTACTGCCATCAAGCCAACCAGGTCCAGCAAGCACCACCAGCTCAGGCAGCTCAACCAGCTTAGCAGAATCCCAGACCAGCAAACAATGTGAAAGCCTGCTACAAGTGTGGAGACACTACTCACCTTCGTCCCTAGTGTCCCCAGCTAAACCAGGAGCAACAACAAGCCGCTCGAGGAAGAGCGTTCAACATCAATGCAAATCAGGCTCGTAACGACAATGACGTCGTTAATGGTACGTTTCTCGTCAATAATCTTTGCGCTTCGATACTATTTGATACTGGTGCCGACAAAAGCTTTGTGTCCATAGAATTTGAATCTTTGTTAAACTGTGCACGCTCTAAACTACCCAAGTCGTTCTCTATTGAGATTGCCGATGGTAAGTGTATTCTAGTTGATTCTATCCTCCGTGATTGTTCCCTGACTCTTAACGATCACGTTTTTACTATTGACCTCATACCCATGCAATTGGGTAGCTTCGATATCATCATTGGCATGGATTGGTTGCGTAAGAACCATGCTGAAATCGCATGTCACAAGAAGTACGTTCGCTTACCTCTCCAATCTGGTGATACTTTGCACGTTTATGGAGACCGACCTTCTAGAGGACTAAAGTTGATGTCATGTAATCAAGCGAACAAATACTTACGTAAACAGTACTTTGCTTTCTTGGCCCACATAGTGGAACAAAAGGGCAAGGGAAAGAGCGTAAGCGATGTTCCAGTAGTGTGTGATTTCCCTGACGTTTTTCCTGAAAATCTCCTTGGCCTTCCTCCTCCTCGATCTGTTGATTTTCGTATCAATCTTATACCTGGTTCGACCGCTGTTGCCAAGGCTCCTTACCGACTTGAACCCTCTGAGATGAAAGAATTATCTAGTCAACTGCAAGGACTACTCGACAAAGGCTTTATACGTCCGAGTACCTCGCCTTGGGGTGCTCTTGTGTTATTCGTCAAGAAGAAAGATGGTTCGTTTCGTATGTGCATCAACTACCGTGAACTTAATAAACTCACCGTTAAGAATCGCTATCCCCTCCCTCGCATCGATGATCTATTCGACCAAATACAAGGCGCAAGTTGTTTCTCGAAAATCAACCTTCGATCTGGTTATCGTCAGCTCCGTGTGCTCGAAGAAGATATCCCCAAAACTGCCTTTCGCACTCGTTATGGGCACTACGAGTTCGTGGTTATGCCTTTTGGTTTGACCAACGCACCCGCTGTGTTCATGGATCTTATGAATCGTGTTTGTAAACCTTACTTGGACCGTTTTGTGATAGTCTTTATTGATGATATTCTTATTTATTAGAAACTCGAGCTGATCATGAATGCCATCTATGCCTTATGTTAGAACTTTTACGTGGTGAACGCTTATACGCAAAGTTTTCTAAGTGTGAATTTTGGATTGATGAAGTACAATTTCTCGGGCACATTGTTAGCAAACAAGGAATTCATGTTGACCCTTATAAAATCGAAGCTGTGAAGAATTGGAATACGCCTAAATCTGCATCTGAGATTCGTTCCTTCTTAGGATTGGCGGGTTATTACCGTTGATTCATCTCGAACTTTTCAAAGATCGCCGTCCCTCTCACCTTGTTGACTGGGAAAGAGAAACATTTCGTTTGGGGTTCCGAGCAAGAGGAATCTTTTCAAACTCTTAAGAATATTCTTTGTAACGCTCCTGTACTTGCTCTCCCAAATGGGAATGGCGATTTTGTGGTATATAGTGATGCCTCGAACCGTGGCCTTGGCTGTGTGCTCATGCAACGGGACAAGGTCATTGCTTATGCCTCCCGACAACTCAAGATACATGAGAAAAACTATACTACCCACGATTTAGAGCTTGGCGCAGTTGTTTTTGCGTTAAAGATCTGGCGACACTACCTATATGGTACTAAGTGTGTGGTTTTCACTGACCATAAGAGCCTGCAACACATCTTTAACCAAAAGGAACTGAATATGCGTCAGCGACGATGGGTAGAATTACTTAATGACTACGACTGCGAGATTCGCTACTATCCTGGAAAAGCGAATGTTGTGGCCGATGCTCTTAGTCGTAAGACTCATGCTAGCAGTATTCTCTATTCACAGATCACTAGTGATCTTCATGCTTGTATCCGCGAAGCTCAGTACTCGTCAGTCAATGAAGGTAGTCTAAACGTTGAAATACGAGGTGCGTCTACTGATCTACTTGAAACAAAGTCTGATGGACTTCAATACTATCTCAATCACAACTGGGTGCCGGATCACGAAAATCTTCGTGAACTCATTATGAATGAGGCTCACAAATCTCGATACTCTATTCATCCTGGTGCCGATAAGATGTACCATGATTTGCGTATGACTTATTGCTGGCCTGGCATGTAGAAGGATATCACTATTTACGTTTCGAAGTGCCTTACCTGCTCTAAGGTTAAAGCCAAACATCAATGTCCTTCAGGTCTTCTTGAACAACCCGAAATCCGTGTTTGGAAATGGGATAGTATCGCTATGGACTTTATAACTAAACTACCTCGTACATATGCTGGTCATGATAGTATATGGGTTGTCATTGACCGTTTGACCAAATCAGCCCACTTTCTTCCTATTCGTGAAGATTTCAAAGTGGAGAAACTTGCTCGAATCTACACTGATGAGATCATATGTCGTCATGGTATACCCATTGACATTATCTCTGACTGTGATGGTCGTTTTACTTCACGTCTGTGGCAAACTTTCAGTCCGCTATGGGTTCTCACTTGAATCTTAGTATAGCCTTTCATCCTCAAATGGATGGACAGACTGAACGCACTATTCAAACCCTATAGGATATGCTCCGATCTTGTGTCATCAACTTTGGTGGTAATTGGGATGTACATTTACCATTGATCGAGTTCTCGTACAACAACAGCTATCATTCGAGTATTCAGATGGCTCATTTCGAAGCTTTATACGGTAGCAAGTGTCGATCTCCTCTCAGTTGGCATGAGATTGGTGACAAGCAACTTACTGGCCCTGAGATCATTCAAGAAATGACGGATAAGATTCTTCAGATCCGCGATAACTTGATCAAGGCAAGGAGCAGACAAAAGAGCTATGCTGACAAAAGGCGTAAGCCTTTGGAATTCAATGTTGGAGATCACGTTCTGCTCAAAGTATCTCCTTGGAAAGGAGTTATACGCTTTGGTAAAATGGGAAAGCTTGCCCCTCGCTATGTGGGTCCTTTCAAGATTCTCGAAAGGAATGGCAAGGTGGCTTACCGACTCGATTTGCCTCAAGAGCTCAACAATGTACATCCAACGTTCCACGTATCTAATCTTCGAAAGTGCTTAGCAGATGAGGAACTCCAGGTTCCCATCGAAGACTTGTAAATAAACGAGACTCTTCATTTTGTGGAAAAACCGGCCGAAGTCATGGACCGAGGTACCAATTGGTTGAGGCGCAGCAAAATTTCCATAGTTAAGGTGCGATGGGAAGGAAAACGTGGCGCCGAATTTACTTGGGAACTCGAAAGTGAAATGAAGACCAAGTACCCACAGCTCTTCGAGCAGTCTTCCTCTTAGATTTTGGGGACGAAATCTCCTAAAGGAGGGGAGACTGTAACGCCCTGCATTTTGCATCTTTCATCCTTTGGCAAGTCTAGTCCCTGTAACATTTAACAATGTTTATTCGAGTCTTAAACCTATTAAACTATGTGAAACTTTGCTCGATGTGATACTTTGTGATACTTAACTCTTTTGATACTTTGAAACTTGAATCTTGAAGCTTGACACTTGTTAGGTTTGATACTTATTAAACAAGATACTTTGATACTTGATACTTTGATGAAACGAGAAACTTTGGTACATGAAAATTGATACTTATTGAACGAGAAACTTGGATTCTTTATTGAACAAGAGACTTGATGCTTGATACTTCGATACTTGATACTTTAATACTGGAAACTTATTAGACGTGAACCTAGCTTGAACGCAACTTGAAACACGGAAACTTTTGTGTTAACTATATAATTAGGCCATTGTACTGGTTACCCACAATCATACGCAATACAACGCTTAATCTAACTCGCAAAACGAATCAAAGTCGGTAAACTAGCAAACGGGTCTCGGCTGTCCTAATGGACATCCGATCGGGATGACCATCCGATCGGATGACTGTTCGACCGAATAGCCATCCGATCCCTCGCACTTACACCGCCTTACTTGTCACTGTCACCTATAAATACCACACTTGTGCTCTCATTTCACACTTTTTGCCTCTGTCATTCGACCACACGCACTCCCAAGTCCTTTCAAGCACTTTTCCGAGATTCAAGGCCTTTATCGTAAATATTCTTCCCGATCTTTGTACAATCTTCATCAATCATCACTTCTACACACGATTCTTCATCAAAATCACACGAACACTTAAACTTTTCATGGAAACCAACTGTTTTTAGGCCTCTTGAAGGTGTTTTCCACTCAGTTGTTTGTACAACCTATTGTGGAGTATCATCGGCCTCAGATCTAACAGATTTTCACAGTTTTTAAACAAAATCTAAGGAAATAACACACTTTTATACCAGATCCGACGGAATTTCTTATGTTTCCGGTTCAGATCTGATCAACATCATGTTTTACACTTGATTTTCGAACTTTCTTCAACTATTACACAAAACAGTAGTGAAATCGGTCTCAAACGGGCTACTGACTCGTTCCTTAGTCAAAAGCCGGTCTAAGAACTAGACTTCACCAGAAAACGGACAGTTTGACGAGTCCAAACATGAAACACACTGGAAACAGTTTGTTGGTTCGAGAAGGGGTGGTTCACAGCCGACCGACGAGCTGGGTTTGGTACGTTTCCGTTGTTTGACGTGTCGTTACATCGTCTCCGTTAGCTCAAAACTTAGAAACTTTCACAATACTTCACTCACTGATCGTCTGTCCGGATGGCCATCCGATCGAATGACCATTCGTCCAGATGATCTGACTATCTTGACACTTGTTTGTTTTACAGGACACTATGATCACAACGTTTGAAACTTTAATAGTTCACAAACTTTACCCACTGATCGAATGACCATCCGATCGAATGGGCATCCGTCCGGATGACCATCCGATCAGATGGAGTTCATCTATTCGAATGATCATCCGACCAGATGACCATCCGCTCAAGTACTCCATCAGACACTTATACTCGATTTTAGCACTGTTCAACACTCTGTTCCTGACCGGGTCAGTTCTTAGAGGACTTATGCTCTGTTCCCCGCACGCAGGCTGATCCAGCGCTCCCTTCGATCCAATTAAACAGTGTTTGGTTTAGGCACCCACTGTGAGTATACTCAATCCCTTTTTGTTTTAAACACTTTTGGGATGCAACATGTATTCTATAAACTTGACACTTGAAAACTTGAAACTATTTGAAACATACTGTATCGTCGTTAAACATGAAACATGAAACTTGATACTTGAGACTTTTATGCTATGTGAACGTTTAATCCTTGTGTGTAGTTGCGCCTTAACAATGGTAGCGCTATAGGGGTAATGCACCTCCCCGTTAGTCTTTGGGGTATTGTTAGGATGAGACATTTAACCTCCCGTTAGTCTTTGGGAAAGGCATTTTAACGCATTGGAAACTTGGGCTATCACTTGGACTGCGTAAACTAGCATGGTGAAACTTTTTATATGTTTACATGA
Organism: Helianthus tuberosus; assembly: GCA_030545235.1. Classification (NCBI taxonomy): domain Eukaryota; kingdom Viridiplantae; phylum Streptophyta; class Magnoliopsida; order Asterales; family Asteraceae; genus Helianthus; species Helianthus tuberosus. Next base: position 194,326,746 of record CM060352.1, on the reverse strand, counting down.
TGGATATGAGTTTTTAAACTATTATGCTATGTATTCAAACTTGTATGCTCGCCAACATTTTTGTTGACAGTATTTTAATACATGTTGCAGGTTGATAAGTTTGGATGCTGAAGAAACAAGCTAGGATGATGCTTAGAAACTCATCTAGTTAAATCAGGAATTTTGGACAATATTTGAATGTTATGTATGTGATATTTTCATGGTTGTGATTTGTGGTTGATGTTGAAATTTGAATAATTTTTATTGAAACAAATAGTGTCGTGGAATCTCTTGAGCATACAGAACTGTTAGTGTCGCGTCCCGATGTTTCCGCCATCGGTTGGGGTGTGACAATTTGAACTAAAGCGGCAAAACTGGCCAAATCTTTATGAATACACATCCCTTCTGGTGTCTTCTCACATTTTTTTTTTCACTTGACCTCCTATTAAATCATCATCATCATCATCATCATACTCAGTATATCCCACCAATAGCAAAGCTAAGGTAGGGTCTGAGGAGGGTGAGATGTAGACAGCCTTACCTCTACCCCGTAGGAATAGAGAGGCTGCTTCCAATATTAAATAATAATGTTAAATCATAATTATTTAGTTTCTCCCTCATATTAATTAGTAATATTAAATCATCATTTCTCGCTTATCTCTTATTTATTTAATATTTTTTCTTCACTATTTTTTATATTTTTTTCACTTATTAAAACTTTTTAATATTTTATTGATCAACCATGTGTAATACACAATTTTTTCACCTAGTAATAAATAAAATAAAACAAAGTAAAATGTTATAACCGGTGTAATGCACAAGTTTCTAAATTAATAATAAAAAAAACTAAAGAAAATGTTGTAATAAGTAAATAATACATTAAAGATCATTTTTTTTCTAAAAACATATGTTTACGACTATATGTGGTAATAAATTACATTACTTAATTCAACCCATGTAATACACACACTTGTTTAACCTGTACAATAAACGGGTTTTTGTTATTACTATTTATATAAAATTATATTTATTTAAACCGTATACAAATATAAAAGAGTGGATGGGAAAGTACGAGCTTTCTTGTAATAGACATTTGAAAATTATAAAATTTGATCATTAGAAAGAAATACAATGAAGTAAATAAAACTAGAAAGAAAAAGAGAGGAAACTTTGAATATATGTTGAAATTGGAAATAAAGTAGAACTAGGGTCGTAGTTACTCAAGCGTTGCGCAGGGACGTGGATGGAATTCAGTACGTATAGTATGCCATGACAACCGATAAATATATTTTTAAAACTAATTAAAATGATATTTTAATGGATTATGCTATTTGGGTCGTAACTCGGCTCTAAACATCAAAATAATAACAAAAGGTAAAATAATAGAATAAATAATAAATTAAAAAAAGGTAAACGAAAAAGAAAAAGATAGAAATTTGGTCGGTTTCGGCGCACTCGTTATAGCAAAGAAAAAATAGTTAAAAATATGTTTAAAAGAGTATCGACGTATTCGTTAAAAAATATTAAACTAAAAAAACCCATTTGCCACACTCGTTATAGCAAAAAAAAATTAAAAAAATTAAAAAAATATGTCTAAAACGGTATGAACATGTTCGTTAAAAAACGGTATGAACATGTTCGTTAAAAAACTATATATCTTCTTTAATATATAATATATAGAGTTAAATAAGGGTGCAAACTAGCCGAGCCGAGCCCGAGCTCGAGCTCGGCTCGATTTAAGCTTTATTTCTAAAGCTTAAGCTCGGCTCGAAGGTAATTTTTCAAGCTCGAGCTCGGCTCGGGCTCGACTCGTTGAGTATTTATTAAGTAATTTATATTAATTATAATTATTATTATACATATAATTTAGTTATTTTTTATATTTATATAAATGGTAATTATTATTATATAAATATATGTTTAATATATTAATAAGAAATATATAAATAGAAAGGTCGTTTAGGCTCGCGAGCCGGCTCGAGCTCTATAAGCGAAGCTCGGGCTCGGGCTCGTTTACTAAACGAGCTTGTTTTTAGGATCGGGCTCGAGCTCGTTTAAGCTCGGCTCATTCGAGCTTTTTTCGAGCCGAGCTTGAGTACCTCACGAGTAGCTCGGCTCGTCTGCATCCATAGAGTTAAATGTCATTTTAGTTCCTGTGTTTTGGGTCATTTTGTCAGTTTAGTCCAAATGTTTCATTTTTCGCCTGTGGGTTCAAAAAGGTTTTACCATTGTCATTTTAGTCCACCAGGTTAATTTCATCCATTTTTTTTGTTAACGAGAAGGACAATTTAGTCATTTTATATGTAATTCTGTTAACTAGAAGGCAATTCGGCCATATAAAATGACCGAATTGCCCTTCTCGTTAACATAAATAATGGATGAAGTTAACTCAGTGGACTAAAATGGCAACAGTGAAACCTTTTTGGACACACAGGCGAAAAATGAAACATTTGAACTAAACTGGTAAAATGGCCCAAACCACATGGACTAAAATGACATTTAACTCTAATATATAATATTATATATAATTCCACTAAAAAAGAAAAAAAATAATTAAAAGAAAAAGATAGGAAACTTTGAATATATGTTGAAATCGGAAATAAAGTAGAATTCCAGAAGAGAAGCACATAAGACTGAGTGTAGTGGGGCGACTCCCCACCCCAAGTCGCCCCAAGTCGCCTGGAACACCGCCCCCGGGGGCGACTTGGGGGGCGACCCCCTCTTGCCCGACTCAAACGCGTCGCCCAATTTCAAATGTTTGGATTTGGATATAGCCGTTGCCAACGGTTATGTTGGCTAAGTTTATTATTTTTTTTTTTTTAATAATCCAACCTTTATAAAATACCCCATATCAAACACATTTTTACCACAATTTTCTCTCAAACTCCTCAAAATTTATACCAATCTTATATCAACTCATCAAAATTTATACCAATCTTCTATCAACTCTTCAAAATGTATCCCCACAACATCCCTCCTTTCAACCAAAATACGCAATCTTCAAATCCACAACCCGATTTGGCGGATCCAAATGTTTTAAACAACCCCGCTTTTTACGCCTATTTCAAAATGTATTTTTTTATTTTGGTTGAAGTAATTTTTTTTTTAGTTGATGTATTTTTTTATTTTGGTTGAAGTAATTTTTTTTTTAGTTGATGTATTTTTTTATTTTGGTTGAAGTAATTTTTTTTATTGAAGTATTATTTTTTATTTACTTTGATCAATACTTTTATAAAAAATATGATTTTTTTATATCTTTTACATAAAAAAAGACAAAATAAATGGGTGCCACGTGTCGCAAGACGCCCCACCCATCAAGGTTGCCCCACTACCCCTTTTTTGGTCAAAATCCTCTTAGGTGACGTGGCGCCACGTGTCGCAAGACGCCCACTCGAGAGGTTGCCCCACTACACTCAGTCTAAGAAAGTAGAAATAGCGGCTCTCTTCCCCTCCTACTGAAACATGAGCTGATAAAATATTGAAAACACAATTTATTACTAATTAATACACCGGAGCCAATCTCTAAGATATCGATTAATCATCCTGCGATCTTATAAACTATAATGGCTACCTCCTCAAGCAGCATTAACGAAGGTAAGGAAACCAATATATATATATATATGTTTTCTTCTAAAATAAGCTTTTCAATATAAATGGCCTAGCAATTTCAGGTTTGGATAATCCTGACTCCACAGGGTATCCATATCCCTCTCAGGTGAATCCGGCTAGCTTTGTGTCTATAAAGTTGTCCGGTACAAGTAATTATGAGCCATGGCAGGAACAAATGTTGTGCCTGCTTGATAGCCATGACATGTGCGGTTTTATCGATGGCACGTTAAAGAAACCTCCATGTTCAAAAAGGAAGGCTGAAAAGGAATGGAAAAGGTCCGACACGCTAGTGAAAGGATGGATCTTTGGTTCTATTAGTGAAGATGTGATGGGAACTGTTATCGGTCTTCAAACGGCAAATGACGTTTGGAATGAGCTAAACACAAACTATACTACTCCGCCTGCTCCTATCAGCACGTACACCGGTGGGAAATGTATATTAATCTTCATGTTTCGACGCAAATGGCCGGTTCTCTGACAATTGTATTGTAATCTTTTCAAATGGCAACAGGTGAAGAAGAGTATGTGCCACTATGTAGAGCTATTGCAATGGGAGACTGGGAGAAAGCTGAAGAGTGTTTCAAGGAGGACAAAGATGCATTGACTAATAAACTCAACTGTATGGGACAGAGAACACTTCATCTTGCAATTGGTAATCCTGAAAATATCAAGTTTCTTGAGAATCTCCTTGACCTAATAAACCCAGAATCACATCCAACACTCGTGGATAACAAGGGGAATACTGCGTTGCACCTTGCTGCAACGCTTGACCACACCAAGGCTGCAAAGAAGTTGGTCGAGAAAAACCCACATTTGTTATTCATTTTCGGCTACAAGGGTTTGCCTATCCGCGAAGCTGTTTATCATTCTCAGAAGGAGACTTTTCTTTATTTGCTTCAAGCGAGCAAACAACATATTGGGCTCAGCCAAAAGGAAGGATATCAAAGCCCATTTAAGGACGTAAACGGTTATAAGCTTCTCAGCGAGACAATATCGGCAGGGTTTTTTAGTGAGCTTTACTATCCCTATATATTACAGACTTGATTTTAGATTGATGATACTTATCAAACATTTGGATTTGTTTCTTGAAATATTAAATTTTACTTGTAGATGAAGCATATGTGTTGCTGAAGGAGCACCCTGAACTGGCTACGACAATTGTCACGAATCATAAGTCTCTATTATGTAGTATTGGGGAAGCGAGAGATGCATTTCGGAGTGCCAAAAGTTACAACTTCTACCAAAGATTTGTTTATTCTAGTATGTTACATTCTTTGATTTTAATTGTGTATATGTTTCATGTCTCTTTTTAATTTAACCTTTGGTTGGGATGGATGGATGTTCATTGGCTTTTCTTGACATAGTCTTAATTTGTTCATATGAAATTAATTTCTCAAAACTCGAAACTAAAAGCACCTATATTCTTTTATTCAAGATAAATTAAATTTGATTTGGTCTGTAATCAAAATCTTCACTTGTAAACATATCCAAGTAATTCTCTTTTTCTTTTTAGTTCTGATAATAATATATAGATCTTCTAGTTACATTACGTTTATATACATTTTGTAGATGTGCCGACAAAGAATCACGGCTTAGAAGATACATATAAGGTTCTGGATATTGAGAATCAAGAGACAAATAGGGCTAGTGTTGTGACCAAGTGCACCAAGATCTACCCTGGTTAGTGATTAAACGAGTCTAATTAAACCAAACCATATTATTTTGTTTTGTCCAAAAATGGTAATTAGATGAATTCCTATTCAAGATTACAAAGAAACAATACAAGGCTTTTAATAGCAGAAGGTTTACAACAAAAAGGCGTAATTTACTCTACTAAATTAGGCTAACATCACTGAAGAAAAAGAGGAAAGAATATGGACAAAGATATATGGGCGCGAATTTGATGCGCTTAGCTAGAGCATCTAAACTAGACGCTTTTTTTTACCCAAAAAAGACTAGATGCCTTTTCCATTACTCGGAGGCAAATTTCTTTTATTCCCTGCTATCTGTGGGACTTGAACCCAAGACCTCCCCATCTTCTATTTGTCTTCCCCAATAGACCACCACCCCATTGGATTTACCCTCCCTCAAGTTGGAGCGTGGAGATTTTGAACGCCCAACTTGTCAAGTAACAAACGGAATTAACTCCCAAGGCTTTGGTGAACAAGTCTGCGAGTTGGAACTTATTATTGATGTTCAACGAGACTCTATTCTTTCACACACAATATGACAATCTATCTCCACATGTTTTGTACGTTCGTGACGGTGGTCGGCGGTGGCGGCGTTGACGGTGGTGGGTGGCAGTGGTCGGTGGAAATGGCGATGGCGGTGGGTGGTAGTGGTCGGTGGTGGCAAGCGGATGCAATGGCGGTGGTGGCAAGTTATGGCGATAAAGGGTGAGAGAGGGAGTGAAATGTAAAAAAAAAAAAAACCAAGGGGTGAAAGACGGGATTATTTGCAACATGTCGTGCAGCTTGGTTGTCACGAAATAATGGTGTCGATCCATTTTGTTCCGTATCCAACTAATTAGGAGCCATCTCATCCACAATATCTCACTTACAGTTGTCGCCATAGCTCGGTGGGGCTCCACCTAAGAGTAGAAGATATCATGTTCTTGATTGTCTTGTAAATGAACAACCCAACCAATCCGAGTCACAATACGTCATTAGGTTCGTGGCACCGTTGCATGGTAACAAGATTCCTTGTCTAGGTGTTGTTTTCAAATACCGTGAGACGCGAGTAGCCACATCCATGTGTGCTTGGTGTGGGTCGGCGATAAACTGGCTAAGCACATTGACTGAATAAGCGATGCCGGGTTGAGTAGCTTGCATATAAAAAAGTTGTCCAACTAATTGTCGGTATCGGTTAGCATCCACCTTGGGTCCCTGTTATCTCTATCTAACTTTAAACCTTGTTCCATGGGGAAGCTACTCAGTCGACAACCTTGTAGTCCACAATCTTCCAAGATGTCAAGGATATACTTTCTTTGACTTAACACAAGACCATCATGTGTTCAAGCCACTTCAATTCCTAAAAAGTACTTCCATGTTCCGAGATCTTTGATGCTAAACTTTTCATCAAGATAGTTCTTCATCTCTTGAATCTTTCTAATGTTGTTACCTGCTATGATCACATCATCTACATAGATGAGTGTCGTGACAACCGTTTCACCATCCTTGTAAATAAACAAAGAATGATCCATTTTTGTTTGTTTAAATCCTTGCTCATTGAGGGAAAGTGTGAACTTTTGGAACCAATTCCGGGAGGCTTTCTTTAGACCATACAATGACTTCTTTAGTTTGCATACTCTTGAATCTCCTTCCTTGCAAAAACCTTGCGACACTTTCATGTACACATCCTCATCAAGTTCTCCATGTAGGAAAGTGTTGTTTAAATCAAGTTGATGTATTATCCAACTCTTCTTTACTGCTACTAAAAGTAGAGTAGGTACCATAACAAATTTGGCAATTGGAGCAAACATCTCATGGTAATCGACCCCTTCCATTTGGGTAAAGCCCTTAGCGACCGACCACGCCTTGTATCTTTCAACGTCACTGTTGGGCTTGTATTTGATTTTGTAAACCCATTTGGAATCTATGGAACGTTTGCCCTTGGGAAGCTCTTCAAGAGTCCACGTCCCATTTTGTTCAAGGGTATGGATTTTATTTTTCATTGTATGTATTCATTTCTCATCTCCAACAACCTGGGCAAAATATATTGGCTCATTGTTTGAGCCAATGGCACTTAATAAACTTTATGCGAGTTAGAGAAATTTTTAAAAGAAATGAAATTAGCTAAGGGATGTACCGTCGAGGATTCACTGTTGGTGGCGGGTTGTGTGTGGTCTACCAATGGGGGAAGATTAACATTAAAAATCGGCAAGGCTCTTCGGTTGTGTTTTATGTCTCTTTTCCCTGGTCGGCTCGAGTGTTTCAGCAAAAAAATCATCGTGGCCCATTTCATTTCCCATGTCTTTGTTAGTGTCATTGGATTCGGCCTGTTGGTCTTGTTTTGGGCCGCTAACTTTGGTTTGGGCCAATAGTGAATTGGGAATTTCTTCTTGGGCCGCTGATGGGCTTTTTAAAACGGTCCGTCATCATGATCTGATAGGAGGTTTTGCCCATCCTCAATTTGCATCATTGTTCCTTTTATTTGGCTCATCAAAAAATACCCACTTGTTGGGAATTAAATATTTTTTCTTCTTCACTTTCCTTGTTATGAGTAGAATATGGGAATGTTGTCTCCGTGAATTTTACATCTCTTGATACAACAATTTTCCCATTTTAAGCATCATAAATTTTGTATCCCTTTGTTAGACGTGGGTACTTGGCAACAATACCCGGTCTCCCCCTCACCTCAAACTTGTCCCCTTTCGTTCCAACATTTCTATAATAAGCTAAGCATCCAAAGACTTTTAGAAAATCAAAGTCGGGTTTTTGATTGTATAAAATCTCAAAAGGGGTTTTGTTTCTATTACTTCCTGATAGCAATCAATTAATTAATAAGGTTGCGGTTAATATGCACGTGTCGATTCAAAGAGGTGTCTATGCTTGCACTCTACCATTCCATATTGTTGAGGTGTGTGTGGGCTAGTGGTTTTGAGAACAATATCTTGATCAATATAAAATTCAAGCATACGATTTGATGCGAATTCCTCCCGTTGTTACATCTAAGCCTCTTAATGTTCCTTTCAAAATGTGTTTTCACGAATTTATAAAAACTTATCAAACACCAACTTGCATCACTTTTATTTTTGAGGAGAAAAAATCCAAACCGCCCTACTATAATCATCCACAGTGGTAAGGAAATATCTAGCATGAGAAAGTGAGGGAGTACGATAAGGGCCACAAATGCCGCAATGCAATAATTCAAAACAAGCATGAGTATAATAAAACCAACTAGAAAAGGTGATCTCATGTGCTTAGCTTTAGCACAAGAGTCACAAAACCAATCCTTATTCTTAACTAAATTGTTCTTTAAGGAAATCAATATGAGAAAGTTTTGTACTTGAAGCATGTCCCAAATGGTTATGCCAAATGTCAATACTTTCCATCGTGGATTGTCTTCTCTCTTCAGCTATCCCCATTTGGTAGAGATCATCCACACATCTACTCGCTCCAATCAAGGTCCTCAAGGTCAAGCCTTGCATAACAAAGAAATCCAGGAAGAATGTTACTGGACAATTAAGATCTTTCAATATTTTGCTAACAGACAACAAATTGCAATCAAGCTTGGGAACATGTAAAACCCCTTTTATTTTTGTTCCATCCTCCAAAGTATACTCTCCTCTTCCTTCCATGACTATCTTTTCGCCATTTGGTATGATAACCAGGAGCTCGTTAACACTTTTAGTTTGGTTTCTAAGGTTGGAACTCATGTGTGTTTTATGGTCTGTGGCTCCTGAGTCCACAATCCGATTTTCTTTCTATCATGATTACCTATCCGGTTTGGTTTGCTGTGGGGGCACCTGGCGCCATATTGGCTACGGGTAAGGCATCGACTTTTGCTCCTTTGTCTCTTGTAAAAAGATTAAGGAACTGTTGGTATTGCTCTCCGGTTAGACCTGGTATACGACTGGTTTTAGTCTTAACGCATGCAACCCTAGGCCTTGTCTTTTCATGTTTTGCTCCATTTCTTGGCCACCATTCTGGATATCCAATGCGACTGAAACATTTATCCCGGTTAAGACCATCCTTGCCACAAAATGTGTAGTGCTCGGTTTGATCTCTAGAGTTTCGTTTGCCTTTCCTTTGGTTGTTCTTATTGGTCTGCTGGTTGGAGTCACGTTTTGAGGAAACAAAGACTTGAAAGGTAGCAACATCAACACCTGTTCGTTTCAACGTTGTCAGATTTCTTTGTTGTTCATCTTTCGACACAAGGTGATAAGCCGCTCCAAGTGTCGGCATGGGGTTCATTGCCAAAAATTGAGTTCCTATGGTCGAGACCTCACCATCCAACCCGAGCAGAAACTCGTATAGTTTCTCTTTTTCCTTCAAATTTATAAGCTTCTTTTCGATCCTGCAAGAACAACCCCACACGAAAATTTAGGGTTAGGTAAGATGGACTATAGTTCATCCATAAAACACGAAGCTTCGTGTAATATGTTGACACCGATGTTCCGTCTTGTCGTGTTGTTCTAAGAGTTTGCTTGATCTTGTACGCCTTAGGGGCACTTTGTTTCCCGAATCTTTCTTTGAGGTCATTCTAAGTTTCTTCCACCGTGCTAGCATACATAACATTGTTCCGTATTTCCTTCTCCATGACTGTGTTTAGCCAACCTTTGATCATCGCATCACATCTCATCCACCCTATGTATTCTGCAGTGATTTGGTCCAGTTTCTTAATAGTCCCATCAACGAAACCCATCTTGTTCTTGGCAAAGAGAAAACTGATCATCTATTGACTCCAATCAACATAATTGCCATCGTTTAGTGCTTCGTCTAGGTGCATTTTCCTAGGGTAATAAGAGGGATGAATGTATTAAGGTGAATCATGGTCAAAGATGGTTCTAGTTTTCTTATTGGTTTCGAAAGATTTTTCGCCCATGACGAGGGTGACAAAGAAGGCGGCTAGGGTTTCTTGGATAGCTACTGCTCTGATACGGTCAACAAAATGGTAATCAGATGAATTCTATTCAATGAATTCAACTGATTTACAAAGAAACAATACATGGCTTTTAATAGCCGAAGGTTTACAACAAAAAGGCGTAATTTACTCTACTAATTTAGGCTAACATCACAGAAGAAAAAGAGGAAATAAGGCCGTGGGGTATGGGGCGGGGGTTTGGGCGTGGGTTGGGGTAAAACGCCCAAGTCACCACCCCGGGTGGGCTTGGGTTGGGGCGTGGCCCCTTGGGGCTTGGCTTTCAAGCCGGGCGTGGGGCGGGGGGACATGCTAGCTGGCTTGCTCTTTTTGTATTATTATTTTTTTTTTAACAATCTGCCACAACCCAAGCCCAACCCAAGCCCCACCATACCCCATGGGCGTGGGTTTTGGTGGGGGGGGGGGGGGGGTGGCTCCCATTCCACGTGTCAACAAATGCCCCAACCCAAGCCCCAACCCAAGCCCCCCATACCCCACGGTCTAATATGATCAAAGAAGATATATGGGCGCTAATTTGATGCGCCAATGTTCAGCAGATGCTCTATAGATGCTTTTTCCATTATTTTCTCACTTTTCTCTTGTAGGCATCCATGATAAACTTATTAGTAATTTGTTAACCCAAGTGATTACACATATATACCCCTCAACCTAAGCCAACTGATCGAGCAACTAGATTTATCATCATTTTAATTAGCCCATCTTTTCACTACTCATACTTAATCAGTGGTGGATTTTGTAGTTTTAGTCAGCGGGGGCCAAAAATGTTCATATTGTTGGTTATCAGCCCAAGATCAAACACACAAAGTTTAATGCTATAATTCTTGCTTAAATGAAAAATGAGAGTACACAAATAACCTACAGCTACTACCTTATTTATAATTAAAAGAGTAAATAAATGCATGCAAAAATAACCCACGAACTCCTTTATTCTCGTAGCAATATTCCAACTTTCACCTCAATACTAGGTCAATCTTGACTTCTTCTAAATCACATTAACCAACTTATGTGGATAACCCATTTTCTGACCCGTACCCATGACCGACTTGACCCGTATACAACCCGTAACATCAAGATTAATTCCAACACATATTGGAATGGGTCAAGTCGGAGCGGAACAGTCAAAATATTAGTTTGATGGTTGCCAATAATTAAACACCCAAGGTTGTGACATAACTCTTAAGTAATAATATAGGCCACCAAACCATTATGGTAAATATTTAACTACACTAAGATAAATTATTTCACATTTCATAACCTTGAATTAATCTAACAATGCCAAATGCAAAGACAACAATTTAACAACCTATTAAAGAATAAAATAGAATTGAAACATGGATATAAAAAAGCAAGATATATATATATATAATGCCAACAGACCCTGCACGGCTGCACTGGGTTCCAACTTTGCACAGGTAACATTTGGTTTCTTTATGAAAATCAAGCTGTAAACTTAAAATTTTGATAAAGAATAAAAAACTCGCCTAATTAATTAATCATTTCGTCGAGTGAACCAAAAATCTGAACAAATAAAACAATATATACAAACAGATAACAAGAAATACCTGATTTCATATGTAATTTGGGGAGCTTCGAACATATGGTTTAGGCCTTAGGGGATGGAATCAAATAAAAGACAAAACAAAATGACTTTTTTCGGGGATTCTTCTTTAGTAACGTGTGCAGCTTCATAGGCCGCTGGGTGTGGGGGACGTCCTTGGCCCGTCGCGGCTCATCCACACCGCCTCCCAGCTTCGTCCCGTTGGAATTGTCGGCTCATTGCCGAAGGCGATGCACCATTTGCTTCTTATCCAACACACACACATATATAGATACACATCTTGTATATAGTGAAGGGGCTCATCATCCACACCCTAGGCCCATCACTTGAGGCTCGATCATCACCCACACCCGATGACATGGTCGCCTACGTGGAGGTCCATCACCTAGGGATGGGGCTCCTTCACACCCATTAGCCTTACGAATTACAACTGCCGCACACCAGATCATAATCGTGGGCTGGCCTAGGGCCTGCTATAATTGTATAGGGTTATTTACTTATGTGAAAATTATATTTCATGATTTTCATATAACTGAATGAGGTTTCTTTTGTAGTACTCAAGAGGATTTATGACAAGTTTTGGGAATTTGCAATACTACATGGTACGAAATCTTTCTGTTGGTTAATTACTTCTCTCATGATGCCATTTTTTGTCATTCGGAAGTTAGTTTTTAATAAATACAAGAATAATCTATAAGAATTGAAGTTTACTGAACGTTACTATCACATATTAATATGTAGAAGGTAATGATTATGTAATAATTTTATTATGGTTAATCAAGAAACACACTTGTGAATGGAAAAGGGTTACCATCGAATAAATACAAAGGTGTAGGAACCGTTCGCGCATTAAATAAAATTAAAACAGTTTTATTGAATAATTACAATACAGAAATGAAAGAAAGCAGTAAAACACAGAAGTTTTGCAACTGAAATAAACAAAATACAAGACTGAAAGATGAAACAGAAATGCAACAAGGCTGAGGGTTGTGTTTAACACAGGGCCCTTAAAACAAATTCCGAGTCTCCCAAGAGAACTCGTTTTGTTTCCCAGGTTACAACAGCCGAAGCAGTGTGTACTGCCGGAGCTGGCACGAGGACCCGAAGTCTACCTTGAGAAAAGTGAGAAGAAGATCAGAAGTGTGTAGAGAATTGTTTGCATATGTTGCTGTTGATGATGGTGTCTTTCTACAGTGAAAATGATGTTGTATTTATATAGCATCTGAGTCGAAACAGCCAAAACGAATTAAAGGAGAGAATTAAATTGCATTAAACGTCTTACATGCACTTTAATTTGTCATTTAATTCTCAGTCAAAACCGTTGACTCGTCCGTTTCAAATGCTAAAATGAAACTGCTCTGTCATTAAAGTCTGGAAGCTACAGCCGTGCGCGCGCATGACAGACACTCTGGTGCGCGCGCGCCACTTTGGCTCAATTTCATGCGCCCCAGGCCTGCACCACTCATGCGCGCGTGCGCCAGTTTGGCTCACTTTCATGCGCGAGCAGGTCTGCACCACCCTTGCGCGCGCGCTAGTTTGGCTCACTTTCATGCGGGCGTGCGCCAGCCACCAGTGAACCTATACGAGCACGCCACACAGTCGCGCCGTATTGGCTCACTTTATTGCATCCGCGCGCGTCACTTCAGTGGCCATGCGCCAGTGTGCGCAGACCAACCTGGTCATGCCCCGTGTACTCGCGCGCCTACTGCCACGTCATCCTCCAAAGTTTACCTGCCACATGGTCCTTGCAGCCCATGTGCTTCACCACGCGCGCGCGATTAAAAATACAAAGGCGTCTCTCGGCGTGGCGCGCGGGCGAAGTGCAAAGTGCGCCATCAAAGTGCCACATTGCGCCCATCGCCCACGCCACGCGCACGTGTGCGAGTTAGGGTGCTCTGCACCCTTCGCGAGTACACTTAGTGTGTGCTTCCATGAACAATAAGGATGGAGTGTTCCCACTTAAATACCCCTTTAAGTTTCATCTCTGTAAGGTCATATAATTGTGTATGTTTACGCTTATCTTTATCAAACACAATTACAGGCTATTGGGCTTAGTTTTCTAGTGGGTTAGATTGTATTTGGATACGCCATGTGGGCTAATTTAAACGTATTAGGCTTGGGTTAGTCCATGTGGGCCGAGTTCATAGTAGGCCATATATAATGACATGTTTAGTTCATTATTAGGGTTAGCACTTCAGAGACAAACTAGTTCTTCTTGTCATTTCCAAAATATTGGTTTTGTGTACCAGATGGTTCTTTAGAAACCGTGTGCACTTGATCTTAATACAACCGAGTTCTTGTTCTTCTACACATTTCTCAGTTTTTCGCACTTTGATTAGTGTATTGCGATATCCGATTGAAGTTTTGGGACTTACAATCTCTTCTCCTATGTGGGACAAGGTGCCACTTTCCCATTATTTCAGCATTCAATGTTTCAAACACCAAACTTTGAGCATCGATATCTCATTCATTTTAGCTCCGTTTTGGACACGGTTTAGTTCGTTGCGAAGCTCTTCCAACATAGAACACAAAGCCACAAATAAAGATATGAAATCTCCTTTGTTTCTTATATTTATTTCTAGTCCAAAATTAGGAAAAATGCATTTCCTATATTTGTGAAAATTCATATTTTCACAAAATTTCCAACAATCCCCCACATGAATGGAAATCGATCTTTCCTTACAAGTTTCAACGATACACTTCGACAGTTGAGTATTGCAAGATATGTAGGTTGTTACCTTTGAACCTTCTTTTGTGAAGCATACTTAGCTTACTAGCGGTTTGTAGACACGATGTCCATAAACATACCCCCATTTGTGTAAACGACAATACGCTTCACACAATACTCTCTCTAGTCTGGCCAACCCCTCATTGTCATGTCCTATTATAGTCCTGGAACACTAGCCTGGTTCTGTGAGAGCTCTAGGATTGCGCACCCCACAATGCCATTCGAAGCGACCCTACTTCTCTCTCACATAGGTGATTACCATGAATCATTAAAAGCATCATGGTTATTTGATTTCCCTAAATCGCTAACCTTAATATGCTTAGCCTCACTTCAATGTCACTGATTAGAATGGACTAGGAAGTATATATCTCCCTTTTATTTGGTTTGGGGTACTCCCCCATGGTGACTCTGCTTTAGTAATATGGTTAAGTTGTCCTGTTGAACTTAGATCTTGGGATCTCCAGTTAACTAAGTTAGGTTTCCCTCATATTCCCATTTACCACGGGCTTGAGTCCCATTCCTATTGACAACATTTGAACTAACACTTTGCTTAAGCCTTTTGTAAACGGGTCCGCAATGTTAACTTTTGATCTCACATAGTCAATTGTGATAACACCCGTTGAGAGTAGTTGTCGTACCGTGTTGTGTCTACGTCGAATGTGCCTTGATCTGCCATTGTACATCGAGCTTTGAGCTCTACCAATCGCTGATTGGCTATCACAATTTATACATATGGCTGGCAAAGGCTTTGGCCATCTTGGGATATATTCCATGAATTAACGTAGCCACTCCGCCTCCTCTCCTGATTTAACCAAAGCGATAAATTCTGATTCCATTGTGGATCTTTCTATGACAGTTTGCTTAGATGACTTCCAAGTGATAGCCGCTCCTCCAAGTGTAAACACGTAACCACTTGTTGATTTGGAATCTTTATTATCCGTTATCCAGATTGCATCAGTGTATTCTTCGATCACTGCTGGTTGTCGGGTATAATGCATCCCATAATCCCTTGTGTATCTTATGTATCGAAGCACCCTTGTTATACTTTTCCAATGTTCATGACTTAGATTGCTTGTATATATACTTAGCCTACTCACCGCGTATGCTAAATCGGGTCTAGTACATGTCATTAGATACATTAGACTGCCAATAATTCTTGAGTACTCTAACTGAGCAACTCCCTCTCCTCTATTTTTTGTTAGATGTTCGGAGGTATCAACTGGAGTTCGAGCCACACTCGTATCTCCCGAATTGAATTTTTCAAGAATCTTATCCACACAGTGAGATTGACTTAACACAAGACCATCTTGGGTTCTAATGATTTTTACTCCAAGAATCACAACCGCTAAACCCATTTCTAATCTCGCTTTCAACATGTTTTTAGTAGCTTTGATCATTTTATCATTACTCCCAATGATAAGCATATTGTCTACATAAAGGCATAAGATCACATAACCTTTATTTTTTTCTTTGAAATAAACACATTTATCGCACTCATTGATTTTGAAACCATTGTCAATCATGACATAATCAAATTTTGGTGCCATTGTTTTGGAGCTTGCTTCAAGCCATACAAAGACTTGACAAGTTTACATACTTTACCCTCTTGACCTGGGGCCGAGAAACCTTTAGGTTGCTCCATGTAAATCTCTTCTTCTAAATCGCCATTTAGAATTGCGGTTTTAACATCCATTTGGTGAACTTCCAAATTTCTTAAAGCCGTTATAGCAAGAACCAATCTTATGGAGGTTATGCGTGTCACAGGCGAGTAGGTATCAAAGTAATCTAGACCTTCTTTTTGTCTAAATCCTTTAATCACCAATCTAGCCTTGTATTTATCAATACTTCCATCAGTTTTCATCTTCATTTTGAATATCCAACGATATCCAAGTGGTTTGCAACCAGGTGGAAGATCTACTAACTCCCAAGTAAGATTTTGCAATATAGAATCCATTTCGTTCTTTATTGCTTCTTTCCATTGAGGTCCTTCCGAAGAGGAAACCGCTTCGCGATATGTATTGGGCTCGCCCTCAACCATATAGCTAATGAAGTCTGGACCGAAGGATTTTTCAACCCTTGGCCTTTTGCTTCGCCTACGATCACCTTCCTCAACCTCAGGTCTTTCATGTGTCTTATTATGAATTACCTCATCAACTGGGGTAGATGAGCTTTCACCTTATTCAAAATTAGGTGTTGATGACATTGCATGTGTTTGTCCTCTCAAAGGAAACACATTTTCAAAGTATGAAACAACGTTAGGATTCGCCTCCATGATAGTGTGTTCGTGTACATCTGGATTCTTGGACTCATGTACAAGAAAGCGATGTGCACTACTTTGATGTGCATACCTAATGAATATGCAATCAACAGTTTTAGGTCCTATCCTAAGAGCCTCAGGAGGTGGTACAATCACCTTTGCTAGGAACCCCCACACTTTCAAGTATTTGTATAAAGGCTTCCTTCCTTTCTATAACTCGTATGGAATTTCGTCCCTCTTTTTGAGTGGTATCTTGTTCAAAAGATAATTGACCGAGAGAATGGCTTCCCCCCACATGTCCTGGCTCACCCTAGAACTTATCAACATGGCGTTCATCATTTCTTTCAATGTACGGTTTTTACGTTCCGCCACGCCATTTGCTTGTGGAGAATAAGAAGGTGCACACTCATGTATAATGCCACTTTTTGCGCATAAATCCGCAAAAGGTGCAACATATTCGCCTCCTCGATCGCTTCTCACAGCATTTATCTTCTTTTGAAGTTGATTCTCAACTTCCTTTTTATACAAGATAAATTTATTTGTTGCTTCGTCTTTACTTTTAAGTAAATATACATAGCAATATTTAGTACAATCATCAATAAACGTGATAAAGTACTTATTTCCTCCTCTTGTGGGTACCGTTTTTAAATCACAAATATCGGTGTGAATTAAATCAAGGGGTTCGGTTATTCGTTCAACCGATTTTGATGATGATCTTGTAAGTTTGGATTCTACACATGTTTCACATTTTGAATGTGAATCAATATGGAATGTTGGTATACATTTTAAATTGATTAAACGACGTATTGAACTAAAATTTACGTGACCTAATCTACCATGTCATTTATTCGAATCGAAAAACTCAAGCATATAAGTACTAGTAGTAGCAATTTTATTCAAGTTCTTTTTGACCGCCATTACATTCAATTTAAACATTCCATTGAGGACATATCCCTTACCAACATACGCTCCTCGTTTAGTAAGAATAAACTTGTCACTTTCAAATACTAAACGAAATCCAAACTTATTAAGCAACCATCCCGAGACTAGGCTCTTACGCAAGTCCGGAACGTACAGGACGTTGCTTAGAGTGAGCTCTTTCCCTGAAGTCCACTTCAAAATCACTGTGCCTTCACCCTTGATGTCCGCGGTGGCTGCATTTCCCATGTACAACTTCTCATCTCCCGCAAGCTCCCTGAAGGTGCTAAAGAGGCTCCTGTCTGGGCATACATGTCAACCCACCATCCTTTTGGAGTGTTAGTCACAGTATTGACCTCATCCATCATGGCGGTTTTGTCGGAAATCATTGCCACCAAAGGCATTCCGTCTTCATCTACCATGTGCGCGCGCTCACGCTTTGGTTTCTTGCATTGGTTAGCCCGATGCCCGGCTCGTCACAGTTGTAACAAGTCCCTTGGAACGCTTGAGGCTTCTTTTTCACAACCCCTTTCTTTGGTCCAAGCTTGCTAGCCTTTGCTTTCTCTTTGTCCTTCTTCCCCTTACCTTTGTTGCCTTTAGAGGATTGCCCATGTTCAACCATATTTGCGCTAGCAGTAGTTTGCGCAAGGCTGCCTTTTTGGGCAATTCTATTGTCCTCTTCAATCCGAAGATGAACAATAAGATCCTCTATAGTCATCTCGTTTCATTTATGTTTAAGCTAATTCGTAAAATCCACCCAACTATGAGGTAACTTTTCAATCACTATTGCCACTTGAAATATCTCGCTAAGTGTCATGCCTTCCGTGAGGATGTCATGTAGTATAATTTGCAACTCTTGGACTTGATTCATAACAGTTTTAGTATCAACCATTTTGTATTCTAAGAAATGGGCTACCATAAATTTCTTTGTGCCAGCATCCTCCGTTTTGTACTTTTTGTCCAAGGCATCCCATAAGTCTTTGGAAGTCGTGACATTGTAGTACACATTGTAAAATGCATCTGACAGGCCGGTTAACACATAGCCTCGACATATGAAGTCCGAATGCTTCCAAGCATCTACCGCGCACTGAGCCTGGGCGTCAGTCTCCCCTTCCGCAGTTTGGGGAGCGATTTCAGTCAAGAACCTCGCAAGGTTCATGGTGGTCAAGTAGAAGAACATCTTTTGTTGCCACCTTTTGAAGTGTAGACCTGAGAACTTCTCGGGTCGTTCAGCGTGATTGGCCACTGTGGACGCTCCCACAGTGTTGGCATTCAAAGGGGTTCCCGTCACAACATTCGTATTGTTGTTGACATAGACGTTTTCAGTCGACATTCTGAAAATTAAAATTACCAAGTTTAGTCTAAAATTTTTCTGTTTTACACAACTAAAACAGAAGTAAACAGTTAATTTTAATTTTTAATGTCAAGTTGGTACACCTTCAAGGTTTTGCATGTTGATTTAATAATCAGAGACAACCCGCGGGTTTTGTCTTACTGCGAACAACCAAGGTGTTTTTAGTCAGATTTACCACAAATTTACTGTTTCAGCTTATAAGTCCAACTTTGAAGACCAAAACAGAAAATTTTATAATTATTAAAACAAATTTACTAACAGAAAGTTTTATGAGTTTTAGGACATAATCTGAATGTAATCAGCACTGTTTTCAACCAAAGTCACTCCTTTGAAGATGAAAACAAAAATAAAATCTATTTTTAAAACCTGTGTGAAACAAAACTGGTTTGAATCACAAACAGAGTGGTTTTTAATACACGAACGGTGTTTTAAAAATTTGTTTTAAGATTGTAGGAACCGTTCGTGCATTAAATAAAATTAAAATAGCTTTATTGAATAATTACAATACAGAAATGAAAGAAAGCAGTAAAATATAGAACTTTTACAACTGAAATAAACAAAATACAAGACTGAAAGATGAAACAGAAATGCAACAAGGCCAAGGGTTGTGTTTAACACAGGGCCCTTAAAACAAATTCTGAGTCTCCCAAGAGAACTCGTTTTGTTTCCCAGGTTACAACAGCCGAAGCAGTGTGTACTACTGGAGCTGGCACGAGGACCCAAAGTCTACCTTGAGAAAAGTAAGAAGAAGATCAGAAGTGTGTATTGAATTGTTTGCATATGTTGTTGTTGTCTTTCTGCAGTGAAAATGATGTTGTATTATACAACATCTGAGTCGAAACATCCAAAACGAATTAAAGGAGAGAATTAAATTGCATTAAACGTCTTCAATGCACTTTAATTCGTCATTTAATTCTCAGTTAAAACCATTGACTCGTCTGTTTCAATTGCTGAAATAAAACCGCTCTGTCATTAAAGTCTGGAAGCTACTGTCGCGCGCGCATGACAAACACTCTGGGCGCGCGCGCCACTTTGGCTCAATTTCACGTGGCTCGCGGCTTTGTGAACGTTGCGAGCGTGCAAAGTGCGAAGTGCAAAATGCAAAGTGCGCCATCAAAGCACCACATTGCGCCCACGCCACGCGAGTACACTTAGTGTGTGCTTCCATGAAACAATAAGGATGGAGTGTTCCCACTTAAATACCCCTTTAAGTTTCACCTCTCCTCCTATGTGGGACAAGGTGTTTAGTTCTTGAATGATGAACTGGATATGATGTAATTGCAATAGCATTTTTTGAGTCAAGAAGAACTGGTGTCTTTGTAAGTATAACTACATAGTCTTTTAGTTGAGTTTGCATCCACAACACTTGTGAATAAAACAACTTGCTACTGCCACATACTCTGCCTCAGCTGTGGAAGTTGAAACATAATTTTGTTTATCCGAACATATGTGTATGCAATCGGAACTTAATTTGTGTTCTTTGGGTACCATAATCCAAGATCAGATGTTCTTTGGGTACCATAATCCAACAAAACTATGGGTTTGTTGATCTGAAAATGACGTCATCAACATATATTTAGACTAAAATAGTATGAGCTTTGTGGTTTTCGAGTAAAAGTGTGGTATATACTATGCCTTTTGTGAAACTAGATTTTATTAACAACTTTGAGAGTCTTTCATTTTAGGCTTTAGGAGCTTGTTTCATACCATATAAGGCTTAATTTAGTTTAAAGACACGTTTTGGAAATTTTAGATCAATAAAGTCTTCTGGTTGCTAAACATAGACGTCCTGTTCAATCTTGCCATTTAGAAAAGTAGATTTAACATCTAATCTCATAAACCTTAAAATATTTAGATGCAACATAGGCTAGAAAGATTTTGACAACTTCAAGTCTAGCCACAGGAGAAAATGTTTCATCAAAGTATTTTCCCTTCTGCTAAGTGTAACCTTTTATCACTAGTCTAGCCTTGTTTCTTGTATTGACTCCATGTTCATCAGATTTGTTCCTAAATACCCATTTTCATCCTAGTACAGATTTGTTCTAAGGCCTAGGGACAAGTGTCCATACTTTACTCTTTTCAGATTGATCCAACTCTTATTTCATTACTTGCACCCAATTTGAATCTTCAAAAGCCTCATTTAGAGTCTTTGGTTCTTTCATACCGAGAAAACCTGCAAAGAGACATTCATGAGTAGTGACCGGCCTTGTTTCTACCCTTTCTTCTAAGTTACCAATTATATTGGCAGCTGGATGATCCTTAGTCCATTTTCTATCGGGGGAATGGATTTATCAAATCAGGATCAGATGTGGTGTTTCCCCTTCCCCCTAACTTGGTGTAGCTACTGACCGGTGATCAAAATTCTGAGAGTTATTGATATTACTTGATAAGTCATCAAAATTCTAAATCTGGTTGTTGCTTTTATTAGAAACATGCTCTATATTTACCGAACCATGGAAATCAAACTCTTAATATAAACATTTTTTCTTTAATCAGTCGTATGCTCCTTTGTCTCCCATTTTGATTTTGTTCTTCAGCTCAACCCGTTTGGAACATCCTCTGTAAAGAGATTTGAGAGTCTTTCCGCTTGAATCCATTCATTAGTGATTTGGATCACCTCCTTCTTTCTTTCCATCTCCCCAATTTCTTTCAATAGTTTCTCTCTTGCATCCAGGAAATCTTTAATGTAGACCAAGGTCTGATTTGAATACTTGCATATCTCACTCAATCTAAACATTTCTCTCTCCTTCTTTTTG
Organism: Helianthus tuberosus; assembly: GCA_030545235.1. NCBI lineage: Eukaryota > Viridiplantae > Streptophyta > Magnoliopsida > Asterales > Asteraceae > Helianthus > Helianthus tuberosus. Next base: position 194,304,984 of record CM060352.1, on the reverse strand, counting down.
TTCATTTAAATTACTAAATGTTTAGGATAAGCAAGTACCATACCAGTTTTTTTAAAATGTTCACAAGCCTTTGGAATTTATTCATTATTTTTGGTGATGTCTAGATTATCTGGCAAAGCATAATGGATGTTCAAGCAAGGATCAAAGTCATTCTTCCAATATCTTTTGAATATCTTCTTTCATGCAGTTGAGATGGCATCTATAGCCCTTCTGACTTTTATTGCATCCGAAGTTTCCCAAATGTTGATCCCAAATAACAATCCTTAACTCAAAATGGCAAATGATTTCAACAGGTATCGGAAATAATGTGCGGAATTGGAAATCAAACTTTCAAAAAACACATGTATAGAATTTGTAGGTTTATATCACTTTGAGAGAGATTACAAGGTGATTTAGTGGTTATTGGCTAATATAAAACAATATATAAAAGAATTATGTGTGATTGACCAATGAGGGACAATGGAGTGTGTAAGATACAAATCTTAAATGCTTGGCTAATTTACTCTTTATCCGATTCTCTATCTATAGAGAATGTTTGGGATGAATAAACATTTGTTTATTTATATTTTAACTTTTGGAAAGTAAGCTTTTGTCATATTCATTGAATGTAGAGCTTCCAATTCGCATGTTGTGTTTCCATGTTTCTTGATCTTGCTAGTCAAGTGAGGTATATCCGATGTGTATAGGATGATCTGATCTGTTTTATATATGATTATCTTAATCAAATATCAGATTTTTTTTTCTTTTCCTTTTGTGGAAAAATCTCCTGATCTTTCTCTTGATGCACATTATCAAATTCGAGTCATCCCTTGTCGATATCAGATCATCATCATCATTTGGTCTTCTTTATTAGTTCTAGAGTACACGAAGCTTCTTGTAATGTGTAATATGCTGAAACGGAGACTCCATCTTGTTTAGTAATTGTCAACAGTTGCTTTAGTTCATAAGCTTAGGGAACACTCACCTTTTTGAATCTTTCCTTCAAATCGGTCCAGATTTCTTGAGCCTATTTCACACTTGATATGATTTCTTTCTCCATCGTTGTACTCAAGCAACCTTTTATCAACGTATCACATCTCATCCATGCCATGTAAGGCTTTACGCATTGTTTTGGGTTCTGAATGCTTCCATCTACAAAGCCAAATTAATTTTTAGCAAACAAGAAATTTTGCATCTCCTATCACCAATCAATGTAATTGCCATCAACACGTTTGTCTTGGGTAGTTTGATGGATGAAGGTAATATGGTGAATCATTACTCACGACTCCTTCATTACCCTTTCTTCCTTTGTTTTCGTCGCCAGCCATGGTGATGATGGTTTGGTTGAGTGTTTTAGGATTTTGGTTTTGTGCATCTTTTCTTACACGTGCTCTAATACCATCATAATTTTATTATGGCTAACGAAGAATCACACTTTTGAATGGAAAATGTTACCATCAAATGAATACAAAAGATTATATTATATGCAAAATGTAAAGAACAATCATGCAAGTGATCGTACCAAAAAATAAGGAAGGGAATAAGTAGAATAAAAGGTGATCCCCATATGCGCAGATGGTGATTGATATGAATAATAGTTTCAATTATTATGAACCGCAATTTCGTTTATCTCAATTGTCTATCATTATACATAACTCATAGAATTAGGAGAGCTTATACATTGTGAAAAAAGACTTGATTTTGATAATATCAATTGACTACAGTGCCGCATATCAAGCACCTCCATCAAGAAAAAGCGAAACACGATATTGCTTTTATGATATTGACGTTTATATGTGAGGAAGTTGTTAAATTGAAATATAATCATTTCGAACATTATTCACCTGAATTTACTGCTGCCGTTCTTAATGATTCATCGGAGGTAATAGAGGTGTTAATCCAATACTTTCCAAGATCAATTTGGACAAAAGACAGTAATGGATATTTACTTTCTCAAAATTCAGTAAAGAACCGATGCGAAAATGTTTATAACTTATTGGTATATGAGGTGACTCATGAGAGGTACTTGCATAATTCAATCGTTGACAAAGAAGGAAACAACCTTTTGCACTTGGTTGGACAATTGGCACCTATACACAAACTTAATATGGTTACTGGTGCAGCATTACAAATGCAAAGGGAGTTACAGTGGTTTCAGGTGAAAATGTTATTCTATATAACCAAATAAAAAATATATATTAAGTTTCAACTTATTTTCTTTAATATCTACTGACTTACAGGATGTGAGCAAATTGATTCGTCCAAAGAACAGGGCAGCTAAGAACAAGAAACAAGAGACACCAATTATGGTATTTAGAAAAGAACATGAAGGTTTGCGACAAAAAGGTGAAAAGTGGATGAAAAAAACAGCGGATTCATACACAATTACAGCTGCACTTATCATTACAATAGCTTTTGCAGCGGCCATTACTGTACCAGGGGGAAACAATGATGATACTGGGAAAGCAATTTATAAAACAAGGATTAGCTTCATAATATTCGTTGTCTCGGATGCAGTCTCAATGTTCACATCCACCACCTCCTTGTTGTTGTTCCTATCTATTCTCACAGCACGTTATGCAGAAGAGGATTTTCTCTACAAGTTACCTAAGAGATTAATACTTGGCCTTGTGATGTTATTCATGTCAGTGACAACCATGTTGATAGCCTTCAGTGCAACATTATATATTACGTTTGGGGAAGAGAATTCGTGGATCTTGATCCCGATTGCTGCAATAACATGTCTACCAATTGCTTCTTTTGTGACTTTGCAGTTACCTTTGCTTGTTGATCTCATCTCTTCAACATATGGTCCTGGAATCTTTGATAAACGAAGTAAGCGTAGGATTACATAAAAAAGACATGAATTGTTGCATTTTTCATGTGTACTATATGTAATAAACTATAAAAATGGTTTTTCATTTTGTAACTAATGAATGTTTCATACGAGATAGGTTGAATGCCAATCATGCACTTTTATTTAATTTTAAAGGTAATAGGATTTAAAGGTGTAGAAAAGTATGGGTGAATAGGTTAACTTCCAAAAACTTATTAACTTTTTGTTTGTATGTGGAAGAACACTTGAATGTTATATGTTTGCAAAATTCAATATTTTAGGGAAGAGAAGATTAAGCCCGATTTATGGAGGTTCGAGTGGGTGCTAACAAATCCACTCTACATCGTCTCCTTGCTTCTTTGATCAAGAGTTTCTATTAACCGATGATTGTCTAGCTTCCTATTATTTATATCCATTCATTATGTAATCTAATCTAATTCTTTATTGTATTCTAATATTATTGCTACATGATCTCATCCCCACATTGCTTGGGAATACATTCAAATATTATAATATGTAATTCAGTTCTTTGAGGCAGCAGTTCTTGTTCTAGTAGTTTTGGCAGTTGTTTTGGCAGCTTTCAAGGGGAAACTTCTGGACCAATACTTGTACTTCACCCTGATGTCCTTAGCATATGGCAACATCCTGATGCGACTAAGGATCCTGAACCTCGTTATTACTAACCAGTTTCTTGTTCCTCTTAGGTATAATTTGTAGGTATATTCTCCCATAACGGCAAGTGGGTAACCCTTTGCGGATTTCTCGTGGAACTTGTTGAAGAAAACGTGTAGAAAGGGGCTGGAAGGTTGCAACGGTTATTGGCTTGGTCTTCGCAGGACCTCAAAAATTTCGGAATTATAATTAGGATTCGTTTTAGCCATGTACTATAAATTAGCTAGGTTTGATCGAATCAGGGACACGAGATATACACACAACACACTCGCAACTACTACAATTGTCATTATAACACATAGTTCTCGATCGATCAAAGCTCACATTTGTATTTTTCAAGTTATTAATAGACCGGAGCTGTGTGCCAGCTTCCGGGGTTATTTGTGCCGGAGATCATCTTCACAAAGAAGATCAAGGGCTTTTCCCCGTAACATATCACCTGTGTTCATATTTGTTCATCACACATACACTTGCTCGTTATACTTTAACAGTTTTTCTAAGCTAAATTTCCTTACAACTTATTTTCTGAACTAAGGACCCTAACAATTTATCCAGGATCCCGAACATCAAACTTACCGTTTTCACAAGCACCTCACCTCTTTTTAGTTTTTAACCAAAACAGTTTGGCGCCAGCGTGGGGCCAGTGTACTTTTCATCATAAAATTTCTCTTGAAATTTCTGTTAAACCAAATTCTTTTGAAGTTATTCTCAAAAATGGTTTCTCAACCCAAATCAACCTTAACATCATCCTCTCTTACTACTACAACCTCTGGAGTGAACAACCCTCTTCCTCCTCCTCCAGCACACCAAAAGAAGAACACCACTGCTGGATATGTCAATTCAGGATCTAGAAAGTCTATTGCAGGACCCGTCCTTGTTTTGAATAATGAAATTCTGCCAATGTATGCCACGGTGAAGGAGCAGATGAGACAGCATCAGTAGACAAACCAATTTATGTCCAGGGAACTCAGAGAAATGAAGGACTCTAGGAGGCCGCTGGAGGCAACAACCCTGTTGTATCCAAGGATCCTAAACTTCGGAACTCCAGGATCCTCAACAGTCCATCAAGGAGACTTTTTACCCATGTAGTCAAGATCAGCAATTGTCGGTCCAACCTCATATGCCAAGGTCGCAACTAACAGAGATCTTGGAGTTACTCCAGGGTCTTCCTCTCAGGATCCTAACATTAGTAATCATGTCAATAATAGTTCTTTAAATACTAATGATTTCATGCAGACTGCAAGTGTTATGTGACAACCGGCAAATTTTTAGGTTAATCCATACATCCTAATCATTTGTGTTTACTTTAGTTTCCCACATTAGACATAATTTTCAGTAATCAGGTCATATTGTGTCTAGCAAAGTCCGGACATTTCATGCTCATGGGAATTGTCGGTATGTGATTAGTCGGTATACGAAAATGAAAGTTGGTGATTGTGAGAAACTATAATAATCTGAAATTTGAATACTATTGTATCAATGCATGATTTTATTAGTTCTTATTCGATGGCTTTAGATTACGACTAGTCATTGAACCTATATACGTATTTTTCGTATTTAAAAGGTTTGGAGCTCAAACGTACACACTCATATGTGTGTGTGTGTGTGTATGCACACGGTACATTGGAACGTTCATAACTTTTATATACTTTGGTTTTAGTTGGTAAAAACTAGAAGCGTTATCCCATTGGCAGAACTCTCGTTAATGTGTTTATTTTTTCACTCGGGCTCGACTCTACAAACGCTCCATTTAAATCTCCCAAATTATCGTGTCTTAACATTATTAGTCCCAAGCCCTCTTACTTTTGAATCCCAACTCAGATCCATATCCATGTATTCATATACACTTGAAGCTTTTTCTATTTACATATTATAATTTAGCAACAACTTATAGCATAGTAGTGTTGTACTTCATGCTTTGGGGGCTTCTAAAAAAAATTTAACATTACACTTTTAACCCATAACTCTTTGATTTTTTTACTTTCAACCAAAAGTTTTCATCTTTTTTAATTTAACCTCACAACTTTGTTACTTTTAACTTTGGTCCCCTATACTTTATATACTCCTCAAAACTTTCGTTTTACGTTTCATTCTAAATTTTACGAGTTAAAACGGCGCAACGTACGTGTGTGGTTCAACCCTTTTACGTTTTGTTTTACACTACGCTCTAAATTTTGCGAGTTAACATGGTGGAACGGTGCATGTGTGGTTCAACGTTTTTATATCGTCTATTTTCCTGATTGATAGGTTGTCGTAACGTGCAGGTCCTAAATTGACTTAGTTATTATTTTCTATATTTTGCGTTTCTGTCTAATTTCTCCGCATTAACACGCCACAACTTTAGTGTTGATGGTCGCTGATGGTGGTGTCGCATTAATGCTATTTGTCACGGTTTTACGCCCCCGCCGCAACGCGGGGGACATAATACTAGTTTAAACTAATTTTATATACTCCCAAATTTCCATGTTGCCTAAGGGTCGTATTATTGGCACACCTTGGATTATTAAATCGACACCTTTAATACACATCGTATAGGCCTATACGATGCGTATTAAGGTTGGTTCAAACTTCAAGGTCTGTCAAAGGCTGACAATGTCTCCACTATAAAGAGTAATACGCATCGTATAGGCCTATACGATGCGTATTATTAGTATGATGTACGTCAAAGCTGGCATCTAGGGTTCACATGCAACCCTAATACGCATCGTATAGGCCTATACGATGCGTATTACTTTTTAAAGAAAGTACGAGGTAGCTTTCTGTCACTTTTGGGTGACATAAAGTGATTGACGTAAGCCCTATACGGGTCGTATAGGCCTATACGACCCGTATTGAATTCTGAATTTGCATTCTCCTTCCCCTATTTAAACGATGAAGAAGACGATGATATATATCGTCTTCGTTATTTATTCACATTCACTAACAAACATGTCTTGGTTCAACCACATTTTCGGCGAGTCGTCCGACACAAACACGAGCACGTTTATTCCGGAAAGCAGTGTGGTATAACATTTTTTTAACTTGTTCTGTTTTTTTTTTTTTATGAAATACTTAGCATACCGTTTGTATTAGGGGGTCTAATGTCCCTGATTCTTACGATGGGAGAGGAAATGATGATCACGCGGAGGAGGTCGTGTCCGGCTTTCGTCCCCATCATAATGAATCGTTGTTGCCAGACCTCAACGAGGTAAGTATATATATTTACTTTTTTCTATTCAGCGTTAAACTTGCCATTACCTTTTACTCGTTGTTTTCTTTAGTCTGTTATGCCCCGCCAACCGTTGTTACCAGATCTGAACGAGTAAAAATATATTTACTTATTATTATGAAGGCTTTTAGATGTGCCGTTATGATTTAACCGTTGTTTTTTTTTTCAGTTAGTCATGTCTAGCTATGATCATGGTTATGGGTCTCCGTATTATGAAACCGGTTACGGTGCCTCATATGGACAGGAAGAATATGCCAATAATTTTTTTGTTAGTGGTGCCTCGGGAGTACAAGAAGACGTTGGTCAGCCTTCTTACACGCAAGAGTCATTGGGTGACGAGCAACCCGGTTACCCTGAAGTTTCATACAAAACTGATAAGGTACGAATGATATATAATGTTTGTTAAATGTTATATTTTTTTCTGTTAAAAAATTAATATAAAATTGTTAATAAAAAATACATTAAAAATTGTTATATTTTTCAAATAGGATAAAAATTAATTAAAAAATGTTATATTTTTATAAAATTAATTAAAATTGTTATATTTTTTAAATATAATAAAAAATACATCAAAAATTGTTATATTTTTTTAAATTAATTGTTATATTTTTAGATTGATATGGATGACGTTATATATTTTTGTAAATGAATTATAAATGTTATATGTAATATTTTTAAATAATTAATTAAAATTGTTATATTTTTTAAAATATTATAAAAATACATTAAAAATTGTTATATTTTTTTAAAATATTTGATAGATTATTAGGTTGATATGGATGACGTTGTTATATATTTTTTAAAAATTGCTGATTTTTAAAATATTTGTTAGATTATTATAAAATTGTAAAGAAAAAATACATTCAAAATTGTTATATTTTGTAAATAGGATAAAAAATTAATTTAAAAATGTTTTATTTTTTATAAAATTAATTAAAATGTTATATTTTTTACATAATAAAAAATACATTAAAATTGTTATATTTTTTAAAATTATTTGTTATATTTTTAGGATTTTTTATCCCGTGATGATTTGGAAGGTTGGGGAAAACGAAGCGTTTAGCCAACGGATACGTTATTTTTACCAGACGGTCCAAGGATCACTGGATATGGTTCCAATGTTGTCGTAGTTGCGAGCATGAGAGTAAAGCCACGGTTAGGAAAACCGACAGCAAAAAATGCGAGTACCGCTTCGACCCGTACCGTTTCGACCCATACCGTTTCGACGCGAACCGTTTTGACGTGTACCGTTTCGACGCGAACCGTTTCGACCCGTACCTTTTCGACGCGAACCGTTTCGACCCGTACCGTTTCGACCAGTACCGTTTCGACCCAAAACGTTTTGAATCGAACTGTTTCGACCCGTACTGTTTCGACCCCTTTTTGGATCGAACCGTTTCGACCCGTACCGTTTCGACCCCGTTTCGAATCGAACCGTTTTGACGTGAACCGTTTCGACGCGAACAATTTCGACCCGAACCGTTTTGACCCGAACCGGTGGTTGTGGGTGCCGCGGTGATGGATTCCAATTCATTTGATAAACAAACACATCAAAAATGGAATTGAGATTCCAATTCCAACAATTTCCAATTTCAATTGGAATGTTTAAATTACAAATCCAATTCCTTCAAATTCTAATTCCTATACAAATTCCAATTCCAATTCCAAATCATTCCGTGAACCAAACGCCCCCAAATTAATTGATACTCTGATTCACAAAGCTTCAATGGATCAATCAAATCTGATTCCCAGGCTTCAACTTCAATTGAGCAGTTTATATGATAAGCAACGCTTCAATTGAAGTTTGTATTAATTAAAGTTATGCCAGTTTTCCTTTGCTTCTTACGTTTTATATGTTACTTTTGTTTATTTTTGATTGTTACACTATATATATTTTAATTTTAAATATATAAAATTCAGAACTTATTTGGAAAAGCGTCAATAGTTAGCCCAAAAATATGTTGCAAACTCGTTACAAAAGTCGTCACTAAGTAATCCAAAAATACTCCATAAAAGTTGTCGCTATTTGATTTGTGTTATTAGCGACTAAAATTCACCGTGTTCACTTTTTATAGTTGGAACTTGAATCAAAGTAACAAGTAGGACACGTTCAGTGTAAATATATAACATCACAAATGACAAAAGAGTCTTTTATTGATCCTCGCACGTAGCTTACCTATACACAACAATCCCGTTCACTATCAAACAAATGAGTATCACTAACAGATCGTCCCTAACAAAATAATATATATATATAGGGTGGGGTTCTAGAGTGAACACTAATGTATTTGCGAACTGAGTGAACAAATCCTGACCATTGATCTACACACGTGTATGGCCAGGATCTTATCATCAAATTGTAAAATACACTAGTGTATTTCAACATCAAATCTTGGCCATTGATCTACACACGTGTATGGCCATGATTAGTTCACTCAGTTCGCAAGCTACACTAGTGTTCACTCTTGAACCTAATCCTATATATATATATATCAAGCGATCGCAAAGAAAGACAATTGCCAAAACTTCGAGGCCCAAAATGGCATCGCGACTAGCCGCCTAGTCGCGTCTTCTTCTAGTGGTATGTTGCCTTTGAAGCTTAAGCTGCTCATAGAAGTTAGCTATAAACTCTTCAGCCCTAAGATCAATCCCCATTGTTTGTTCCTCACACGTAATCTGATCATATTCGTCGTCATCATCTTCTTCTTCATCGTATTCTTCGCCATTCCCAATCAAGAAACTCTTTCTCGCTTCACAACACGAGTACCCCTCACTCTCATCATCAAAATCAAACAAATGATCAGAACACTCAACGTGCGGATTAATACAAGGAATGTGAGGCAACCTAAACCTCATAGAATTCGGTCGGTGCATCCTAACATGAATCATAGGCGTCGCGTCAAACGATAGCTGCCGGTCACCACATTGCAATGCACCATTCCCTTTTTTAGACTGTCCAAGACTCTTGATATAGTGTAACAAGTCAAGCATAAGCCTTTTCTTGAGCACAAATACTCCACCCTTTCTAGCCCATAACAACGCTAACCGAAGTAAGCGCCAAGCTCTACGGCTCACATCCGATCTCGATCCTGTTTTTTTCATGATCTGCATTTTTTTTGTTGTAAGAAATAACTGTTTTTGTTGGAAGAAATAACTGATTTTTGTGGTGTTGATGTGATAAAAAAAGGTTGTGATGTGTGTGTATATATATAGGTAGATGAAAAAGAGAAGTGGGGCCTATGTGAAATAATTGAAAAATATAATAATGTTGGGTTATTATATAATAAGATACGCGTTGTTTGGGAAAGGGGGAGAAATGGGTGAATGAGTTGGTGGGGCCTAGGAGCGTGTGGGGTATACGGGCTGTACGCGGGCCTCCACCTCCTACGCTTTTTCTTACGAACTACTCTTTCTATGTTGTTTAATTGAGGGGGCGAAGTTTGGAGAGTGGGGGAGAACAGGGCATGAATCTAATAAGAAATTTACTGGTTTGGGTGAGTTTTAGGTTAAACTAGAATTGCGATCCGTCGCAATGCGGCTGGAATTCTTTAGTTATAACTAAGTCGATCTAGGACTCGAACGTAATGTTAAACCTGTCAAACGGGAAAAAAATAGACGATGTAAAAACGTTCACCCACACACGCACGTTGCGTCGTGTTAACTCGCAAAATTTAGAACGAAACGTAAAAACGTTAAACCAAAGACGCACGTTGCAAAGTGTTAACTCACAAAATTTAGAACCAAGCATAAAGCGAAAAATTTGCGGAAATGAAAACTATAAAAGACCAAAGTTGAAAGTAAAAAAAGTTGTGAGGATAGATTGCAAAAGACAAATAGTTTTGGGTTAAAAGTAATTTATGAAATACTTTTGGGTGAAATGTAAAAAAAAATTAATTTTTTTTTGGAAAACCCTCAAAGCCAAGGTTACAACAACCATATGCATAACCATTTTTTTATTTGAGGAACCCCCAAAGCACACCCCGCGTTGCGCGCGGAGCGTAAAACGGTGTCAAATAGTACTAATGCCACACAACCTCATCGACCACCAACACTGACTCGACCTAAAAAAGTTGAAACACAGTCGTACGTTGTGTTGTATTAACTCGAAAAATTTAGAACTATACGTAAAACGAAAATTTGCGAAAGATGAAAAGTATAAGTGACAAAAGTTGTGAAGTTAAATTGCAAATAATGAAAAGTTTTGGGTTAAAGTTAAAAAAAACAAATTATGTAGGGTTAAAATTGCAAAAGGTAAAAACCTTTGTATTAAAAGTAAAAAATCAAGTTTTTTTTTTAAAAGTTCCAAAGCACAAGGTACAAGTTGTATTGCATATTTTTGTTGCTTATTTATAGTAATAAAATAAAATATGTGAATACGTTTAGTTAGACTGGTTTTGTTTGAGTTGATCTGGCGGGTTTGAGAATTGATTGGTTTATTTTTTTTTATAAAGAAACTAGTATTTAGGACTCGCAATTTGCGGCGGGGCTGTTAAATTGAACAAAAAAGTAGACGTAAAAACATTGAACCACACATTCTAGTTGAGGTGTGTTAACTTGCAAAGTTAAACTAAAACGTAAAACATATAAAAGTATAATTAAGTCGACTTAGAACCCGTACGTTGCCATGCGAAAAATATAGAGGATCAAAGTTGAAAGTAGAAAAATTTAGGGGTTAGAAACGGAAAAGAATTTGTGACAAATTTGTAAAACTTGAAAAGTTTGATGTTAAAAGTAAACAAAAGTCAAAACAAAATGAACAGTAAATACATGAGGGGGAGAAAAGTTGATAAATTATAGATAGGTAATAATATATATTTTATGTTATAATTAGGTATTTTTTTCAGTCAAAATTTGAAAGATAAGAGAAATGGGAATTAAGTTATATAATTTTAAGCGTAACTGCCTTATATACATTTGGATTGTTTTTTAAGGTCATGCGTAATGGACGGCATAGAGGTGTGAAGGGGTTTAATAACGCCTCCAACATTGTCTCCTTGGGCATTATAAGAGCATGAACAGGGAGGCACATTTATAGTATAATGTCAAATGCAGATAAAATAAAATAAAATGGAAAGTAATGATTAAAATATTTTTAAAACGCGTTTCACGTAACTTGATGTGAAGCTATTAGAAGCCAGCTATGAAGCACTAAAGGCTTAAATAAAGTGGCTATAAATTATCTGAATAAAAGAAAGAAGTTTATATTTTCAGCAAGTTCGGGGTTTATCACTATAAATATATTATAAATGAAATATGGGTTTTTATCCCATTTGTTTAATATAAAAGTTTGGTGTTTTGCAAACTCTGAATTTATTTCCTAACTACGATCTTGATGTTTTAATTCCGCTGCCAAATTTAATAAACACCGATACCATCGGTTCGTGCTCGCGGCTCCCGCTCCCAGGGTGGGGTCGGGGGTTGCGACAATATTCATATGTATTGAGTGGGGTTAGTGTAAAACACCATGAATGCAGGTGTAAAACACCAAGAATGCAGTTTAAAACACCATACGAAGAAGATCTACTGGAATTGTAGGTGTATAACACCATACATAATGTGCAATGCAATCAATCCAGATGTTAAAACATCATGATTGTATTACGATTCAAGTCGTGGTATTTTTAGAATCTGAATGGTGTTTTATACTTTCAAAATAATCAAAATCATTCTAGATGTTAAAACACTATGACTGTATTGGATTCAAGATGTGTTGTTTTTTGGAATTCGTATGGTGTTTTATACATGCGAATTAACAAAAAGGTTGATACGAATTTTATGGATTAAACAATACTTAATACCAGATTTCGAATAATAGAAAGATACCAAATATATAGTTTCTTAAAATCTCTCAAAACAGTTATGGAAAAATTTTGTTAATTAAAATGATTATTAATGAAATTACTCTATTACCTTTAATCTCTAATTTTAATTAAAGACATATGTCTCACCATATTATTTCTTACACTTCTCATACACTTACCACCTTTTATAGGATCCGTAATCCATATGTATTGCCTAATAATGAGTAATATTTTGTTGTAAATTGTTAAAAATGGGGCTTAATGAGTCATATTTAGGTTGTACTAACTTATATTTGGCTATAATATGTTATAATGGGTCAATTACAATCATTTTTCTTGTAACGGGTTATGACAGACCCAGGTCGTACCTAGAGGCTCTAAAATCTAGGCAACGGTCTAGGGCCTACATAAAAACATAGGCCATCAAATTTTTAAAAATCTTTATGTGTCATATGTGTATTACTCTATTAGGCCCAAATAAACATAACAAAAATTATATTTATTGCAAGGTCCAACAGAAAGAACTAATTTTAAAATAAAAAATGCCCAATTTCAACTCTAAACAATATGCAATATGTATTTAATTTAGGTCGTCATTGTCATACTCACTAACTGTAACGTCGCAAATGCCCGTTCCGCTCAATGGTGTCACTGATTGGGGGAAAATTAGAGGCGAATTAGGGGAAATTAGCGGTGTCGCAAGGATAATCCAAGTTGGTTAACGGCTATTTTTATAGTAGTTTCTATATACTGCGATTTACTTAATCACTGTTTTCCCCCAAATCCCTAATTGATACTTTGAATCTTTGAATTTTGATATTGTGCTTGCGATTGAGACTTAGAAGGAAGAAAGCAAAACCGATATTTTCTTTATACCAATTCAAAGGGCCTCACCTCTGTAGTTTGCTTTGGCCTCAAGAAACGTAGAAACGGCCGTGGAGAGACCTTAATTATAGGTAGAACTCATAAAAGAACAAAGAAAAGAGCTATAAACGAATAAATTGAAGAAAATAAGAAACAACCCAGGAAAATGAATGAGAAAATCTGATTGCTTTACAAGACATGCCACATTGTTAAACGTTGGTGGCTTTAACACCATAAATTATATAATTTAGATATTTTGTTGTATAATATTTAGATAACTTGTACAATTTATCAGTTTTGCGAGTATATATAGATTTTTGGTTTTACTTGTAATTATGGTCTTATGGGATTTGAATATGTGGATGACACAAAAACGATTTTCTTTTAAAAAAATATATATATAAATTATTATCGACGGGAAAGCGTCGCTAATTAGCCCAAAAAGTTGCAAAATCCGTTACAAAAATAGTTGGTATTAATCCAAATATCCATAGTATAATTCGTCACTATTTGGTCAAAACAATCTGTTGCAAGTTGTTTAAAAAATCTTTGTGATTTGCGATTAAAATTCACGAGTTCACTTCGTAGTTTCTAGAGATAAAACTTGAATCAACGTAATAAGCAGGACACGTTCAATGTAATATCACAAATGATAAAAGATTCTTTTTATTAAACCTGGCACGTAGCATACCTATACACAACAATCCCGATCACTATCAAACAAATGAGTATCACTAACAGATCGTCCCTAACAAAATAAAAAAAATAAAATATCAAGCGATCGCAAAGAAAGACAATTGCCAAAACTTCGATGCCCAAAATGGCATCGCGACTAGTCAACTAGTCGCGTCTTCTTCTAGTGGTATGTTGCCTTTGAAGCTTAAGCTGCTCATAGAAGTTAGCTATAAACTCTTCAGCCCTAAGATCAATCCCCATTGTTTGTTCCTCACACTTAATCTGATCATATTCGTCGTCATCATCTTCTTCTTCTTCATATTCTTCGTGATTCCCAATCAAGAAACTCTTTCTCGCTTCACAACACGAGTACCCCTCACTCTCATCATCAAAATCAAACAAATGATCAGAACACTCAACGTGTGGATTAATACAAGGAATGTGAGGCAACCTAAACCTCATAGAATTCGGTCGGTGCATCCTAACATGAATCATAGGCGTCGCGTCAAACGATAGCTGCCGGTCACCATATTGCAATGCACCATTCCCTTTTTTAGACTGTCCAAGACTCTTGATATAGTGTGACAAGTCAAGCATAAGCCTTTTCTTGAGCACAAATACTCCACCCTTTCTAGCCCATAACAACGCTAACCGAAGTAAGCGCCAAGCTCTACGGCTCACATCCGATCTCAATCCTGTTTTTTTCATGATCTGAATTTTTTTTGTTGCAAGAAATAAGTGTTTTTATTGGAAGATTTGTTGGAAGAAATAACTGTTTTTTTGTGGTGTTGATGTGATAAAAAAAGGTTGTGATGTGTATATATAGGCTGGATGAAAAAGAGAAGTGGGGCCTATGTGAAATAATTGAAAAGATAATAAAGATGGGTTATATAATAAGATACGCGCTTCATTGAAATGTTAGGGAAAGGGTAGAAAAAGAAAACAATGGGTGAATGAAGTGGTGGGGCCTAGGAGCGTGTGGGGGTATACGGGCTGTACGCGGGCCTCCACCTGCCACGCTTTAATTTCTTACGAACCACTCTTTCTATGTAGTTGTTTAATTGAGGGGGTGAAGTTAGGAGAGTGTAGGAGAATATGAGAGGAATCTAAATATCTAAGGTGATGCGTAGTGGGGCGGTATGCCCGTTCATCGTGCCGCCAAAACGCCGGAAACACCAAAACGTGGGGCGCTATATTTGAAAAATGGGGGTGTGGCGCGATGTATATAGCGGCGCCATGTGTGTTTGTTTGAATTTTTATTTTTTTTTATTTTCTGGGGTTAAAAGATTGGTGGGGTGTTGAAAAAGATTTGTGGGTATGGTAGGTTTTGTGTTGCAGGTATATCGAAGAAGAAGGAAGTCAAGGAAGTAGGAAAAATTTTAGGGTTTTATTTTTTATGGGCTTTGGGCCTGGCTTAAAAGATTGAAAAAAAAAATATAACTTTTGAAGTGTTGTTTTTTTATTTTTTTAGTCCAACTTTTTTTTTTGGAACCGTTTTTTTTTTTTTATGTTACTGTAATGTTTTTTTTTTAAGTGTAATGTTTTTATTTTAGTGTAATGTTTTTTTAATTTAATGAAATGAATTTTAATTTTATAAAGTTAGAAAATAATTATAAAAAATTAGAAATTAATAATTGAGTAATGATTAGGCGGGGGCTTTATGACTACGGGCTTAAATGCATAACGCCCCATAACCCCCACCCGCACACGTGGCGCGCCACGTGTCGCTAACACCCACAAAGGGGCGTTATGACTACACATGGCCTAATAAGAAATTTATTGGTTTGGGTGAGTTTTAGGTTAAATACGTGAATACGTTTAATTAAACTGGTTTTGTTTGGGTTGATATGGCGGGTTTGAGAATTGATTTGTTTATTTTTATAAAGAAACTAGTATTTAGGACACGTGATTTGCGGCGGGGCTGTTAAATTGAACAAAACGTAGACGTAAAAACATTGAAACACACATTTTGGTTGAGGTGTGTTAACTTTCAAAGTTAAACTAAAACGTAAAACGTATAAAGTATAATTAAGTCGACTTAGAACCCGTACATTGCAATGTATAAAATATAAAGGACCAAAGTTGAAAGTAGAGAAATTTAGGGTTTAGAAACGGAAAAGAATTTGTGACAAATTTGTAAAACTTGAAAAGTTTGATGTTAAAAGTAAACAAAAGTCAAAACAAAATGAATAGTAAATACGTGAGGGGGGGGGGGGAGTTGATAAATTGTAGATAGATAATATATATTTTATGTTATAATTAGGTATTTTTTCTGTCTAAATTTGAAAGATAAGTGAAATGGGAATTAAGTTATATAATTTTAAGCGTAACTGCCTTATATACATTTGGATTGTTTTCTAAGGTGATGCGTAATGTACATTATAGAGGTGTGAAGGGGTTTAATAACGCCTCCAACATTGTCTCCTTGGGCATTATAAGGGTATGAATAGGGAGGGACATTTCTAGTATAATGCTAAATGCAGATAAAATAAAATGGAAAGTAATAATTAAAATGACATTAAGTGGCGTTAACCATTATACATTTTTTAAAGGGACGTTATAATGCTGACGTGACGAAAAATATCTCTAAAAAATAGAGAAATCCAGGCTAAAGCTAAACATGTATTGTTCTTGTTAACATGTGAAAACTTGTGTTGTATTCTGGGTGATGTGTGCAACACATAAATATAACTTATTTAACACCTCTGTTTATTTATTTATTAGGTTTTAATCAATAAAATGTAATTTTGGTGTGAAAACAATGAATAAAAGCTGTCTTCCTTCCAACAACAAACTGGAGGCGAAGACTTTTGGTTTACTTTTTTTTATTAACAAATGATTTAAGTTGTTAGTAAACATCCATACATTTTCCATCTTCCTTCCTCTTTCCTTCTTTAAGTTTTTTTGTTCTTCTCACCAATGATTGATATACCGTATACGTGTACAACATTTATAATTAGATACTGAATTAAATTATGTTCAATTGTAACGAGTCTCTTTTCATACAAATTTACAGGATGAAAATATTGGTAACTTAGAATAATTTTAATAATTCAAACTATAACCTATTATACGATAATGATATACAATGACAATTTAATAAGTGATACTCTTAAATTTCATTTTTGTTTCCAATTGCACAATCATCATAAATTTACACTTGATTTATACTTCATTTTCACTCGTAATTAAGTAATGTACGTTTAAACTTATTATAAACATCCATATAAGCGAAACCGAGTGGAAACCAAATGTAAACCATGTGTAAACCAAACCTATGATGCTTATGAAAATTGGGATTGTTCTTAGTAAAGAAAGTGAAAGATTGAAGTGTTATCAGTGGTGGATGTTGGGGAATTTCGATTGCCGGATGATCAGAGAGGCGTGTAATCACTCTCAGATCAAATTATTTCGGTGGTTCACCCGAATAATTCAATCGGATACAACTCTGATTTCGAGAAATTGAACCAGTGTATGATCATGTGTGTGAAATTTCGAACCAGTGGATTGTAACCAAGAAACTGTCTACGAAAATTGGGAATTTTTGGGGTGTAACTGCCTAGTGGCAGTTATCTCGATTTTCAGACAAATTGCCCAAAAACTGCCAATTTTTGTCATTTCGAAAATGTGACAAAATTCAGAAAATAAAATTTTCTGATGCGATTTCATTAAGGCAATCGAAAAAACCCCAGCCAGGGGCTCTGCCCCTTGGACCCTGCTCCCAGGGGCGCTGCCCCCTTGGAACCCCCCGTAGAGTACGGGCTCCGCCCGTACACTTCGAATTATAATAACTCAAACAAGCGTGCACTCCCGCACCTCCTAACTTGCTTGATGTGTATTATTATTCGCCTTGATCACCAAGTCAATCCCCGATTACACTAAAATATCTAACAGTGGACCCATGAATTTTTCCATGGGGGTGCGGAACATTTTTAAAAATTTTAGGCCCCTAGGTATATAAGTAAAAAAATCAGTTCGTATCGGGTCAGTTCGGGTCGTGTCGGGTCGGGTCATGTAAAACAAAAGAAATCGCGCCATAACGTCCCTACTCATGGTTCCTATCACAAACAAATTGATTCATAAGTTCATCGCTCCATAACATAATGTTTCAATTTTAATTTTCAACCTTAGAAATCGTGTGTAATCACCCTAAAAATCATCTAAACAACATAATCACCCTAAAAATCATCTAAACAACCATAAACAACGTCAAAACACATGAAATTTCAAACCTATTTAAGAATTTTGTTACCCTTTGGTGTCAGACGGAGGTGGTTCGCGGCTGCTGATGACGTGTTGTTGTGGTTGCTGTTGTGTTTGATGATCGCTGGCAGGAGATGACCCAAGAGAGGGAGGGCGGGAGGAATTCTAAGGGACTATTGGGCTTATTTTAATTATTATAGTTTGAACTTAGGTTGAGTTTGGTTAATGGGCTAGTAATTAGTGGGCTAATTATGTTTAATGAAATAGTGGGTTAAGTAGTGGTGCATAAAAAACCCGGACCTGAAAATAAAACCCGGAACCGGGTTTTTTCAATATCCGGTCCGGGTTTCCCAATACCCTGTTCAGGTTTTTTCGTTTTTTTTTTTGTGTTTTTTCGAGTCTTGTACCTTGGTTACGGCTATATAGCCGTTAGAAAGTGTATTATGATCATTTGTTTGGTTTACATTGTATCTCTATACCCTATAAAAGGGGTCTTTGATGACGAACAATAAACGAAGACGCTCAAGTTATTCGAAGCTATCTATGTTCATCATCTTATTCGATCCGGTTCAATGATTATTTAGGTGTCATGTATTTCTATATTTTATGAAATAAAAAGGTTTTGCATTTTATATGTCTATCATTTATCCAAAAAAAAATGAATACCCGAGGCATACCCGAACCCAACCTGATCCATACCCGAACCTGAAAATAGGGTATTATAATACCGGGTATTAGAAAACCCGACCCGAACCCTACCCGAACCCAGGTATATAGGGTATACGTTTTTTATATAAAACCCGGACCCGACCCGGGTATTGTCAATACCCAATTTTGTAGAACCCGATCGTACCCGAACCCGAACCCGGTTCCATACCCGGAACCGGGTATTCAGAAAACCCGATTTGTGCACCACTAGGGTTAAGGTATTGGGTATTTAGGTTAAGTTGGGTAGTATAAATTTATATAATTTAGGTAGTTTTTTTAATTAGAGTTTACTAAAAAATTTAAAATATAAATCGATTACATTTTTTACCTAAGGTGTGTGAACGAAAAATTCCAAGGGGTGCGGATGAAAAAATCAAAGGGGTGCGGATGAAAAAATCCAAGGGATGCGGATGGGATTTTCAATGGAAAATAGCATTAAAAATTTTTTTCCCCGAGGGTGCGCCCGCCCACCTTGAGCTAGGGGTTAGTCCGCCCCTGAGTGTTATTGGTCAAATTGTCGGTATGAATTATAATCGACCAATAAATAATAATTTGATTACTAAGTTCAACTCGCCCAACACATTTTCTCATTCTCTATTACATTCTCTTTAAAAGTAATTTAATGTGTTCAATCCGCTATAGATTTAGACCACCCGTAGTGGGCGCGTGGTGTTTAAAAAAAATTCAAAAAAAACGCCGGATAACGCTCCCCCCCCCCCCCTCATTACACCCGGCGTTTCCGGGCGTTATTTTCGAAAAAATTTGAGTTTGGCGTTTTATTTAAAATGCTGAAATTGTATTGGGGTGCGAGATTGGACCGTTGCCAACGGTCAAATGTGTTTTTTTTTTAATTCAAAAATTTACCCACTATATATATATCAACCCACTTTCCCCTATTTTTTATAAAAAACCTCTTACTTTCTCCTCTTTTTTATAAAAAAACCCACTTTCTCCTATTTTTTATACAATCATGCATCCATTCCGACACCCTTTTGGTGTCCCCGCAAGACCCACTAACCCGAACACAACCCAACCGCAACACCCGTATAACCGCAACACCCTTTAAAACGCTGAAATTTATTTTTTTTCGGTTTTTTTATTTTCTGTTTTTTTTTTTTTTTTTAATTTCAAGTAGTGTAATTTTTATTTTAAATTAATGAAGTTTTTTATGTTATGTTTTAAATTAAAAAAAAATAATTGGGAAATGATTGCATGGGCGTTATTGGAATAATGCCCCACTACACCACTTTATGCTATAATGCCCCATGCTGACTGGGATGACACGTGTCGAATAATGCCCCATGGTGGGGGCATTATTTTGATTTACCACTACACATGGTCTTAGAAGACATAACAGAAAAAATAATAACAATAATAGCAAGGGTCATGCTATTCACACACGGGGAAAATTATTTTCATACCTCAAAGCGCCGCGCTATGGCCATAGCGGGGCGCTTAGCTCGACAAAAGGTGATTTGACTGACTGAACTGAAACATAAGTTGCAGAGACATAAAGGTGAAACGAGGTTGCAGGTCTCGTGAACCCTAAGCGCCGCGCTATGGCCAAAGCGCGGCGCTTCGACCCCAAATTTTCACTACTTAAACCTTCTCAGACACAACATTTAGCATTCGGGGGTTTGTGTTGTTTGTCGATTTCTTTGCTGTATTAGTTACGTGTCTTGAAAAAACGATGTCATGGTTAAGCAACTATCTTTTCGGTCAATATTCTAACGAGTCAGTTGTTCCTGATTCTTACGAGGGGACCGCTATTTCTGACTCGTATGAGAAACCGGTCTCGTCCAACTTGAGGGAGGCAGAGGTTGTATCTGGCATTCGTTATCGTGATAACACGGTGAAGCTGGATTTGAATACCCCTGTGGAGGACCCTTACGCACAACAAGGTTATTCAAATTTCGGTTATGGTGGCGAGTACAGCTTTGTACAGCAGGAGTGTTATCCAAACCACAGTTACGGTTGTCAACAAAGCTTACAAGGTTATTCGAATTTCGGTTACGGTGGCGAGCACAGCTTTGTACAGCAGGAGTGTTGTCAACAGAGCTTACAAGGTTATTCGAATTTCGGTGACGATGGTGAGCTGGAGGATGTGTCTGTTGACGAGGAAGGCTGTTACCCGGTTACATTTTCGTTTGATACAACGCAGACCTTTTCGTCACGTAAAGAGTTGGTGCGTTGGGTACAAGACACGGCAAAGACAATGGTTACCTCATTGTGATTAAGAGGTCGAATAAAAGATGAGAGAATTACAAGATTTGGTTTCAATGTACTTTTGGTGGGGAGCATAAGAGTATAGCTACACAGAGGAAAACGGGTAGCAAGAAAATAGGCTGCCCGTACGAGATGATCGGGTTTTCGGAATCATCCGGAAGTGTTTGGAGGATCGAGGTGACGAAGGCGAAGCATAACCACACTCCTATTGAAAACTTAGAGGGTCACGCGTATGCGAGAAGGCTTTCTTCGGAGGATAAAAAACTGGTTAAGGAGCTGGCAGAGCATGATATTCCCAACCAAAGTATCTGGCGAACGCTGACAAAAAACAATCCGGCTAGTAAGCTTATTCCGAAAGATATATACAACGCTGTTCAGAAGATCAACGCCGAAAAAAATGTCGGTAAGTCTCCGATGCAAAAACTTGAAAACATTCTTTTCGAAAAAGATTACACTTATTACATGCGCACGAATGAGATATCGAACGAAGTTGAAGATGTCTTCTTTGTTCACAAAAAATCATTCACTATGTGGTGTGCCTTCCCGCATGTGCTAATGATTGACGCCACCTACAAAACGAACATGTACAACCTGCCATTTGTTCAGGTCGTAGGCATGACGTCGACAAAGTTTGTATCTTGCTGGATTAACAAAACTATCAACTTTCACCAAACTACGACCAACAGGGTTGAGGGCATGCATGCAACACTAAAAAGTCACTTTCCAAGTCATCGCAACACACTGGATAAACTTGTACTGTATGTTGATCATGTTGTTGATAGACAATACGCCGAGATTAGAAGTAACTTTGAAACAAGCCTCCGAAAAGTGATGATCTCGAACGGGGCCAAAGCGGGGCGCTTTAGTTCATGTTTAATTTTTTTTTCTATTATTTATTTATTATTTGTTTAATATTATTTGTTTATTATTTAAATTGTTTAATAATAGTATTTGTTTATTATTTTTTATTTAATATTATTTGTTTATTATCTTTTATTTAAATTGTTTAATAATATTATTTGTTTATTATCTTTTATTTAAATTGTTTAATAATATTATTTGTTTATTATCTTTTATTTAATATTATTTGTTTATTATCTTTTTTTAAATTGTTTAATAATATTATTTGTTTATTATCTTTTATTTAAATTGTTTAATAATATTATTTGTTTATTATCTTTTAAACGTGCAGGGATGGATTCCGATGACGAGATTGAGCATATGGACGCTGAGGGAGAGGTGGGAGAGGTGGGAGAGGAGGGAGAGGAGGTATGTCCGTACCTGCAGTTTCCGCAGGGGTCACGTGCGGCGAGGAGATGCGCTAGGTTGCGCACCGTGGAGATTGGGGGGCATGTAGGGATAGACTGGGACCTGCTGGAGACCGTGGGAGAGGCCGCGCGAACGCGTGATATAGTTGGACTAGATACTCCTTGGTCGCGCCTATTTCAGATAGCGATGGAGGACTCGTACCCTGAGCTTACGGTCGAGTTTCATTCTACGTTTACATACGCGCCTTATCCGGCGGATTACGTGGAGGACCCGGATTTTCCAGTCCACGAGGTTACATTCCGTCTCGCCGGTCAGCAGTTTCAGATGAGTGTGCGGGAGTTTGCTGTCCATACAGGTTTGTACACAGAGCCCGAGCTTGATACTGATTTATATACGCAGGCGGTTAGGGTGATGGACAGGCAGACGCTTATCAGTTTCTGGAGGGCCATTTCCAGGGTTCCCTTTGGGAAATCCTGGCAAAAGGCCACCACCATTAGAGACTCCTTGTACCGATACCTGCACCATATTATCGCGCCATCTATCGTGCCGCGGGGTACCAGCAGGGAGAAGGTCAACCTCAGTGACCTTTTCTTTCTATACTGCTTACTTCGCGGCCAGCCCTGCGATCTAGCAGCCTGCCTGGCAGATTACTTTGCCAATGCATACCACCGGCAGCTCCGCGGGCAGCTGCACACTGGCTCATACATCACCGCCATTGCACGCTCGCTAGGGCTCGTGCCCGAGAATGATCCGGAGCTGTCCGATCCGATCCCGTCAACCAGGTTGGGCCGCGCGTCAGTATCTAGCATGCAGATCACCCGTACCTTTGATGTTGGTCTGAGGTTTAAGGGCCGTGACGGGCTGATTTGGCATCCGGAGGTGTTGCCGGAGATCATCCCGGTTGTTATTGAGGTGAGGCCTGGAGTGTTATCCCCTCCTCATGTTCAGGAGGCCGCTCGGCAGGCTCAGCTACAGGCTCTGGGCCTCGATCAGCCTCAGGGCGAGCCTCAGGCTCAGCCTGTATTCGAGGATCCGGCTCAGGAGGAGCATGTCGAGGAGATCCTGGTACCACCAGTTCAGCCAGCTCCTGAGCCGCCACAGTACCCGCAGCACGTTTACGCTGACCTGCCTCCGGCAGCGCGTGAGGTGGCTCGGGACTTCGACCGGCGCCTCAGACGCCAGGGCGCACGCATTGACTGGATCGTCGAGAGCTCGCTGAGTTGCCTCCACTTCCCCTCCCACCGTCCCCACCGCACGAGGATTAGTACCTTAGTTTGTTTGTTTAGTGTTTTGTTATGTATTATGTACTCAGTTGTACCTTTTTGTTTTGTATGTACAAACTGATATATATATATATATATATATATATATATATATATATATATATATATTGCAGTTAATCTTCTATTTACATCACGTTGGTTTTGGATTGTTTACGTTTAATTCTTATGGCTTTCTGTACATTTTATTTAACGTGTTCGTTTAATTTAACAAAATAAACTACGTCAAGAGTTTATAAAGACGCACTTATATTATATATGTTCTATAAAAATAATGACGTAAAAAAACGTAATTATAAAACAACTATGAATTATATGTAATACTAATATTTTATAATAATAATAAAACTCAAATACAATTTTTCCTCCAAAAAAAACACTACCAAACTAACCCACATCCCACCTATTTCCAAAAAAAAAAAAAAAACAAGCCAAAGCGCCGCGCTATGGCCACAGCGGCGCGCTTAGGCTTGGTCAACAGACAAGGACTGACTTAGTCCTTGTCTGTTGACCAAGACCTAAGCGCCCCGCTGTGGCCATAGCGCGACGCTTTGGGTGTGCAAAAAGACAAATGACGTGTGTGAATTGACCAGGCCTAATAGCAATTCAAACATATATTTCGACCGTTTAATCACATCATTTCAAAAGTGAGAGGCCAATCGGCCACCATGGATTTTATTCAAATTTACATGTCACATCATCCCGCTTTAAACAAATCTTTGAAATCAATTTGTCATTTTCCTAACATTTGTACGGGATTTTCTTCTCTCTATTTCCATGTTTATTTAATCAAAACATGAAAAATGGTGATATTCTTGGAAGAATTCAAATTTATGTTTATAATTATAATTATAGTATATTATATTATAATGAAACATAGAAATTTGCATACTATATAATATGATAAACAAAGGAATAAAAAAATTATCACTTTTGTTGCTCCTATCTTGTACAAGATAATCAAATGGAGAGAAGAAAGAGGATGTACTTGAGAACCACTCAGAAGCCAACAATATTTTTATTAAACATAAAATACTTGACTGAATTCGGTGGATTGTATATATGTATGTGCATGCACCTTACCATCAACTTCCAATTTACTTTCAACATTCTGCATACTTCTCTTATGTAGTTATATGTTGTAAATTGGGCATTCTTCAATATAATTAAACAATAGATTTAATAAGAGAAAACTCTATGATTAAAATTGAAGATACATAAACTTTAAATTATAACTCCTATATATACTAAAAAAACATTAATGTCCAAGAAACACACCAACACTAGCATTCTCCCATTTTAGAGTATCACAAGTATAGTCCCAACAATCACTAATCTTGTCAAATGTTTTTCGTCATATTAGAGCTGGTCCATTGTTTGTCCTCATATTGGGTAAGGTTGGCTTCCTCCTCGTCTCCTACTTTGGACACTCCGATATGTAATGGTCGGACTCATTGTACTTGTAACACCTGACGTGGCTTTTGTCCCGTTGTACTAGACTATCTCCTCAATCTCTTCTGAACCCCTAACCTCTACCTCGGCCTCGTGCAAAATCTTTACAATTCGAGTTTCCACGACCACAATGCTCACATTTGTGCTCCTTTTCCGGCCTTTTCATCTAATTTTGTGAACAGAAGTTGGTTTAGATTTTCAGATTGAGTCTCCTCCATATCCTTGATCCTTCCTTCAAAAGCTTTAAGTTGACCCACGATATCATCATAGCTGACGGTCTTCAAGTCCCAAACCTGTTCTATTGAAGCCAATACATGAATGAACCGCTTCGGCAATATGTTGAGGAATTTCTTGAATAACTTGATTTCTCCGGTTACACAAAATCTAACCCGACTTTTATAACAAAATCTCACCCTTTTAGGTTATCTGGCGATTCGTTTTTGTTTTATGTGAGGTGTGACGGTTTGCATGTAAACTTACTTAAAAGTACTTTCATATAGCCTCTCGAAAACCTAGAAAAAAATTTGACCAAAAAGCAAGTCAAACCAGTGAGATACGTATAAATTTACTAAAATGATTAGCTGCAGAAAGCCAGACGGTTTTAATTTCAAATTCATCAAAAGGTATTGGAATTTATTTGAGAACGATTTTTATAAATTGCTTGATTCCTTTTTCAGCAAAGGTACTATTGAGGCGGGGTGTAGCGCATCTTTCATTACTCTTATTCTAAAAAAACAAGGATCCGGCGGGGTTGAGAGACTATAGACCTATTAATCTAATTGGGGTGATAAGCAAAACTATTTCTAAGATTCTTGCAAATCACCTCAAAAAAGGTTATCGGGTCCATCATCTCGGAAAACCAGACGGCGTTTCTCAAAGGAAGGTACATTCTTGATAGTCCATTAATGCTTAACGAACTTATAGCTTGGATTAAAAAAGATAAAAAAGGCTTTCCTCTTAAAAATTGATTTTGAAAAGGCGTATGATAACGTGAATTGGAGTTTTCTTTTGGATATTATGGATCAAATGGGTTTTCCTAATTTATGGTGTAAATGGATCAAAGGGATTTTAGTTTCGGCTAGATCCTCGGTTTTAGTGAACGGGTCTCCTACTTTTGAGTTTAGTTGCTCCAAAGGGGTCAGACAAGGAGACCCATTATCGCCGTTTTTGTTTTTGCTGGTTATGGAAGCTCTATCTAGCATTTTTTACAAAGCAGGGCTCGAAGGGGTGTTAAAAGAAATTCAAACTCCCAATAAACGGTCCGGTTATTTCGCATCTTCTGTATGCGGACGATGCTCTATTAATGGGGGATTGGGATAAGGATAATGTGGCAAATGTGGCCAGATGTTTGAGAATTTTTTATTTATGTTCCGCATTAAAAATCAACTGTCGCAGCCCCCGACCCCACCCCAGGAGCGGGTGCCGCGAGCACGAGCCGGTGGTATCGGTGTTTATTAAATTTGCAGCGGAATTAAAACATCAGGATCGTACTTAGGAAATAATTTCAGAGTTTGCAAAACACCAAACTTTTTATTATTACACAAATGGGATAAAAACTCATATTTCATTTATAATATCTTTATAGGGATAAACCCTAACTTGCTGAAAAGATAAACTTCTTTTTTTTATTTAGGTAACTTATAGCCACTTTATTTATGCCTTCAGTGCTCCATAGCTGACTTCTAATAGCTTCACATCAAGTTACCTGAAACGCGTTTTAAAAATATTTTATCAGCAAGAAATACTGACGAGTACATTCCATTTTGTAAAAAGACACATTGTTATCACATTACAGTATTAAGGGTAATTACAATGTTTTTACCTAACAAAACTCCAAGTATTTGTCACTCGACGGATCTGTGACTATGGTCATATCACACATTGGCTAACCCATTATCCAATTGTGAAGATTATCAAGTACTATATACAAACCCCATAATACTAGCAGTAATTGTAGAATACAAAAACTTAATCCTTGTAAGTATAACTTTGAAAAACATTTAACGTTTTGTAAAGCATTTTGATAAAAAGAGAGAATGGCTCACATTGTAAACTTAGATTTTTCTACAGGCTTCCTAGTGATATTTTCTGATAATTTTCTTGAGTTCCTATTAAAAATATACAATGCACGCGTGTTATTATAATAACCTAATTCAACTTTATCAATACGTCACAAGACAGAACCCCAACTTAGTTTACAAAGCATAGCCTTTATCAAGCAGCGCTTTGGCATCAGTTGATGGGTTCCAGATCAATCGGACAGAGTATCAAATCAGTGATCAGGGGTTAAAACACTTACAGCGGGGCAGAGCTTCATGATTTTAAGGGTATTATAACTAATATTTTCGTGCTATATAGCTTGAGAGAATAAAAGAATTGAATGATTGTGAACTGTAGGTCGACTGCTCTATTTATACATGTTTTCGGAGTCCCTCGCGCCCCGCGGCCACCTAAGGCCTTGCCCGTCGCGGGCCGCCACGACCCCTAGCTACGGCTAGGGTTGACTAGTCATCGGAGTAGACTTGCCACGCATGTGACACGTGGCTTAAGGAGTGACCGGCAAGTTAAGGGCCGTCGCGCCCCGCGAAGGAGTCCCCCTTTGTTTGTCGCGGGCCGCGACAAGCATAAGACTTTTATTTTATTTAATTTTAGATTAAAATAATGATACGTAGGCTCGGTTTTTCGATTACGGAGCGTTTTAGGGTATTTTTGAGGGTTGTTATATCAACCTTCATAAATCTAACTTGTATGGATTGGGTGTGGATAATAGCGAGATTTCAGACATGGCCAAGGTGATCGGATGTAACACTGATAATATTCCGCTTACATACTTGGGGATTACGGTGGGGGCTAATATGAATAGAATTAACAGTTGGACCCTGATAATCGAGGTTTTCAACAAAAGGTTGTCAGTCTGGAAAGCTAAAACTATTTCGATAGGGGGAAGGATTACTCTGATTAATTCTGTTTTGGAGAGCCTCCCTATCTATTGTTTTTCTTTATACAAGGCCCCAATCGGTATAATTAAGACCCTTGAAGCAAAAATGAGAAAGTTTCTTTGGGCGGGATCTAGTGATTTAAACAAAATGAACCGGGTGGCGTGGGAGTGGGTCACTTGGCCCAAGTCTAAAGGGGGTTTGGGTATTAACAGGCTCATTGAAGTCAATGAGGCCCTTCTATCTAAGTGGGGTTGGAGGTATAGGGTTGAAACCCAAAATTTATGGAGGAAAGTGGTGGAAGCTTGCCATTGTAGAAACAATCAAAGAAGCTTCCTTCCGCTCAACGGGAACATCGCGGGATGTTAGAAAAATATTGTGAAGGTGTTCTCCAAAATAAAATTAAACGAGAAAGGTTTAGATCGGTTGATCAAGGGCAAGGTGGGGAACGGGGTTGATATTCGTTTTTGGATTGACACCTGGGTGAGCGATCTTCCTTTAATGGAAAGATGGGCTCGTCTGTTTGGTTTGGAAGTGTTTAAATTTTGCAGGGTTGCGGATAGAGTTCAAGGTAATGGGGGCTTTTCTTGGCATTGGTCTAGACTTCCCGAAACCGATGATGAGCTTAAAGAATGGCTAAAATGTCTAGATGTTCTCAACATGATGAGGCTTTTCAACGATAAGGATTCGTGGTACTGGAATGATGGTAGCCAGGATAGTTTCTCGGTGAAGTCTGTCAAAAAGGCTTTAATTATTGAGAGAGGTCCTTGCCACCTTCCTAACTTTGTCTGGTGTAAATGGGTGTCTCTCAAATGCAATGTTATGGCTTGGAGAGGTAATTTGGATAGGTTAGCAACGAGAGTTAATTTGAGGCGAAGGAATGTGGAGATTACATCGGTATTGTGTCCTTTTTGTGAAGAATATGAGGAAACGGTGGAGCATTTATTTACTGCATGTTTGGTTGCTAATCGTGTGTGGGCGGCTTTCAGTTCGTGGTGCAACATACCTCCTATTTTCGCCTTGGACTTCAAAAACATTCTGGATACTCACAATCATATTCAGGCTGGTAAGAAAGCGAAGAAGATCATTTACGGCTTGGTGATTATTTCGTGTTGGTGTATTTGGAAAGGAAGGAACGAGGTGGTATTCACTCAAAACAGAAGAAGTCCGCTTGATATTATAGGGGAGATAAAATCGAGAGGTTTCGCTTGGTTTAAGAGTAGATCGTCCTGTAATTATATCAATTGGGCGGAATGGTGTAAATATCATTTGTATATTGTGTAATTTGTTTTGCCCTTTGCCCTGTTGGGTCGGGGGTTGTTGGGTGTCGAATCCAGCAAATAAATATAAAATAAACCTACTTGACACACTAAAAATAGTATGAATGGAAGTAAGGTTCGTGTCCTCAGGGATACAGATTAACTAGTTATGCCAAAACGATTTTATTCAGATACGATTGTTTTAAAAGGGGGGGGGGGGGTTTGATTTAGACCTAAAATTAATGAGAACGAAAATTTTATAAAAATGCTAATTAAAGTGGTTGTGAAGTTCAGATGTTAAAAACTAATTTCAACACCAGGGTAATTTCCTGATTCGGTTCGACTTATGATCATTAACGGTCACGGTGCAATGATCCTTTTTAAATAATAGTTTGTATCGACACTAGACGTCACGCAGTTCGGACCTCCACTCTATTTAATGTCTAACCAAACTCCGTTCGTTGATTAGAGCCAACCGCTACTCTAAACTCACGCCGTTCGGATTTTAGCGTGCGGGTTGCGGGATAGAAGTATCAATTACAATCAAACACTCACACCGTTCGAAGTGTCTAATTATATTGTATGATTCTATAACAATTTGGGTTCATAGACAAACTCAAATTATTATTTTGTTCCTAGTCTCAAAAATTAAAACTTTATTAGGGTTCTAAAAATTGATTGAACTTTATTAGAAAAATTAATAAGTTGATCAGGTTTATTAACAATCTAATATTTTCCGGATCGAATCCGTATAAAAACAAGAATCATATAAACAAACCACTAAAATAAATTGAATCAAACGTGATCGTTTCACACAAATTTATGAACCAAATCAAAGAAACTAAACCCCAATATTGAAACTATAAAAGTCTAACAAGACATGATAGCTAGAATAATCAATTCAATTGAGAAACAAAACATCCAAAAAAAAATTGAAACTTACGAAACCCAAAGTATGTGTTGTTCTAGAATATCATTCAAGACCAAAAGAATGCTTTTTCCTTTCTTTTTTTTTTCGATTTTGAATGCCAGCAAAAAGAAATCCCCCAGGTGTTGCAAAATTTTCGTCCCTTTTTAACTCAAAAGTTGTTGGTTTCTTTTTTGTTGGTGATGATTCTTATCTTTTAATTGGCTCACACCACCCCAAAATCTATGACCTGCTTCTCTTTTCTTTCTTTTCTTGTGATGGCTAGCCCACATCAGCCCATTTGCTTGGGAAATAACCCAACGAGCAAAACAATCTATTAATTGTAGCCTATCTTCGATACTTGTTTGTCTCTAATATATTTTGCAATCAACTTCCTTTTATACCATCTTCAAAAGACACTTTAAATCATTAGCTTCATAACGAATCCTTTCAAATAAATCCTCTTGTCGTTTCTCGCCATCGCTCCATACATGCAAAAACAATTTAAACGAACCAAAGTAGATTCCATTCCACAAAAACAAATGTTTCGCAAAATAATAAGGCATGACTATGAAATGTGCATGATATGTGGTGAATTTTTAACATAAATATGCTATAAAAACGTGCCTAAAAATGCAACTAACAGGGGTGCTTGTTTGTTTGGCATTTTGCCCGTTTAGGTCGGAGGTGTTTTTTAATGAAGTTCGTTTTTCAAACAAAAAAAAAAGGAAAAATCTAGTTTGCAACCTGTGCCACTTTTTTATTCATCTTGTGCGACTTGATATCGCAATCTCTTTTCATATTTCCATGTATAAACAAAAGTTATTAAAGGTTCAACTTGGTACCATGCTATGATTACTATCACATAAAATCAGGTGTTGCAAGTTTAGTGGGGTAGGAATTTTGTCGTTCGTGTATTAATTTAACTTAAAAATGATAAGTTACCCAATAAAATTTTCAAAATAAACATTGAGCAATTTGAATTTTTTTTTTCATAGCATTGATTTTGTGGCATCTTTGGGCTTGTTTGGCATAATTTATACCTATTACATGGACAAACACATTAAAGAATGACACGTGACATGAGTTGACATTATTTACGCTAGATGGTGACTCATTAGGCATCATTTATGCTATATCAAACTATTTGCGTCAATCAGGGTGTGACTCATAACGAGTGGGCA
Organism: Helianthus tuberosus; assembly: GCA_030545235.1. Taxonomy (NCBI): domain Eukaryota; kingdom Viridiplantae; phylum Streptophyta; class Magnoliopsida; order Asterales; family Asteraceae; genus Helianthus; species Helianthus tuberosus. The sequence goes on along the minus strand of CM060352.1, from coordinate 194,273,525 downwards.
CGGTATACACTCGATGGTGGTCTTTGGAGTGCAATTTTCACCGGCTACTCTCTCCAATTAGAGGTTCACAAGAGGCATGGGTGGATAGATTTATGCCCCCATGGGTTTTCCTCCAACACACTTTGGTGTTTTAAGGAACAAAAATTTGGTGCAAAACATATAAAGATGCCAAAAGTTACAATTTTTTTGGTGAAAAAGTCAAATCTTTATAAAAGTGATTTAGTATTTTGTATGCTTATGAGTAAGAATAAGTATTGTCTAATTTTTATAGGGAACTTGTATGAATGTGATTACAAATAGTATTATAGCAAGTAATCTACTCTATTTTTCCAAATAGGGGAAATATTATATAAAATCAACATACTTTCTCATTTTTCTCATGTAACGCCCCAAAATCCGAATGTTTATAATTGTTAAATGTTCTCGTATGGCACATCAAGAAATGAATGACTAGGTTATTTAACTAAGTTAAGAAAATGGTAAAAACAATTAAAGGAATGAAAGTTGTGCCCATTTATAATTAGTGACAACTTGAGGGGCTAAAGTGGGAAAAAATGTAAGTTGAATTTATTTATGAAATATACACACAAACACACACACGTATGTGTGTTCGAGAAAGAGCCAGAAGCTCCATGAAAGCTCACAAACCCTAATCATGAAGATCACCAAATTGAAGGGTTAATTGTAGCTCAAATCCAAGAAGGAACATGGATTAATGATCACCGTCACAAGGGGATCGTAAGGTATGTCTTAAAAGTTAGATTGGTGATTATCCACAAAGTGGGTTATGTTGTAAATCGTGAATTGGTATGAAATTGAGTATGAGTATGAGGATATGTTAGAATCATCATATAGAACATGGGTTATGCATTATTTAGGTTAATTTGATGCTTAGAGGTGAAACCCATTAGTTATGGTGAGAATGATGACTTGAATCATTATCCATGTCTAATTCTTGTTGAATATTGATGTATTATGTGAGTAATATAGAGTCTTGTTAGAAGAATTGAAAGAAATATGATGATAATATGTTTGAATGTTTATGTGTGAATGATATATGTTAATTAGTAGGAGGATTTGATGAATTATGTATGAAATTAGGAGATTGTGCATGAATTAGTTGTACCTTATGTTTAGAAGGTTGTACACACACCAAGGGTATGATGAAATTAGAGATAATTGAGCCTAGATCACTAGTAAGTGATTAAAAATGAAGTTATGAAGTGGGCTTTGTATAATATGATGATATGTTAATGTTAATGATGTTTGAAATTACATGTATGTGTAAATGTTTAAAGGATTTCGGCTAGGATTTGATAGATTAGTATGTTTTGGAGTTTGAATGATAATTTCTGAAATAAGATCCGTGTGATGAATGATGAACAAGCTAACTATTTTAAGAATGATACATGATAGTTGATGCTTGACAAACGACATGGAAGCTTGGGGAAGAAGCGGGTCAAACGGGACTAATGCGCACGGGAAGCATATTCGGATGCTATGTAAGTAAAGCTTACACCCCTTTTTGTAAAATATCTATTCAATGTATTGATTACGAACATGGTAAGTAATTATGTGAATTATAATGTTCCGACAAGCTTTGTATGGGTCGGAACATGTGAGGATGTTAAGAAACTAAGTTTGATGGTCAAAAAGGGTAAAAATGGTATTATAGTGATTTTGGTTACGAGTTAACGGAGGAATAAGTTATATGGATGGGATAATGAATAACTAAAATCCCACAAGAATAAAATGGACATTTAGACTTAACGGGTCAAATGGTGAAGATATCACCATTTGGCGATATTGACTAATGAAGTGTTTTGTCAAGTATTATGCTTTCACAGGATGAATAGCGAAAGGAATTATGTTGCTATTAACTAGCTACTTAGTGCACAAAGTATTAAAACGGGTCATAGCTTTGATCCGAGCCAGGTATATGTTATTAGAGTTGTAGTTAAGTAATATGACTGGTTAAATATGCAATGAAGTCCTTTGTTGTAAAGGATGGAGCGAAGTTGACAAACACGCCCCTGATAGGTATATTGGGCAAACGACCTTAAAAGTCATTTGGAAACAAGCTATTCGGTTTGAGTAATGTCTTGGTCAAGCATGAAAGCGAAGAATAGGGTTTTGTATGTCATAGACCCCCTTTTATGCACAAATACCCATAACGGGTCGAAATAAGCGTTTAAGCGAAAATGGGTTAAAAGGATGCAAGGCATCCGAGAATTTAATCTCTTATGACAGTCGTCGTTGAAATTATTAAGTTCATATAAAGTTGAGGTCAAATTAACAGATTGTTTTGATAATGCATGAACGGGTCGAATAATTCGTAAATGAATAATAAGCCGAAAACGTATAAGTCAAGAATTTCCTTAACCCGGATGTTCGATTTCAAGTTCACATGATAGAATGTTAATTTACAATCATGTAGGAAGAAACGGGAGGTTAAACGGGTAAACGGTTTAAAAGTTATGCGAGTTTTAGTGCGTTCGAACGACGAAAACAACACAGCAGGAAAACTGATTTTCGAGAGGCCGTAGCCGACGCCCTTATGGGCCGTCGCCGACGCCCTCCCCATGTCCTAAAAGCTGAAATTTTGTTATTTATGTAATTTATGCATTGTAGGCTTCGGTATATTATCCGTGGACTACAGTGGGCCTCCCAAACATGATTTTTAACGTTCCTTTGATGTATATGGATTATAAATCTAAATCTAAGTCCCATGTGATTAATGTATGAGTATGCAAGACATGAAAAGTGTACGTAGGAGTGTATGTACGTATGTAGGTGAGTATTTATGTATATATGAAGATACGTAGGAGTATATGCATGTATTGTAGAGATGTAGAAATGTAGGCACGTATGTAAATGTGTATGTATGTATGCATGAAGGTACGTATGAGAGTATGCAAATATGTAGAAGTATAGGAAGGTATGTACGTATGTAGATGTGGATGTATGCTGGTGAGAATGTAAGTGTGCATAATCTAGATACGTTGAGTAATACGTTATTAATGGTGTGTCTTGAGGATGAAAAGTAATGCAGGTACATTATTGAAGCCTTACCAGGATACGAATACGCAGATGAAATGCTTAAAGTTAGAAAGATAACGAAATGTGGAGTGTACAGGCATAAATTTTGTTTATGTATGGTATGCTAATGTTATGATTGTATGTGGTGAGTGCAGGCTATGCAAATCACGGGCTATTATCATGAGGAATAGAGATCGAAGACCGAGTCACAAGAGAGATTGTACGGAATTAATTGAGTTTGTACATTAGCAAACGAATGTTATGCTTTTGTTTTGTAAAACATATATTTTTAAAATGAACTTTCAAGTAAGTCAAGACGTGTGTAATGAAAGAATTTTAAGGCTCGTTTTTCCGCTGCGTCGATTTAAAGATATTACGTGTTAGGGTCTTACAAGTTGGTATCAGAGCCCTGGTTTGAGAGAATTAAGTACGAGAGTATAGGTACTTGAACTCAAACCTGTGTGCTCTTGTGATAAGGAACCCGTATAATGCATGACTCGGTCAAGATCTGAAGGTAGAAATGGAATGAAAACGTGTATGTATGCATTCATATGAAGAAACTAACGGTTATATTATGTGTAAGGTAAGCATGACTGCTTGGAGAGGACGATCTGTGAATGCGGTCTAGAACCGACATTAAGGCAAGTGATAAGACAAATTGACCCCAGGTACGAAAATTAAACGTGTGGGCGTATGAAGTGGTATAATTAAGCAAGTGAAGGAAAATTTTAAATGAAATATAATAATGATGTGCCAATGAAGTTTTGAAAATGTTACACGTGCCGAAACTTAATTCTTCGGACATAAGGTGGCGATTACACGAAGACACGAAACTAGTATGTGGATTGCGTACCTGGCCAGTACACAAGAAACGTATGACGTTCGTGAGACCGTGATAATTGTTACAGGTATGTCCGTTAGAATTAGGTAGTAGGTGGACGTGAGGGTAAAGAGAAATGTAAGACTTTCAGGAATGAAAGTATGAATGATATGTTAGAATCCGTGAGACGGATTCGAAGCATGAAAGGAATGAAGTATGAATGACCTGTTTGAATCTGCGAGACGGATTCAAGGAATGAAAGGCATGAATGGAATGTTTGAATCCGTAAGACGGATTCAAGGAATGAAATGCAGAAAATGATATGTTTAAATTTGTGAGACGGATTCAACACATGTAATGAATGAAAGATGTGAATGGAAGATGTAAATGAAATGTTTGAATCCGCGAGACGGATTCAAAACATAGAAGTAATGGAAGATATGAATGATATGTATGAAGCCGCTAGGCGAATTAAAAAAAATAAAAAAAAATAAAAAATAAAAATAATGAAAGGTAGGGATGTTACGTTTGAATCCGCGGGACGGATTTAAGATATAAAAAGGATGGAATTAGTCCACATCATAATGTGTCGATAGTTTGACGATGGTTGAGTCAAACAAGTCTTACGAGTAGGTGCAAAGTAAATGAACAAAAGAACGATCGAAATTGGCACACAAAACTAAAATTTTAAAACGAAAGGAATAAGTTTTGAACAAGTTATGTATTAAATGTGTTAGTAATCGACTCTCAGGAGTCAGAATGAATGACGGGCTACGACCCGGACAATGATTTGAGTATGAACAAGAAGGGTAAGTTTGTCAAGAATACCGAAATGATGTAGTGAATGTCTTTGTAAGTAAGCATAAATGGAAGGAAGCACGAATGTGTACCTCAATGCATCTATGATAAGTAAGAAAAGTCAATTTAACCTTAAAAGGTCGAACTGCAAAGGTTGACGAAACAAATAACTAAAATGAAAGGATTGCATGAGAAAAATGAAATGTGTTAACTGCTAAATTGTTGATGATAATGTTAGAATCTTGAGGTGATGAAACCAATCGATTTGGTGGGATGTTGTGCACGAGCGAAGGCACATTATACGGATGAGTGAAATCTAGCTTGGTACGGCTGGTACACGTGAAGAGTAATAAGGTAGAATGAATGATTTGAAGGTAACGTAAGATGTATGTATGATACAAATAACTATACAAAATGAAGAATGATGTTAACTTTGAAGTTAAGCACGAATTCATGACCATGAAATAGTAACTTCGTTGCGATAACGAAGCAAAATTTAATGATATGTAATATATGTATAGAATGTAATATTAAAGGATGAGATGAAGGTACTAGATCTGTTATAAACGGATCATATGAAAGTAAGCATTATTGTAAATTTAAATAAATATGTATATTGACCTATTACTAACGGATCGAGGAAATGAGAATGTGATGTGAAGGTATTATAACACCCTTGTTATTATTTTAAAGGTTTTCGTATAAATAACGAAAATAAACATGTAATTACGATTAAGTACCTTTAGAAAAATACGAGTAATCTAAAACTTTTACAACTTTAAAGTTTTCAACATAATATAAATAAGTTCGTCATTTAAAAGTTACGACGTAACGCCGTGCGGAAGCTTTAATCTCGAGTGTTGAATTTTATCGTGTTCGGTTCCTCATCGAGCTTGATCTTCATCCGGGCACTCTTGGCGATCACCTATAATCAAAACCAACTTAAAAGTTAGTTTTGATAGTTAAATAAATAGTTTAAACAAGTTACATGGGTCAAACAACAACAAATAATTTTTTTTCCGAAACTAGGGGGCGTCGCGTGACGCCTAGGGCCGTCGCGTGACGCCTAGGGCCGTCGCGTGACGCCTAGCCCCTGTTTTCACAGAATGTTGCTTAAACAGTTGCTGTACATACCCAGCATGACCCGATTTCACGGAAACGAGCATAACTCTCTCGTTTTTAATCCGTTTTACCCGATTCTTTTTCCTACGTGTCCGTAATTTAATTCTCCATCATATGGAGTTAAAATCCAACATCCAACATAAATAAATTTTGAGACTTTTAAGCCTTCGACTCATTACCTTTTTATCGAATTTTACCCGTTTATGCATTTTATCAAACAAACATATTTGTTTGATTCCTATATCACCTACACTTCTTCAAATTAATGTTATCTACCATTTTAGGTTCTAATCACAGGTTTATTACACAATTTAAACCCATTTTCGCTCGTATGCTTATTTTGACCCGTTAAGGGTATTTAAGCACTTTCGAGCCTAAAATCGCTTTCGATTGCTTCTAGCATTCCATCACCACATTTCTTATCCTATAATCTCCCACCAAAACTGTATTTATGGTGGGTTTAATGTGGTGATCTATATAAACCAAATTTTACCTCTCGAATCATTATTTTACGGCAAAAACTCAAATAGTGCCATTTGACTAATATAATACCTCTTTCAGCTTCTATACTTATTCTAAGTATTTACCTAATCATAAAACTTGTTTCCAAACAACCTTTAAGGGTTGTTTGTTCAATTTAGCCTACAAGGGCGTTTTGGTCGATTTTGGTCCTTCTTTTACGACGAAGGACTCTCACCAATTATTCGACCAAAATAGCACTTTTACTACAACATAATTATGCGTACCTGGCTCGGATCAACATATTGACCCGTTTTAATACCTTGTCTTGACTTATTTGTTATTTCATAGCTTCGCTAATTCACGAGCCGTTCATCCTGCGAGCATGAGACTCGACATACACTTATTAGTCGTTATTTGTTAAATGGTATCCATATTACCATTTGATCCCTTTTTACTAGTTTTGGCTTACTTATAAAGTAGCCGTTCGAAAACTCATTTTATCTTATTCTTTTCTTGGCTAATTTACCGTTCCACCCCGTTTTACCATTTATATGGTTTCTAACATTTGTTTCTGATTCCGACCCAAATCATTTCGTGTCGGAAACCATATTTCGAATATTATCTCCATTGTATTTATAACTTATAGAATAGATATGTATTCTACAAAAAGGTGTAAGTTTCACTTACCTCACATCCGGTTTACGCTTTTCGTCTCGTACTTGATTTGTTTGACCCGCTTTCTCCCCAAGCTTCACCTAGCTGGTTAAGCGCCAACTATTATTCATCATTCACAAGGTGGTTAGTTTAATCATGACTTAGTACGATTATTCCACCTTACGCATTTCTATATCTAATTATCATTCATCACATCGTAGGTCAGTTTGACTTTTTAAAAGTCAAATGCCCATTAGTATACTAATTGCATATTCGAGTTCATCAACTAGTTTTAGCATTCTTTAATTACCCGGTAGGCGTTATCTTTAGACCACCGTTTTAACCAAAGTTCTAACCATGTTTATCACATTTTAATCACTTTAGTTAGTTCAAGCGATTATCAAGACTAATTTATTCATTCATTTCACAAGAACTATGGGTTCTCATCTATAAGTGAGACCCGTTCATCATATCACTAGCATTCATCATGACACCTTATATAATCAAGTTCTTCATATGAACTAGTAGGTACCCAATTTCACTTAGGCATTACATCGAACACCTTATGAGCATGAAATTTTTACTACTAGAAATCAAGCTCATGACTAACTATTTAACCAAGATTTAAACATCTTTTTACATGTTCATGACAAATCTTCATACCAACAAATCTGGATTTGCTTCATAGAGCTCTAATACACTAAGTTAACAAGGATAATCCTAGTGTTTAACATAATTCTCCAAAACCCACTTGACACATGAGAGTATGATCATGAATTCACAATCATGAACATCAATTTAACAAATAAATGACTAGGGTTTACTCCTAGACATAGTTTCATCTCTAATTTCATCCAAACAACGAACATGCAAGCTCAGATTCGAATCTCACAAGTTCATCTAAAATTTAAGATGGAACCACATAGTAAAATTTTGCATACCTCATGATCCCTTTACTGAGGTGATCACTAATCTATGCTTGGATTTCGATTCGGAGCAGATTTGAGCCTTCAATTTGGTGAAAATGCAAAAGCTAGGGTTATGAGGGGAGTCTTGGTCGCCCCCTGTGTTCTTGATCGACCAGACATCCCAAAAATGGGTGTTTGGTGTTTTTTTTATTAAGTTGCAAATTTAACAACATAAGCCCCTCAACTTTAGTTTGGTTAATAACTTGATATTTTGTTCTTTCTTTTAATTACAAGACTTGTACTAGGTTATTTATTTCCTAGTTAGTTTATCTTGTTCTCGACCCGTTTATTTTAAGTCCCGTTAAATCTCGGGCCTTTTACTTACTTTGCTTTCTCAAGTATTTCTCCTCCTTTTAAATAAATACTAGATTTATTTATTTAAATCCTAAAATTTACCGGGTAAGTTTTACCACTAACTGTACTTTACCCGTCCTGTAGTATTAACGTGGTTTGATTACCAAACCCGTTTTCGGGGTGTTACAGGTATGCCATGGAAAGTATAGACTTGTTAGGAAGAAGTCAATTGTATAAATAATTATGAAACGAGATAGGATGATTACCTATAATTATGATGTGATCATAACGTCAAACATAGATATGTGTATGTGTAAATGGGAGCGGGAAAGGTTTCGGGGACGAAACCTTATTTAAGGGGGGTAGACTTGTAACGCCCCAAAATCCGAATGTTTATAATTGTTAAATGTTCTCGTATGGTACATCAAGAAATGAATGACTAGGTTATTTAACTAAGTTAAGAAAATGGTAAAAACAATTAAAGGAATGAAAGTTGTGCCCATTTATAATTAGTGACAACTTGAGGGGCTAAAGTGGGGAAAAATGTAAGTTGAATTTATTTATGAAATATACACACAAACACACACACGTATGTGTGTTCGAGAAAGAGCCAGGAGCTCCATGAAAGCTCACAAACCCTAATCATGAAGATCACCAAATTGAAGGGTTAATTGTAGCTCAAATCCAAGAAGGAACATGGATTAATGATCACCGTCACAAGGGGATTGTAAGGTATGTCTTAAAAGTTAAATTGGTGATTATCCACGAAGTGGGTTATGTTGTAAATCGTGAATTGGTATGAAATTGAGTATGAGTATAAGGATATGTTAGAATCATCATATAGAACATGTGTTATGCATTATTTAGGTTAATTTGATGCTTAGAGGTGAAACCCATTAGTTATGGTGAGAATGATGACTTGAATCATTATCCATGTCTAATTCTTGTTGAATATTGATGTATTATGTGAGTAATATGGAGTCTTGTTAGAAGAATTGAAAGAAATATGATGATAATATGTTTGAATGTTTATGTGTGAATGATATATGTTAATTAGTAGGAGGATTTGATGAATTATGTTTGAAATTAGGAGATTGTGCATGAATTAGTTGTACCTTATGTTTAGAAGGTTGTACACACACCAAGGGTATGATGAAATTAGAGATAATTGAGCCTAGATCACTAGTAAGTGATTAACAATGAAGTTATGAAGTGGGTTTTGTATAATATGATGATATGTTAATGTTAATGATGTTTGAAATTACATGTACGTGTAAATGTTTAAAGGATTTCGGCTAGGATTTGATAGATTAGTATGTTTTGGAGTTTGAATGATAATTTCTGAAATAAGATTCGTGTGATGAATGATGAATAAGCTAACTATTTTAAGAATGATACATGATAGTTGATGCTTGATAAACGACATGGAAGCTTGGGGAAGAAGCGGGTCAAACGGGACTAATGCGCACGGGAAGCATATTCGGATGCTATGTAAGTAAAGCTTACACCCCTTTTTATAAAATATCTATTCAATGTATTGATTACGAACATGGTAAGTAATTATGTGAATTATAAGGTTCCGACAAGCTTTGATATGGGTCGGAACATGTGAGGATGTTAAGAAACTAAGTTTGATGGTCAAAAAGGGTAATAAGGGTATTATAGTGATTTTGGTTACGAGTTAACGGAGGAATAAGTTATATGGATGGGATAATTAATAACTAAAATCTCACAAGAATAAAATGGACATTTAGACTTAACGGGTCAAATGGTGAAGATATCACCATTTGGCGATATTGACTAATGAAGTGTTTTGTCAAGTATTATGCTTTCACAGCATGAATAGCGAAAGGAATTATGTTGCTATTAACTAGCTATTTAGTGCACGAAGTATTAAAACAGGTCATAGCTTTGATCCGAGCCAGGTATGTGTGATTAGAGTTGTAGTTAAGTAGTAGGATTGGTTAAATATGCAATGAAGTCCTTTGTTGTAAAGGATGGAGCGAAGTTGACAAAAACGTCCTTGATAGGTATATCGGACAAACGACCTTAAAAGTCGTTTGGAAACAAGCTATTCGGTTTGAGTAATGTCTTGGTCAAGCATGAAAGCGAAGAATAGGGTTTTGTATGTCATAGACCCCCTTTTATGCACAAATACCCATAACGGGTCGAAATAAGCTTTTGAGCGAAAATGGGTTAAGAGGATGCAAGGCATCCGAGAATTTAATCTCTTATGACAGTCGTCGTTGAAATTATTAAGTTCATATAAAGTTGAGGTCAAATTAACAGATTGTTTTGATAATGCATGAACGGGTCGAATAATTCGTAAATGAATAATAAGCCGAAAACGTATAAGTCAAGAATTTCCTTAACCCGCATGTTGGATTTCAAGTTCACATGATAGAATGTTAATTTACAATCATGTAGGAAGAAACGGGAGGTTAAACGGGTAAACGGTTTAAAAGTTATGCGAGTTTTAGTGTGTTCGAACGACGAAAACAACACAGCAGGAAAACTGATTTTCGAGAGGCCGTAGCCGACGCCCTTCTGGGCCGTCGCCGACGCCCCCTGGAAAGTCAGTTTTTCCTAACGGGTTATTTTGCTGCCTACAGAGGTTTTTGGCTACGTGTAAATGCAAGGGCCGTCGCCGAAGCCCCCTAGGGCCGTCGCCGACGCCCTCCCCATGTCCTAAAAGCTGAAATTTCGTTATTTATGTAATTTATGCATCGTAGGCTTCGGTATATTATCCGTGGACTACGGTGGGCCTCCCAAACATGATTTTTAACGTTCCTTTGATGTATATGGATTATAAATCTAAATCTAAGTCCCATGTGATTAATGTATGAGTATGCAAGACATGGAAAGTGTACGTAGGAGTGTATGTACGTATGTAGGTGAGTATTTATGTATATATGAAGATACGTAGGAGTATATGCATGTATTGTAGAGATGTAGAAATGTAGGCACGTATGTAAATGTGTATGTATGTATGCATGAAGGTACGTATGAGAGTATGCAAATATGTAGAAGTATAGGAAGGTATGTACATATGTAGATGTGGATGTATGCTGGTGAGAATGTAAGTGTGCATAATCTAGATACGTTGAGTAATACGTTATTAATGGTGTGTCTTGAGGTTGAAAAGTAATGCAGGTACATTATTGAAGCCTCACCAGGATACGAATACGCAGATGAAATGCTTAAAGTTAGAAAGATAACGAAATGGGGAGTGTACAGGCATAAATTTTGTTTATGTATGGTATGCTAATGTTATGATTGTATGTGGTGAGTGCAGGCTATGCAAATCACGGGCTATTATCATGAGGAATAGAGATCGAAGACCGAGTCACAAGAGAGATTGTACGGAATTAAATGAGTTTATACATTAGCAAACGAATGTTATGCTTTTGTTTTGTAAAACAGATATTTTTAAAATGAACTTTCAAGTAAGTCAAGACGTGTGTAATGAAAGAATTTTAAGGCTCGTTTTTCGGTTGCGTCGATTTAAAGATATTACGTGTTAGGGTCTTACATCTCACAAAAATCCTTAAACAATTTTTTGCATATTAAAACAACATACTTTCTTTTTTGTCTCACAATAGTCCCTCAACAATTTTTTGAACGTTAAAAAGTCCTTTCACATGTAAATTTAAACAAATTTCAATTCTTCAGCTCCTTTATATTTCAATTCCTTTGACAAATTCAATTCCTTGAAAAAAAATTACTCAAAACAAATGTTACCCTAAATGTTATAGTTTGTAAACTTTGTTATAAACTTGATCCTATCCTCTCAAAAACCAAGAAATAAAACTGATCAAAATGAAATTCAAAGCAGTGAGATGTACAAATTTACTGCATGCTTAGCTGCAGAAAGCCACATGAAGCAGGTCAGAAAAAACATCCTACAAATGAATATTGCTGCCACTAGTTTGTAATTAAGCTGAGCCAATTGTTTTTTCATCTTGTGCAACTTTATATCACAGCTTTTTCTTTCCCTTTTTTCCCTTCATATACTACAAAAGTTGATAAATGTGTAACTTGGTACCACACCATTTGCAAAAAGTATTGATCAGCTTGCATTATGTCCGTTGTCTGTGTCTATTTATAGCCTAACCATTTGCAAGCGTTACCTATATCCTCGGGGATAGAAAGTCTTAGCCTATAATTTAGCACATGTAATTATGTAATTATTCATTACCTATAATAGGTGATTGTAAACTGTTATATATATTGGAATGAATATACAGAAAGGGCAAGCAATTACATTACACCTTCCTATATGGTATCAGGCCAACCCTAGGCCAACCTCTGCCGCCACCTTCCTCCTGTCGACATCTTCTTCCTGTCGACCCCTCATCCCCTCACTTTCACATATCCTTCTCTTCCCATGGAATTCAAGCTTCACCCGGCGGTTACCGTCACCAACATCAAGACATGTATCCCCATCGTTCTTGAATCCGACTCGGCTCAATACTCAACGTGGTCAGAATTCTTCCGTATCCACTGCCGTGCATTCCTCGTTTCTGACCATCTTGAACCACGCCCGAAACCCGACACAACCGAAACCAGCAAAACCACCACCGACACCGACAAAACAACTGCCCCGAAGTCTCCTCTTGATTCGTGGGAGCGACTGGATGCCATAGTCCTTCAATGGATCTATGGCACCATCTCCCCGGATCTTGTTCAAACAATAATGAAGAAGGGTTCCACTGCCTATGACGCGTGGGCTGCCCTAGAAGCCTTATTTCAGGATAACAAAGCCATTCGAGCACTCTACCTGAAGCAAAAGTTAAATCCGCTCGTCTCGAAAATTTCCCTAACATGGCTGCATATTGTCAAGAACTTAAAGTTCTCGCTGATCAGCTCAATAATGTTGAAGCTCCTGTTGACGATCAATCCCTTGTGTTGCAAATATTAGCCGGCCTCACCGATGCGTATGAAAGTGTTGCCATTGTCTTAGGCAACACCAAACCACTGCCGTCATTTAATGAAGTGCGTTCACAACTATGTATGAACGAAACCCGAAAAAATCATCAAGCCTCACACTCCGCCATAACAGCCGGCTCGGCTCTCCACACCACCGCTCAATCTACAACCGCCAACCCTCGCTCACCCTCTAATGACTATCGCTCCGACCCCTCTCACACCAGCAACCGTGGTCGTGGTAACGGACGTGGCCGCGGTCGCGGCCGTGGCCGCTCTTCGTGGAACCACAACCGCAATCCTACATCCTCCAGCTCTCAGTTCTCGGTTCCCTTCCCATGGCCATACGGCCCCACTCCTTGGCCCAATACACAAAACCAAACATCTCAGTGGCCCAACTGGGCCTCGCCCCCCTGCCCATACCCGACCGTCCCTCAGCCCAATCCCACCAATAATTCAGGTCAGGGAATTCTCGGTCCACGTCCCAACTCTGCCAACGCAGCCTACACTCCTACCGACATCGCACAGGCAATGTACACGATGAGCTTAAACCCGCCCGATTGGAACTCTATGATGGATACCGGTGCTACGGGACATTATCTACAACCGTCAGGTACATCTCATTCTCATTTAAATAAGAGCACTAATCAATTTATTATTGTCGGTGACGGAAGTACCATCCCGGTCACAGGTCAAGGCAACCTCACCTTACCACTGCCCTACCCGCCCTTTAAACTGAATAATGTCCTCTACTCACCGAAACTAATTAAAAACCTTATTTCCGTTCGTCGGCTATGCACCGACAACTCTCTTTCTATAGAATTTGACCCTTTTGGTTTTCTTGTGAAGGATCTCAAGACCCGGATCCCTATCCTCCGGTGCAACAGCAGCAGTGACTTGTACCCACACCTGCCACCTCCTGCTTCCCAACGGACCACACCAAGTACCTTTGCTGCTCTCACTCAACGCCTATGGCACCAGCGCCTAGGCCATCCGGGATCTAGTCCTTTACATTCATTGAAATTTTCTAATTCTATTTCTTTTGATAAACTTAGTAATAAAACATTATGTCATTCTTGTGTTTTGGGAAAAAGTGTTCGTTTACCTTTTACACAATCTACGTCACACACGGTTACACCCTTTGATATTATCCATAGCGACCTCTGGACATCGCCGGTGTTAAGCACTAGCAGTCACAGATATTATATATTGTTCCTTGATGATTATACAAATTTTTTGTGGACCTATCCAATATCAAACAAATCTCAAGTATACTCTATATTCTCCACGTTTGCAACCCAAATTAAAACTCAATTTGAACGTCCAATCAAAACATTTCAGTGTGATAACGGTACCGAATACATCAACCATAACTTCAAACAATATTGTACACAAAATGGCATGTTGTTTCGACTCTCTTGTCCTCACACATCTTCTCAAAACGGTAAGGCGGAACGCAAAATCCGCTCTATTAACAACATCATCCGCACCTTACTTACCCATGCCCAACTTCCACTATCTTTTTGGCATCATGCCCTTGACATGGCCACATACCTTCACAATATTATACCCACCAAAATTCTCCAAAACCATACTCCTACAGAAATTCTATATCATCGCACTCCGTCTTACGAACATCTTCGAGTGTTCGGCTCCCTTTGCTATCCTCTCATCCCATCCACCACCACTCACAAACTTGCTCCCCGGTCCCACCCTTGTGTTTTCCTTGGCTACCCCATCCAACACCGGGGGTATAAGTGCTATGACCTTCACACCAATCAAATCATCACATCTCGTCACGTTATGTTTGACGAGACCATTTTTCCTTTTCACCACATCCACTCCTCACCTCCCAAATACGATTTCCTATCCGCCCTTCTACACCCAACCGTCTGGTGCCACGTCTCTCCCTCACTCGCCACTCATACCCACCCACCAAATACTTCCCCCCAGCCGATTCCTCCCCCAACGACTTCCCCAAGCCCAACAGCCCATGACACCGCCCCCACTAGCCCACCTCCTCAAAGCCCAACCAACTCCTTCCCACCTCCCTCACCACAACAGTCCACCTCTCACCCAGCCCAATCCCCCACTCCAACACAGTCTCATATCCCTCACCCCTCTACCACGGCCCTTAATCCTTCTCCACTAACCACTCCACCTGGCCCACCCATCCCGCAAACCACCCAACCAACTCGCTCCATGCGAACCCGAGCCATGGACGGCATTCATAAACCCAAGCTACACTTTGATCTTCACACTACTACCATTATACCCATCCCCAAGAACCCCACCTATGCCTTGTCCTCGCCGGAATGGTATAACGCCATGCTGACTGAATATAATGCTCTTATTGAAAATGAGACTTGGGAACTTGTTCCTCGACACCCGCAGATGAATGTCATCTGTAGTATGTGGTTATTTAAACACAAATTTAATTCTGGCGGTTCTTTGGAACGTTACAAGGCTCGGTTAGTTTGTGATGGCAGGTTACAACAGGTAGGGATTGACTGTGGTGAAACTTTTAGCCCGGTGGTGAAACCTGCCACAATCCGCACGGTTCTCACTATTGCTCTTACCAAGGCATGGCCGGTTCACCAGCTTGATGTCACCAACGCCTTCTTACACGGCACTCTAAATGAAACCGTGTACATGTATCAGCCGCTGGGATTCCGCAACAAACAATTTCCTAACCATGTTTGTCGGCTCAAAAAATCTTTATACGGTCTCAAACAGGCACCTAGAGCATGGTACCAACGCTTTACCGATCATGTCCTTCATATGGGGTTTCTTCAAAGCAAAAGTGACAATTCTCTCTTCATACTTCACCATCACGAGCATACTGCCTACCTCCTTCTATATGTTGATGACATACTTCTTGTTACTTCTTCAGACAAGCTTCGTCAACAACTCATGGCTAGTCTAGCAAGTGCATTCGCCATGAAAGATCTCGGGCCCTTGAGCTATTTTTTGGGAATTTCTGTTACTCGGCACAATAACTCTATGTTTCTCTCTCAACAGGCTTATGCTCATGATATTATTCACCGTGCGGGTATGCGATCGTGCAAACCTGTGGACACACCGGTTGACACTCAGCCGAAACTATCTTCCACCTCGGGAACCGCGTTTGAAGATCCCACTCTGTATCATAGCTTGGCCGGTGCCCTTCAGTATATAACCTTTACCAGACCTGACCTGAGCTACGCAGTTCAACAGATTTGCATGCACATGCATGCACCAATGAACTCCCACTGGCAGGCTCTTAAGAGAATCATCAGATATTTACAAGGCACAGCTTCTTATGGCCTTACCCTTGAGCCTTCTTCCTCTGTCACTCTGACTGCCTTCACTGACGCAGATTGGGCTGGATGCCCTGACACCCGTCGCTCCACCTCTGGTTACTGCGTTTATTTTGGACCCACTCTTCTATCTTGGTCGTCCAAACGTCAACCAACTGTCTCTCGGTCCAGTGCTGAGGCCGAATACCGAGGAGTTGCTAATGTCGTCTCAGAAATCTGCTGGCTCCGCAACCTGCTTCTTGAGCTTCGCCACCCGCCCAACAAAGCCACGCTCGTATATTGTGACAACGTCAGTGCTATTTACCTGTCAGGCAATCCTGTTCAGCACCAACGTACGAAACACATTGAATTGGACATCCACTTTGTTCGTGAACAGGTTCAACGTGGTTTAATTCGTGTGCATCATGTCTCCTCTCGTCATCAGATCGCAGACATTTTCACCAAAGGGCTTCCTCGCGCTTTATTTGAAGACTTCAGATCCAGTCTCAGCATCCGTAAACCTCCCGCTTCGACTGCGGGGGTATCTTAGCCTATAATTTAGCACATGTAATTATGTAATTAATCATTACCTATAATAGGTGATTGTAAACTGTTATATATATTGGAATGAATATACAGAAAGGGCAAGCAATTACATTACACCTTCCTATAGAAAGACTATTCCAGTGAAACCCTCAGCTCAACTCATATCTAGGCAAAAGAGTCAAATAAATACAGAAAAAAGACATATAACCACATAAAATCTTATCCAAGCAAAAGAGTCAAATAAAAACGAAAAAAAAAAAAACACACACATAACCACATAAATTGTACTAAATACATTCTTACTAAGCTACAAAAAGAGTAAAAACATATAATAGTAACAGATAACACTTCAAATAGACACACATGCCAGTTGTAATATTCTCAGACCACCAAAATAGACTAAAGAAGCTAAGCTCCTAAACCGAGAAACTAATACAAAACCGTTTCATCGATAGGCACAATTTACACCTGATGGTGCCCTTGTGATCCCAATGGATTTTGAATCAAATTTCTACCAAGTTTTTGTGGTTATACTTTAAATATACCTTTTTAGTTGGATTATAAGTTATTGTGTAAACGAAATCAAAATATCTTTTTAATACATTTCTCAAATACAAATTATTTGTATAATAATTTTAAGATCTAGTGACAATTATGCGATATAAATGTGGTTATTTAATTTATTTTACCCAAATCAGTATATATTAGTATTTAGTGTATACATACAACAATTATTCAACAAAAGCTTTTTTTTTCTCAATTCAATTGTAACAATTATACTTGTACTCTGAGAAGAAAATACTAATTATCAGTCATGACAATTTGAATTTATTAAGATAGTCCTAATGTATATTAGAGTATTAATAAATTGTATAAAAATAATTCAGAAACTAATATTTTGCTTCACTGACAAAATGAAATTGGATGTGTTGGGACTTGGGAGTTTCGGTCATGGCCGAGCGAGTTAGGCCCAAGCCGTGGCCCACAAGTAGCTGGACCGTTAATGTGGACTAGGGCCTAGAGGTTCAATTAGTGGTGCACAAAAAACCCGGACCCGGACCCGGAAAAAACCCGGAACCGGGTATTATAAAAACCGGGTTTTCTATACCCGAACCCGACCCTACCCATAGGGTAGGGACCGGGTATTCATATTGATTTAAAACCCGAACCCGGAACCGGGTTTTTTTATACCTGGTTTATACCCGAAACCCAGTTTTTATGAATACCCGGAACCGGTTTTTATAAATACCCGGAACCGGGTTTTATAAATACCCGGAACTGGGTTTTTTTATACCCGGTTATATAGCTACCTCTAGTTTTAAGTAGATGCATATTTGAAAATATGATTACACACACCTAATTATGGACATTCCACTTCTGTTTAAGCTTATGGGCTTCGTGAGGGCTTTTAAGCTTTGGAGGAATATCACTTTCAAAGTTGATTGAATTTTTTTGTCCCCTACTCCCCTTGGGGGCCTGCACTTGATGTGACATTTGTTACTGTACACCAAGTCTTTGAAGACATTTAAAACAGAGAGTGGTTCTTTGAAGACATTTAAAACAAAGAGTGGTTGGAGATTATTTATGCAAAAGGGAGTGGTTTTGCTCCAATTAATTACATTTGGTCAATCCCCAATTAATATGCACAACAATTAAAAATTAGTATATATAAATCCGAACGGTAATATTATTGTTTCTATGTTTGGGTTTTTTTTTTTTTTTGAAAGTTAAACCAAACATCCAACAAGAACTTGAACCAACAAACAAAACAACCAGAAAACACAACTCAATTTTGCACTGAAAATCAACAAAACCCCACTCTAAAAATGGCTTCGCAAAGTGCTACGTCTTCCGTTGGCGTGGGTTCTAAGGCTACCAAAGCAAGCGTCGTGGAGGTTATTCCTACAACTCGAAACCAAGAAGTTTGGGTTCATTACGAGTTATGTAAAATGTCGTTTGGACCAAGCAAAGCTCGATGCGTTCATTGTGGAGCTATGTTGAAGTCCGATTCGAACACGACGTTGAAAAAACACCTGTCAACGTATTGCAAAGTTTTGAGGAATGATCCGAACCAAGGTCAACCACCATTGTCAACCGACGGGAAAATTTGGCATTATGACGTTGAGTCTGTTCGCGAAGGATTCGAAAATTTCGTGATTCAACAAGGTTTGCCATTTCAATTCTCTGACAATCAAAAATGGAGGTTGAATCATTCCCGCCGTCTAGTTGGGCTATTATCCCACAAGTTGCGAAGTTCTTAACCAACTTTTCATAATTGCAACAAAGCTTCAAGATTTGGAATATAAAGGTCCTATTTTTGTTAAAATGATGAAGCCGATGAAAGAAAAGTTTAGAAAGTATTTTGAAGTTTTCCCTCCCGTTATTACTTGTTCGGCCGCTCTAAACCCATACGTAAACAAAGGAGGTGTGGAAACATTGATTGAGAAAATATGTTTTGCTTTGGATTTGCAAGAAGAAGATCCTAATTTTGTGCCAAAAGCGCAAGCAAGTTTTAACAAACAATTTGAAAAGTTGTTTGATGTTTATTACGCAAAATATGGTCAATTAAGTTCACAAGTTCATCAAGCTTATGAAAATGCGGGTTCTTCTAGTGGTAGTTCAACAAGCCGTAATAGAAATTTAAAAATTTGTTTGTTTAATACTTTGCGAAGTGACAATGCTAAACGAGCTTGTGGTAACACCCCAAGTAGCGAGTTCGGGAGATATATTGCATCGGATTTTTTAGCATTCGTCAATTCCGAAGAAGAATTTGATAATTTCGACATTTTGGCTTGGTGGAAAGAAAAGGAACCCCAATTTCCGGTTCTAGCCGCAATGGCCCGTGATCTACTAAGTGTCCAAGCTTCCACGGTAGCTTCGGAGTCCGCCTTTTCTTTTAGTGGCCGAGTCATTTCATTAAGGAGGACGAAGCTTAGTCCCGAGTCGGTTGAAATGTGTATTTGCTTGAAGGACTATTTGGATGCGGCGGAGCGGATTCAACATGTGGAGTCACTTGAAGATGAAAATGGCGTTGAAACGAATATACACGAGGAAGATGTCGAAATGGGAATGTCAAGCCCACTAGAAGAATACTAAACGAAGACGATCAAAAAACGAAGACGACCAAAAAGAAGAAGATCAAGAAGCGAAGACGATTCAAGTCCTATCTATGTTTTTTATCTATGTTATTTTATCTATGTTTTCAAGCATTAAGACTTCTAGTTCTTATGATTTAACAAAATTATGTATGCACTTTGATGTAATCTTGTTTAATTATTAGGTTTCTAATGATATTTGAAGTATTTGGTCATTATTCCCCTCTATTTGCTGGAGAGATCCATTGGTGTTTGTCTAATACAAAAAAAATGAAAAATTGATGGAACTTGGTTAAAACATAACATAGCAAATAAAATATATTGTTGTTTATGTAATCCAAAATGATTCAAATCAGGACTATTCCTTCGATCTAGCACTATCGAATTTAAATTTAAAAATGTCATTAAAATTTCAATAGGCACCATCCACTAAAACATATAAAGAAGCATTAAGACCTGGTCGGGTTTTTTTAATACCCGGCGCAGGTTTTTACCCAACCCGATGCATACCCGAACCCTACCCGATGAATACCTGAACCGGACCCGAACCCGGAAATAGGGTATTATAATACCCGAGTTTTATAAAACCCGACCCGAACCCGGGTATATAGGGTATACATTTTTGGTAGAAAACCCGGACCCGACCCAGTTTTTAAAAAACCCCAATTTTGTAAAACCCGATCCTACCCGAACCCGGTTCCATACCTGGAACCGGTTTTTAAAAAAAACCCGGTTCAATGTGTTATGATTATCATGTTTAGTTTATTTTGAATGTAATTAAAGTAGCAATAGAATAATTGAGTAAGAAGTTATCTAGACTCATAAATACTCGTTGTCTTGGATCGTTTCTAAAAATCCGGGAGCCCTTAGAGCTCGTGCGAATAAAAAACGGGCCCGAAAATATGAACTTGTATATAAAGAAAATCAGTAATAGGACGATAATCCGATGTTATCATAATAATGAACAAAACAAAACTATTGTAGCAAAGTGATATGTTGTAAATCTTCTAGCATTTTTGGAAGTGAAGTTGTTAATTAACTAATCATAATTCATACTCTTTAATACCGAGTTCTCAATTATGTAATAAATAATTTACAATCTTACCGATTGGGTTGTATTTCTAAAACCTAATACGGAGCAAAGCAATAATAATAACAATAATAATAATAAAGTTACTAAAAGAGGCTCATATGAAACATGGAGGACAATTTTTTTTAAACACCACTCCTAGAGGTTGGACCTAAGACCTTTGGTTTTATAGACCAACACTCCTTCAATTGCACCAGAAAATCATTGTTTAGGATTTTGTTTTAAAAAAAAAAATCATATATATAATATCTAACAATTATGAGCCCTGTGCAGTTGCCCACCTCATGCATGGGTCGAGTCGTACCTGCTCGTTGTAATTAGTTTTTAAAGTTGAGATTTTCTGATTAATAACATATGGGAGTCAGGCAGACATTGTTCTTTTATTTATTACCGATTCATCATTTGAATTTGTATCAGAGCCAGTGAAAGGACCAAGATCAATAACGTATTGATCACGATCGTGCAGAAAGGTCAGACTACAACACACAGGAGAACGCAAAATCATCTTAGTATTGGTTGACGATCTCTTCTACCAAGTTCAAGGGCCGCATAGCAAGCCTTCAACACCTCAAAGCTACAGTCGACGCAAGAAAAATGACAAGATGGCAGAGGGTACACCGCTGTCGGTGAAAGAAACAGGCTTGTCTTTGTTTCAATGCCTAATGCTTACTTCCACTAACTATACAATTTGGGTCATACGCATGAAAGTGATTAAACGTCATGGTGTGTAGGATTTGAATGAACCCGGATACAACGATGTAAAGCAGAACAACGTTGCAAAAGCATTGTTACAATATATTCCTGAAGAACAAATTTTTCAAATCGGCAATCAGAACACGGAAAAAGAGACATAGGAAGCGATCAAGACCCATCATCTAGGTGTCGATTAGGTAAAGGAAGCAAGACTCCAAACTTTGATGACTAAGTTCAAAGTACTGAAGCTGAAAGAGGTCATTGTAGAACTGTTTATGGTCAAGAAGTTCCTTACGAGTCTCCCGAGATGATTTGTTTATAGTGTAGCCTCAATTGTTCAACTGAACAACTCTTGGACCTAAAGCGAGTTGGGTTCGATGATGCTGTCGGACAACTAAAGGCATATGAAGAAATGTCGAGGATGATGATCATCAAACTCAAAAATAAGGTAAATAAGTATTGAAGACTTTTAAAATGTACAGATTACTGCGCAGGGGGAAGAAGAGAACCAATTTCTGTGTAATAAAGTCTTGGCTTGTTGATTCGAGAGTTAAACGTGTTGGTCATCGTTCAAACTTGCAGCGGAGTAATTTGGAATCGATGATTCGATAGTCATGATGATCAGAAAAGGAATATACAGAAATAGTGTTGAACAAGGACAACTGAAAGGAATAGAAATGGACAATTCGGATAAACGATAAATTGTCTTGGTGCCGGTTACAGTTGCCGGACATTACATATATATGGGTGATGTTTTGGCGGTTCCATCTTGGAGGGAATAACTGCCTATGGCAATTTGAATGCACCCGCTTATCATCATCACCATAGGTTATCATAACTACCGAGATTATAAGTTATAAACTAACATATACATAACAAACATAATTAAGTTTAATTATCAGTTCTAATACTTTCCCCTAAACTTGATTGTGTTTGGCTGCAAACATGAGCACACTCCGATTTGCTTCATCAACGGCCTTCCTTGCCTGTTTGAAGTCAATTTTTCTACGTTTCTTGTGCATCTTCCAAGCTCCTTCCCAATCATTCCCTGCATACAGGGCATAATGATCCATGGCAGCTTCATCTTGAACAGCATCTGCACTCGTACTTCTCTCATGGCAGCCGGCCGATGAGGATTCCCCTTCCTTTATCATCTCTTTCTCGATCACCTTCTCTTGCACACTTTTGAACCTGTAATAATACACCAAGACATCGAGATACATTGCATAAATTATTCTCATGAACTCGCCGTCATGATACTCGTATCCCATGTCTTTTGCAATCACCGGCCACATGTTGTTGTCAGTGACACTCCGGTATCCACCGTCTCGTTCCACTATCATATACAGGCCCAACAAATCCACACTCTTATTATCAGCCGCATGAGGGGGAATAGGTCTTGTTGCAATTCCCAGTTTGACGGTGATGAACCACGTCAACATTTCTTCAAATTTCCTTTCCAATTCGTGTTTGTATTTAAACACAAATTTGCTGTCTTCCATCATATCGAGTAACGATTTACAATCGGTGAAATCGTGAAACTCCATTGCTCTTATGATCATCACACTCCAGTCAGGTTCTTGAGAGGATATGTTTAAATCCTCAAAATAGGAATCTAGATAATTTCCTTTGTATTTCTCATTCACATCATTCAATTCCATTACCCTCTGTTTTTCTCTTAATCCCAGTTCCTCCTCTTTAGACAGACCATTCATGTCATTTACCGTATTTATCACCGGTGCTGAGAACATCGGAAAGATCTTGCAAGTATCACCGGTTTTATTAACCGTGTATCATTGCAAAGTCAATTGATTCATACTTAACACGTTCCGGTCTAATTCCGGCGTATAGAAAACGCTTTGAATTCTTAATCGTTCATTGTTTGATTTTATTTCCACTGCCCCTATGCCCCGAATGAACAAGAAATCACTTTCCCCTAATTTGGTTTCCACCCCAACCAATTGTTTTATGTGTTTGAATACATTTAAATTTCTGGCATAGTGATGAGAAAATGCAGAACTTACGTACCATATGCCTCCCCACTGGCCACCCTCTATTCCGGTGACAATCATTTCGTCACAGCCGACCACTTCACTTTCTTGATTCTGAATTCCGGCGTTAACTGCTTGATTGATTAACTGATTGGCTTCGTCATTTTCTTTCGATTTGCATGAATTTATTTGATGTCCGGGCTGGTGGCAATAGTAACATAGCCTCACACGGGGAACTCTTCTTTCTTTTTCATCGATGCAGTGTTGACAGGGTAACGTTGTCGACGTTGGTCTGATTTCTGCACCCTTTCCCAACGTGGCTCTGATACCACTTTGTTGGTCATCGTTCAAACTTGCAGCGGAGTAATTTGGAATCAATGATTCGATAATCATGATGATTAGAAAAGGAATATACAGAAATAGTGTTGAACAAGGAAAACTGAAAGGAATAGAAATGGACAATTCGGATAAACGATAAATTGTCTTGGTGCCGGTTACAGTTTCCGGACATTACATATATATGGGTGATGTTTTGGCGGTTCCATCTTGGCGGGAATAACTGCCTATGGCAGTTTGAATGCACCCGCTTATCATCATCACCATAGGTTATCATAACTACTGAGATTATAAGTTATAAACTAACATATACATAACAAACATAATTAAGTTTAATTATCAGTTCTAATAAAACGAGTCCAGTTTTCCAGAAAAGGACTCTGGGACTTCAGGTAATCTGCTTGAGCGTATTCAAAGGTCTGAACGTGTGCGAGATTTTTGTAGTCGTGGGAGCACGGGAAGTGGTTCGACATCGTCTGGAAATCATCACTGGTCTAGACCAGGATTCCGAATGAAATCTTTCCTTGGAAGTTTCTGCTAGTGGGGAGTGTTTTTTCCTCTGGAGTCTCTAGAGCCGGTGATTCAAGTAAGCAGGGGCGAGTTTAGATCGGGTATGTATTTATGGCGGGTTTGCCATGACTGGGTCTGTGATGACCATATTGGAGATGGTGAGAGCTTCCATGGCCCTTTTGGGTTACTGAGAAGGGCCACTACGGCTAGGTGGTTATGTGGACAAGTTTGTTCTATGGGAATGGGAACTGGAAGACTTTTGTTCCTGTGTGAATAAAGATTACTAAGTACAAGAGACTAGATTGTTTTGTGCTTGTTAGCGGACTTGGTGGTTATCACACGGCCTTCAAGTGAGAGATTGTTGGGTTTGAAGTCTCATTCTATGTGCCTTTGAGGTAAATGAAATAACCTAGTTGCAACTCGTGGACGTAGGTCCCCCACTAGGAACGAAACACGTAAAATTCTTGTGTCGTTTTTATTTTCTGTCTGCGTGTTTATATCGTTTGTGTATGTGTGTTGGTTCTGTTGCGCCGCTTGATACCTAACAGAATGTATTTCGAGTAAGATTAGAATACTTGAGTTAGGAGTTATTAGTCTTGTAAATACTATTTGTAGTTAGTTTTTAGCGTTAAGATTATCTAATTAATAATATTTTGGAGTTAGCCAAACATCGTTCTTGTTTTCTGTTACTTACTGATTCATCATTTGAGGATGATCCAACCTATTAGGCCAAAAACGATACCCATCGGGTATTTGTGCCCATGGGTCACCATCAGACATAATATGGGTCTACACCTATGTCATGTGTGAGCAGAGTTGTCGGCGTAAACTGTGCACGATCGCAACTTGTCACGCTATGATTGGTGCAAACTGTTTGAGCCGGTGTTACTGATACCCGCTCATGTTGATTTTCAAAATTTTATGAGCCAACTTGCTATGATCATGATTTTCCTTAATTTAAGGTAGAATAAGGGCTGGACTATCTTTTATCTAACTTTATAACTGTTTGTTCAATGTGATTAAATGATTATTCCTTAATTTAAGGTAGAGTAAGGGCTGGAATATCCTTTTTGTCTAACTTTTGTAAAGAACAATCCGGTTACAAATGACTTTCAACCTACTTTTTAGTTTCATATTGTTTTTAATCCCCAATAGACCCCTTAGAAATAGAGCATTCACAAAGGTAAAAATTTCCTTTTTAGTGTGAAGAATGTATAATAATGTAGGACGTTGTAATAATAATACAATGCGACTATTTCTTGTTCAAACATGTTGTATTTTGCAAGTCTTAAAGGGTCTTTTGTATCATCAAACCTTTTTATAGCAATCAATATCCATTTTTTTACATAACATTGCAACAATTAAGTTCTTTTATTGATATTGATTGGGTGTTTAATTTGTTCACCGGCAGTGGCGAAGCTTGAGATTTCTGATGGGGGGAGGAGTCACCGGACCTAAAATTTTCTATAAAACTGGGGGGGTCGAAAACGTATATACCCAAAAATTTCTATATGTAAACTACATACTCTCCACTACTGAGCGACTAGTGGCGACCAGCGAAGGCGGAGTTGGTGTCAATAATGTGGTGGTGGTGGTGGCGACAAACAATGGTTGCCAGCGCTGTTACTCTATTTAAACGTTTAAACTAGTAAGTTATATAAGAGTAATTCATTTTAACTAATTGTATTAAGAAGACCAAATTCCCATTTGTATCACTTTGGTGAATTAAACAATAATAAATACACCTAGCCTCCTTGCAGAGGTGTCAGGTTCTATCCTGGGCCCACCGGAGTTTTCATCTCACCGTGTGTTATGCCAGAGAGTGTTCAGTTCTTGTGGTGGCACAACGTCTGTCAAGTGACAGTCGGCGTCGGTGTGGTTTCCCGAGGGAACGCCCAAGCCAAACTCTGAAGTCAGCGTGTGCCCAGTTAAGAAAACATAGTCTCGCCGCCAGAGTGAGACAACGACGCTCTTCAATTTGAAAACTGTGGCAGCCTAACACAAGAAATTCAGCTACAATCATGGCAATCATATGGTTTTAATCCCAGAATCTATTCAGTTAACAAAATCAGATTATAACTAATCAAATCCAAAACCAACGATGCAAATTAATTCACCAACAAAAACAACAACAAAATCAAAATTACCACAAATACACCATTACAATACCCATTAACTCAAATCACAACCCATGAATAAAATCAGAACACTTGGCCTTAATCCAACGAATCCCATTCCTAAACGAAGCCTTCACTCGTCCTTCAATCGTGTACACTTTATACTTAGCAATCCTCTTCTTTCGTTTACTCTCCGGATCACTAAACCCGCCCCACGGCTTCGCCGAAGACGTCGACACCCTCGGCGCATACTCCGGCGACCTCCCACCGCCCCCGGCGGCGTAGATTTGGTTCCCTTTGCCGCTCACAATCTCCAGCCTCCGGTCTGTTTGGTAGCTGAAATTGCTTGGCCTGTTATAGGTTCCATCCATTATTATTATGGATTGGAATGGAATTGGGGATTCCGTTCCCTAAGAAATGAAATGAGATGAGAAAAAGAAGAGGGAATCGGCATGCGTGGTGTGGGATTTGGTTTATAACATGTACTTTTCACTTAATTGTACATACTATTTTATTCAACAAAATCAATCCTGAGCACTCTCAGTGCGTCTATTGGACCAAACGGGGTACTTAACCCGAATCCACCACCAATTCCGGGGAAAACCCAGTAACCCAACCGCCTGTCGACACGACGGTGAAATTACCGGTAAAACCCGTTTGACTCAAGGACCAAACTCAGGTTTTCCTGTGTCTCCTATCATTGTCCACCAAGTTTTGTATAAAACTGGTAAGACTGTAATTTTAAAGTGTAGGCAAAATTGTAATTTGTCAGGACTAATGAGCGAGTGTCAAACAGCTGCCTAACACGAAAGAAAATTATATCTTGTCAACCAATTAAAACAAAGCACTATCCTAGTTTTGCCAAAAAAAAAATAATCTAAAATGATGGTAAGATTGTAGTATTAATTGTAATTTGTTAAGGGGGATGAGAAAGTGCGAGAGAGCAAAACACGTATGTTAGCTAAGTTGAAGATTTAAAAGTAGAATAAAAAAAGTCACTATTTTGTTTGTAGTGTATATAATAAAAATATAAATAAAAGAAAGATTCTTTTGTTCGATGTGGGACTGTACTCGATGAGTTTGTTTTCTTTTTTTAATAAGTTTCTGTTTATCGATTTGTTCAAACGGGTGTGTAATGTGGAAAGATTATGTTAATTTAATGTATAGTGTCAGGAGAATGACATCGGATTCCCGTTTATCCTGGCCCCTGCCCCAACTATTCAGCTCATTTTCTGCTTGGTAGTATATATTTAACATTTATGAATAATAATAATAATAATAATAATAATAATAATAATAATAATAATAATGAGATGAAACCCGTGGTTAGGGCTGCAAATGAATCGAACGAATACGAATATGAAGATCTTGTTTGTGTTCGTTTGTTAAGAAATATATATGTTTACGAACTGTTCATGAACACTTACTGAACGAGATTTTATGTTTGTGTTCGTTTGTTAAAGAAATGACTTTGTTCGTGTTTGTTTGTTAATTTTAGGTAACGAATGAAAACGAACGTTGATGAACACAAATGAGTACAAACTAATGTTTATGAACACAAATGGAAACAAACGAACACATCGAGTACAGTCCCACACCGACACTTATTGAATATTTTATTTGTCGGAATTTTGAAGTATTATAATAAAATATAAAAACTAAAAACACTAATGAACTATCGAACATAGACAGACACGTTACCAAACGTTCACGAACATAAATGAAAGAACACGGCCTCTGTTCATTTTCGTTCATTTTACTAAACGAACGAAGTTTTTTGTTCATGTTCTTTTGTTTAATAATTGAACGAACACAAACGAACTCCCCGCCGAACGGTTCACAAATTATTCGTCGAACGTTTGGTTCATTTGCAGCCCATCTTTGTCGTGGATGTATTGCTTGATTTCAACGATGGTTATATTATTAGTATTAACTACGCGAAAATAATTCATATCTAGTATCAAATATGAGAGCCCATTGCTTTCTAGCCTAGTGGCATCTTGGTGGTGGGATAAGGCTTTGGGACCAACAGGTCATGGGTTCGATTCCCACAGGGGGGGTTTTCCCATATTTATTGGGTTTCCTCCTGAATTGGTGTATAGGCATTATGCCTAGTGGAGATGAATATGATCGGGTGGTTCCGCTGGTGGCACAATGATACTCCAGTGGTCCGTCAGTGATCCAAATTTGCCGTTCAAAAAAAAAGTTATCAAATATGAGAAAATAATTCATGTACAATCGTTGATAAAAATAAACATGTTGCACGGCACCTGTTAACTTTTATAAAACGTCAAATTTTAGATAAAACTTAAATATTGTGAAGCAAATATTATTTATAGTACAAGAAATAAAATTGAAATTGAAACTTAAAATCAAAACTCATTTTATTGGTCATACATGGTTTTTAATTATAATAAAATAATAAAGGTAATTCAAATTAAAGACCTCGTGAGTTATATTATTCAAGCCCATAAACATTTTGATTACTTTTTATGAATCCACAAGAGCCTAGTCCAACTGCCCAAGATGGAAGGCCAGAACACAAGTCCAAAATTAATGTAACGCTAAAGGGTGTGGGGAACATGGGTTGGGTCATTAATGCCATATAGGACCATTAATGGATTGCTACACCACCTCTTTGCTTCATCCACCATGATTGGCATGGATTAAACCATGGCAACCATGAGCCTCCTTTTCTTTTTTAATATTTCATTTTTTTCACAAAAATAAATTAAAATACGAAACCGTTTGGGTCATGACCACACCTTTAGGGTAGTGGTTTTGGATGATGGATTAGAAGTGAGTGACATGGAGCCGATGTGGAGGATCATAGTGACCATGAGGGTCATGACCACACCCTATAGCCTAATATATTTGACAAATTTACTTTCCAAAATTTATTTTATACTGATTGAGTTGTGATGTTTAATTTACTATTTGAAATTTATTTCATATTGGTTGAGTTGTTATCGTGAATTAATAGTTTTCTGTTCTCGAAGGCAAAAAAAAAAAAAAAAAAAAAGAAAGCTAAATAAGAACTTAATTGTAGAATGTGCCAGTGTAGTGGTGTCAAAGTTAAGTGTAGGTTTATGTTCCTTTGAAAATCAAAGAGTAAATTGCCATTTTAGTCCCTGAGGTTTGATCCAAATTGTCATTTTAGTCCAAATAGTTTTTTTTTCTTCTCTGGGTCCCTGACTTTTCCATTTTCTTGCCATTTTGATCACATTGGCTAACTCAGTCTAAAAATCTGGTTATAAACAGGGGTATTTTTGGCATAACCGTTGTGTAGTAATAACCACGGGTAGTTTACAACATAATTTATAAACCTCATAATAATTTAATCCCAAAAATACCCCTGATTATAACCTGGTTTTTAGACTAAGTTAGGTAATGTGATCAAAATGGCAAGAAAAAGGAAAAGTCAGGGATCTAGAGGAGAAAAAAAACTATTTGGACTAAAATGGCAACTTAGACAAAAACTCAGGGGCTAAAATGGCAATTTACTCAAAATCAAAATCTAGAAAATAAGAATCGGGGTCAGCTACTTATTTGATAGAGGCATATACTTTTTAGAGCGGAGGTTTTAGATTTATACGGAGCGGCTAAGCAACGGAGAAAAAATTAAGCTTACTGGTGTAGACAAGAGGGTATAGATAACATTTGCCATCGAAAAAGAAAATGAGAATTGGGGTTCTAACAATTGTGCATACTTACGTGAACATTTTGTAGACAATTGTGTATATTTAAGTGAGCATTGTGTATGTTTTTTAACGGCAAATTGTTAAAGCACTACACATACTCTATTTTACATCAATAATTCTAAACTACTCATTTTACTCAGGTTTGAATCTGAGATCTCTCCCCTAAGACCATGCGTAATGGTTTCATTTTTTTAACCACCACGTCATAAAGTGCCTGCCAAATCACTACCACGTAGTTATGAGCTTTCACTCATTTTTCTCACCTTTAGTGTGTACTGGTTTCACAAATTTTCACTATGCACACACCCATTAAAATAATAACTGAATGAAATAAATTAAAAACGGAAAAAAGAAATAAATTAGTTGATTGGTTGAACACCTTTGGGCCAACGCCTTCTTCCTCTTCACACCCGTTAACCTGCCAACCCTCCCTTGCCTTTCACCTCCACTAACGCCCAGGTGGGGGTGTTTAACGTTAGATTACCGTCATCATGGCATTGGCAGGGGCGTGATCTGGTTACACTCGGTTTAAGAGGTATGTGCTTCTATTAAGTGGACCAGCTTCACATTGTGGGCTAGCCCCGCACTGGAGTAGTGGTGCACAACAAACCCGGTTCCGTACCCGACCCCGACCTGGAATCCCCGGAACCGGAAAGGCCCACACTGAAAGTGGTGTGTATGATAGCTAAAACATTGAAGTGTTTCATTATATCATTGAAGAATACTAACAAGAAAATCAATCATATTGACCCAAACTGTGAACTTTAAGATTAATTAATCAAGCCGGCCAAAAATAATTCTAACATAACATGCTATGGAACCAAAAATTTTGGAATGGAAAATAATAGTAATTATTTTGGTGCATTAGCATGAATAAGTGACAAACGAGTCAAACAAGTTGGTATCCATTTATAATTGATTAGTCTGCTAAAATTGACTTAAAAATTTATCAACTGTATGTGATTAGGACTACATAATGTGATTAGGTATCCAACAATACTAAAAGTATTTTTTTAAGAACTGCTCTTGTGAGCTTTCCATGCCATTAAATTGTAGGGTATAACACGCATTCTAAAATCGAGGCCCTTTTTGTAAAATAAATTTGTTTAAGGATCTAATCCATGGAAATATGATGTCACGCATGTTATGTATATACTTTCTAAGAGGCACACAATCACGCGTATTAGAGTTGGAATTAGTTTTAGTGAAAAGAAAACCCTTTCAATGTATATTGATTCCTTGTTCTTCTTGTCAAAACTGAAAGTTAAATGAAGTTAAAACCTTAAATCACATATTCAATCAAATAATAACAATGATACCCAATATAATGCTGCTTATAGCCAAACTATTGATGGGGTCTGGGGAGGATGGATGTATGCAAGTATTACCTCTATCCCAAGGGATAGAGAGATTGCATATAGTGAGACTTGAGCTCTAAAACCATACCAAGTTAAATAAAACACACATAGGCAAATAACACTTCATAAAGACACACATGCAAGCGATAACACGCATAAACATTTAAAAAAACTAAGATCCTAGGTTGAGAATCTAATAAAAAATCAAAGACTTCTCTTAAAAGTCCTTAACCTTAATCTTACGTCTCCATGAACTTCTATCTTTAACCATGTCCTCAAAAAGGTGCAGGTCTAGCAAATCCTGCCTAATACGCTCTTCCCAAGTCATTTTCGGTTTACCTATAACCCTCTTACCCTCAACAGTAATAGTTTCCACGGCTCTAACAGTGGTCGTTGTCTGTCTCCTCCTAACATGGACAAACCATCTCACCCCCCCCCCTCCCCCCTTATCTTATTCGATATACTAAATACCCCTAATCTTACCTGAAAAACCTCATTTATTATCTTGTCCAACCTAGTGTGTCAACACATCCACCTAAGCATCCACATCTCTGCTACCTCCAGCTTATGTGCCTGCGTTTTCTTGATTGCCTAGCAATAGATTACGTATAGCATAGCAGGTCTAGTTTGTAAAATGCAGAAAGATAAATGACAGAAATCCTTTATCCCAACACTTACTAGTATGTTGATATAATCAAAATTTATAGAACCATACAGTGGCGAATCCAGTAATTTTTTTCACCGGGTTCCTTTTGTTAGATTTTCATTAATTCTCACTATTTTTTTAAATCATATAAAATTTCAACTATTTTTTTCATTTTTTTCTAAACTGAGGGGGGTTCCCGGGAACCTCCAAAACAGCTCTGGATCCGCCACTGGAACCATATTCAAGTAATCGAAAAAAAATGATGTACGATTCTAGCATATAATTAACAAAACTAGGGCCCCTTAAATATGGGGCCTTAACCAACTAGAGTCAAGACACCATGCATAACACAATGACCAAATATGGAATATGGAATATGAAATCACCCCAAGAGGAAGAAATGGGATGTTTAAATTCCCTAAGTGGAAGAAATCGGGATATTAAATCCCAAAAAGGATGAAATCGTGAAGCGGAATAATTGGGATTTACAAAATACAATTTGGATGTTTAAATTCGCAAGTGGATGAATTGAGATGCTAATTAAATCTTCAAGTGGATGAAGTGGGGAATTAAATCCTCAAGTGGTTATTGTAGGACCTTATATTATATAGTGGTTATTAAAATGGTTAAAATGAAGTGGAAATATCTATATATATTAATAAATAAAAAGGATCTGGGCTATGTGGCATGTGATGGTGGAATAATTTGATGATGTGGCATGTTATGATGAAAGATTTAGGTGGGAAACAATCTCAATGTTCCATTCTCTATTTTGGATGCGGGATCCGCCAAGGTATCGGGTCGAAGATTTGGGTAAAAAAACTGTTGAAAAAATAGGTGAAAATAGCATTTTTCACAAATATAGGAAAATAATTTTTTTCTATTTTGGACTAGAAATAAATATAATAAAATGAGCGGGTTTTATATATTTATTTGTGGGTTTGTGTTCTATGTTGGAAGAGCTTCGCAACGAACTAAACCACGTCCAAAACGGAGCTAAGGTGAATGAAATATCGATGCTCAAAGTTGGGTGTTTGAAACATTGAATGCTGAAACAAAAGGGAAAATAACACCTTGTCCCACATCGGAGGAGAGATGGAACTTAAATGGGTATTTAAGTGGGAACTCTCCATCCTTATTGTTTCATGGAAGCACACGCTAAGTGTACTCGCGAAGGGTGCGGAGCACCCCAACTCGCACTCGCTCACACGCGTGGCGTGGGCGATGAGGCGCAATGTGGCGCTTTGATGGCGCACTTTACACTTCGCTCGCATCGCCGCGAGCCGCTTGAGAGCCGCCTTTGTATTTTTGACCACGTGCGCGTGGTGGATCACAGAGGCTGCAAGGACCAAGTGGTGAAGTGGCGTGCAGGTTCGAGGCGCGTGACGTGGCAGTCCGCACGGGAGTATAAATACAGCTCCATACCTTGCTGCAGAGGACACCACAAACACCAGCTACACAACAGCAACTCCAACTTTCTCTCTACATTCTTCTGATCCTTTTCTTGCAGCTTTCAAGGTAACCCTCGGGTTGTAGGCGAACTCCGGCAGTACTACTGCTCGGGCTGTTGTACCCTGGGAAACAAAACGAGTACTCCTGGGAGACTCGGAATATGTTTTAAGGGAAGCGTGTGTACACGTGCCTCAGTCTTTCTTCTTCATCTTCTTTTCTTGTATTTTGCTTATTTCAGTTGTATTTGTACTGTAATTCTGCTTTCTTTATTTCGTTGTATTGTAATCAGTAATAAAATTTGTTTATTTTATTTATTTACGCGAATGGTTCCTACAAAAACTACCGACTCTTTTATTGGATCATATATATTTCAAAAGGTCTCAATTATTGTAAATATCCCACCTACCAACACCATCATTTCTCTCTGAACCTTATCAACATCTCGTGATCATCATTTTCTTCGTTGATCAGTAATCTAAGAAATCAAAGGTAGATCTACAAAATCAAGGGTCACTTTAGTTGGTTTATGATATTCGATTATATAGAATTGGTATTGCAAAATTTATGCTTTTAATCATACTTGGGAGTTAGTAGATCTTCCACCTGGTTACAAACCACTTGGATATCGTTGGATATTCAAAAGGAAGATGAAAACTGATGGAAGTATTGATAAATACAAGGCCAGGTTGGTGATTAAAGGATTTAGACAAAAGGAAGGACTAGATTACTTTGATACCTACTCGCCTGTGACGCGCATAACCTCGATTAGATTGGTTCTTGCAATAGCGGCTTTAAGAAATTTGGAAGTTCACCAAATAGATGTTAAAACCGCATTTCTAAATGGCGATTTAGAAGAAGAGATTTACATGGAGCAACCTGAAGGTTTCTCTGCCTCAGGTCAAGAGGGTAAAGTATGTAAACTCGTCAAGTCTTTGTATGGCTTGAAGCAAGCACCAAAATAATGGCACCAAAAGTTTGATCATGTCATGATTGACAATGGTTTCAAAATAAATGAGTTCGACAAATGTGTTTATTTTAAAGACACAAATGAAGGTTATGTGATCTTATGCCTTTATGTAGACGATATGCTTATCATTGGGAGTAATGACAAAATTATCAAAGCTACTAAAAGCATGTTGAAAGCGAGATTTGACATGAAAGACATGGGTTTAGCTGATGTGATTCTTGGAGTTAGGATCATAAGAACCCAAGATGGTCTTGTGTTAAGTCAATCTCACTATGTGGATAAAATTATTGAAAAATTCAACTCGGGAGACACGAGTGTAGCTCGAACTCCAGTTGATACCTCCCAACATCTCAAGAAAAATAAAGGAGATGGAGTTGCTCAGTTAGAGTATTCAAGAATTATTGGCAGTCTAATGTATCTAATGACATGTACTAGACCCGACTTGGCTTACGCGGTGAGTAGGCTAAGTAGATACACCAGCAATCCGTGCACGGATCATTGGAAGGCTATCACGAGGGTGCTTAGATACATAAGATACACAAGAGATTATGGACTGCATTATACCCGACAACCAGCAGTGATCGAATGATACACTGATGCAAACTGGATATCGGATAATAAAGATTCCAAATCAACAAGTGGTTACGTGTTTACACTTGGAGGAGCTGCTATTGCTTGGAAGTCTTCTAAGCAAACAGTCATAGCAAGATCCACAATGGAATTCGAATTTATTGCCTTGGATAAGTCAGGCGAGGAGACGGAATGGCTACGTCAATTCGTGGAATATATTCCAAGATGGCCAAAGCCTTTGCCAGCCATATGAATACATTGTGATAGCCAATCAGCGATTGGTAGAGCTCAAAGCTTGATGTACAATGGCAGATCAAGGCACATGCGACGTAGACATAACACGGTACGACAACTACTCTCAACGGGTGTTATCACAATTGATTATGTGAGATCAACGGATAACATTGCGGACCCGTTTACAAAACGCTTAAGCAGAGTTAGTAGAAACGTCGACAAGAGGAATGTTACTAAAGCCCGTGATAAATGGGAATATGAGGGAAACCTAACTTAGTTGACTGGTGATCCCAAGATCTAAGTTCAATAGGACAACTTAATCATATTACCAAACGGAGTCACTGTGGGGGAGTACCCCAAACTAAATAAAAGGGAGTTACATATACTTCCTAGTCCATTCCAATCAGTGGCAATGAAGTAAGGCTAAGCATATTAAGGTTAACGATTTCGGGAAATAAAATAACCATGATGCTTTTAATGATTCATGGGAATCACCTATGTTAGAGAGAAGTGGGGTCGCTTCGAATGGATTTGTGGGGTGCGCAAATCCTAGAGCTCTCGCAGAAGCAGGCTAGTGTTCCAGGACCATAATAGGACACGACAATGAGGGGTTGGCCAGACCAGGGAGAGTATTGTGTGAAGTGTAATGTCGTTTACACAAATGGGGGTATGTTCAAGGACATCGCGTCTACAAACCGCTAGTAAGCTAAGTATGCTTCACAAAAGAAGGTTCAAAGGCAACAACCTACCTATCTTGCAATACTCAACTGTCGAAGTTTATCGTTGAAAAGTGTAAGGAAAAGATCGATTTCCATACATGTGGGGGATTGTTGGAAATTTGATGAAAATAGCATTTTTCATGTGGGGGATTGTTGGAAAAATAGGTGAAAATAGCATTTTTCAGAAATATAGGAAAATGATTTTTTTCCTATTTTGGACTATAAATAAATATAATAAAATGAGCGGGTTTTATATATTTATTTGTGGGTTTGTGTTCTATGTTGGAAGAGCTTCGCAACAAACTAAACCACGTCCAAAACGGAGCTAAGATGAATGAAATATCGATGATCAAAGTTGGGTGTTTGAAACATTGAATGCTGAAACAAAAGGGAAAGTAGCACCTTGTCCCACATCGGAGGAGAGATGGAACTTAAATGGGTATTTAAGTGGGAACTCTCCATCCTTATTGTTTCATGGAAGCACACACTAAGTGTACTCGCGAAGGGTGCGGAGCACCCTAACTCGCACTCGCACACGCTCGCGCGCGTGGCGTGGGCGATGAGGCGCAATGTGGCGCTTTGATGGGGCACTTTGCACTTCGCATCGCCGCGAGCCGCTTAAGAGCCTGCTTTGTATTTTTGACCACGTGCGCGTGGTGGATCACAGAGGCTGCAAGGACCAAGTGGTGAAGTGGCATGCAGGTTCGAGGCGCGTGACGTGGCAGTCTACGCACGAGTACAAGTGACACGAAGGCACGCGGTTGCGCATGGTGCATGGGCCCTGATGTGACGCGCGCGGCGCACCTGAGTGAGCAAAAACGGCGCGACTGTGTGGCGTGCTCGTATAGGCTCACAGGTGACGTGGCACACGCGCGCAGGCGCGCATGCACATGAGTCAGTTTGGCGCACGCGCGCATGGCAATGAGCCAAAAGGACGCACCGTGCATGGGCGTGCAGAACGGGGCGCGCGCGCAGAAGCTTCCAACATTCAATAGCAATGCAGTTACACTTCAGCAACGAAACTGCCAAGTCAAACGGTTTTGACTGAGAATTAAATGACGTATTAAATTGCATTGAAGACGTTTAATGCAATTTAAACCTCTCATTTAATTCGGTTTTGGCTGTTTCAAATCGGGAGCTGTATAAATACAGCTCCATACCTTGCTGCAGAGGACACCACAAACACCAGCTACACAACAACAACTCCAACTTTCTCTCTACATTCTTCTGATCCTTTTCTTGCAGCTTTCAAGGTAACCCTCGGGTTGTAGGCGAACTCCGGCAGTACTACTGCTCCGGCTGTTGTACCCTGGGAAACAAAACGAGTACTCCTGGAAGACTCGGTATTTGTTTTAAGGGAAGCGTGTGTACACGTGCCTCAGTCTTTCTTCTTCATCTTCTTTTCTTGTATTTTGCTTATTTTAGTTGTATTTGTACTGTAATTCTGCTTTCTTTATTTCGTTGTATTGTAATCAGTAATAAAATTTGTTTATTTTATTTATTTACGCGAACGGTTCCTACAAAAGCTACCGACTCTTTTATTGGATCATATATATTTCAAAAGGTCTCAATTATTGTAAATATCCCACCTACCAACACCATCAATTCTCTCTGAACCTTATCAACATCTCGTGATCATCATCTTCTTCGTTGATCAGTAATCAAAGAAATCAAAGGTAGATCTACAAAATCAAGGGTCACTTTGGTTGGTTTATGATATTCGATTATATAGAATTGGTATTGCAAAATTTATGCTTTTAATCATACTTGGGAGTTAGTAGATCTTCCACCTGGTTGCAAACCACTTGGATATCGTTGGATATTCAAAAGGAAGATGAAAACTGATGGAAGTATTGATAAATACAAGGGCAGCTTGGTGATTAAAGGATTTAGACAAAAGGAAGGACTAGATTACTTTGATAGCTACTCGCCTGTGACGCGGATAACCTTGATTAGATTGGTTCTTGCTATAGCGGCTTTAAGAAATTTGGAAGTTCACCAAATGGATGTTAAAACCGCATTTCTAAATGGCGATTTAAAAGAAGAGATTTACATGGAGCAACCTGAAGGTTTCTCTGCCCCAGGTCAAGAGGGTAAAGTATGTAAACTCGTCAAGTCTTTGTATGGCTTGAAGCAAGCACCAAAACAATGGCACCAAAAGTTTGATCATGTCATGATTGACAATGGTTTCAAAATAAATGAGTGCGACAAATGTGTTTATTTTAAAGACACAAATGAAGGTTATGTGATCTTATGCCTTTATGTAGACGATATGCTTATCATTGGGAGTAATGACAAAATTATCAAAGCTACTAAAAGCATGTTGAAAGCGAGATTTGACATGAAAGACATGGGTTTAATTGATGTGATTCTTGGAGTTAAGATCATAAGAACCCAAGATGGTCTTGTGTTAAGTCAATCTCACTATGTGGATAAAATTCTTGAAAAATTCAACTCGGGAGACACGAGTGTAGCTCGAACTCCAGTTGATACCTCCCAACATCTCAAGAAAAATAAAGGAGATGGAGTTGCTCAGTTAGAGTATTCAAGAATTATTGGCAGTCTAATGTATCTAATGACATGTACTAGACCAGACTTGGCTTACGCGGTGAGTAGGCTTAGTAGATACACCAGCAATCCGTGCGCGGATCATTGGAAGGCTATCACGAGGGTGCTTAGATACATAAGATACACAAGAGATTATGGACTGCATTATACCCGACAACCAGCAGTGATCGAAGGATACACTGATGCAAACTGGATATCGGATAATAAAGAATCCAAATCAACAAGTGGTTACGTGTTTACACTTGGAGGAGCTGCTATTGCTTGGAAGTCTTCTAAGCAAACAGTCATAGCAAGATCCACAATGGATTCCGAATTTATCGCCTTGGATAAGTCAGGCGAGGAGGCGGAATGGTTACGTCAATTCGTGGAATAAATTCCAAGATGGCCAAAGCCTTTGCCAGCCATATGTATATATTGTGATAGCCAATCAGCGATTGGTAGAGCTCAAAGCTTGATGTACAATGGCACATCAAGGCACATGCGACGTAGACATAACACGGTACGACAACTACTCTCAACGGGTGTTATCACAATTGATTATGTGAGATCAACGGATAACATTGCGGACCCATTTACAAAAGGCTTAAGTAGAAAGTTAGTAGAAACGTCGACAAGAGGAATGGGACTAAAGCCCGTGATAAATGGGAATACGAGGGAAACCTAACTTAGTTGATTGGAGATCCCAAGATATAAGTTCAATAGGACAACTTAAACATATTACCAAACGGAGTCACTGTGGGGGAGTACCCCAAACTAAATAAAAGGGAGTTACATATACTTCCTAGTCCATTCCAATCAGTGACATTGAAGTGAGGCTAAGCATATTAAGGTTAACGATTTCGGGAAATCAAATAACCATGATGCTTTTAATGATTCATGGGAATCACCTATGTTAGAGAGAAGTGGGGTCGCTTCGAATGGATTTGTGGGGTGCGCAAATCCTAGAGCTCTCGCAGAACCAGGCTAGTGTTCCAGGACCATAATAGGACACGACAATGAGGGTTGGCCAGACCAGGGAGAGTATTGTGTGAAGTGTAATGTCGTTTACACAAATGGGGGTATGTTCAAGGACATCGCGTCAACAAACCGCTAGTAAGCTAAGTATGCTTCACAAAAGAAGGTTCAAAGGCAACAACCTACCTATCTTGCAATACTCAACTGTCGAATTTTATCGTTGAAAAGTGTAAGGAAAAGATCGATTTCCATACATGTTGGGGATTGTTGGAAATTTGATGAAAATATCATTTTTCATGTGGGGGATTGTTGGAAAAATAGGTGAAAATAGCATTTTTCACAAATATAGGAAAATGATTTTTTCCTATTTTGGACTATAAATAAATATAATAAAATGAGCGGGTTTTATATATTTATTTGTGGGTTTGTGTTCTATGTTGGAAGAGCTTCGCAACAAACTAATCCACGTCCAAAACGGAGCTAAGATGAATGAAATATCGATGCTCAAAGTTGGGTGTTTGAAACATTGAATGCTGAAATAAAAGGGAAAGTAGCACCTTGTCTCACATCGGAGGAGAGATGGAACTTAAATGGGTATTTAAGTGGGAACTCTCCATCCTTATTGTTTCATGGAAGCACATACTAAGTGTACTCGCGAAGGGTGCGGAGCACCCTAAATCGCACTCGCACACGCTCGCGCGCGTGGCGTAGGCGATGAGGCGCAATGTGGCGCTTTGATGGCGCACTTTGCACTTCGCATCGCCGCGAGCCGCTTAAGAGCCGGCTTTGTATTTTTGACCAGGTGCGCGTGGTGGATCACAGAGGCTGCAAGGACCAAGTGGTGAAGTGGCGTGCAGGTTCGAGGCGCGTGACGTGGTAGTCCGCGCGCGAGTACAAGTGGTACGCGGTTGCGCATGGTGCATGGGCCCTGATGTGACGTGCGCGGCGCACCTGAGTGAGCCAAAACGGCACGACTGTGTGGCGTGCTCGTATAGGCTCACCGGTGACGTGGCACACGCGCGCAGGCGCGCATGCACCTGAGTCAGTGTGGCGCACGCGCGCATGGCATAGAGCCAAAAGGACGCACCGCGCATGGGCGTGCAGACCTGGGCGTGCGCGCGCAGAAGCTTCCAGCATTCAATATCAATGCAGTTACACTTCAGCAACGAAACTGCCAAGTCAAACGGTTTTGACTGAGAATTAAATGACGTATTAAATTGCATTGAAGACGTTTAATGCAATTTAAACCTCTCATTTAATTCGGTTTTGGATGTTTCAAATCGGGAGCTGTATAAATACAGCTCCATACCTTGCTGTAGAGGACACCACAAACACCAGCTACACAACAGCAACTCCAACTTTCTCTCTACATTCTTCTGATCCTTTTCTTGCAGCTTTCAAGGTAACCCTCGGGTTGTAAGGCGAACTCCGGCAGTACTACTGCTCCGGCTGTTGTACCCTGGGAAACAAAACGAGTACTCCTGGGAGACTCGGAATTTGTTTTAAGGGAAGCGTGTGTACACGTGCCTCAGTCTTTCTTCTTCTTCTTCTTCTTTTCTTGTATTTTGCTTATTTCAGTTGTATTTGTACTGTAATTCTGCTTTCTTTATTTCGTTGTATTATAATCAGTAATAAAATTTGTTTATTTTATTTATTTACGCGAACGGTTCCTACTATCTTAAAACAAATTTTTAAAACCGTTCGTGTAACAAAACCATTCTGTTTGTGATTCAAACCAATTTTGTTTTCACTCAGTTTGTGTTTTAAAAAACAGAATTTTTGTTGTTTTCTTCTTTAAAGGAGCGACTTTGGTTGAAAACAATTTTGGTTACATTCAGATTGTCCTAAAATTTGCTAAAACTTTCTGATTTGGTCTTCAAAGTTGGACTTAAAAGCCAATCAGTAAGTTCTAAAATTATAAATTTTATGTTCTTTGGTCTTCAAAGTTGGACTTAGAAGCCTAAACAGTAAATTTGTGGTAAAAATTAAAATTTAGTAGTTTCCGTCTGTTTATTTGTGAAAAACAGAATTTTTTGACCAAACTTTAAATTTTAATTTTTCAGAATGTCGAACGAAAACGTCAACAACACTAATGTTGTCGTTAGAACCCCTGCCAATACTGTGGGAGCGTCCACAGTGGCAAATCATGCTGAAAGACCCGAGAAGTTCTCGGGTCTCCACTTCAAAAGGTGGCAACAGAAGATGTTCTTATACTTGACCACCATGAACCTTGCGAGGTTCTTGACTGAAACCGCTCCCCAACCTGCGGAAGGGGAGACCGACGCTCAAGCTCTGAGCGCGGTAGATGCGTGGAAGCATTCGGATTTCATATGCCGTGGCTATGTGTTAAACGGCCTGTCGGATGCTTTGTATAATGTGTACTACAATGTCAAGACTTCTAAAGACCTTTGGGATGCCTTGGACAAGAAGTCCAAAACGGAGGATGCTGGCACAAAGAAATTTGTGGTAGCGCGTTTCTTGGATTTCAAAATGGTTGATTCTAAAACAGTTTTGAATCAAGTCCAAGAATTGCAAATTATACTACATGACATCCTTGCGGAAGGCATGACACTTAGCGAGACATTCCAAGTGGCAGCGATGATTGAGAAGTTACCTCCTGGTTGGGTGGATTTTAAGAATTATGTTAAACACAAATGAAAGGAGATGACTATAGAGGATCTTATTGTTCGTCTTCGGATTGAAGAGGACAATAGAATTGCCCTAAAAGGCAGCCATGTGCAAACTTCTGCTAGCGCAAATGTGGTTGAGCATGGGCAATCCTCTAAGGGCAATAAAGGCAGGGGAAAAAGGACAAAGAGAAAGCAAAGGCTAGCAAATTTGGACCGAAGAAAGGGGTTGTGAAAAAGAAACCTCAAACGTTCCAAGGGACTTGTTACAACTGTGACGAGCCGGGGCATCGGGCTAACCAATGCAAGAAACCAAAGCGTGAGCGTGCGCACATGGTAGATGAAGACGGAATGCCTTTGGTGGCAATGATTTCTGACAAAACCGCAATGTTGGATAAGGTCAATGCTGTGACCAACACTCCAAAAGGATGGTGGGTTGATACGGGAGCGACCCGTCATGTGTGCCCAGACAGGAGCCTCTTTACCACCTTCAAGGAGCTTGCGGGAGATGAGAAGCTGTACATGGGAAATGCAGCCACCGCGGACATCAAGGGTGAAGGAACGGTGATTTTGAAGTGGACTTAAGGGAAGGAGCTCACTTTAAGCAACGTGTTATATGTTCCAGACTTGCGCAAGAGCCTAGTCTCGGGATGGTTGCTTAATAAGTTTGGATTTCGTTTAGTATTTGAGAGCGATCAATTTGTACTTACTAAACGAGGAATGTATGTTGGTAAGGGCTATGCCCAAAATGGTATGTTCAAATTGAATGTAATGGCAGTCAAGAAGAACATGAATAAAATTGCTACTACTTCTACTTATATGCTTGAGTTTTCTGATTCGAATAAATGGCATGGTAGATTAGGTCACGTAAATTTTAATTCAATACGCCGTTTAATCAATTTAAATTGTATACCAACATTCCATATTGATTCACATAATAAATGTGAAACATATGTAGAATCCAAACTTACAAGATCATCATCGAAATCGGTTGAACGAATAACCGAACCCTTGATTTAATTCACACCGATATTTGTGATTTAAAAGCGGTACCCACAAGAGGTGGAAATAAGTACTTCATCACGTTTATTGATGATAATACTAAATATTGCTATGTATATTTACTAAAAAGTAAAGATGAAGCAATAAGTAAATTTATCTTGTATAAAAATGAAGTTGAGAATCAACTTCAAAAGAAGATAAAAGCTTTGCGAAGTGATCGAGGAGGCGAATATGTTGCACCTTTTGCCGACTTATGCGCAAAAAGTGGCATTGTACATGAGTGTACTCCTCCTTATTCTCCACAATCAAATGGCGTGGCGGAACGAAAGAACCGCACATTGAAAGAAATGATGAACGCCATGTTGATAAGTTCTGGGGTGAGCCAGGAAATGTGGGGGGAAGCCATTCTCTCGGCTAATTATCTTTTGAACAAGATACCACTCAAAAAGAGAGACGAAACTCCATATGAGTTATGGAAAAGGAAGAAGCCTTCATACAAATACTTGAAAGTGTGGGGGTGCCTAGCAAAGGTGATTGTACCACCTCCTAAGGCTCTTAGGATAGGACCCAAAACTGTTGATTGCATATTTATTGGGTATGCGTATCAAAGTAGTGCACATCGCTTTCTTGTACACGAGTCCAAGAATCCTGATGTACACGTAAACACTATCATGGAGGTGAATCCTAACGTTGTGTCTTACTTTGAAAATGTGTTTCCTTTGAGAAGACAAACACACGCAACATCATTAACACCGAATTTTGAAGTAGGTGAAAGCTCATCTACACCGGTTGATGAGGTAGTTCATGATAAGACACATGAACGACCTGAGGTTGAAGAAAGTGATCGTAGGCGAAGTAAAAGGCCAAGGGTTGAAAAATCCTTCGGTCCAGACTTCGTTAGCTATATGGTTGAGGGCGAGCCCAATACATATCGCAAAGCGGTTTCCTCTTCAGAAGGATCTCAATAGAAAGAAGCAATAAGGAATGAAATTGATTCTATATTGCAAAATCATACTTGGGAGTTAGTAGATCTTCCACCTGGTTGCAAACCACTTGGATATCGTTGGATATTCAAAAGGAAGATGAAAACTGATGGAAGTATTGATAAATACAAGGCCAGGTTGGTGATTAAAGGATTTAGACAAAAGGAAGGACTAGATTACTTTGATACCTACTCGCCTGTGACGCGCATAACCTCGATTAGATTGGTTCTTGCTATAGCGGCTTTAAGAAATTTGGAAGTTCACCAAATGGATGTTAAAACCGCATTTCTAAATGGCGATTTAGATGAAGAGATTTACATGGAGCAACCTGAAGGTTTCTCTGCCCCAGGTCAAGAGGGTAAAGTATGTAAACTCGTCAAGTCTTTGTATGGCTTGAAGCAAGC
The DNA here is from genome assembly GCA_030545235.1 of Helianthus tuberosus. Taxonomy (NCBI): domain Eukaryota; kingdom Viridiplantae; phylum Streptophyta; class Magnoliopsida; order Asterales; family Asteraceae; genus Helianthus; species Helianthus tuberosus. Next base: position 194,228,601 of record CM060352.1, on the reverse strand, counting down.
ACCAAAACAATGGCACCAAAAGTTTGATCATGTCATGATTGACAATTGTTTCAAAATAAATGAGTGCGACAAATGTGTTTATTTTAAAGACACAAATGAAGGTTATGTGATCTTATGCCTTTATGTAGACGATATGCTTATCATTGGGAGTAATGACAAAATTATCAAAGCTACTAAAAGCATGTTGAAAGCGAGATTTGACATGAAAGACATGGGTTTAGCTGATGTGATTCTTGGAGTTAAGATCATAAGAACCCAAGATGGTCTTGTGTTAAGTCAATCTCACTATGTGGATAAAATTCTTGAAAAATTCAACTCGGGAGACACGAGTGTAGCTCGAACTCCAGTTGATACCTCCAAACATCTCAAGAAAAATAAAGGAGATGGAGTTGCTCAGTTAGAGTATTTAAGAATTATTGGCAGTCTAATGTATCTAATGACATGTACTAGACCCGACTTGGCTTACGTGGTGAGTAGGCTAAGTAGATACACCAGCAATCCGTGCGCGGATCATTGGAAGGCTATCACGAGGGTTCTTAGATACATAAGAGATTATGGACTGCATTATACCCGACAACCAGCAGTGATCGAAGGATACACTGATGCAAACTGGATATCGGATAATAAAGATTCCAAATCAACAAGTGGTTACGTGTTTACACTTGGAGGAGCTGCTATTGCTTGGAAGTCTTCTAAGCAAACAGTCATAGCAAGATCCACAATGGAATCCGAATTTATCGCATTGGATAAGTTAGGCGAGGAGGCGGAATGGCTACGTCAATTCGTGGAATACATTCCAAGATGGCCAAAGCCTTTGCCAACCATATGTATACATTGTGATAGCCAATCAACGATTGGTAGAGCTCAAAGCTTGATGTACAATGGCAGATCAAGGCACGTGCGACGTAGACATAACACGGTACGACAACTACTCTCAACGGGTGTTATCACAATTGATTATGTGAGATCAACGGATAACATTGCGGACCCGTTTACAAAAGGCTTAAGCAGGGAGTTAGTAGAAACGTCAACAAGAGGAATGGGACTAAAGCCCGTGATAAATGGGAATATGAGGGAAACCTAACTTAGTTGACTGGTGATCCCAAGATCTAAGTTCAATAGGACAACTTAATCATATTACCAAACGGAGTCACTGTGGGGGAGTACCCCAAACTAAATAAAAGGGAGTTACATATACTTCCTAGTCCATTCCAATCAGTGACATTGAAGTGAGGCTAAGCATATTAAGGTTAACGATTTCGGGAAATCAAATAACCATGATGCTTTTAATGATTCATGGGAATCACCTATGTTAGAGAGAAGTGGGGTCGCTTCGAATGGATTTGTGGGGTGCGCAAATCCTAGAGCTCTCGCAGAACCAGGCTAGTGTTCCAGGACCATAATAGGACACGACAATGAGGGGTTGGCCAGACCAGGGAGAGTATTGTGTGAAGTGTAATGTCGTTTACAAAAATGGGGGGTATGTTCAAGGACATCGCGTCTACAAACCGCTAGTAAGCTAAGTATGCTTCACAAAAGAAGGTTCAAAGGCAACAACCTACCTATCTTGCAATACTCAACTGTCGAAGTTTATCGTTGAAAAGTGTAAGGAAAAGATCGATTTCCATACATGTGGGGGATTGTTGGAAATTTGATGAAAATAGCATTTTTCATGTGGGGGATTGTTGGAAAAATAGGTGAAAATAGCATTTTTCACAAATATAGGAAAATGATTTTTCCTATTTTGGACTATAAATAAATATAATAAAATGAGCGGGTTTTATATATTTATTTGTCGGTTTGTGTTCTATGTTGGAAGAGCTTCGCAACGAACTAAACCACGTCCAAAACGGAGCTAAGATGAATGAAATATTGATTCTCAAAGTTGGGTGTTTGAAACATTGAATGCTGAAACAAAAGGGAAAGTAGCACCTTGTCCCACATCGGAGGAGAGATGGAACTTAAATGGGTATTTAAGTGGGAACTCTCCATCCTTATTGTTTCATGGAAGCACACACTAAGTGTACTCGCGAAGGGTGCGGAGTACCCTAACTCGCACTCGCACACGCTCGCGCGCGTGGCGTGGGCGATGTGGCGCTTTGATGGCGCACTTCGCACTTTGCACTTTGAAGCGAGCCGCGAGAGAGCCGCCTTTGTATTTTTTACCACGTGCGCGTGGTGGATCACAGAGGCTGCAAGGACCAAGTGGTGAAGTGGCGTGCAGGTTTGAGGCGCGTGCAGACCTGGGCGCGCGTGCGCGCAGAAGCTTCCAGCATTCAATAGCAATGCAGTTACACTTCAGCAACGAAACTGCCAAGTTAAACGGTTTTGACTGAGAATTAAATGACGTATTAAATTGCATTGAAGACGTTTAATGCAATTTAAACCTCTCATTTAATTTGGTTTTGGCTGTTTCAAATCAGGAGCTGTATAAATACAGCTCCATACCTTGCTGCAGAGGACACCACAAACACCAGCTACACAACAGCAACTCCAACTTTCTCTCTACATTCTTTTGATCCTTTTCTTGCAGCTTTCAAGGTAACCCTCGGGTTGTAGGCGAACTCCGGTAGTACTACTGCTCCGGCTGTTGTACCCTGGGAAACAAAACGAGTACTCCTGGGAGACTCGGAATTTGTTTTAAGGGAAGCGTGTGTACACGTGCCTCAGTCTTTCTTCTTCATCTTCTTTTCTTGTATTTTGCTTATTTCAGTTGTATTTGTACTGTAATTCTGCTTTCTTTATTTCGTTGTATTGTAATCAGTAATAAAATTTGTTTATTTTATTTATTTACGCGAACGGTTCCTACAAAAACTACCGACTCTTTTATTGGATCATATATATTTCAAAAGGTCTCAATTATTGTAAATATCCCACCTACCAACACCATCAATTCTCTCTGAACCTTATCAACATCTCGTGATCATCATCTTCTTCGTTGATCAGTAATCTAAGAAATTAAAGGTAGATCTACAAAATCAAGGGTCACTTTGGTTGGTTTATGATATTCGATTATGTAGAATTGGTATTGCAAAATTAATGCTTTTAATGATATTAATTCGTCGTTCTTCTGTATATTTTGTATATCGGAAACAAACCAAAAGTTGCAGGTATGTTGTTTTCTTCTGTTCTTTAATCTGTTCATCTTTAATCGGGCTATTGATAAGTTATCGTCTTATTGTTTTGCAATACAAATCAAGATCCAATGTTTTTTTTATTCTGATTCACTGATCTTTTTTTGTTTCAGTGATCAACATCTTCTTTTGAGGTATTGTTTTGTATTTTTCTTATTATCTTCATCGAATTTGAACTATATGCTTTCCTGTAACACCCCAAAATCATTTTAATACGGGAATAAGCGAAAAATGAATAAAATTAACATAGATGGTGAATTATGAAAAAAAAATTATAAGTTAAATCATGGGAAGTGTTTAAATCAAACACTTAACAAGCTTGAGGGGGGTAATATGAAAAATTGAAATGAACTAAGGGTTAATAATGCCTAAACCCCAAACACACACTCTGTACGTGTTCTGGGATCGACCAAGGACAGGAGAAACAAGGGTTTACCCTTGTTCTTGCAAAACTCATCAAATAGCAAGAGAATTCAATGTTAATCGGCTGCATGTCTTGAATTTTCGATCATCTAAGCATACCTAGTGAAGTGGTAAGTCAAATTTCTTGATTTGGTGAATTGTAGAAGAAGGGTTTCAACCCAATCATGAATTTGTGGTATGATTTGTCTAAATTGGATGTTAGGGTTACTCCCTAGAGTAGAAATCATGCTTGATTTAGTTTAATTGAAAGAAAATTCTATAAACCCACTTGATGAAAAATTAGCATGAAAGCATGATCAAGTAGAAGTAAATATGTGTAATTGTGATATATGATCTTGCTTATAATACACGAATGCTAGATAAATTGATGTAGAATAAAAGAATTGTATGAACTAGATTGATTATCGATGATATATAAGATGAACTAGTAAAAGTCATGCTTTGAATACTTGTACTTTATGCTTTATTAATGTGACGCACACTAAGTGTTTGATGAAATGCTTAAGAGAATAAATGTGTGAAATTCTGAAAATTTGTGATAATGTTTGTCACTTGAAAATGAGGAATTTACGTAAATGATGGAATGAAAGTGTTGGGCTAAATGAATGAATGCGTTTAATGTAGGCGTGAAAGAAGAAGGTTCCAACACTAGGAAGTCGGAAAACTCGCAAGATCGAGGTACGTTAGTGTACACCATATTTCTATTTTTATGATGTTGTCAATTGTATAATAATCTCAATTGTATTGTGTTGTTATGTCAAAGTTGTGGAAATTGAAATCTATGGTCAATTAAAAGTAGAAGTAAGATCCTTCATAAACGGATTGTGAGGAATGAATGTGTTACGAAAGATAATACATCATATCCGGTTCTTTCTAGTCGAATCGGGTATGGGAGGTTAGGTATGTAACGAATGAAAGTTTACTCGATCCACCTACTCGGATTGGAGTGAAGGATATGAATGTAAAGAATATGATTGTTCGTCATGAACAAATCGGATGAAAGATATGTTAAAGATGCAAGTATCCGTCATTAACGGGTATGTTAAGAAAGGTATATTTAGCCTCTATTATGAGGCAAGTAAGTAATGAACCGTTTAACGGTTAATGATGTGATGTAATAATTCAAGACCGTATTAGAGACGAATCGGTGTATTAAATTAATGGTGTTAGTGAAGAAATGCTAACCTGTTTGTTTGCGATGAATGTAGGTAAATCCTCAAGTTAGGCAGTCGGACGATTTGGAATGAGCACACTTGATCTACGCCACTACACGCTTCCGTCATAAGTGAATATAACGTGGTCTAAACTTTGGTCTTATGTGTTTTAAATTGTGTAGTATTTTGATGTCTTTATGGTTGGGTTAAAAACTTATCAGTAGTAGTCTTGTTGTAAACAACTTTAACGTTCCGTTTTGGGTTTTTGTTAAGGATGTTTTATGTAGATATGGTTTATCGTATAAAATAGGTGTTAGTGGTCAATTTACGTACGGGTCATGCCGAAATTTCTAACATCTATTATCCACGTTAAGATCTTTTTAAAACCATAAGTTAAGGGCGTAATATTTCCGATGTTTATGGAAACTTGATTTTCGATCGATTTGAATATTGTTAACCGCTTATTGTTTTGTTATTAATTGCATGTTAATTTTCGCCGAACGTTGTCGCCCATGTATTCATTTGACAAAATCGAGTAGAAGAACATCAGGTAACTATTCATCTTCCCCGATTTTAATCGTGTATCTAAATTTTTATCAATATTTCCTTGGTTTTTTTTTGTTTGTGATTGAGTTACAAGACACCGACACAAACGATGATGATGATTCTGATCCTAATTATGTTGAATCTATGGACGATGAGTCGAATGATGTTTCTTCACTTTTTGACGACTCTGATAGTGATGTTGTTTCTACTAATGGAATGTCCGATGAAGATGATGAGCAAGATAGGGATTCACCAGATTATCATAAAGTTGATCCAGACTGTCATCCTATAGAGTTCGTATGGAAATTTGACAGGCGTTTTGTAAGTTTATCTTTGTTTTATTATTAATTTTGTTCATCCTATATAAAATTTAATTATTTATTGAATTTTTTGTTGTAGCGTCTTATTGTTGATGTTGCTTTGGCATCTAGAATTGACATAACTATGAAGATGTGTGTACAAAACTTGTCTGGTGCTGAGAAAATGGTGGTGATTTTCGTTATTATGCTTCAGAATGGCGCAAGAAATTTACAAAACCAAATGGTATAAATCATCCAGACAAGTGTGTCTTTGTTTATTGTGCAGTTCAAAACAAGTTGATTCTGAAGAAGGTGTTAAAGTAGTTGCATTTCCTGGTTCAATGCAATCTAATGATCAGTTTTTTGGATGTTATGTTAATACCAAGTAGTTGGGTTTGTTATCAGTACTATATAATCATCAGTTGTTTTTTGTTAGGTTACCACCTCTTTTTGAATGTTTTGACATTAGTATTTATGATTTTGAATATTTGTTCAAATTATCACGATATATACTATGCATATTGTAAATATACTATGTAATCGTATTTTTTATATATGTAATGTAATTTCTAACCGTCATCTTCTAAATATAAAGATTCGTATTTTTTCATTGACATTGATTGACTAATATTACAAAAACCCAATCAGTTATTATTGTATTTACTATTTAAGGATATATTTAAGGCGATTAAGTTTTAAAACATCTATTTTTCGAAAATTTAATCCTGCCATCGATTGGATAAGTATGGAAAGTAACCTTTCAAATTTTTTAAATTGTAAACCTATATTCTAATAATTATCAAACTATCATTCAATATTTATATATAATTAATAATTTTTAACTGCCATTTAATAACTTCCTTATATATTTCAAAGTCCAAAAGTTACATTTTATATTAACTTAATTAACGTCCAAATTTACATTTTATATTATTGGTAAAATCTAATCATATATTTAAATAATAATAATAATGGGATGCTATAATTAATTGGCATTCATTTATTTCTAAATATAGTCCACGTTTATTTGAATTTTGAATAGATTGTTTGATCTTTATTGTATAATTGATTAAAAGATTTAATTGGTTGATTATGTTCAAAAATAGAATGTTTGACTAATATTGTATATTTTTTTGAACGGCCAATAGAATCAGTCCTGAGGACTCTCGAGACACCCACTGTACAAATGGAATATTCCGAAAGTAACCCGAGTCTTGATTCAAAATTTTCAAGCAAACACTTTATTCGTTTTTTGGGAAACTTGTTCGAATAATAAAATCTATCATACGGTATATTCTAATTAATTGTGGTCAACCGATTTCCCTTAATGCTATACATATAAAGGGTGGTTCACATAGTAAGCAATAAAACAAGCGAAAGTCCAATAATACGCACAGTTTCTAAAGACATTCGATACTGGGGATGTGGCATGGCTAAAACGTTGCACAAAAAACGTCTCCACGATACGCTTGAAGTGGTGTAGGCACCAGTTATATAACTGATTGATTAACTGATTGATTTTTTTAACATATTTGCATAATTTGTTTATAGATTGGTAGATCCAAAAGGAAGCCCCTTTGAGGTTAAAAGTGTTATTATTATACTTTTATTTGTTGTAAATTAAATTTTCCTACCCGGAAAATTTCCGGGTGATAACCTAGTAAGTTAAACAAATTGATATTATGTTATGGTCAGTTAATGGGGTATGTCACTATTAAGCGTCCTTCACTGACCAGTCTCGTGACTAACATTAGAGAGGTAAATTACATATTTGGGAGTAAATCAAGTTGTAAGTGTTTGATCCTCAGGCCTCTACCACGGGTTCTCACCTCCTTACCACTAAGGCATATTATTGTAAGGATTAGTTTAAAGTTAACAAATGCGATACATATTGTTTTGGTCAAAAAATCAGACAAGGATAATGTAACCAAACTCTCTGTTACGGGGTATGATGCTTGAATTGGTTTATAGCAATAAGGATCACTATGAAAAATAAATAACAAGTGACACAAGGTTTATACCGGGAAAAAGCCCTTGATCAAGAGTTGATCTCCGGCACAAAAAACCTCAGGTGATGGAAACTACCGATCACCAACTCAAATTAAACAAGTAATGTGTTACAACTTCGGATGATAGCGAGCTAAATACAAGGATCACTATAGTGTTCTGTGTAAAAAGTGTACGAAATTGCTAAGTGAATGAACGAGAGCTGTTGTGAGCGGTTTTCAGAGTGTGTGTAGCCAAAAATAGCAAAAGGTGTTGTCTAATTAGCTCGCTACCCCTTTTAAATCTAGTAAAAAACTAAATAACAAACTATCCGCAAATGGTGCAAGTCCTCCACGACTCCACAACGTCCATTTCTGACCAAGCACGTGCGGAATAGACTGAGAATATTCTCCAGGAATATCGCCAAGACTAAGTCCAAGTTGATATTCCTGCAAAACATTTACGAATTCAAAATAGACAATCGTTAGTATTGGGATCCTTATAGTTATCCATGATCCTGATCCTGATCCTGCAACACTTCTGAGGATCACTAACTGACACAGAAGTAAGGATCACCCAACAGGATAATAATTGAGGATCACGGGTCATTTAGAAATCCACCCCTAACAATTGCCCCCAAAATATAAGGAGTTATATTGTAAATAAACGAGTTATATTTTGTTGATCTTATCCGTGGCAAACTAACGGATAACTAGCCGTTGAAGACGGACTAGCCGTTGCAAAGCTGACGTCACTAAAGTGACAATCCTGCAAATCATCACTATAAATAGGAGTTAGAGATAGGATCAATATGCATTTAAATCCGAAGAAACTCCCTTTAAATTCTCAGTCGAAGATCAATCAGGTATCTCTTCTCTTACTTCTCCTTCTCTTACTCTGTTTTACTTTCTCTACCACCATCTCGTTAAGAATGATGCTCCGGTCCTCCCCCGCCAAGGATCACCAGAAGGATAGCCCCTTGAAGAGTCAAGGGATCATCAAGGACTCAGTGAATGAAAGGTGTTACTTTACCGATGCTCAAATAGATAAGATCCGTCATTGCTTTCCGGCGAACGCCTTTTTCAGACCTTCCGATCCTACGGTTCTGGGCGACTATGTTTCTGAAACATGGGTTGCCTTTCCAGCTACTCCATTCACCATAGGATACACCTATCCTTTTCCAGACTTTACCCAATCCTTCTTTTCCCTTACCGGCATCTCTTACATCCAAGCTATGCCGATGATTTGGAGGGTCTTGTATACCCTGGAGAGGATCATAGAGCAGGAAGGGATTGATTTAGGAATGTCAGAACTGACAGAGATGTATGATCTCAAGACGTTTGGATCCCATCGATATCTGTTTAAGCGAAAACCCGGCGAAGAACATCCCATTTTTAAAGCCACCAAGAATGACACAAATTGGAAACGACGCTTCTTCTTTGTCATGAGGGATACCATTCCAAACGGAAAGCATTTACCCAGGAAGTGGTCCACCAATGGTAGGACAGAGAATCCTGAGAAGGATCACCAGGTAATCTTACTCTTGTGAAAGGATCACTAACCCCTTTTTGTCTTGTGTTATGCAGCTATCTCTGTTTCGCACCTTATCACAACACCCGCAACCAAGGAAAGGCTTGCTGTTTTTCGGAAGCTTGATCCTGAAATAAGGACATTCAAGATAGACACCCAAGACTCACAAGAAGTATCCTCAGGTTCCATCACCATGTCAAGTAAGTATCCTGCTTTTTGCATAGTTGAATATTAAAATAAATAGTTAAATTGAAATAGGATAAGGATACTTATCTTGCTTTAAATGTGTAGGTGCCGGAAAATCTTCCAAGCCTGCCTCCCAGTTCAACACAGCCGATCTTGATGCTGTTCGATCCAGGAAGAAGAGGGCCACTGCCAGTCCTAGCGTCTCCATTCCCAAGGCACCCACTAAAGGAAGGGGTGGCAAGAAGAAGAAAACTTCTGATATAGAGGACCTACAAGGCCTACCACTGATCCGCCACCAATTCCTTGAATACTTCAACGAGGTAAGGATCCTTATCCCTGCTTTAGGTATCCAGCCTATTTGAGGATCACTTGTTCCTAAACTGTTCTTTGTCTTCTTTGCAGAAATTTGCTGAGATTGATGATTATGTTGGGCATGTCGAGGAGCAGGATAAGAAGATTGCTGACCTCCAACAAGTTGCAGTGCTTAAGGATCTTAAAATTGCTGATCTTGAAAAAGCCCTTCAAGATGCCAAGACTCAGACAGCTAAAATCTTGATCGAGATTGACTATGAGAAGCATGATCTCATAGAAGGTGCAAAGGTCTCCGCTGCCATCACAATGTATCAGACAAAACTAAAGATGGCCCAGGAAGCTCAAAATCCTAACTTCGACAGAAGCAGCTGGGATGTTGAGGGCTGGAAAGCGAGGTTGGCTGATCTTGAAGATGATGAGGAGGCTGAGAAGGTTTTATCGATTGAGGCTGGAAGCAGTGGAAAGGATCTGGTGAAGGATACCGAAGCTGGAGGGGATGATGATGCAGCGAAGGTGTAGGCTGCATGATTGGGCAATGATGGACATTCCTAGACGTAGCCGGAGCCCAATTTTTAAATTTGGTAGTAGTTTTTTGTGGTTGTGATGTTTTTAAAACAATGATGGTATGTAATAACTAAACAATAGCTATTAGGGTTAAGGATCATGAATGATCCTTTGGACAATAGGTAGGATTACAACTGGTGGAGGGATCCTCTGTTTGGGGGATGAAGCCATTGTGATCTTGTCGTCTTTTGATTCCTGCACTTGAAAAACCTATGAACAATGGACACCCTTTACCTACCCCAGCGGACGGGCCACGTATTGCTGGTAGATGCTCGGGGTAGGTAATTTTGACAACCTTAAAAGGGTTTAACTTTTGTGAATAAAATGACTTTAACTTTTTGGCTATATCCTATGTTGTTATCCTTATTGTTATTTTATTTTTCAATTTATTGTGATGTCCATGTCGTTTAAACTTATCAAGTAAGGAAAAATTTTAGAAATATCCCTTAAGAGTTAAGGATATGCTCAAGGATCACATAAAAAAATTATTTAAGGATCATAATTTCAGTTGTCAAAGGATAAGTGTCACTTATACATAATGAATAAAATCAAAACAGTTAAGGATCATACCTGAGAACCCAAGTTAGGATCCTATCCTTCAACACTTAAAATTAGGATAACCCAAGATACAAACCTTAGTTGAAAGTAAGGGTCGAGAATCTTTGGCCATTTATCTTCACAAACCTGAAATAGGATATTACTTGGGACTGAGCCAATAGAAGATGAATGTTAGTAACTGGGGACAAGCCCAACAATTCTGGGGACAAGCCCAATATACTGGGGACAAGCCCAAAGGATAACTGGGGACAAGCCCAAAGGATAACTGGGGACAAGCCCAAAGGATCGTATGTAAACTGGAGTATGGCCCTTACTGGCGACTATCCAAACTTAGTGACATGAAAATGCCAAAACCTTAGCTAACGTGAAAACGTTAGAAACCTTAGGAACGGATGTATGGTATGTCTACCATTATACGTAGGATCCTGAATATAGCCAGTACAACGAAATTGTCAGCCCCTAAAGCGGGTACTGGTCCCATTGCCATGAACTATACCAGGATCATCGTGCGCTACTGGCGAAACTGGGGACAGGCCCAGACTGGGGACTAGCCCAAAAGATAACTGGATACTTCTGTGGATACTCAATGCTTAGTTAAGGATGCCTGAACCTTCAAAACTCAGAAATCAAGTAAAAGGAGGATAAAGGACGCAGGATCCTTATCCTCATAAGAATAAAAAGAATGAAATAGTTTAAGATTGGAATGTTACCAGAAAGAGGATCATCTATCAGCGGGGATCCTTCAAGGATACTTGTCTGGTAAGGATCATGGATCATGATCACATGAAATATTTCTTCAAATGGACAGCATTCCAAGCTCTAGGTAGCAAATCACCCTCCATTGTTAGTAATCGATATGCCCCCTTTCCTGCTTCAGCTTCAATCAAATAGGGTCCTTCCCACTTTGGTGCTAGCTTTCCATCAGCAGGATTGGTGGTGTTTTGAAATGGTTTCCTTAATACCATATCCCCAACTTGAAATTTCCTGAGCCTGACATTTTTGTTGTAAGCTCCAGCCATCCTTTGTTGATAACTGGCCATCCTTATCCTTGCTAAATCCCTGATTTCTTCTATAGTATCCAAGTCTTGAATCAAGTTTTCAGCATTTTCTTCAGGATCACGAACGCTTGTTCTTGCAGTTGGAACCACTATCTCTGTAGGGATCACTGACTCTGCCCCAAATACCAAAGAAAATGGAGTTTGGCCTGTAGCATTCTTGGGAGTTGTTCTATCAGCCCACAGCACATAAGGTAGTTCTTCTGCCCATTTTCCTTTCTTGGATCCAAGCTTCTTCTTCAAATTGTTGATGATGATCTTGTTGGATGATTCTGCCTGACCATTAGCTTGTGGATGGACTGGTGTTGATGTTATCATCTTAATTCCCCAACTGTCACAAAAGTTAGTGGTTCTATTACCAATAAATTGGGATCCATTATCACAAATAATTTCAGAAGGGATTCCAAATCTAGTAATAATATTCCTTTTAATAAAGGATATAACTTCCTTTTCTCTAACTTGAGCAAAGGCTTCAGCCTCTATCCACTTAGAAAAGTAATCAGTCATAGCAAGCATGAATACTTTTCCACCTGGTGCCTTAGGAAGATTTCCAACTATATCCATTCCCCATCTCATGAATGGCCAAGAAGAGGATATAGGATGCAAGAGCTCTGCTGGTTGGTGAAGGATATTACTATGCCTCTGACAAGGATCACACTTCTTGGCATATTCCACAGCATCCTTCTTCATAGTGGGCCAATAGTATCCTGTTCTCAGGATCCTTGAGAATAATGCCCTGCCCCCAGTGTGGTTTCCACAATCTCCTTCATGGAAATCCTTTAGGACTTCTTGAATTTCAGGATCCTCAATGCATCTCAAATATGGTCCTGCAAGAGATCGTTTATACAACATTTTATTTAATATTGTAAATTGAGATACCTTAATTTTAAAAGCCCTTGGGTTTTCTCCTGTAGGGATTTCTCCATGTTGTATGTATCTCATGATTGGAAGTATCCATGATCCTGAATGAGATTGGGTATCATCACTAGGGATGATTGCAGAATCTTCTCCTATCTCCATAGTTACATGATCCTTGATGGCAGGGGTCAGGATATGGATAATAGGAATCTCAATATCCTCAGGAATCTTCAAAGATGATCCTAGATTGGCTAATGCATCAGCTTCTGCATTCTCTTCCCTTGGTACCTATGTCAAACTAAAGGATACAAAAGAGAGTGCCAATTCTTTGACTATCTCCAAATATTTGATTAGCTTTTCACCTTTAACAGCATAGGATCCATTAAAGTGATTAGTGATCAATAAAGAATCTACATGTACCTCAAGATACCTGATATTCATATGCTTTGCAATTTGCAAACCAACTATCAAGGCTTCATATTCAGCCTCATTGTTGGTAGTTTGAAATTCACAAGCTATGGAGTGGGGTATTATGTCCCCCTGTGGCGATTTTAGTAGTATCCCAAGCCCTGTTCCATTCACATTGGAGGATCCATCAGTAAACAGTATCCAAGGATCCTTGGTTTCTTCAAGCTGTTGGACTTCTAGTTCAGCTTCCTTTTGCAAATCACTACTGAAATCTGCCACAAAGTCAGCTAATGCTTGGGATTTAATGGTTGTCCTAGGCTCATATCTTATATAATATGCACTCAACTTCACTGCCCACTTAGCCATCCTTCCTGACATTTCAGGTTTCCTGAGAACATTCTTAATTGGGAAATTAGTTTTAACAATAATGGCATGGGTCTCAAAATAATGTCTTAATTTAGTAGATGCCATAATTAATGCAAGGATAAGTTTTTCTAAATGTGAATACCTGGATTCAGCATCAAGTAAGCTCTTACTTACATAATAAACAGGATGTTGTGTACCTTGGTGATCCTTAACAAGGACCGCACTTACTGCTTTTGAGGATACCGCCAAATATAAGGATAACACATCTCCCTTTTCTGGTTTCATTAAGGCTGGGGCTGAGGATAGGTAATCTTTAAGAGCTTTAAGGGCACTTTCATGCTTCTCAGTCCATTCAAATTTCTTGTTTTTCCTCAGGATGTCATAGAACTCCTTGCACTTTTCTGAGGATTTGGATATGAATCTGTTCAAGGTTGCGATCCTGCCGGTCAACCTTTGCACATCCTTAGCATTGGCAGGAGATTTGATATTCACGATGGCCTTAATTTGCTCTAGACTTGCTTCAATGCCCCTCTTTGTTACCATATATCCTAAAAATTTACCTGCCTTTACACCAAAATGACACTTAGAAGGATTTAGTTTCATATTAAATTTATCAAGGATATTGAATGCTTCCTCCAGGTCTTTAAGGTGATCCTCAGCTCTTTTGGACTTAACCACCATGTCATCGATATAGACTTCCATAGTGTATCCAATTTGTTCTTTGAACATCATATTGACAAGCCTTTGGTAAGTAGCACCTGCATTCCTTAATCCAAATGGCATTGCAATATAACAGTATATACCAGTTGGGGTCATGAAGGCTGTATCCTCTTGATCGGATGGTTCCATCTGAATTTGTTGAAATCCAGATGAAGCATCCATAAAAGTTAACAACTCATGACCCGCGGTAGCATCCACCATGGAGTCAATGTGGGGTAATGGGAAAGGATCCTTGGGACATGCCTTGTTTAAATCTGTAAAATCGACACATACCCTCCACTTTCCATTTTTCTTCTGAACAACAACCACATTGACTAACCATCTTGGATACTTAACCTCTCTAATCATACCTGCTCGAAGTAGCTTATCTACCTCTTCCTGGATAATAGCATTTCTTTCAGGTGCAAACTTCCTTCTCTTTTGATGAATTGGCTTGAATGACCTGTCAATGCCAAGTTTGTGAGTAATTATATCCTTAGATATACCTGCCATGTCTTCATGTTTCCAGGCAAAGGTGGTCTTCCTTCTTTTAAGAAAGGATACTAGCTCTTGTTCAATATCGCTGAGGATCCCTGACCCTATGAAGATCTTGGATTTAAGATCATCAGGATCCATGAGGATTTCTTTCAAATCCTGTTCTCTTGCCTCCAAGACGTCTCTTGAAGGATACTTTAATTGCTATTGCTCCCTTGGTCTTGAGGCTGGTTTCATTGATGAGGTATAGCAATTTTTAGCCCCCTGTTGATCACTCTCAATTTTCACCACTCCCCATGGACTTGGAAGCTTTACACACTGATGATAGGTGGATGGAACTGTCTTCATATCATGTATCCATGGCCTGCCAAGGATAACGTTACAACACGATAAGCAATCAATAACACAAAACTTTTGATAAGAATGCAATCCTTCAATATAGATTGGGAGTTTGATGTCCCCCAATGTATTCTTTGTTTCTCCACTGAATCCCACAAGTACTGAGGATCTTGGGATAATATCGGACTCTGGGATGTTCATTTTCTTGAGAACATCCAGCTGAATGATGTTCACAGAGCTTCCTCCATCTATAAGGATCCTGCGAACAAAGTGGTTAGAAATAAACAATGTAATTACGAGACCGTCATGGTGAGGATCCTGGATGTCAACACGATCATCCTCATCAAAAGTAATGACTTTATCCTGGGTGACAACAGAGGTCCTGACGGGTCTGTCTCCATTATCCATCTTGGTTTCCTTAGCGTGTCTTTTTGCTGCTGAGAAGGATGTACCACAGATGTCTGATCCACCGGATATGAAATTTATGACTTGTGCATCTGCCGGAGGGGCAGGAGCCCTTTCCGGGATCCTCTCAGGATCCTGGGTTCTTGACTTCTTTCATCCCAAGAGTTCCTTTAAATGCCCCTTGCTCAATAAATAACCAATCTCCTTTCTAAGTGCAATACACTCTTCAGTGAGATGCCCAAAATCCTCATGATATGCACACCACTTGGATTTATCCTTTGTAGCAGCTGGTTTATCACTTTTCCTTGGCCACCTGGCTTTCTCACCTAGATTCTGCATTGCAAGGATTAGTTCATTGTTATCAACAGAGAAACAATTTTCAGAAATAGGAGGATAATTCTCATCATCCTCTTCTTGTTCCACTGCGTGCACATTCTGGTTATCAGATCTGTTATAAGACTTGGTTTTGTTGTTCCTGAAGTAGGATCCTTGCTTATCCTGTTTGGTGGATCCTGTCAATCTGTCCTGGATCCTTTTGTCATCCTCTAGGCGGATGAACCTAAGGGCCCTAGTCCTTACTTCATCAAGATTCCTGCAAGGTGTCATAACAAGATCATCATAGAACAATGAATCCCTAAGCAATCCCATTTTAAAGGCTTCAACAGCCGTAGCTATATCCAGATTGGGAATGTCTAAGGATTCTTTACTAAACTTAGTGATATAATCTCTAAGTGATTCATTTTGACCTTGTGTTACCCTATATAGATCACTAGTTAATCGTTCAAACTTTCTGCTACAAGAGAATTGACTATTGAACAAGTTAACTAAATTAGCAAATGAAGTAATAGAGTAAGGGGGAAGACTTAGCAGCCATTTAAGAGTAGATCCTGTAAGTGTGGACCCAAATCCCTTGCATTGGCATGCTTCTTTCAATCTTTCCGGAATTGGGTTGATCTCCATCCTCTCCCTGTATTGAGCTACATGCTCTTCTGGATCCGTCGAACCATCATATAATTTCATTGATGGTATCTGGAATCTTTTAGGTATCTCAGCATCACACAAAGGTGGTGCAAAACGAGATATCATATGGCTACCATCCGCAATCTCAGGAATGGGTTTAACCACTCCTGGTACACTAGATATCATATCCTTAAGCTTTTGCAGTTCCCTAGCCATGGTCTGATTGATACCTGTATCATGCATAAAGCCATGGTTAGTGTTATATAAATTATTAAAAGTGTTACCTCCCATAGGATTCGAGTTTGGAATTGCGGATGTGAATCCATCTTGTCGAGACTCTGGCATAATTGAAGGACCAGATGAGGCAATGGCCTGCATTGGTATGAAGTCTCCTTGATGGACGTCTGAGTTCTGAGGTTGCATATTTCTCAAGGATCCTTGATTTTGAAGGGGGTTGGATCCTTGGAATTGTGATGATCCTTGAATCTGAAAGGATCCTGGGACCGAAGAGGATCCTAGGACCTGGGAGGATCCTTGGACCTGGGAGGATCCTTGGACCTGGGAGGATCCTTGTACTGCATGCATTCCCACATATCCTCCTGACGTAAAGTATCCTTGATGCTGAGAAGAGGATCCTAATGGTTGAGAAGAGGATCCCTGAGGCTGGAAGCAAGAGCCAAATGCCTGACTCATTGTTGTTGTCCCATAACGCCTTCCTGGTAGTTCACCCAAGTATTGCACGTCCGGAACTGCTGAGTATTGTGAGGTTATGACCGGAGTGTCGAAGTTCAGCGATCTTGGCATCAGAGGGGAGTGATCCTCCACTGATTTCTTTTGTTTCTTGATTTCATCGATTTCCTGGAGGATTCTTTCGTTGGTCTTATCCTGCTCTTGTGCATGATTCCTCATCTGCAAAATCAAGGCATAGAGATCATTAGTAGTAGGATTAACTGAAACAAAAGAAGTAGGTGGTTTTTGGAAAATGGGAGTTGGTTTCTTCGCAGCATTCTCAGCATTCTTCTGGGATCCAGAAGGTGGTGGAGGCAAAGGAGGAACGCCTTATGAGGAACTGAATGAGGGCATCAAACTTGAAGTATTCTTCACTAAGGAAGCCATCTGTTTGGTTGTAGCGGATCGAAATGACCACAAAAACACGAATCTTTCTAAGAATAAAGCACCAATTGCCCCACGGTGGGCGCCAAACTGTTTTGGTCAAAAAATCAGACAAGGATAATGTAACCAAACTCTCTGTTACGGGGTATGATGCTTGAATTGGTTTATAGCAATAAGGATCACTATGAAAAATAAATAACAAGTGACACAAGGTTTATACGGGGAAAAAGCCCTTGATCAAGAGTTGATCTCCGGCACAAAAAACCCCGGGTGATGGAAACTACCGATCACCAACTCAAATTAAACAAGTAATGTGTTACAACTTCGGATGATAGCGAGCTAAATACAAGGATCACTATAGTGTTCTGTGTAAAAAGTGTACGAAATTGCTAAGTGAATGAACGAGAGCTGTTGTGAGCGGTTTTCAGAGTGTGTGTAGCCAAAAATAGCAAAAGGTGTTGTCTAATTAGCTCGCTACCCCTTTTAAATGTAGTAAAAATCTAAATAACAAACTATCCGCAAATGGTGCAAGTCCTCCACGACTCCACAACGTCCATTTCTGACCAAGCACGTGCGGAATAGACTGAGAATATTCTCCAGGAATGTCGCCAAGACTAAGTCCAAGTTGATATTCCTGCAAAACATTTACGAATTCAAAATAGACAATCGTTAGTACTGGGATCCTTATAGTTATCCATGATCCTGATCCTGATCCTGCAACACTTCTGAGGATCACTAACTGACACAGAAGTAAGGATCACCCAACAGGATAATAATTGAGGATCACGGGTCATTTAGAAATCCACCCCTAACACATATCTTCACTACAAGAATGGAACACCTTTAACAGCGACAGCTGTCGCCGCTATTGACTTTTAGCGGCGACATGTCGCCGCTAAAGGGTCGCCGGTATTGACGGGTCGCTATTGGCCTGGTTGTCGCCACTAAAAGTCATTGTCGCCGCTATTGGTCTTAGACTTTTAGCGACGACATGTGGCCGCTAAAGGGTCGTCGGAGTTACTCATGGTCGGTAAAGGCTAAAGGCAATAGCGGCGACATCTGTCGCCGCTAAAAGTCTAGTTTTTTTAAACAGCAGCTGTATATAGGTGCACCCAGCCAGTTTTACGGCCGAAAAACAGAAACTGCCAAATTCAAACAATGCAAACATACGCCATGAACATATACTAAAGGTAATATAATTACAAACTACGTTTAAGTCCTACATTATAATCCTACAACGTTTAATTAAATCCTACATTAAAAACAACAAGTCACTCGTCGGAACCATCCTCATCTTCTCTATCGAATAAGTCATCAGAATCGTAATCGTTTGACTTTCCTTTTCCTTTTTCTTGTGAAACAGGATAGTTGTTAAGATGGTTCAAAAAGGACGGGTTTGGAACAAGCTGTTAACAATATCCTACAATAATAGATATCAAAACGTATATTAGCATATTAATTAACGCTACCAACATATATTTAACAAGGAAACATGCATTCGTTTGTCATTCTATAAATTGCGTAGTTTACCTCGGAAAAGGGTTCTTGCGTCCGAGGTTGCGAAGACGACATGTTCGAGGACGTGTTCGAGGACGTGTTGGAAGAAGGTTTAGGCCCCATCCCCCGATACCATCCTCGCCACTCTCCCAACACTTCCTGATACAGGCCAATTGGAGGACCATCACCGCTCCATTCGTTTGTGGCCTATTGTATGTTCCGCTGTATTTTACGAAGATGATTAAATATATGTATATGTATATGTATATGTATATGTATATGTATATATATATATTTGTTATAGAAAATTATACTTAAAAGAAATACTTACGTAATTTTGTTCAGCAACTGGATCAACCCAATTCCCTTGATTATCCGTGTGGGTTTTAGCATACGTAGGTACCCAATCCATATATTGTTTAACATTAAACTTAGATTAGACATTAAATAAACAAAAGCTTACACACACGCACACTTACATAAAACATTACATTTTTATAGGCGGTGCTACCGTACGACGACGTCCCCCCGCGGTATGGGAATTGTTGTTTCTTGCGTACTTGTTTGTTGGCCTCGCTTCTTTTAATATATTTTTGGTCCCGGAAACCTTCGATGGTTCTCAACCAGTTATCATAGGGCATATCCACGGGATGGTATTCCCTTGCCCTCTCAATATCCTCGTAACCTCCCTTGCTCTTAAATATTTTTTTAGCTTCATACTTGCGGTCAGAGTACTGCTTCATAAGCACACTCCTAATACCACCCGTCAAGTTTTTCGCATCTAAATCACGTTCCACTTCATCAAAATTGAAATTTTCCTACGAATTAAATAAAAAAGTTAAAATATTATATATAAATTAGATTTAACGATGGCTGAAAAATCGCAGTAAACGGGCCTTTAAACGGCTGCAAACTCAGCCGCAAACGGCAGCGATTTCGCAGCCCTTTAACGACACGTTTGCAGCTGTTTAAAGGCCCGTTTACGGCTGCAAATGCGCCGTTAAACGGCAGCGAATTCGCAGCTGTTTAATGGGGCATTTGCGGCCGTAAACGGGCCTTTAAACAACTGCAAACACAACCGCAAATGACAGCGATTTCCCAGCCCTTTAACGGCACGTTTGCAGCCGTTTAAAGGCCCATTTACGGCTGCAAATGCAACGTTAAACGTCAATTCGCAGCCGTTTAACGGCGCATTTGCAGCCGTAAACGGGCCTTTAAACAGCTGCAAACGCAAACGTAGCCGCAAACGGCAGCGATTTCGTAGCCCTTTAACGGTGCGTTTGCAGCCGTTTAAAGGCTCGTTTACGGCTGCAAATGGCCGTTAAAGGGTAACGAATTCTCAGCCGTAAACGGGCCTTTAAACGGCTGCAAATGCATCCGCAAATGGCAGCGATTTCGCAGCCCTTTAACAGCGCGTTTGCAGCCGTTTAAATGCCCGTTTACGGCAGCGATTTCGCACATTTATGGTAACGGCGCATTTGCATGTGCTTAAATATTTGATAAAATTTTATGCATATAACTTATTTACCCGTAAGTGGTTCATGATGGCATCCTTGTGCGGTGGTGAAACGTTATCCTATCGAATTTTATCGCACGGGATGGTCCGCCACATATACAGGTCGGCCTCCCTTGAAAACATATCTCTTGCTTTACCAACGGGGGTATACATGACCTTTCTATCAAACGTAAGCGACGCCCCCCCCCCCCCCCCCCCGCTTTTACCAGACGCCGTAGTTTCTCATTTTTGGCTTTCCGCTAACCCTCTTCGGGGGAACCGCTGAAATTAAAACAAAAATAATTAGTAACAACATTTATAATATATAAAATTTAAGGACTACAAAATAATTTAGTAAAAGACTTACCGTCAGTCTCATGCGTGCCACTAAAATAACCACCAGGAGGCGGTGGATCACCAGCGCCGTCACCCCCATGTCCCCATGGGGACACATCCGCCATAAGATATGCAAATATAAGCACTATCGAAAACATAATCCCTAAAAAGTTACAAATGTTACAGCATGTGTAAATGATAATTTTAGTTTAAGGAGTGTATTTCCTAACTAATATATATTTGTCAAAGTTAAATATAAATGTTTTCAAACCTAAACATAAACATACAAATTATCAAACTTAATTTTTTTTTTCAAACATACACATAAACAACATTCAAATTATCATCTTAAATATATTTTTTTTTCTCAAACCTAAACATAAACATAGAAATCATGAAACTTAAACATAATGCATGCACATTAACACATACTTTATTCATAGACTTACATATCCACATACATGCTTACATACACCTACACCTACATACACAAACACACATTTTGACCAAAACCACAAAATTTATACATACTTACTGTTATGGGTGAATTTCTGCTTATATATCCTGACTAATATTCTGGCTTTGATTGTTTATTTGTGATCAGGATACCGGATCAGGATATTGGTAACATCCTGATACGATATCCTGGTAGTAACCAATTAGCTCACGTGCAGATTATTGTAACAAGTCTCTAACGGTCAGGTGGACTTCTTCTCCTCGAGACGCGGGTAAATCAGTTAGTTTGGAGACGTTGAAGCCGAAAGACCAGGACTGCAACGTTCATATGGGGAATATCCACTGAATCCCGGAATAATAGGATATTTAGTTAGTTTCCTTTTACTATAAATAGATTGATCGGATCAGATTAAGTCACACACTCTTTCGCACACTTTTTCTCTGCTGTTGCAAACAATCACTACACACAAACACTTGTACTTGAATTACATTGTAACACCTAGTTGATCCGCATCATATCCTGCACTGTATCCTGATATTTGAAGTAATAGAAGAACAAGGCAGCTGCGATTGTCAGCTCCCGAGGTTTTGTGCCGGCGATCTAGATTGATCAAGGGCTTTCCTCGTACATCCTGTATCACCCTTTACATTTCGCTCATTGTTTGATCATAGATCCAGCTCTATATCCTGAGCCGTATCCTGAAACTGTTTTTGCAAATAACTTAACTAGCATATTTTCAACACGTTTCTAGCACACTACCTCACTTAACTAATTTGATCACTTAATTGCTTCGGTAATTTTTGACCAAAACAATTTGGCGCCCACCGTGGGGCAAGTGGTGTTATTTCTACTAAAAGCTTTTGCAAAATCGTTACTTGGTTTTCTATTTTCAAAACTTTTTGCTACACTATTTTCAATGGCCTCGAAATCAAACATGAGCTCTTCCACCGTATCTGCTACAACCTCTGCAACAATTGGTTCGGTGCTTCCACCACCTCCTTCGAGAATGCAAGCCTCTTCACAGGGAACTGAAAGTCATGTGGCTAGGGATGTTATCCCCGGTCGCAATATCCAGGGATCTGGTCCTGTTTTGGCTTCTAAGGAAGAAATCCTAAATTTGTTTGGTAGTGTACAGGAACAGATGAGGCAGCAGCAGGAAACTAATCAGATGCTGATGAGAGAGATACAACTCTTGAAATCCGGCCCAAGTAGGCCTGCTGAAGATACTGTCACTCCCTTGCAACCCAGGGCTCTGAACTTCAGTTTTGCAGTTTATACTGAGGATAACCGGGGGAATATTGTGCCTAGCCATTCCCAGAATCATACTCCTGAGATACCCTCTTCAGTAAGAGTATCAACTGTGAGAAGCTCATGATATGCTTCAGGATATGGCCAGAATCCCCAAACTGGTAATGTATCTAATAATAATAATGCTCTTGCTACTAATGGTGCTGGATCTTTGCAGGATGCAGGTAAGACATCGGCATTTTCCAGGGAGCTTCAAAAACTGAAAGACATGATATCCAGTGTGCCTGGGGTGGTCCAGCCAATTCCAGAAGTGTCCCAGGACATCCACAGGATATCACGGTTTGCATATCCTATTTGCGATGCTGAAATCCCAAAAAAGATTTCAAACCCCCAACATGAAACTCTATGACGGAACTACAGATCCTAAGGAGCATATTGCCCAGTATAGGGAAATGATGGAAATCAACCCTATCCCTCCAGATCTCAAAGAAGCATGCCTGTGCAAGGGTTTTGGTTCTACCTTAACATGATCAGCCTTAAAATGGCTCTTGAACGTTCCTCCTCACTCAATTACTTCATTTGCCCATTTAGTTAATTTATTTAATAGTCAATTTTCTTGCAGCCGGAGTTTTGAGAAACTAACCAGCGATCTTTACAGGATAACTCAAGGACCTCAGGAATCCTTGAGGGATTATGTGAACAAGTTTAGTCGGGAATCCTTGGATATCCCACATCTTGATATTGCAACAGCTGTGCAGGCTTTTAAGATGGGATTACAAAAAGATTCTCAGTTTTATCAGGATCTTGTAATGAATCCCTGCAGGAATCTGGACGAAGCTCGTAACAGGGCTTTAAGATACATTCGCCTGGAGGACGACAAAAAGATGCAAGAGAGGATGAATTTGTCCACAACCTATGAGTCAACCAACAGGAAATCAGAATCCTCGTATAAACCATATCGCTCTAAACCGTATGGCAGAAATGATGGCAAAAAAGTGAATGCTATTGAACACGAGGATCCTGAGGAGTATCCTGAGTTGTCTGAATATTGTTTTTCTGTTAACATACCTGAACTGATGTATGCTATGCAGGGTTTAGGAGATAAAGCAAGATGGCCCTGAAAGAATCAACAAAAGGCTGATTGGAAGGACAAGTCCAAATGGTGTGCTTTCCATGAGGATTTCGGACATATTACTGAGGATTGCATCGCTTTGAGAAAAGAAATAAGCTATCTCTTAAGTAAGAGATATCTGAAGGACCTCTTGGGAAGAAAGAAGAATAAGGGTCAGGATCCTGAGAAGGATCCTGAACGTGCAGCATCACCTCCTGCGGATGCAAAAATAATCAACTTTATTTCAGGAGCATCCGACATCTACGGCACATCATATTCTGTGGCAAAAAGACGCGCGAAGGAAGCCAAAGCAGAGAGGGGAGATAAGCCAACAAGGATGTCAACCCTCACGACTGACAAAGTCATCACGTTCGATAATGATGACAGGGATACTGTCCAGGATCACCATCATGATGCTTTAGTAATAACGTTATATGCTGCTAACCATTTTGTACGCAGGATATTAGTCGGATCACTTCAATATCTAGCCTTCACTCGGCCGGTCATCTCTTTCACCATCAACAAGCTCTCTCAATTTATGCACAATCCACGCCAAACCCATTGGCAAGCTCTCAAACGGGTCCTTCGTTATCTAAAAGGGACGATTCACCATGGTCTCTTCCTAAACCGAAACTCCTCTCTCGATCTCTCGGCCTTTTCAGACTCCGATTGGGGTGGTGTAAACGATGTTGGTCGGTCTACTACTGCCTATATACTTTACCTAGGCACGAACATTATATCTTGGAAGTCAACTCGTAAAAAATCAGTCTCTCGCTCGTCAACTGAAGCGGAATACAAAGCCTTACCTCAGCTGAACTTACATGGACTAAAAACTTGCTGCATGAACTAGGCATCACCACCACTCAGCCGCCAACTCTATTTTGTGACAACACTGGCGCGACGTACCTATGTGCAAATCCAGTCTACACTGGATTACCACTTCGTCCGAGAACAGGTTTCCGCAGGCCAATTACGGGTACTTCACATCCGCTCCCAAGACCAATTAGCGGATATGCTCACCAAACCGTTGACGAGAGCACCCTTTCTACAAAATCGTTCCAAGATTGGTGTATCCGACGGCTCCTCCATCTTGCGAGGGCGTATAATGGACGAGATCAGTGGCTGAACTCTAGCCAAAGATTATACTCAATATATGCAATTAAAAACATATTCAAACCTCTAGTCTTGTTACCATAGATAGAATAGAAAGTCATTCCTTAAATCAATCTCATTCCTTGTTGTAATCTCTCTATATATCCTTGTAACATTATGTATCATCATCAGTGAATAAATCATTTTAACTATCTACATTATTATGAAAATGGGTGTTAACTTACAACACAAAAGATGGCCTATATATTTTGATGTACGGTTACTCTCTATGTCTATGCGGCAATCTTGTCTTCTGGAGTGTAAAGAAACAACCAACAATCTCTAGGTAAAGTTCTAAATCTGAGCATCGCACGACAGCTAAAATTGTTTTGATTACTCATTTACTTCGGGAACTTCATGCTCTCCCACCAGATCACCCAACTCTTCTTTGTGATAACAAGAGTGCCTTAGTTATGACTTAAAATCCAATTTCTCACAAATAGGCTAAACATATTGATCAAGATTATCACTTCATTAGAGAACTTGTTACAACCGGTAAACTTTATACTAAGTATGTTCCGACTAATCTTCAGGTGGCTCACATTTTCATTAAAGTCTTTCGCGTGCTCAATTCAAGACTCTTCGAGTCATGCTTCGTCTCGGGGCACCACCTTTTCCATTGAGGGAGGATATTAGAAAAATAAAGATGTTATTAGTCATTTAATTGTAAATATTTTATTTTAATGAACTCCTTAGTTTGTGGAGTGATTATTGTAATTGTAATTCTATATATACATAATTCTAGACCTCAAAGCATTATTGAAGTTGATTTAACCACACTTACAGTTATGAGCATGAGTCGTATATGGTCAAATCCGAATGTTCTTCTGTTATACGTACCACCATGTAGACAAGCGTAAGTGTCTTATCTTGCATATTCATTTTTCTTCCGTTGTACCGTCGAGCAACACATGCCCATGTGAAGCACCAAGAAAACCCGCCTAATACATGGAGACTCCTTAATCTTACGTTCAAGGTCACGTTCTCCTTCATGGTTTCATTGCATCCATTTTCGTGTTCACTTGACATTAAGATTCCATGTTCTCCTACCATAAGCATGTTTCTTTTTTTTTTTTTGAAGATTAACTTTCATTACCACCAAAAACAAGCTATCCCTAAGGCGGGGATAACAAGCCAACAACCAAAAACCAAACAGAAAAAAACCGATTACATCAAATCAAAAATAGACCACCTATCCCAGTCCACTATACCGTTTTTGAATCTATGTTTGTACCAAAGAAAAGCCAAAACCTTGATGTCCGTCACCGCTTCCACCACCTTCGAATGCTTATTTGAAAATATCTTTTCGTTTCTTGCTTTCCACAACACCCAACAAGCGATGATAATGACCCCTTGAAGTACCATCTTCTTGGTACCCGTCGTCCCACACGTGTCATGCAAACCCACCAAGTCTTTAATATGAAATGCATATATATCCGGAATACGACACCATCTTGAGACTCCATTCCAAACCCCAGCCGAAAAACCACATCCGGTAAACAAGTGACAAGTGTTCCGCTGTTTCTTCCTCTATCTCGCACCATTCACATAAAGGGTTACCCACTTGTATATTTCTCCTTATCAAAGCCTTTTTGGTAGGTAATCGATTCAAAAAGAGACGCCACATAAATATATTACATTTAAGGGGCACCCACTTACACCAAGTAAAACCAAATCTTTCTCCATTGCTCGTCGACCTGTTCATCCACTTCTTGACCTCGGACACAGAAAAATCTTTTTGCCTCCCATTATACCATACCTAATCATCTCTCCTATCATTCATATTGACCCTACTCAATAAACCTTTCAATCCAATCTTCTCGTCGAGCTCTTGTGTACCACTTATAAGACGCTTCCAACTCCACTTCATTACTCGACCAGATCCTTGAGTCTCCAACCGATCACACACCAACACTCTTTTCTCTTTTTCCAGCGCAAACAAATTAGGAAAACTAACTTTAAATGATTCATCGCCTAACCACGTATCCAACCAAAACCGAATACCTTTCCCATCTCCTAATTGGCCTCGAATGACACTACTAATACCTTTACCTTCGAATTTTATATTGTTGCACATCAAAATGCAATTCTTCCAAACACACGAATATGCGTTATTCACCGGAACAATTCCCCAACCCCTAAACGACCCATGGATGGACATAACGACCCTTCTCCACAAATGATGGCTCTCGTTTAGATACCTCCAAACCCATTTAACAAGCAACACTTGATTATTAAGCTCGAGTCTAACAATTCCCAAACTCCCCTCCGCAATGGACTTTGTAACCGTTTCCCACGAGACCCAACTTAATTTTCTAACCTCATCAGACCCACCCCACAAAAACCTTCTCATCAAACCTTCCAACTCATTAATTGTTTTCTTCGGAGCTTTAAACAAGGAAAAATAATAAGTTGGAAGACTATTAAGAACGGATTTAATCAAAGTCACCCGTCCTCCCATTGATAATGAATTCGCCTTCCACTTCGATAATCGCCTTCTAAACGTGGTAACTACCGGTTCCCAATTAGTAACCCGGTTCATATTTGCACCAACTTTAATTCCCAAATACGTAAACGGAATTTCTCCTCATTTGCACCCGAGAGAAACCGCTCTATCCTTCAACTCATCGTTATCAATCCTTATACCATACAATACCGACTTATGCAGATTAATCTTCAGACCCGAACACAAAAAAAAAAAACCGCAAAATCCGCCTCATGTTATCGAAATTGAATGTCGACCACTCTCCCATCAACATAGCATAATCTGCAAATAATAAATGTGATAAAACCGGGCCACCATTCGGAAGGTGCACACCATCAAACGCTCCCGACTCAGAAGCTCTATTCATTAAACAAGAAAAAGCCTCCATAAGAATAATAAATAAAAAAGGTGAGATGGGATCACCTTGCCAAATACCCTTTTGACAACCGAATTCAAAGGTAGGCGACCCATTTACAATAATCGCCGACCTAGCCGAAACCAATATCCCCTTTATCCAAATACGCCACTTTAATGGAAATTCCATTTGTTCTAGGACCGACAAAAGGAAATCCCAATTGACATTACCGTAAGCTTTATCGAAATCAATTTTGAAAAGAAACATTTTCTTCTCTCGCTTCTTAGCCCACGAAATCACCTCGTTCACCATCAGTGGTCCGTCTAATATATACCTCCCAGTCAAGAAAGTTGACTGAGTTTCCGAAACAACTTTACCCAAAACCATCTTCAGTCTATTCGCCAACACTTTAGAAACAACCTTACTAATAATCCCAATCAAATTAATAGGTCTAAAATCGGACAGCTCAACCGGATCGCCAATATTCGGAATCAAAGTAATAAAGGACGACCCAACCCCCGGACTAAAACCCCCTGTGCCGTGAAAATGCCTCATCAAATCACTTTGGAACAAATCCCAAAACGACCTAATAAATCGAAAGTTGAAACCATCCGGCCCCGGGGCCTTGTCCGCCCCACACTCAAATACCGCATCTTTAATCTCTTGGATAGAAAAGCTCTGAATCAAGCTTTCGGCTTCACTACTATCCAACTTCTTCAACCCATGACAAACCAGTTTAGGACGCACGACCATACGTTCCTTAAACTTCAATCTAAAGAATCTAAGCACCTCTCTTTTGACTATTTCCGGCTTCGTTTCCCAAACCCCATTAACCATCAACCCCGGGAAGTAATTAGAAGCTTTCCTCTTATTAATGCAAGCATGAAAAAACCTCGTATTATCATCCCCATAGGAAGCCCAATTATTCCTCGATTTCTGCTTCAAATCTTTTTGGCGAAACCAATCTAGCTCACGTAACCTTCTTTTGATCTCCTCCAAGCTCCACACCTCCTCCTCCGATAACTGTCGTTCTTCAATGATAGCATCCAAATTGCAAAGTTCCTGTTCCAGAATGTGTGTTTCACCACGATCCTTATCATAACACTTTCTCGCCCATTCCGTGATTAAACTCCTCAATTTCTTAAATTTCATCATAAGACGAGTGTCCGGAGCCCCTTCGACCACAATATCAGACATCGCATTCTTTACCAAATCAGAAAAATCTTGACGCCCTAACCACGAATTAAAGAACCGAAACGGTTTAGGCCCAAAGCTTCTACACGTCGTCTTTAAAATAAGCGGGCTATGATCTGACCATTTTCTTTCCAATGCTAAGTATTCTGCCAACGGCCAAGCTGAAAAAAGGTTCCAATTCACAAAAATTCTATCTATCCGACTCATTTTATCACCCGCCACAAACGTATACCGTCTACCTTTCAATGAGTACTCATGCAGATTTGTATCTTCAATGAAACTATTAAAATCATGAGCTTCGGATATGTTAAAATAGGAATTTCTTCTTTCCTCTTCGTTTCTAACCGAATTGAAATCACCCGCAACCGTCCAAAACCCGTCGCCCTCCCCTATAAGGCCACTAATCTCTGCCCAAAGAACCCTTTTCACCACTGTGGAATGCGGAGCATAAACATTAATCAAATGGTGCATCACCCCCTTACCTTTCATTTTACCAGAAACCACCAATACATTCGAAAACTTCTGTATCGCCTCAACTGTGAACACCTTGGAATCCCATATCGATAATAATCCGCCAGACCGTCCTGAAGACGGAACCCACTCAAAAGCAAAATCTCCTCTTCCCTAAAAACTTCCAACATCCACCCCCTCTAACGACACCATTTGTGTTTCCTGTATCATAATGAAATGAACCTCATGTTTAACACGAAGATTACGAACCCATTCCGCCTTACTAGAACTCCCCAACCCATGAATATTCAATGACATAACATTCATTGAGCACCCGATTGAAATCCTTCTTCTCTTATCACCTCTTGAATCTTTGGAACAAAATTATTAAGGTCTGATGCCCCTAATAACTCTCCCAATATCACAGTCTTATCGGCTTCAACCTGTACAGTAACCGAATCCTCATTATCATTCACCATCGGAGTGTTTACCTCGTCCACATGCTGTCCCACATCTCCGAAGTTGTTGCCCACCTCTTATGAACTATCATTCAAGTCCGACGTGCCATAATCATCTTCCACATCCCTATCATTAAAATCATTCTGAGCCGAAGAAGAAGAACCGATAATACCAATCAACTTATCCAAACCAAACGGATCATTGTCATCCCTTTGGCGCTTCTTAGGTCTCTCTTGAGAATTACTCGCCTCCCCCCTATTCTTAAACAAAGATCTTCGTTTAAACTTCTTCCGAACGGCCGATACACCCTCTTCATTATGAACAGCCCCTATATTGAAAGCCATATCATTCCCATCACTATGGACCTCCCTAAATTCACCCACCTCGACTTCAACTCCCTGGACATTATCAACACTATTACCCGCATTCCTATTTACCAAAAAATCCTGATCCATCTCCTCATCCGATTCATCCATCTCTTCGACACAATCCGGAACCCATTCTCCAACATCTTCGTCAACCCAAACCTGGAATATATTACGTCTCCAAGAAATGTCCACCCTATCCATTATCCTTCGGCGAGAATTACACAACACTCCAATGTACACGTAAGAAAAGTTGCAATCTTCAGAGGACATCCTAGCTGATTGGATAACCTTTCCATAACGACTACCCACCATATCGAAAACCTGATCTATCGCTAACTGTACCGAAACCCCATGAACCTGCAACCACGCTATTCTCTCATCCGCCACCATTTGATTACCATTCCACCTCTACAACGAAACAAAAACATCCGACCACTTATCTTTTTCCATCCAAAATTTATCGCATTCCTCCTCCGTCTTAAAGACCAACATCATAGTGAAGCCAGAAACGTACTTGATCCCTACACTCTTCCAACCTTTAGACGTAAAACACCTCTTTAGTTCCTTTAATCTTTTGAAGTCCACCACTCTACCCAAAACCGAAAGATTATGCCATTGATAGAAACCTTCCACGTCATCAACCGATAAAACATCCACCTTGTATCTGTTTAAGAGACTGTCTAAGAACGTGCGTCCTCCTCCCTCAGTCACACCCACAACCCCCTCGCCAATAGAAACCTTCTCATGTTGTGCTCCCCCATCACTAGGGTTTGCATGAAAACCATCTGCCTTCCGCTTACCTTTCCTCCTGTTAACATCGTCATCCTTCGGTACATCCACCTTCTCCCCATCCACAAAACGAGCCATGGAAACAAAAAGCTTAAAAGACCCCATCCACAGATCGGTCATCTCCCCGCCGTCTTTTTCACATCCATAATACCGCTAAAAGATACGAACCCAAACCTCTTCCCCAACCTATCTAACTTTCTGGCTATATAAGACCCTTCATACGAACCGAAAAGACGAAATACCTCCTTTAAATCTGATGATGAACACTTCGGGGGAAGATTCGAAACGAAAAACTTTGTTATTACCTTCGAGTTACCTGTTCCCTTCTGATCTTGACGTCTACCTTTACGTGATGGAGCATCCTGCCATTCTTCCGATGATTGCTGCCTTTGGTCGTCCGACTATTTAAGTCTGCCATGAATCAATAAAGAGATAATAGAAAAGGAAAACGTCAAGTATCCAGTCTACTAAAAATAGGAAGTCGTAGAAACAGTATCAAACGAGCTGAGCTCCAATTGAACTCATTCTAACGCGTCAAATAATTATATTGGATTTTAGGTTTTCGCTTTTGGATTTTTAACTTGTGGATTTTAAAATTCATGTTTAGATTTTTATTTCTTTGTATTTGGCATTGTGTTTTTTTATGATTGTGTCTTTTTAAAGATTTATTTTGTCCTTTTTTTCTAAAGTATTGTGTTATGCATTTCTCGACATTATGTTATATTTTACAATCAATTATTTCTTTCTAAATTTAATAGATTTTATAGGATAATTTTACCGTAAGATAAAATGGTTTACGTATGGGGGACGGGGTACCCTCACGAGTACCCTCCCCGGGTTCAATCTTGTGCCACAACACCATCGGTCCACCGCCACCCACAAGGCTAGGCTTGGCGGGTAGTAATTCCGAGTTTCTCCACCCATGCATTGTTGATGATATTTAGTCAAAGATGATCTTTCATTTAACCTTATTAGATAACAATATTTTTATTCTTTTTATCTTTTTTTTATCCTTGGAAGTTCTGGAAACATCAACAAACTTCCTCGACAACCCTTCAACATGACACCACTACACTCTTCCTGCCACGTCAAACCCTAACTCTAGACACCTCCCGAAACTCCCTGCCACGTGTCCACTTTCCCTTCTCCATCTTTCTCTCAAACCTCAAACCCTACAAATACCACCAAAACAAAACCACCATTTCCATTTTCCACACCAAAAAAAAATGGCATCAAAACTACTTCCTCTCTCTAAACTCCACAAAATCTTATTCACAACACCAAAATTCCACACAATCTCACGATCAGCCTACTCATCTTCATCTTCCAGTAATCAAGAATCACAAGATGACGATGCCATGACGCAAGGAGTCGACACACAAGGTGAATTCACACATGATGATCCTAAACGAGAACACAAAGACAACATTACACCAACAAAAGAAGATGATCATTACATTCGTCCTAAAACGACACCGTCTAATCTGTCATCATCAAAACTACAAACCCCAGGTGTCAACACACCAATAGATCCACATGTCCAGCAAAAGCGCACGTTAGCAACGAAGCCGAAGGATGAGCTAACGTGTGCGGGGTTAGATGGGTCGCCGTGGCCGGAGGAGGAGAGTGTGAGTCGGGAAGAGCAAGAGGAGGAGGATAAAGAGTACTTTAAGGATCATAAAGCGTCTCCGTTGTCGAATATGGAGATGGGTGATTCGAGGAAACCGCTAGAGAAAGTGGTTCAAGCGACGGCGGATGGGTATTTTGGTGATGAGAAGGTGATGACGTGGCTGCCGGAGCAGATTGATACGGCGGAGGAGAGTTTACTGAGGGCGGTGAAGATGTTTCGGGAGGCGGCCGAGAGGGGTGTGCCGGAGTGGCCTCATTCTAGGAGGTTGAGAGAACTACGAGGAGAGGATTGGTGACGATCGGAATACTGTCTTTTACACTCACTGAGTATATACACATCAAGTAATATTGTATTTTGGACTTTCACTAAATATATAAATATATATATGTATCTGTAAATTTTTAATCGAAATGATCAAAAGTTTCCGTTTCAACGATGAAATTAGATAAAGTTCACTACCAGAAAAGTAGGCAATTGCGACTAAAATTTGCGATCAACATAAGACTGTCGCAAAATTAGTGACCGAATTGCGACCAAAACCTAAACAGTCGCAAGATTTAAGACCAACCAAAAT
The DNA here is from genome assembly GCA_030545235.1 of Helianthus tuberosus. Taxonomy (NCBI): domain Eukaryota; kingdom Viridiplantae; phylum Streptophyta; class Magnoliopsida; order Asterales; family Asteraceae; genus Helianthus; species Helianthus tuberosus. Next base: position 194,195,611 of record CM060352.1, on the reverse strand, counting down.
TTGGTCGCAAAATAGTCACAAATTTTGTGACCGCATTTTCCAGTCGCAAATTAGTTGAATAGTGGTCGAAAAACGGTCTCAAATACGAGAATAATAAAAAAAGAAAAAGTTGCGACCGTTGAAGCGGTCGCAAATACAAGAAATATATAAAAGAACAAAAGCTGCGACAGTTTAAAGAGGTCGCTCATATGTGAAAAATAGAAAAAGCAAAAGATGCGACCATTTAAAGCGGTCGCAAATACAAGAAATATATAAAATAACCCATTATTTTATTATCTTATTTTATAATATAAGATAATAACACATGTATACAATGAGGATTTTTTTAGGAAAATATATTTCCATTTCTATTTGTAATTAAAAAAAACCACTAATCCAAATTAATTATGTGAACTACAAACTTATAGAACAAACTAAAATTTGATCCTTTTAATTTGTATATGCAAATATTATTAATCTAAACGGTTCGTAACAAATATTTCAAAATTTCAAAACAATTAATCTTATCTACCAAATTTCCATACATCAATTATTGTTTGAAAACAGATTTAAATGAGCATTTGTTATTAATTCTTGTATTTTGACTTAGCTTTTACTTTTCTTGATACCAAAATAAGAATTAATTTGTAGCAGCCAAAACTCGTAAATGAACTGAACTATCTGTCTCGATTCTAAAATAAGAATTGATTTAATTAATTCCCTATTAAATATTTTTTTTTTTTGAACGGCCGACAAAAATTTTATTCAAAGTAGCAAGAAGCTACAACCCAAATGTACACCGATTACACCAGATTATATCACAAATACACCGTTACATAGCACCTAAATTCCCTATTAAATATTAAGTCTATAATAAGACCATGTGTAGTGGAAGGGGAAGATAATGCCCCCACCCTAGGGCATTTTACGCCATGTGGCGGTCCAGTCAGCATTATTGGGCGTTTTCTAAAATGGGTGTAGTGGGAATGGGGCATTATTGGGCAATATGTTTTGTAGTAAATAAAATAAAGAAAAAACACCTAAAAATCTTATTGGCCAAACAAATGGAATCTCTAATCTGATTGGTCAACAGTTCCCCCCTTCAGCGTTTTTCAAACCACGCCAAGGGGGCTTTTTTCGCGAATAATGCCCAATAACGCCGCCGGGGTGAAATGGTTTGGGGGCGTTTTTTTTAATTTAAAAAAAAAACCCCACTACGGGAGGTCTAAGGAAAAGTTACTAATCGTTGTTTAGGGTAAAAAACTGGCAACAGTCATAAGTTCTGGGTGAAAACTGTCAGTAGCCATAAGTTCAATCAAAATGCGAATGTGCATTCGTTGTTCCTCATCTCCAACTTCAATCAAAATAGATCTGCAACTCTGAAAGTTAATCAAAATAGATTTGCGACTCCGACGGTCATTGTTCATCATCGTCATCGTTCATCGGTCTGATTCCGGCGATCATTGCTCATCAAAATAGATCTGCGACTCACGGTAGATCTGGTATGTTTCTCTCTTCATTTCCTTTAATAATCCGACTCATCGTTAATAATCTGATTGATTCCGGTTTGAAACCGTGTGTTAAATTCGACGATTAATTGCGAATACGTGATTGAAGAAATCCTCTCACCGATCTGATTCTGAAGAGATCTGCTGCTTGTAGAAATCTTCTCACCGATCAGATTCCGGCGACTCCGATTAGGTGATATGATGAATTTTGGATTGATTTTAGTGCTAACTTAGTTCGGAATCATGTTGTTATTAATGCTGCTGCGTTTTGATATGATGAATTTTGGATTGATTAGGTTAATTTTGGAGTTTATTGTGAGTTTTTGGTGAGATTAGGGTTTCAGATCTATGATTTAGGTTATGAGATATGGAGAGGCGAATGTTTTTGTTTTTCTTTGTGATTTTTTCTTGTTGTTTGTGATTATACTCTAGTTATACAATCAAACACGCTATGAATCCTTCAACATCATATTAGTTTTGTGTTTTGATTCATTGAAGTCACAACTATAACTGACGAGGATTTCCACATCATGCTTAATTTTGACGATGAAGATTTGGAGTGACGGATTTGTTTGTTATATTTAATGATTAGTATGTTTTTACATGTAATTCTAATTCTAACTGGTATTTTTATGTAGTCGTTTGTCTAACTATTAATTATATCATTTTTTAGGTATCATCGGATGAACTACAGCAGAGGTCGTGGTTTTGTGGCAGGGGTCGTGGTCAAGGTGTGGTGGCAGGTATCTTGTTCTCTCTCTCTCTCCCTCTCCCTCACTTATTAAATAACTATTATCTTCTTAGAAAACAATACAAAGAGAAGTAGCTGATGCTTTGTTAAACAACTAAATTGTTAAACAACTAAATTGGAACTTTGGGTTGTGACATTAAAGCATATCATCTATCATGTTGCAAATTAAATTATTTCTTCATCAAGTGTATTGGCATATGGGCAGAGAAGCAGTGGGAAGATGTACACCATGACTGGCATCACTTAATATGCAATTTCAGACATATTTGACCACATTAACCAGGTAATCTAAGTCCAAAAATAAGGATTTTTAAAGGTCATTGCATTCAGAACTTAAATCTTATGGCAATTGAATTTGGCATAATGATTCATTATTTTTCAGGCAATTAAAAGTTCTCCCAGTGAATTCTCAGGGGTTAACAGTGCAAGCATTCTTGCAGCTACTATGGTACACATGCTAACCATATATATTATATATTTAATATTTAATTTACTTCTTATATAGATTCTTGACAAATGCAAAATACAAAAGATTTTTTTTTTTTGTAGAATTTTATTGATATAGCTGGATGTGAACGAGCTTTGCAAACCAATTTAGTGGGTGAATATTTGGTGAATTTGTGGATCGGTTTGGCATCTTGGCTCCTAAAGTTTTGGATGGAAAGTAAGTGGAACGATCTTGTCCGAGGTGCCAATTTCAACCCATTTGTATGCATGGGTCGGTTTGGCTTATGTTTATTTCTAACGAATATATTACTTAAAAGGACATGGTTACGGTTCAAACGGGTCAAAAGTCCCCGTAGTATATTTTTAATGCGTAAGCCTACTAATTCGTTTTTTTCTCCACTCCAGGAAACAAATTACTATTAAAATCACTTTTGACACTAACTAGTTATAGAAACTGGAAAGTTAATAAAACTTTGACGATTTGTAAAACATGAGTGTATGATGAGATAAATGAACTGACCCTGTGTTCATCTTTGTGACTGACTTATGATAGTAGTGATGAAATTCATGCTTGCAAGAGGCTTCTAAAGAAAGCTGGACTTGAAGTCTATCAGGTAAGAAAAGATTGGGATGCAATGCCATCTATTGAAAGCTTTCCTACATCCGATGTTTCAGTTAAGATTACTTCTTTAGTTATTTATGTTTTCTTGTTTGTTTATATGTCACATGCAGATTGGTAAAACAAAGGAGTTTCTAAGGGCCAGACACATGGCAGAGCAGCTTCTAGTATACAGATTTAAAGGAATTCACGAATGCATCTTGCAAGGGAAGGTTTACAGGGAATGGCTGCACGTGATGAGCTTCGATTTAGAAGGCATACAAAAGCAACAATCCTTATTCAGGTCAAATACATCACATTAGTTTGAAGTTATATGGCGTAGATGGGTTGAATTTTTCCCCAAGTGTTTTTCAATGAATAAATAAGTAAAATCATTTTAATACAAATACTTGATTAGAAAACTTACAAGGGTCAACCCAACTCTCTTTGACCCATACTGAAATAGAACATATTTTAATCATTTACTCGACCTGCATGACCTCATTTTATCACCTCCGTTTTCTTTGTTAAACTTTATGTTAAAAATATAAATACAGCAGTACTCTCTGTGAAAATTTCTATTCTGCAAACGTCTTAGAGCAAGAGAATTGTAAGCTAAGGGTGGCATTTTTTTACCTGTTGCTCAAATTCCAGTTTATATGTATAATTGATTCACTCTAGTTAGTTATTGATTGTAGAGCCATTGCCGCAAGTTCTTGGTCTGCTTGCACTTTATCAACACAAAGAAGGGCACAATTTCTTTACAATGTGCATGGAGGGGAAAAGTTGCTTGGAAAGAGCTACATAAACTCAAGATCGTATAGCTAGGTCTCAAAACGTCTAATCCTCGAGTCAACTCTTTATTTTGCAAATGTATTATGTTAGGAATCACGATAACTTGGGTCTTTGATGTTCCGATTTGTAAATTTTAAGTGAAATGTTTTATATAATTTTGAAAGTTCGATAAATGCATAGATTCTAAAAATATAAACATTGTTAGCAGGTTTAAAATACTATATAGCTGCAAAAATAAAAAAATAAAAAAACAATTTGCGACCGCAAAACAATCGGAAGTTTGAAAAAGCAAGAGGTCGCTAAACGGTCACAAGTTTATAAAAGGTAAGTGGTTGCAAAACGGTCGCAAGTTTATAAAAGGTAAGTGGTTGCAAAACGGTCGCAACTGGACAGTCTCACAGAACCAAAGAAACAGTCGCAACATTTGCGACCACTTTTTCGCTCGCAAAATCCGATCGCAAAAATATTGCAGCGGTCGCAGCTTGGTCGCAATAGGGTAATTGCGACGTGTGATTTTCCGATCGCATGTTTGGTCACAAAACGGTTGCAACAAGGCAATTGCGACCGTTTTGCGATTGTAAATGCAGTCGCAAATACCCAGTTTTCTAGTAGTGGTTGCTACGATCATGCACCATATATTTAACCATGGTCCAAATTTGCATAACACGGACAAATTTTGTTTTCGACAAAAAAAAAAAGCTATTTGACTAAACATTCCGGCTTATGATTAAAACTCATATATTAAACCTCATAACAAGTTATTGGGAATCTTGGAAAGAATCCAGTTATTTCTCCAAAGAAAAGGTTTAAATAACCGAAATAGTTAGGAATTTTTGTTACCATCAGACATTTTCCCTTAACCATTTTATACATGCATAATAAATCAAAGTAGCTCAAGTTTGAGTTCGCGGCTTTTTTTTTCTCTGTGGGTTTATGATTTTCAATGAGGTAAACAACTGAAAGGATTTGTTTTCTTGTATTGATTAATATTGTGTGTACAAATACAAGGAATGGAAGACAATTTATAAGCTAAAAAAAACATATAAATGGAAATGAGGAAGCTGTCAATGGGCTGGTAATGAGGAGGACAGATCGGCATTCCATAATAAGTTGATTGCTACTCAAAAAATATATTATTTTTTAACACTCTCCTTAAGTTGAATAGTGGAATCTCCGAAATTCAACTTGACTAGACAGTTGTGGAAGATTCTTCCGTTAACAGGTTTAGTCAATATATCGGCCAGGTGGTCTTCAGATCGAACAAATGGTAAGTCGATGATTCCTGTTTCCAATTTTTCTTTAATGAAATGTCTTGTCTATTTTCACATGTTTTGTTCGATCATGTTCTACTGGATTTTCTGATATCTGAATAGTTGTTTTATTGTCGCACATAATGTTGCTTGTTTCCTTTGAGAATAAACTTATTTCTGTTAGGAGCTTTTGTAGTCACCCCCGTGCTATGCCTCTGAACTCAGCTTTGGCGCTTGAAAGAGAATGTTAAAAATCATGCCCATATGAGCAAGAAGCTAAAATGTTTCATGGTGATTTGCAAGTTCATTCTTGAAAGTTGAAAGTCAAACGTCAAACAACAGTGTGTAGAACCCATTGAAGGAAAAAAAACATAATTAAAATGAAGAATACTTGTCTTGCTGCTTGGTCCATTCTAACATAAGATAATGCAAAGTTGATAAATTGCTCTACATGTAGTGAGCTAATATGAACATGTGCCATGAAAAATTAATACATAATCACATATAATCAAATACAAAACTTGATTCTAGGTTGTATCACATTATCATACCAGTCTAGCAAAAATAAGAAATAATTACTTTTGTTGCTTATAACAAATATATATCAAGTGAAGAAAATAAGAACAAACCATAACTCAAGGTACACACCTGGATATAAGATAATAACTAAGAACATGCGTAGTGATAAGACCATAGGGTATGGTGGGGCGGGGGTTGGGGGCATGAGTTAACACGTGGAGTTCGAGCCCCCCTCACCGGTGAGTGACGTGTCCGTGGGGTATGGCAGGGCGTGGGTGAACCGCGTGGCTTGGCAGTTTATTAAAAAAATACAAAAAATTAAAAAAAATACACACAACATTAAAAAAAGCCTAAAATTTTATGACCTAGCCAACAAGCGAATCGGAGCCAGCCACATAGGATCGCTAGCCCGCCTCACGCCCGGCTTTAAACTCCCGCCCCTTGGGCCACGCCCAAACCCAAGCCCACCCGGAGTGGTGGCTTGGGCTTGGGCGTTTTCAGCCAACCCACGCCCCAACCCCCGCCCCATACCCCAAAGTCTAAGGATGAATAATGCCCCCACCCTTGGGCGTTTTCCGCCATGTGGCAGTTCAGTCAGCAAGGGGCATTATTGAGCGTTTTTTTTTTCTAAAATGGGTGTAGTGAGAATGTGGATATTATGTTAAAAAGGGGTGTAAATAATTAAATAAAATAAACTAACCAAAAAAAGAGGATTGCCCAAGAAAAAGAGGGATGTATGTGATTTGATTGGCCAACAATTTTCCATTTTGGCTTGATTCAAAACACGCTTTGAGGGTTTTTTGAAAAAAAACGCCAAATCACGCCATGGGGGTGGGGGATCCGCGTTTTCCGGCGTGTTTGGGGAATTTTTTGGAAACAAAACGCCCACTACGGACAGTCTAATATTACCAAACCAATTTAAAATATATCATGTGAGGAAAATAAGAACAAACCACAACTCAAGGTACACGCCTAGATATAACATAATAGCTAATACTAGCAAACCAATTTAAAAAAAAATCAGAAGTATTAGGGGAGTGGGGGCGGTCCGTTATGGCCGTCCCCTCACGCGTTATATAATCACGAACACTGTCGCCGCCTATAGTTTCACGCGTTATATTTGTAACGCGTTGAAACAGTCACGCGTTGAAACTTTACAAAATTCAAACGTTGGCTTGTATTTGACCGTTGAATAACGGCAAACTTCAATAAAAAAAAATAACCTTTAAACACTTTATCTATTTATATCTCCATTTTAAACCATTTTACACACACCAAAACATAAACCCATTTCACACAATCTACATCTTTCTCAAATGGAGTTCCCTACGGATTCGACGTTTCCGATGTCTAGCGATAGCGATATCGAGTCGTCTTCTGGCAATGAGACGCTAAAATATTTTGTGTCGGTGTATAACGAACTTGATACCGAGTCGTCCCGCCCAAAGAAGAAGATGGTAGACCGTGATCGTATACGTGCCAACGAAGTGTTAATGAACGATTATTTTGTGGAAAATCCGCTCTACAATGCCGAAACGTTTAGAGATCGGTTTCGTTTACCCAAAGAATTATTTTTAAAGATTGTTGGAGACATTGAAGCAAGCGAGGAATGGTTTCAAGAACGTTACGATGCGAGGGGCAAACCAAGTTTCACGCCGATACAAAAATGCACGTCCGCCATTCGCCAACTAGCGACAGGTAACCCTCCCGATCAATATGATGAATACCTAGCTATGGCGGCCAGAACTTCACGTGAATGTTTGCAATTTTTTTGCAACACGGTCATTAAGATGTATGGTAAAGAGTTTTCACGTAAACCGACGAGCCACGACATCTCACGTATTTACGCCGCACATGAGGCTAGATGGCATTTTCTCGGGATGCTCGGTAGCATCGATTGTACACATATCGAGTGGAAAAATTGTCCAAGAGAGTTGCGAGGGGCGTATGTTAGGGGTGACATCAAAAGACCAACCATCATACTAGAAGCGGTGGCGTCGAATGATTTATGGATTTGGCATTCGTATTTCGGTGTTCCAGGTTCAAACAACGACATCAATGTGTTGCACACCTCGTCGTTGTTTCAAACCGTAAAGGATGGTACCGCACCTTCCTCTCCTTTCTATGTTAACGGACGACATTACAAACGAGGCTTTTTTCTTGTGGATGGTATCTACCCGTCATGGTCTGTTTTTGTGAAAGCTCCCTCATTTCCTGTCGAGACTAAAGAAATCGTGTTCAAAAAATTGCAAGAATCGGCAAGAAAAAATGTTGAGAGGGCATTTGGTGTTTTAAAGGGTAGATGGGGTATACTACACCGACCGGTTCGTGCGATGAACAAGAAAGCAATACATAGCATAGTGTATGCATGTATCATATTGCACAATATGATAATCAAAGAAGACGGACGTGCAATATCCCCGGATTGGGTGCCGGATCCTCCTACACAAGTTCAAGTTCCACAAAATATCCAACAAGAATTGCATAATGAAGAAACTCACTTTCGGTTGAGATACGATTTAATCGAAATAGTAGGTTCTCTAGGTTTGAAGTTTCATGAGTCGGACGAGGAGTAGGTTTTTTTTTTTAAATTGTAGCCTAAAATATTTCTAGTATGTTTTAATTTTAATGAAATTTATAATTTTAGTATTTTATTGTTAACTAGGGGTTATACTCGCGCTTCGCGGCGGGGCAACCCGGTTTTTTATTCGATATGGCAATCGAAAGAGAAAAGTTGCAAAATAAAGTCGTCGTAATAGGCCATTTGGGATCTAAAAACAGCCTATAACAAAATTATTTAAAAGTTGCACCTCTATATTTTAAATAAACTATTAAAAACACCATCTTGAAGGATACGTAAGAGCTGAAAACGACTTCATCTCCAGCTCTAAGAGACAAAGTTGACCTTTTAGTGCAAATCTTGCCATTGAATTTGACCGCACCCTTGCCACCAGTAATTTCAAGTAAAGTAATGGGTAAATTACTTTTTGAGTCCCTGTGTTTTATAGGTTTTAACTAGTTGAATCCAAAAATAAAAAGTTTAACGACCTGAGTCCCCATAAGCATTTTCTTTAACCATTTGAGTCCAAATTTCTAACACAGTTAAAATTATTCTGTTAACTTTGGTTAAATGACCGAATTACCCTTTTAATTAAAAAACCATTTTATTATTAAATATATATATATTCTCTGGATCTATCCAGATCAATAGATCATAGCCAGATTTCTTTAGAACTTTCTCTCTCTCTCTCTAACTAAACCATCTCCATCCCACCACCACACCTCCACCATCAACACCACCGTCGCCACAGCACCTCCACCGTCACCACCACCACTACACCGTCACCACCACAACACCCACCACCGCTGCACCTCCACAACACCCACCACCGCCGCGCATACACACCATCCTCCTCATCTCCGCCCACCTCACCTTCGCCGCCGACAACTCCGGCGACGAAAGTCAGAATGAAACAGTTAAGAGAGAGATTCAGAGAGAGTGAGAGTCGGAACAGAAAGATGATTGGAGAAGGTGACCTTTTTGAAAGAAAGAATCAGAATGAATAAGACGTTGCGTGTACCCATCTTCTCACATACAATTTCGATCATCTAAAACAGTGCTTGAGCAAACCAGGTGAGATTACTAAGCAGCTGCTCTGTACGCATGTCTCAACGTACCATTGGAGGCTCATCTTTTTTTTCTTGTTTCCAAAATATGCTTTGCCCCTTTTCATCTAAACCCTAATTTTCTTTTCAAGTTTGTAGTTGTGTTCAATTATGTTTCTGTACTAACATGTTAGTTTCAAATAGAATTTTTTTGAACCTATTTGATAAAGAAACTCTAAACTTCTGTTGCACCTTTTGCTACAGGGACTGTGAAGTTTTTTTTAACTACATGAATTAGTGTTCATAGTTTTGAAGAATTCGAAGATGAAGCAATCTTATTTGGATTTTGTTGTAAATTTGAGGATTGTTGAGGCTTATCGGTAGGCCACGAATGGGTTTAAAATAGATATTGAGCTCATAATCAGCAGAGGGTATTTGTCATCTACTTCTCTCAGCCCTCTCACAAGCCCTCTCACAGTTGCCATTTCCGTTTGGTCAATCAAGTATTCACATCTTCCGGCCACAGCCGGTTGAAGGCTTGTGCCCGGCTTGTGGTTTCGAACAGGAGCAGAGAGAGCGTGGTGGTTGAAGGTGGTGGCTGGGGATGGTTGTTGGTGGTGGCTGGAGAAAGGTAGAGAGAGACGGTGGTGGTGGCTGGAGAAAGGTAGTAATTTATTTATATATATATATTATATATTAAAAGTGAATGCATTAAAGACTTGTTCCTTGTACTCCTGTGCATATAAGGCTTGTACTTTGTATGTAAATGACGAAATTACCCTCATAGTTAACAGACATGGTGGATGGAGTTAGAAATTTGGACTCAAATGGTTAAAGAAAATGCTTATGGGGACTCAGGTCGTTAAACTTTTTGCTTTTGGACTCAAGTGGTTAAAACCCATAAAACACAGGGACTCAAAAAGTAATTTACCCTAAAGTAATTGATGCACCTCCTTGCTACACAAAACAAAAAATCCATATTAATAATAGTTAACTAATTCTGATAAAGAATGAGTGACGATAAGAATACTTGTGACTTTATGTGCCTCAAGCTACACAAAGATTTACTGACGGATTTATCGCTGATCCACAAGTCACATTGGTGACCTTGACCAACAGTGAAAATTTCATGTTCCATAACAATATGAGGATTCTGCAACAAATATCAAAATTAGATTTTCTGACACTAGTTATTCAACGTCAAATAATAACACAACTATAATCATTACATGTGTGTATCGTTTTGGGCAAGAATAGCTAACATTACAAGAGCATATCATATTGTTATTTACTCATACCACATGATCACTTCGAAACACACCTAAAATCATTACAAGCTTGTATCTTTTGGCCACGAATACTTATTATTACAAGCGCGTATCATATTTTTATTACTTGACGCAACATGATCACTTTCAAAACACGCTTCCAAACACTCCCTAACCCTAAAAACATAAAAATACAATCCCTTCTATCTTGTGATTGAACTGAAAGAACTACCTGAGGGCACTGAGAAAGGAGCTTTCCCCAAGCAACCCAACGTTAGACTTCAACTGTTGTTTCTTCCCACGATTCAACCCAGTCGAACCACCGTTAGCCTTTGTTTTCTTCTCAACATCAATCAACGAATTCCCTACAAACCAAACAAAACATCAACAACTTCACAAACAAATCAAACTATACTCAATTGAACAATCAACACACATCTAACGACATCGGCGACACCAATGGCTGACCTTCCGCCTCCACAACCGGAGACTTCTCCGGCACATCAACACCTGTCACCTCCTCACACGCATCCGGCTCCTTCTTACACGGACCAGACGATCTAACCTCCTGTTCCTACGACTCACATCCACCTGATTCCTTCACCACCGCCTCAATCGGCTCCACCGGCGTTCCGGTGGTCGACGACGTCGCCGCCTCCGCCGCCCGATCACCAAAACATCAAACATCAACACTAAACAACAAAAACCTAATCTCACTTTCACAAATTCGAAACCCTAATTTTACGAAATTAACGAATTAAACATTACCTTCGATCGCTTTCATGTAGGAATTGGAGACGAGCATGGTGACGACAACGTGCGTTTGGATGACGATGAACTCCGTCTGGTTTCCACCATGATCGATTTCAGTTTTGGAATCAAATTGTTGCGAAGAAGAAGAAGAAGAAATTGGGGGAAATCTGGTAATTTATATGTGAAGATACAAACGACGTTAACGTTAACTCACTATTCATCGGTTATGTTATCAATTAATACATATATATGAATTTCTAATTTAAAATAAAAAATTAAAAAAATTTGTGAGTGATGGAATTCTATCACTAGTGATGACCACCGCCACTACAATTCTATCACTAGTGATAGAATAGTGGGTGATGACATGGCATGAGTTGATTGGATACTATGCAGTTAATGCGGAAAAATATCGGATATCGGTCAAGGACCGATATTTGAGATATCGGTTATCGCGGTGGGATATCGGTGGGATATCGATAATTTATAATATATTATATAAATATATATATATATTATAGAACCTATATAATATATGTATATTAATATCTAGAACCTATATAATATACGTATACAACATTTTTATGCACTAACTTGTAAAAGTTTAGGGTTAATTTTGTTAAATCTATAACTGGAGGATTAAATTGTAATTCAGTTAAAAGAAAAGGTGTGTAAACAAGAAAAAGAATGAGTTAATTTTTATAACCCTACTAATTAGTCGTGTAAACTAAAAAAACCCTAAACTAAAGCAGTCGCCGTCCTCTTGTCTATATCCTCCCCTGCTCGCTCCTCCATCTTCTAAACCTAAAAACAATCAGCCGACAGACAGATCTTTCATTCTACGATTCAGCAGGGAAGGTAAGGTTCGATCAGCAGGTAAGCTTCGATTCAACAACTTCGATTAGCCACCATTTCTTCTCCATCACGATTGAATTCTCTATCACCAGCGAATTATGTCACTATAGTTGGGCCTGTCGATATTATCGGTGAGATGACCGATATCAGAAATACAAAATATCGGCGATATATCGGTATATATCACCGATATTATCGCCACCGATATTATTACCGATTTTTCAAACTGATATGCCAGCCAAGGTCCGATAACCGATATATCGGTGAGATATCACCGATATATCACCGAGATTGACCGCATAGATTGGATATTGGGACTCATAGAATTCTATCACTAGTGACCACCCCCACTCCCCTTACACTTTTGTTAGCAGAGTTATAAAAAAGAAAAAAAATAAAAAGTCTGATCAATATATTGGTATTGGTACCTGTTCAACTTGCAAGCCCAAGAATGAATGATTTCAACAATTCAGTCCCTTGGTATTATACTAATAATCCGTGGGGTTGCAGACAAAAAGATCACCAGACTTTGATAACCAACCCATATGAAACAACGCCTCAAGTGACATAATATTTCACAAACTTTATATCCAAACTAACAGCAATACTCACAGCTTTGTGTATAAGCATATCCGATTCTTCTGCATCGGCATCAGTAGAATACCACCCAAGTATATAAAAGTTTGGAAACACTTTCTTATCTGTTCCACACACATTATCAATCAATTACACAATCTTAAAAAACAATCCGCTACCTTATAAAACCAAACCCCTAACATAATCATAAGAAACTATTATCTTAACATAAAATCAAAATCCTAAAATCCAATCACAAACTCACATAGTTCCTGTTTCTTCTCGAGGAAGGGGCGATCGAGGAAATGTGTGTAGGGATCGTAGAGGAGTTCGAAGTTGTTGAGGATCTCGACCGTGCGGCCACGTTGTACTCCGATGCGATGAAGCAACAGAAAACCTTAGAGAATGGAACCCAACTAAACAACAAGAAAAAAGAAGGCAGATGAAGCTAATGTTATTCTTCGGTCATTCAACTGCTTGACGACAATTGGGTAGATGAAAGGGAGAAATCAATGTAGGGTTAGAGAAGGAGTGGGAAGATGAAAATAATGGGGGGAGGGAAATGAATATTGGGGAATATGTGCAAGTCTCTAGAGGGAAAAGTTGAATATGGGGGGAAATCAAAAAAATTCAAAGGAAATGGTTTAAATGGGTGAAACTGATTTAGGAAAACAAATTTAAATTAATATCAATAAATCTTATCTTCTAATAAATTAACATAATAAATATTTTTTGTAAGTATAAGATTGTTAAAAAAATAGAACTTATTAACTTATACAAAATATAATAGTATTTTTTAAACGAAATAAAAAAAACTTACATAAATTCTAATTGATGTACATCTAAAAAATGGTCAAGTTTACTTACAATTTTTTAAAGGAAGTAAAAAAACTTACATAAAAAAAATGAAATAAAATCGGTCGTGGTGGGTGGTGATAGGTGGCAGTTGTAGTAGTGGTCGGAGGTGGCGGCCCGTTTCCCCGATATTCGTAGGTCCACTTATGATTACTCCATCTTTCTTGGTAGCAACCTTGTGGCGTGGAGTGCCAAGAAACAACCTACCATCTCCCGTTTTAACTGTAAGTCTGAGTGTCGTGTCATGGCTAACACTTTCATTGAAATAATATGTTCGTGAGTTACATGCCCTTCCATAGGATTGTCCTCCAACTTTTTTGTGTGACAATCAATGTGCCAAGAAACAACCCACCATCTCCCGTTTTAACTTTTTCATATGATTTGCTATTGGAAATTAACCATGATGTCCATATTACATAAAAAAATAATTGCTATAGGAAATTAACCCTTATGTTTATATAATGTTTTTTATGACGCTAAAAAGATGACACAAAAACAGTGTCATAAATTTATTAAATTTTGTACAACAATGACATTTTTTTTTCTTGACACGTATTTAAATCTCATAAAATAAGCGTGTGTCATTATTCGCGTGTCAAGATAGATCTTGCTTTTTATGACGCTAAAATGATGACACACAAAAAGTGTGTCATAAATATATTGAATTTTGTAAAACAATGACATTTTTTTTTCTTGACAACCATTTTCGAATGTCATAAAATGAGTGTGTGTCATTGTTTGCGTGTCAAGATAAATCTTGTTTTTTTATGACGCTAAAAACATGACACACAAAAAAAGAATGTCATAGATTTATTAAATTTTGTAAACCATGACATTTTTTTCTTGACATACACTTTTGAATGTCATAAAATATGCGCGTGTCATTGTTCGCGTGTCAAGAGGAGTGTATTTTCTAGTAGTGATAATAACGAATTCGTAGGAAATATCATAGTACAATACCGATTGCAATAACTAAATAAAAAGAATATAAAATATAATTATATATACCAATCTTGATTCAAGCCGCATCTCTGATGGGTCCTTCACGCGCACTTGATAGCATCCTAGACTCGAGTATTCATCATCTTGAGTCTTGAAAAATACTCATTGACTGCAACAAAGAGCACATTAAAACGTTGACGATTTTGGTTGAGGCACGTGTTCAACACGCTTCCCTTAAAACAGATTTCGCGCATCTACTAAAGACAACGCGTCTGTCTCCCAGGGTACAACAGCCGAAGCAGTCTGTACTGCCGGAGATGGCTCACGGGCCCAAGGTTACATCCGGTAATTATAGTGTTTGAACTCATGTGCTGGAAAAAAGTAGAGAGTATTCATCTCTCTAGTTGGTCTTCAAGTGTTCATACTCCTTCTAGTATTCTTCATGTATCAAGCAATACCATATTCTTTTATTACAAAAGAAGCACATAGCCTATTATTTGTACAAGACTTAGGTAGCGTTTGGTATGCAGGAATGAGAGGTGGAATGGAATAGACCATTGAGAGGGAATGAAGAAAAGAGTGTTTGGTTGGTCGATGGAATGGAATCGCTCATTCCAAAATGCATTCCATTCCCTCAAAATCATTCCATCCCTCCCCCCTGTTTTTTTTTCCATTCCATTCCCACTTCACCCTTCATTAACAACACCACAACTCACTACCTTTGCCATCACCCACCACCACTGTCATCCGCCGCCGTCACCCTCCTTCGCCGCCACCCGCCACCGCCGCCATCCACCTCCATCCCCACCACCGCCGCCATCCACCATTGCCGTTGCCACCTCCGATCACCGCCACCATTCACCTTCGATCATCGCCGCCACTATCGCCGCTGCCACCTCCGATCACCGCCACCATTCACCTTCGATCATCGCCGCCACCATCGCCGCTGCCACCTCCGATCACCGCCGCCATCGCCACCCACCTCCGCCATCGCTATCAACCGCTACCACCTGCCACCACCGTCGCCACCACTGCCACCTCTGACCACCGCTGCCACCCATCTTCACCGTCACCCACCACCACCACCGTTGTCGCCACCCGTCGCCGTCTCCACCCACCACCATCGTCGCCGCTACAACTGCCACCTATCACCACCCACCATCGTCGCCCATCATTGACCATCGCCATCCGATTTTATTCCTTCGTCTTTTCTCGCATACCAAACAACAAAAAGTAATGGTTCATTCCATTCTCACATGGTAACCAAACAAGATATGGAATGGTAATAATCAATTCTATTACCTCATCCATTCCATTACCTCGTCCATTACATTCACCCATCCATTCCATTACCCAATACCAAACAGACCCTTAAGGATTAGTGAAAGGTTTCACTTAATTAGTCACTTAATTAGAGACTTAAAAACTCTAATAAAACTAATTAAATGTCATCAAGAAACTCTACTCAAGAGTTTCTCTTTTATTTACCACATGAAGATTCTAATTAATATTTATAATTTCATTAAATTATAAATATATTAAATATCAATTCACCAAATTTCCAACAGTAGGTACCTTATTTTGACCATTCTTGTTACTTGCTTAAAATGTTTATTCTTCCTACGTTGCTTCTTTCTCTTCTTTTTGGTCTTAATACTTACATTATGTCTTTCCTAAGACATTTCTACACAAATACACTTTTGAAGACTTGAAGACACTCGTAATACAAACGAGACGAGTTTACAAAAATAGGCGTGAAACCCACAATTTGGTAAACGACTCTCACTCCGCTTATTCTTTATTTTGCACGAAATTACACCATTAAGTTGAATATTAGAAAACACGATAAAAAAAAAAACACGATAATATTATGCCGTTACAAATGAGAAAAAATAAACATTACAAATATACAATAACTTTAATTTTTGTCATGAAAATTGTTAATCAGTTTTCTGCAAGATTTTGTACCTTATGTTGGATCGGTATACTTAATTCTTACGTATTTGATTTATATTATAAGTTTTAACTTTGATTCATGTTTATCATATATAATATAACTTTTTATTAACTCATTCAGTTTATAATCAGTATGTTATTTAAAAAAATAATAATAAATTGGTCGCCTTGGCCTGGTACAACAAATGAACACACATCAATCCGCATATGTGTAGACAAAATAACACACGTCAAGCAGTAAAGTATACAAAAACATTAAATCTGGTCCAACAGATGAACAAATATTAAGCCCTAAAGTATACAGAAACATTAAATTTGTTTTATAGCTTATTGAATACTATCAGGGAAGTTTGTTATATTGTTCTTTTCTTATTCCTGTTACAGACCACTTTTAGTTTTCTTTTCTTGTTGCTATCACCACCTCCTTCTTTAGCTATTGGAGTATAGGACCTGGACAACAATCTACATATTCTGTCTTGCTTTAATTTATTTTGTAGTATTTATATATCTTTAATTGTTTGGTTATGTTATGTTCACTGTTTTATTATGTTAATTTTTTTCATTTGTTTATGTTAATTTGTTAAAAGGTTTCTATTATATATAGTGAACTTTTCTTTTTTATTATATTTAACAGTATAATTTGTTCACCCGACCTGGTTTTGACTGATCCATATTTTTGCCCCCTATCCATGGTTATAAAACAAGGTTTTTAAGTCCGAGTACTCTCCGAGTAATCGCTCCAAGGTAGGCTGCCGAGGCGACTTTCTTCAACTCCGCCTAATTACTCAGAATCGATCAAACGTGGTTAAACTTGGCCAGAATCGGATCTAGTAGGTTAACTCAGGCCGAGTTTGACATTAAAACAAATAAAATATACTTTATATGTCTGTCATATTAAAGAATGAATACCATTTTCACATATTTTGTTATAATTATTAGTAAACTTATGTTATTTAACATATATATAATTTCCGAAAACTAATTTCTTTATAATTTACCATTTCCGAGTACTCCCCGAGTACACTCCGCCTAGGCCGAGTACTCTCAACTCCCCGCTCGGCCAACTAGGGAGCGCCTAGCGACTTTTACAACCATGCCCCTATCAAAAAACTTGTATTCGCCACTGATGTGATATATATAAACACTACATAGATGGCTGACCATTTGCTTTATCATGAGCTTTTATAGTACCAAGTTTTAGAACGTAAACAACATATTAAAATTAAAAACTATATAAAGAAGCAACTTCTTTATGCAATAGGTGTTGTACATGGTGCTTGGGGGTTTTTCAAAAAAAAAACTCTCCATGTTGACCTCTTTTGTCTGTTAGCAAACACATCCCCTTTTTCCATGTTCTTTTATCTGCTTAGGGTGGGTATTTCGGGTGGGGTCTTTCGGGTGGAGGGATGATGATGGTACAAGTAAATTGGGGATCTAACATTGGACCACTATCACCACCGGAAACTGACATTATTATGCTGGAATCTGATTCCGACGTTGACGACAAAGTGGAAAAAAAGGGAGGTTCGGTGAAGACGGGTCCGGTGATGAAGATGGTGACGGTTGTAAAAAACAGGGTAAAGGGGAAAGGGGAAAGGAAGAAGGCGGGAGGTGGTGGTCGGAAGGAGTCTGCTGGCGGGGAAAGGAGTGGGGATTTCCAGATGGGTAGGCGGCGCCAAGCGTTTCCGGCTACTGGCAACCGGAGCTCAACTTTCCGGTGTAGGGGACATAGGAGATTGGTTCAGGTGTTTTTTTTTTTTTTTTACTTTTACAGTTTCTCTTCATGTCACTCTCCCATCTCTTTCTCTTTATCCCTCTATTAGCAAAAGATAAGACAGGTTTGACAAGAGCTTTCGGGCAGTGGTTGTTCTGTGGATTTCACGGCGGGTTTGGCAGTGAGAGAGTAAGATAGGAAAGAGAACACACCGGCCACCGTAAGCAACAACGACATCACACCTTCTTCCAAACCAACGGCGGAGGTGAGTGTTGTGGTGAGATCTGGCCACATTTTATTAGATCAACTGATGCATGTGGTTGTTTTATGATGGAGGTGTCGTCAGTGACGGTGAGGAGAACATAAACGAAAGTAGAGAGGGAGGGTGCCAGAGGGTTTGTTGGAGATAGTGTCGTGGTGGTGGTCAGAGATTTAGTGGCAGCGGTCGTCTGAGAGGGTGGTCGTGGTTGTCACCGGGTGGTGGCGATGGTGGTATAACAACGACGGTGGTGGTTGTTTCATATTGAACCGCCGGTGGCGGTTACAAAAAGGTTAGTCTTTCTGGTGGATGGGCAATCGTCCGATGCGGTTAGGTTGGGCGGCGGTACGTGGTGGTGGTTTAATGGCAGTGGCGATTGGATGTTATAAGGGGGCCTTGGTGGTTTTTTGGTGGTGGGGTGAAAAGTAGAGTGGTAGTGGCTGAGTGTGGTGGTGATTTGGCCGAAGGTAGCTGTAGTGGTGACTAAAAAAGTTGGGAGGGAAAGAAAAGATGGCAAATACAATTCATTTATATTTATGTTCTCTGTTGTAAAACTTAAATAAAAGGAATATGAAAAATCATGAAAGCAACTAGAGCTTAGCATTTACTTATTTCATCTAAAAATGTTTGATAATTTATTTAATTAATTTTATAATTTGTGTTTCTGATAAATCCTTGATGTGAATTTGTTTTAATGTACTTGATTGGTCATTGTTAATTTGTATATTAGTTGTATTAGTAAATTAGTTTGAAAATTACACGAAAAACAACTATTCTTAATTATTACTATGGGTTTTATGTTGTGCATATGCATTTTCGGTTTCATGGTTTATGATCTAATGATACATGCTTGATAAGTTGATGTGTTTTTTTTTTTGACGGTGGTTGTTGTGGGGGGAGGTGGTGGGGGACGGTGGGAGTAGGTGGTGGTGGTGGGGGAGTTAGAGAGAGAGAGAGAGAGAGATAAATCGATCCCAGGCCTTTTGAAATTGTGTTATTTTTGGTCATGAAACTTCAAATATTTACACCTTTGGTCGTAACTTTTGAGGTTTAGCAACCAATGGACCGACTCATCACGTGCTTGACAGATGATGGCCATTATCATATTTTGCATATGTTAGGCATCTATCAATGTTTCATTAAAATTGTTTGAATTGCATATGTTAGGCATCTATCAATGTTTCATAAAAATTGTTTGAATATGTGATTCGGGTGTACAATTTTTGAATTACTCAAATCGAATTTTTTGAATATTCTTTTCCGCTTGAATTCGTATTCGATTTAAAACTCGTCACTTTGATTCGAATTCGTATTTACTGCGCCAATTCGTATTCCATTAAAAATTCAAATCAAATTCGGAAATGCTTTTATACTATATATGATGTAGCACCAAATGAAAAATGCTCTTTTTTTTTTGCTCAGGAGAAAGATAAGGAAAACAAGAAAGAATTGAAGGAAAGCATATGCATACAATCACATCCAAACTACTTTACAACTCACTTTTGATGTCGTTTAGATCCGGGTTTTTTTTCGGTGCGATGAGAACTACGAGTCGGAAGGTTGGAGAAGAAGACAAGGACGGATGCTCGCATGTAAGAACCCCGCCGCATTGCGGCGGGTACTAATTCCTAGTTTCCATAAAAAAATAAAAACGGGGATGTTAGTATGAGTTCGCTCAAAAAGTCAATTAACCGTTTCTACTAACATTCTTAAATCAATGGGTTTCATGAAACCGATACATCCAAGGTGGGTCCGCCCCTCACGTGTGAAGCTCCAGTGCTCCCACCTCCTTTGAGCTTGTGTTTGACTTATGTTCTGTTAGTTTGATCCACAAGAGCTCGAGATCGGCTCGTTTCGAGCTCTATTTGTAAAGCTTGAGCTCAACTCGTGAGTAGTTTTTCAATCTTAAGGTTGATTTTGCTTTCTATTTATTAGCTTATTTATATATTTATAACTACTTTTTATATACATTTATAATTACAACTTTTACATATAACATAATATTTACTGTTTAGTTTTTTTTATTATAATTTTATATAAATAATAAGCTTATTTAGGTTCGCCTACCTACACAAACTAAATCATTGAAGCTTGAGCTCAAACTCATTTATTAAATTAGCCTATTTTTAGGCTTGAGCTTTGGCTCAATCCGCCCATATTACCTCTCGATTCATATTTTAAGTAAACCGATTTCGGATAAGCCACGAGTCAAGTGTAAATTTATACATGGTTGATTAAAGAGTACCCAGGGGAGGGAAATCCTCTAGTGAATTTAAGAGGGTAAAAAGTATGTTATCAGGCTCCACAGTATGGGGTTCGTCCCCTCTCCGTCCCGGTGCGGCACCGATCCTCCGCCCATTTCATCCCCCCTTCGTCCCCTGCTACGGCGTCCTCCCCGGCTCCATCAGGACGTTCAAGCCGGTCCACTAGAGGACAAAACCTCCTCACACACACATATATACATACAACATATACATATATTTTAGGATCATCCCCCATTTCCTTACCTCCATCCTCTTTGTCCCATCCTCACGCCCATCCTACGTGGCGCTTACGTGACGGATCATCCTCCAAGGAAGGACCATCACCATACTGTGTAGCCTATATTAAATTAAAAAAAAATGTTAAATAATTCCATTGTCGTCACTCGTCACAAAAGTCTTGAATCGAGTAGAGTTGAGTCAAAACATCACCGTCAAACTCAAGGTAGACTCGTTCAACCAAAACCATCTTTCCATATTCCCTCACCTCTTTATTTTTTTTTATTATTATTTTTTTTTAACAATTTCCTCTTTATTAAAAACAATTTCCTTGCACGTTATTCGGTTGTTTGATAAAAAAAAACTGCTTTTAATAATGTATCAAATCAGGAATTCAGGATATACAATCAATTTATATTAGAAGTATAATCAAACTCACCGGAATATTATCAAATGATCAGATTCTAGTAGACATTGTTACCAGTTTATATTAACTTGCATATTATAACACTAATTACTTGTTATCCGAAAATCTCTAGTAACCAAGGTTTTAAGAATCGTTAGGCGCTAGTCGGCTGTTGGGGTACCAACTAGTGATTAGTCATGATTAATCGGATTAAGATTTTATATGTAATTTTCAGTTTTATATGTATATACATATATTTTATATGTATTTTTTTAACTAGAGATGTTTTAAAACCTTATTCGACCCATATTTTCAAGTAGATATGATTAATTACTGGAATTCAAAGGTTTTGATCAAGAATCTGGCTGGAATTTAACCGTAATCACTAGATTACCACTTTTTTAATTTTTGGCCACTTAAGACTGGATTTAACCACTGTTGACCGCCTACTGATTAATTGGCCGATTGGTGAACCTGGGAGCAGCGATTAATCAACGACTAATCGAAGGCTAATCAAAATTTTAACAACCATGCTAGTAACACATCACTAAATAAACGATATCTAATTAACACATTACTAAATAAAGGAAATATAGTTTAACACAAGCTTGACTTGGTTTCAAATATCTTTCGAGTCGCTATTCGCTTATGAAAGCTATTCGGTTTCAATGTAACTATATATGTGTGAATAAAGTGAATTTGGTTTTAAAACATATAAATAGAAAGCTAATATGGTGATGTGACATTGCAACCTCAACTGTTGATATTAATAAATGTTGCAAAATTGGTAGCACGGTCACAGACTCATGGTCACGAAGTTGATATGAACTGCCAACCATAAATAGTACTTTGTAATAAAAAGAAAACTAAATATGACATATTAAATACACTCCCAAGTCTATCTGTATACACCTCATTAATTATATTTTATATAAAATAAAGCTTATCCTAAATACATATTTTACATGTTAAATATATCATATACGGTATACGATACTTGTTTTTATACATATCATACATATTTATGTGAAACTCAAGTAATACCACTATTAATTAAATTAAAACCTTATTAATAAGCAACTATTTTATGCATATATTAGTTGTACCAAAGGTTTTGGGAGTTTTTCAAAAAAAATGGATCTTTCCTTTCTAATCCTAAAGTTTCAATCTTTGGCAATTTAAGGTTAAAGTTTCAGTCTTTGGTAATTTAAACCCTTTGATTAGTTTGATTTTTCACTTATAATTCAAAAGTTTCTATCTTTTGCAATTTAACACCAACACTTTTTAACTTTCAACTTTGGTTCTTTATACTTTTCATTTTTCGCAAGTTTTCCGTTTAACGTTTCGTTCTAAATTTTCTGTGTTAACACGCCGCAATGTGCGTGTGGGGTTAAACGTTTTTTCATCTATTTTTTCCCGTTTGACATGCCTGCCGCAACACGTCTATTTTCCCCCATTTGATAAGTCTGTCGCAACGCGCGGGTCAGAGATCAACTTAGTTATTCTTTTCCATGTTTTACACATAGGTTCGCGTTATATTAGATGAAAGTAAAATATTTGACTTTCATCTAATATATTACATAACTAACGAATCCCCGCCGCATTGCGGCGGGTGATAATTCTAGTTTTTATAAAAACTAACATCACTAAGATAATCTGAATTAAATGTTACAATTTCGTCAAACATCAAAATATAAAAGTAGCATGCTTTTATTGATGTAAAAGTTCCTTAATCATACAAAGCTAATGATCTATTATTCAAAACTATTTTAGACAACACATGATCTAGAGTTACCGGTAACAGGCTCGGCCTCGAGTGCTTTGACTTGAGCCTGTCTCACAACCAACGAGTTATACATCTGAATGATCACCTTCTCGTCGTACTCCTTCATGGGTCGCATCCCAAACTGACTGAACCCTCCTGCACCATACCCACCTATTGATCCGCTTCTCACGACCGGCGAACTCGCTATCCTCATCATCATTCTCACGTATGCTTCATGAACATTAGCAATCAACTTCTTGGGGTTAAACTTAAACCTCAGCTTTATCTTCCGCCTTCGTGGCATTTTTATCTTCCATGACCACTTCCGCTTTGATCGCGATTCATCGGTGGTGGTGCCGAGGCGGAGGTAGCTTCTCCTCCGCCAGTATCTTTTTAGGCCTACCATTTTTAGTTGTGGGTTGTATGTTTTGGGTTTGGAATAGAAATAGAAGTTGAGGGGTGGTTGGATCGGAGAAAGGGGTGGGGTGGAGTTGAGTATTTGTTTAATTAATGCATGAGAAATGCTAATTTGACTTTTGGCATAATACAACTCTCACCAACCTCTTATTCTTTTGATTTACTATATTTAACACACTACATATATTTATTATGTCTTGCATGTCTCCCCAACGACACTTGAACCTCTTGGTTTGTACCTTTACTCTGTTATTTCCCTAACATAATATATAGAGAGAGACTTGGGTTCATGACTAAATAATGATGTATTTGTGAACGAAATAAACTTATTCTGACAATTGATTTTGTAAATCTATATTTTTTTGTTTAGTGGTAAGATTTTAATTATATTTTGTAACTTACATATATTTTAATAGAAATAAGGATATAATTGTATTTTTCTCTCTATTTAATTAATTAATTTTTTCTCTCTCCATTTAATTAATTAAATTTTTTTCTCCTCATTTCTCTTTCCAATTAAAAGAATATTTAATTACATTCTTTATATTTTTTTCTCTCACAAATTACCTAACTTAATATTTGATAATTTAAAAAAAAATATACCAACATTATCAAATATTGTTCAATCTAAAACATGATTAAAAATATAATTTATGTATTAGATCAATGTTTGATGAAAAGATGCATAGTGGAAACAAGATGTAATAATAGACAGGTGTATAAGTCTGGTATATACCGACCTGTATACACTATGGACTTGAATAATACACAGGTGTATACGTCTGGTATATACCGACCTGTATTAACATATGTACTTGAATAATACACAGGTGTATAAATCTGGTTTATACAAACCTGTGGGAACAAGATGTAATAATACACAAATGTATAAGTCTTGTATATACTGACATGTATACACATATGTTAAAAAATATAATATAATTTAATTAGGTTTAATATTTAATTTTAAAAAGAACATAAGAGTTTATTTAAAAAAAATATATTAGCCCTTCAATCTCTTATAATTAAAATAATGAAGAAATAATTAAAAATGAGGGAAAGAGAGTTAAGAGATGAGAAAATTAAAAGATTTTAATTAAAAATACTTGGCTAACATCAATCTTATACCCTTTTAATCTAAAAAATGATCAATGACCAAGATTAGTTCACTCTCAAGAATTTGTTCACAAATGAACCTAATCCTATATACATATATATAAAATGTAAGGTTAACGTACAAAATTCCTTAACGTGCGATGATACGATATGAAATTACGCATATTATAAAACTTAAAATCCTAGTCACACATGAACAAAAATCATAACCATGTGTAATTATGGTTTTTTGTTCATGTGTGATGAAGGTTTTAAGTTTTATGAAATGAGTAATTTCATATCATACCATTAAATATTGTATTATATATGGACGGTTGAATTTATGATCAATTATATATTCATTTTACAAATTACCATGAAAAGACTATAATCCTAAAATAATAGATGATTTATTTTTTTGTTTTTGAATAATTAATCTCATATGTTTACAAACAACGTTTACTTTGCACCAATGGTAGAGGAATTCGTAGTCATAATCATTGACCAATTCTAACCACTTTGATTGCCTTGTGTTCAATTTTTTTCTTGACGAAGAAATATTGAGGCTCGTATGGTCTGTGTGTATATGGTATACTTAATTAAGACCATAAGGAATTAAGGATAATCTTTGCCAACTTATGATCATGGGCTGAATAATTGACTTCGTGTGGTGTCAATTGACAAATTATATATATGCAATCGCTTTTCATCTTTGCGTTAACACGCATCCTAAGCTGAGACACGAAGCGTTACCACACCAAATCATCGGCACCCTTGTGGTAACACCAATACCTGGACGCATCTTAGCTTTCCTCACAAAACTTAAAAAGCCTATTCTTGTTTATTGCAGCAAATGTTTATGAATTTCTAATACGCTTTTATCAAGTGTATTTAGCTTATGCCATTAATGCATCATGATTCATGAAATGAAACTATTTTCTTTCTGTTTGTTTATGCTAACACCCTTATGTTTAAAACTCTTTTAATATTATATTTCACAAATAGGTACTAGATGTTTTTCAAAGTTTTGTTTATGCAACATCCTTATGTTTAAAACTCTTTTAATATAATATATATTACAAAATAGGTACTAGATTATTTTCAAAGTTGTTACATAGGTTGTGACATCAACTTGTAAATATATTTATATTTATTATGTCTACAAAAAATTAAGTGCATTTAAAAGAGTATTTATAGAATTCAAATGCATTCTAGAGTAGAACGTGTAAATAGATTATAACCTGTTTTATCAAAAGTTGGTTCCATATTCACATCCGTGGATGAAGACTGCATCCGCAGATTTGTGAAATCTTTCCTGAAAGGTACAACTTGTGGGTGAGATGGCCTCCGTGCCCAACACCTGTTGGACCCTCTTAGCGGCAAGAGGTTGGCGACTGCCTCGGGACTGCTTACTGCCATCACTGAAGTGGTAAATCTTTGGCTAGGGGAGTTATGTCCTAAGGTGCTCGCGGATTTTGTTGCTTCGGCCACACTTACCCCTTTGTTGAAGCCTGATAATGGAATTCGCCCCATTGTTGTGAGGGCAGTTTGGAGAAGATTGGTCTCCAAAGTAGCCATGAAGAAAGTTGGGAAAGAAGTTGTTAAGTACTTGGGGGACTATCAATTTGGGGTGAGGGTCCCCAATGGGGCGGAGGCGGTGCTGCACAGCGCTAACAGGTTCCTTAATTCTTTTCATTCAGATGGCTCACTGGCCATGCTTACGGTTGATTTCTCCAACGCTTTCAACTTAGTTAACCGTTCGGTTTTGCTTCGCGGGGTCCATCGCCATTGCCCCTCCATATTCCCGTGGGTTCAATTTCTGTATACCCAACCTGCTATGCTATACATGGGGAATGACTGCATCGGGGCATTCACGGGGGCCAGCAAGGGGATCCCTTGAGACCTTTGTTTTTTGCCCTAGCCTTAGACCCCTTAGAGCTTCAGGTGTAGGAAAACTGTAAACTCCCCTTCCATGCTTGGTACTTGGATGACAAGACGGTTATCGGGGACGCTGTTCAGGTTGCTAAAGCTCTTGACATCATCGGTACGGAGGGTCCAGCCTTAGGGCTAAGGCTTAATATTAGAACAACTGAGGTATTTTGGCTGTAACACCTCGAAAATTCACGTCCTATAATGTATTGACACGTGTCATAAGCTTGAACGTGTGAAAGAATGTTCTTGAGGGACTAAAGTTGACAAACATGGAAAGTATGTGAATATACGAGTTCAAAATGTCAACAGTGAATAAATATACTTTACAATAACCCTACATGATGTTGATACCATCAGACGAATAAATCATGGATCATACGAGGCTAAAAGTGAGAGATTACAAACTACAGGGGTTAAATGTGTCAACATGTTTAAAATATACCTCTGAGTGACCTTTTAGCAAACCCGAAGCTTTGTAACGATTAATTATGCTCACTAGAATGCGTGATAAAAATTTCACCAAGTTTCGTTATCGTATGAGAAAGTTATGATAAAATTCGTGTGCGAGGGGTTAAAAGCGTCAACGTTGAAATCTATGACTTTTCGGGTGATCAAAAGTTAACCAAGGACTTAACAAAGTTGGTATAAGTCTTGAAGCCCTTAGAATTCAATTTAGAGTGCCCAAAGTGCAAGAAATAAAGGTAAAATCAAGTTTGGGAGTCCAGGGGTCAAAACTGTCAACATTTGAAAGTTTCTTTGTGCTGGCCAAGGGCTTGCGCACCTCAAGACCAAAAGCCTTACGGTGCGCAAGCAGGTCCCAGATTAATATGCATGATTCCGTTAATTGCTCATATGTTGACCATTATGCCCTTTTCACCTTAAAACGAGATTTTTGCAAATGTAAAAGAGTAGAAACCTTAGTTACTGATTTATAAACTTGCACGCAAAATTTGACATCAGTTTGAGGTGTAGATTGAGAGTTATGCTCATTAGCGTAATTAGAAGCTTCTTTAGCGATTAAACGGCGTAATTAGCGTATAGCCTAATTACACCTACTTTTTGATATCAAACTTAATACCCACTGATGTAATATATTATTTTGGGATTTTTGAAGATTTTTAATTAATTTTAGGCTGAGCATAACTTATAGTCGTAGGCTTAATCCGGTAATTGTCGGTTTTGCCCTTACGGGCTATAAAATGAGTTTTACACATCTAAATGACTCCAAACCTTTTGCTACTGATTATAAATGATAAATAAATTATTTTAAGCCTTCTGGAATAATAAAAATATCAGCTTTATGTATCGAACCCGGAAATGGCTTCTAATCGCCTTATTAAGCGTTTTTAACGCATAGTATGTACTAAAACTATTTTAAACATACGAGGGTTGATACCTACTGATATTTGAGGTAAATTATAATATTTTAACAGTAAGCAAAAGTTGTTTAACTCAGACTTCAGTTTTGAGCTTTTCGGCTTATGTGAAATTACCAAAATGCCCCTACGAAGCATAGTTTGGTTATAATTAATAAATTTCACATATACTTTACCCTACTGGTATAACTTAATAAATTAAGTATTTTTGTTGATTATATCAGACCTGTAACTCAGGTTAATACTTGAACTCTTTTATAAACTTGTAAAAGACCAAACTACCCCTACGGGGCATAGTTTGTGTTTAAACTCGTTTCGGGCATAATAAAAGACATCTTACTGATGTCACAACATATTTCAAGCGTATTAACTTAGGAAACCTGTATATGGCTCTTATGAATACCCGTTACGCTTATTACGCGTTCGGTTCGGTTCGGTTTATGTAACTAGTTTACATAAATTAGCCGAAACGGGTCAAACCTTATCGGTTTTATCTCAAAATCCAGAATGTGTATAAAATACCCATATTAAGCAAGTCTTCGAACTTGTCGGGTCTAAATCACATTCTATCTGGTCTTCGCTTAATCACGCGTACGAACCGTATCTTTGAAACTAACCGGTCTAAGCTTAAGCTTAATTAAAGACCCGTTAGGAATCTAATAGGTTATTAAAAACCTTCGTTCCAGATTAGGAGCCCAGTAAAAGCTATATGTACTTGCTGATTTGATATACGGCTGGGATTGAATTTATTTTTAGCTCAGGTACATACTTTTAACTTATTTTCCCTATACGGGCTTGGGTTACAGTATATAGAATACCGCTTGATCGGGCATCAAATCTTCCATCGTTGGGTGGTTAATTGAATAATTTGATCGGCTCGTTTAAACAGTCTTGTTTACTTAAAGCCTTTGGGGGGTTAATGACCATGTCCCGGATATCCTTGGCATCATTCATGAAATGGCCACGACCTAAGCACGGGGTGTAGGCGTACACCTGACAGCTGCATATGTAAAAAACTGGTATCCCACTTAAAGGAATTTGCCTTGTGGGCATTATACATGTGGTGTGTCTATTGATCTTTAACCCGGTACGTTCGGGCTACTGAACGCATAAGGAACATGTAATTCGTTCACAAGATTATATATTTAAATAATTCTCCCAAGTTACAAAAGATTAATTTTGCCTCTGTGCATTTTAATCAAATTATAAAAGATATTTTGTGCCACGTGCATCCAAATAAATTTTCTTAAACCATTTTCAAAATGAGTCAGTTGATTGTATTTACCAGTGTAAACTGACGTATTTTCCAAAAAGGCTAAATGCAGGTACTATACGTAATAGGCTGGCTACTCCAGGCATCAATAATCAAGTCTCGCAAGCTTTAGATGTTAAAATCTGTTGAACGATATTATCTTTCTGTTAAAGATCCGCCTGTGGATCCATCTTCCGTTCCGTTGTAATATTTGATATTACATTGAATCGGATTGTAATATATTTATCTTTTACTTCCGCTGTGCATTTATATATTGTGTTGTTTGACTATTATGTTGCCAACCACGTCACGATACTCCCTACCGGGCCCACCGGTGACACGTGGAAATTCGGGGTGTGACAGGTTGGTATCAGAGCCAACGTTGAGTGAATTAAACACTACCCTTTTGTGTTTAATCTCAATGACACAGTAGCACATTCCTTGACCTCCTGAGTCTAGACTTAACATAGGAATAATCTAAATCCTAATCTAGAAATTTTTGCTTCCAATTTTTTTATATTGGATACGTCGCCAAGCGAAGAAGCTGTAATAGGGATTCTCCACATCCGGAGCCTTGAAATGCTGAGCTTCGTACCGCGGCCAGGGTGAAACGTGCAACCAAGGAGAAAGCATTCAGAAATAAAATGAAGAAGGAACTCCTTTTTGCTGAAGATCGTTTCCTTAATAGTCCTTCTAAGGACATATTTATTTTTTCAGTCCCTTCAAGGACAACATTATTCCTTTCAAAGTCCCTTTTAGGGCAAACCTGAATTTTAATTTTATAGTGGAATGACTGAATTTTCATCCTAGATATGAAATATGAAATAAATGGAAAATAACATTCCTTTTATAAGATCTACCATAATAATAAATTGGCAAAATCTAAAAAGGACAAGACCTAGCCACGTGTCATTTTAAAACCGGGCCAAGATGGTAGTTCCATAATTAGATTCAGATCCTTGTTAACATTCCAATTTAGAATTGTTCTGCGTTAAATATTAAAAGAGTCTTAAAGGTAAAACCTAGCCTGCATGTCATTATAAGACCTGGCCAAGATGGTAAAACCTGTTAAAAAGATTTAAATCCCAGTTAACATCTGAAAACATGTTAACACTCCTGGCAGACGTGATTCGTTAAAATCACACACGTCATTTTTATAGAAGGATTTTTCCAAAGATTCCAAACCCAACTTAATGATATCTGAATCATGGGTTTAAATCATCAATTAAGATGATCATATTTAGACCATACGTGGTAATATGGTGCCTACGGGCCTTGCTCATTTCCATATGAGCCAAAAGACAGTGGTAGCTATGACTCCCTGTCAGAAAAAGGTAATGGACTATGTTCAAACCTTCATGCCTCGATTCTCTGAAATCCTGGCTTATGATTTAAAAATTGTCCTTGTGACTAGGCCTTATGTGCTAATATATATTGTTATTGTTTATAATTAGGATAAATTATAATAGAAATCCTAAATAAATATGATTAATAAATTAACCAAATATGGTCTCTGTTTACCAAGGTTAATGAATTTCCCTAAGGGGCAATTCCGTAATAAACATCCCTTAGAAGGGAAGTGCCTATGGGCTATATTTAATGTCCTCTGAGACTAAAGACAGTGGTAGCCTACAGCTCCCTGCCAAGAAAAAGGTAATGAACTTTGATTCAAACCTTAATGCCTCGATTCTCTGAAATCATGGCTTATAAATTAAAACTTGTCTACGCGACTAGGCCATTTGTGCTATTATTAAAACCTTAATGCATCGATTCTCTGAAATCATGGCTTATAAATTAAACTTGTCTACGCGACTAGGCCATTTGTGCTATTATTAACTTATAAATTAGGATTTATGATAAAAATCCTAAATAAAATAAATATCCTTCCTTCCCTGCCAGTATGCATTTTCTTAAAGGTGAAACCTAGCCTACGCGGCCAAGATGGTGAAACCTACTCAAGGGATTCAGATCCTTGTTAACACCTAAGGACGTGTTAGCACTCCTGACAAATGTGATTCGATAAAATCACATCAATCATCCCTATATTGGAAATTTTTAAATTCCTAATTTGCCTTATGATCTAGAAATCATGGCTTATATCATCTTATAAGATGATCATATTATAAACATCCGTGAGTGATGAAGTACCTACGGGCTAAATTTGTTGTCCGATAAGACAACGACAGTGGTGGTCTTTAACCCTGTCTAAAGATGTTGGAATACGTCCAAGCATAATAGTCGGTAGGGTCCATACGATCTCGACTAATATCATCTGAAAAGATGATCATACCATAGTTATCCCTTAGAAGGGAAATGCCTACGGGCTATAATTAAACGTCCTCCGAGACTAAAGACAGTGGTAGCCTACTACTCCCTGTCAAGAAAAGATGTTTTTGCCTACGGGCTATAATAAATTGTCCATCTGAGACATTGACATTATGATCTTTAAGATTCCTTGTCTAAGGTGGTGAGCTATGCTCAAGCCAAATAGTCAATATGATTAATGCAATCCTGACTTATATCATCTAAAATGATGAATCCATTATAAACATCCATTAGTGATGTTTCGCCTACGGGCCATATTATATTGTCCATTTGTGACCCCAACATTATGATCTCTGTGATCCCCTGTTTAAGGTAGTGAGCTGCGCTCAAGCCTAATAGTCAATATGATCGATGTGATCATGACTAATATCATTAGATACGATAATTATAGATAGACATCCATTAGTGATGTTAATTGGTTTACCTTTCTGTCAAGAGAATCGTCTTTCAAGACGATGACAGTTGTAGTCTATGACTCCCTGTCCAAAGGTGAAGAACTATGTTCAAGCCTTAAAACTCCTGATCTAATAAGATTGCAGCCTATGAATTGATGTCCTTGTGACAAATCCACGAGTTATATTTCAAGTCACCCATAACAAGCCTCTGTGCTATAATTCGTCGTTCGTGATAAGTTAACATACTAAATGTTAACATCCCTGGTGATAGGCCTTAGTGCCATATCCTATAACGTCCTAGAGACAAGGCCATTTGTGCCGTATCTAAATGTCATTACGACAAGGCCTTCGTGCCATATGATTACTTATGTCCTTCATGACTAGGCTTATGCCATATCTTTCTACGTCCCTCGCGACAGGCTTCTATGCCATATATGTATATACATATAACCAAAGTCATGTAAGGCTAGCCTTTGAGCTATTTATAATCGTCCTTGTGACAAAGACAGTTGTGACATTATGATCCCCTGTCAAGCAGGTATTGGACTCGCTCCAAACCTTGAATGCCATTGATAGTCCTTTTGTGACCTAAGCTAAATGTAATAGAAATACATTCAAATAACATTCATTAAGAATGTTCGGAACATAATGGCCTATACGGTTCGTGGATGCCGTGGCTAATCTATGTCAGGTCATCAGGATGATGACTAATAATGCTTTAATTTGGTATTTAGTACCAAGTTTTGAGTATGGAAAACTCGGATGAGATAGGCAATAGTCGCGATGCTATTAATGCGACAAAAGCAAATAATGTCTCAAACGCAAACCTCAATATTAATGGAGTTAATCTCCAAGCGGTGGTTAACGCAACAGTTTGAGAGGCCATGGGAAAAGGTCATGAAACAATCCAAAGAGCCGAATGCTTCTCGCTCTAAATTTCATTCAAAACCACGTTCAATTGCTCATGAGAAGAGCTTTGTTCACACTTCGAATATGAAGGATGAACCAAAGGAGGAGGATAACTCCCAGAAATCTAAGAAAGAGAGCAAGTACAGGCTTAATAAAAAGCAACGAAAGTTCAATAAGAAGCCTGTATGTAAGAATTGCTATAAAAGACACTAGGGACAGTGTCGAATAGAACCAGGACCAAAGCAGTGTGACATCTGCTAAGGAACATGTCATCATTTCCCAGGAATGTAGGGACATAAAGAATGCAGTCTAACACGGCTGTGGTGAGTAAGGCCGCATCAGAACTAGATTCCATAAAGCTGCCAAAGAAGGTGAAGCTAAGCCTGGAAAGGCTAAAGGAAGAAATGCCTGAACTCACCTGATGAATGCCAAGAGGCAGTTCACGATGTCATCAAGTACATCCCTTATCATTTACCAATGATAATTTCTGCTAAGTGTCCTGATTTAATACAGGCAATAATAAATCTTCATAAACCATAAGCTTAGCAAACTTTTATATTATCCACAAGGTATAACTTACCAAGGAAACCATAGTAACCGATTCTTCTAGTATCGGCAAGGAATCCTTCCGAAAAATCTAAAAGTACTCTTTCTTCGCATAGAGTACGACAACATATGCTATTTTAATTATTTTTCTCATTGTTTTTCTATCACCTGCGAATGCCAAACTATGTTTGATAAAAGTACCATATGAGGATTGGCGTATCCTAGTGTGTCCCATAGATTACTTCCATGCCTGATCAGTATGGAGGTTTAATACATGGAACCCCTGAGATATCACAATGGTCATATTGTACTAAAGTCGACTAGTAGTATTCAAAGAAGATATCCAGAATGGAATTGTCCAAGTAAATGTTCCCGATTAAGGAATTCGTGGACTTATGACATAAATGTGTCACTTATTTGGCACGAGCAAGGATGGCTGAACTGGAGCCTGAGATTGGGAAAATCTTTGTAACCTCCTTGTATCTTGATTATCTTCTCCTAAGACTACCCCGTTTACCTCCCGAGAGGCAAGTAGAGTTAAGATTAACATCCCGCTTTGGGTTAGAGTGTTGTAAGAACTCCATGCTGATTATGGAATAACCAAAAACCTGATTAAGTAAATTTTAAGATAGGAGATTCATATAGCCTAACTCGAGATTCTGAGAGTTTGATATTGTTGGGTAAGAAAGACGGTTCATTTTGATTATGCATACATTACCGCAACCCTAATTAGGCAACGATTAAGAATTGCCATCAGCTACCCAGGATCGTCGAATTGTTCGACTAACGACAAGGATTTGTTATTCCTTAAAATTAGTTAAGTAGTGGTTGGAATAACCATCTCACCTTAAGATAAGCTTTTATATAATAGTTGATATGTAAGCATCAAGGCTGCTCCCTTGGAGACCTTGTAAAAATGGAATGTTAAACATCTATTGTTAGGACAATAGATTGGTAAGTCCACTTATCAGGATCTGAAAGTTGCAATTGAAACAACGAATAAGATCATACAAACCCCTAATTATCTATAAGTTGCCATTATTCGGCAGAAAATCAAGGATTAATGGAAAGTAGTAACCTTCCTAAATTCTTGTTAAGAAATAAGGCTCAACAAAAGATATCACCCAGGAAGGGTGTGCCAAATTTGTTAAATTATCAGGCTAGTCAGGCTCTGAGTATATAGAACCATTCGAAGGATTAGAATGTATCAAGATTAAATAGCTTACGAGCTAAGACCTAATTAAGGAGCTCGGTGGAACGCACAATGCACCCCACCCTAATGAGTTAAGGACGTGTTTCGCCAATAAGCCAAGAAACACTATCACATAATGACATACATATTTATGATACGATGAGCAACCTGTGTCGATTAAGGATCGACAGGATTAGAAGCTCCAAAGGATACATGTACCTATCATAAAGGTCAATTGGAATGCCTTGGAGGCTCAAAGGTACTGGGGAAGATTATGCCCAATGTAAGGCAGAAATTACTTCCTTTACTTTAACAAATCTCGAGGTCGAGATTTCCTTTAAGGGGGTGAGGATGAACACCTCGAAAATTCACGTCCTATAATGTATTGACACGTGTCATAAGCTTGAACGTGTGAAAGAATGTTCTTGAGGGACTAAAGTTGACAAACATGGAAAGTATGTGAATATACGAGTTCAAAATGTCAACAGTGAATAAATATACTTTACAATAACCCTACATGATGTTGATACCGTCAGACGAATAAATCATGGATCATCCGAGGCTAAAAGTGAGAGATTACTAACTACAGGGGTTAAATGTGTCAACATGTTTAAAGTATACCTCTGAGTGACCTTTTAGCAAACCCGAAGCTTTGTAACAATTAATTATGCTCACTAGAATGCGTGATAAAAATTTCACCAAGTTTCGTTATCGTATGAGAAGGTTATGATAAAATTCGTGTGCGAGGGGTTAAAAGCGTCAACGTTGAAATCTATGACTTTTCGGGTGATCAAAAGTTAACCAAGGACTTAACAAAGTTGGTATAAGTCTTGAAGCCCTTAGAATTCAATTTAGAGGGCCCAAAGTGCAAGAAATAAAGGTAAAATCAAGTTTGGGAGTCCAGGGGTCAAAACTGTCAACATTTGAAAGTTTCTTTGTGCTGGCCAAGGGCTTGCGCACCTCAAGATCAAAAGCCTTACGGTGCGCAAGCAGGTCCCAGATGCAGCAACTCGTTTTTGTTGCCTGTTCAGCCCTTGTAAAAGTCATGTATTGCCCTTTAACACTTCATGGGCGCCCCCTAACTGACTCCTAGGCTCTAGGGACATCTGTTGATGATCCATGACCTTTGGTAGCATGATTTGTCAACAATCTATGAGATTAAGATCACTATAAAAGGCCATTCATGTTGCAACATTCTTGCATTCATTCCATCTGCATTTTTGGAGACTTCCTGGAGCTCTAGAGCAGACCCTAATCATCCTTAGTCTTAATTAAGACCTTGGTAAGTATCATTAACCTTCCTTAGTTAAGTTTTTGCTTAGTTTTAGCTTAAAAGTCAAACCGTCGTAATTAACGGTTGACTTAGCGATTAATCACGAATGGTCCAGTGATTATTCGAATTGAAAGTAGTTATAAGTTGGTAATTATGTGGGTAATAAACCCTTAAAAGGGTTCCCCCTGATTTCCACTCTAACTAGGTCTAATGTCGGGTCAAACTTGTAATTAAAAAGTCAACAGGATACTTAATTTCTACTTTATGCATAATTAGCAATGTAGAACAGATACAACCTGTTTGATCATTAATATAACTTGGTAATTAGTGTAAGAACATGTCTAAACATGTTCAACCCGACAATTTCCTGTTTAGACCCGGTTCGGAACCGAAAGTCGCAAAGCTTTGACTTTTGCTTTGACTTCAGTTCTGACCCGTTTAGGTATGATTTAGAAATGCCTTAGAGCTTCATTTGGACCAGGTTACATGCTAGTATAACCCTCTGTGATTATACACCATGGTTCATTAGTTAACCAATTAATATGCATGATTCCGTTAATTGCTCATATGTTGACCATTATGCCCTTTTCACCTTAAAACGTGATTTTTGCAAATGTAAAAGGGTAGAAACCTTAGTTACTGATTTATAAACTTGCACGCAAAATTTGACATCAGTTTGAGGTGTAGATTGAGAGTTATGCTCATTAGCGTAATTAGAAGCTACTTTAGCGATTAAACGGCGTAATTAGCGTATAGCCTAATTACACCTACTTTTTGATATCAAACTTAATACCCACTGATGTAATATATTATTTTGGGATTTTTGAAAATTTTTAATTAATTTTAGGCTGAGCATAACTTATAGTCGTAGGCTTAATCCGGTAATTGTCGGTTTTGCCCTTACGGGCTATAAAATGAGTTTTACACATCTAAATGACTCCAAACCTTTTGTTACTGATTATAAATGATAAATAAATTATTTTAAGCCTTCTGGAATAATAAAAATATCAGCTTTATGTATCGTACCCGGAAATGGCTTCTAATCGCCTTATTAAGCGTTTTTAACGCATAGTATGTACTAAAACTATTTTAAACATACGAGGGTTGATACCTACTGATATTTGAGGTAAATTATAATATTTTAACAGTAAGCAAAATTTGTTTAACTCAGACTTCAGTTTTGCGCTTTTCGGCTTATGTGAAATTACCAAAATGCCCCTACGAAGCATAGTTTGGTTATAATTAATAAATTTCACATATACTTTACCCTACTGTTATAACTTAATAAATTAAGTATTTTTGCTGATTATATCAGACCTGTAACTCAGGTTAATACTTGAACTCTTTTATAAACTTGTAAAAGACCAAACTACCCCTACGGGGCATAGTTTGTGTTTAAACTCGTTTCGGGCATAATAAAAGACATCTTACTGATGTCACAACATATTTCAAGCGTATTAACTTAGGAAAACTGTATATGGCTCTTATGAATACCCGTTACGCTTATTACGCGTTCGGTTCGGTTTATGTAACTAGTTTACATAAATTAGCCGAAACGGGTCAAACCTTATCGGTTTTATCTCAAAATCCAGAATATGTATGAAATACCCATATTAAGAAAGTCTTCGAACTTGTCGGGTCTAAATCACATTCTATCCGGTCTTCGCTTAATCACGCGTACGAACCGTATCTTTGAAACTAACCGGTCTAAGCTTAAGCTTAATTAAAGACCCGTTAGGAATCTAATAGGTTATTAAAAACCTTCGTTCCAGATTAGGAGCCCAGTAAAAGCTATATGTACTTGCTGATTTGATATACGGCTGGGATTGAATTTATATTTAGCTCAGGTACATACTTTTAACTTATTTTCCCTATACGGGCTTGGGTTACGGTATATAGAATACCGCTTGATCGGGCATCAAATCTTCCATCGTTGGGTGGTTAATTGAATAATTTGATCGGCTCGTTTAAACAGTCTTGTTTACTTAAAGCCTTTGGGGGGTTAATGACCATGTCCCGGATATCCTTGGCATCATTCATGAAATGGCCACGACCTAAGCACGGGGTGTAGGCGTACACCTGACAGCTGCATATGTAAAAAACTGGTATCCCACTTAAAGGAATTTGCCTTGTGGGCATTATACATGTGGTGTGTCTATTGATCTTTAACCCGGTACGTTCGGGCTACTGAACGCATAAGGAACATGTAATTCGTTCACAAGATTATATATTTAAATAATTCTCCCAAGTTACAAAAGATTAATTTTGCCTCTGTGCATTTTAATCAAATTATAAAAGATATTTTGTGCCACGTGCATCCAAATAAATTTTCTTAAACCATTTTCAAAATGAGTCAGTTGATTGTATTTACCAGTGTAAACTGACGTATTTTCCAAAAAGGCTAAATGCAGGTACTATACGTAATAGGCTGGCTACTCCAGGCATCAATAATCAAGTCTCGCAAGCTTTAGATGTTAAAATCTGTTGAATGATATTATCTTTCTGTTAAAGATCCGCCTGTGGATCCATCTTCCGTTCCGTTGTAATATTTGATATTACATTGAATCGGATTGTAATATATTTATCTTTTACTTCCGCTGTGCATTTATATATTGTGTTGTTTGACTATTATGTTGCCAACCACGTCACGATACTCCCTACCGGGCCCACCGGTGACACGTGGAAATTCGGGGTGTGACATTGGCCAACGTGCAACGGCGTGAAGGTCCGACCAGTGTTTTTCCCCAGTGAAATTGGGAGGCCGGAGAGAGGTGTCAAACTTCTAGGAGGCACAGTTAGCCGTGATGCCAGTTTTATTAGTGGTCTAGTGGCTAAGAGGGCAACGCGAGCTGTTGACATTATGGGACACATTCCCTTGTTGCGGGATCCTCAAAGCGAACTCATCTTGCTTAGATCTTGTATAGGGTTGTAAAGTTGATATTTGGTTTGCGAACTTGCCAGCCCCCCTTTGTGGATGCTAATGTTTCATATTTCGATAAAGGTCTTCGAGTTTTTTTTGGGGAACTCCAGTAGCGGATCGCGACCTTGCCGATGGGGCTTGGTGGGTTGGGTCTTCTCTCAGCTCGGGATGTGGCTGCATATTCCTTTGTGGCTTCCAGGTCTCAATCTTGGGAGTTGCAGGACCACATCTTACGTAACAGTGGGGTTGCTAACACTGACCCGGATTATGCCAGCGCCTTGGAACGCTTGCATGAATCTCTACCTGACTTTGATCTCGGCGGTTTCTTTAACAAGGACAACGCCCCCAAAAAAGCCACAGAACACTTTGGCGAATGCCCTTTGTTATCGAATCGTACAAAGTTTGGGAGAAGATTTTCATTTGTTCCCACGCCAGAAAGCAGTCATTGAATGCCTACAGAGGCCTCATGCTCATGATTTCTTAACTATTATTCCTATTGAAGGTCTGGGTCAACGTATGTCAGCAGTGGAGTACCGATCAATCCTTAAGTACCGTTTGATGATCCCCATCACTCATCACTCACAACATCCAATCAAGTTTCGCCATGTCATCAACCATTATTCCATCACTCACAACCTTTTTTAGTGGAAATGTTCATCACTCACAACACCGAACAATAAACCCTCACACCCCCTCACATCCTTCCTTCCATCACGCGTGAAAAAAATAACGGAATCCATGTATCACTCATTAATTTTGTAGGGTGGCGGTGGTTTTTTACATTTTCCACGCGTGGAAAAGTTTATCACGCATAAAAAAGTGCACCACCCCGGTTGCCCTTAAGCATTTTTTAAGAAAACCTATATAGATGACATGTCGTCTCTATAAGGCTTAAACTTTTTTTTTTTAATTTTTTAGTGAATTGCAAGAATTGTCCTTTATCTATATGCCTCTTTACAGGCGGTGTCCTTTATGTTTAAAATTGACGAGTTTTGTCCTTTATGTTTAAAAATCAAGCATGTTTTACCCTTTGGGCCTAACCCAGTTTTTTTTTCTCAGTTAAATGTGACCACATGCAGGTCACATGAGGGTAGTTGTGTCATTTAATGTACCCCTGAGCATTTCCCCCAATTTAAAGAACCCCAAACCCTAATTCTTCACATTTCCCCCAAATCGATTATCATCAAGAACTACCAAACATTTCCCCCAAATCGATTCATAATGTTCCTCTATTCCATAACTTTTTGCTACCATTTTCATCACTATCTGATCAAGTTCTGCTACAGCCTTTGAGTACATCAACACACCACTGAAACATGATGTTGAATATGAGTCATA
Organism: Helianthus tuberosus; assembly: GCA_030545235.1. NCBI lineage: Eukaryota > Viridiplantae > Streptophyta > Magnoliopsida > Asterales > Asteraceae > Helianthus > Helianthus tuberosus. The sequence continues at coordinate 194,155,359 of CM060352.1, read as the reverse complement.
AAACAGGTTAAGAAATAATTAGTAATATGTGGAATAGATTAAAAAAAAGGAAAAAAAACTGTACCAGAAGCTTTGGTTTCCAGAGGGCCACATGAGTTTTGTGAAGCTTTTAGCTACTTCTGCAGTAGTTACATCTTCAATGCCTAAGCTTTCATAAAGAGGAAGCATGGCTTGTTGCCCACTATATGGTGTATCTTGAATGTTTAAAGCTTTCACTTCCGTAGGAAGATTGAATAATTCTTGCGATGCAAGGAAAATTGCATCGCGAAGTTCACGAGATACTCCATCATACACGACTATGAAACATCCGTATTCTTCTAGTGCGTGTCTAACTTCGTCGCACTTTGTAACCCAAGAACTTGAATTCAAGGCTAAACTTTTTGAAGATAAATCAACAACTGGAAGCTTGATTTGGGGTTCTTTAAAATGGGGGGAAATGCTCAGGGGTACATTAAATGACACAACTACCCTCATGTGACTTGCACGTGGTCATATTTAACTGAGAAAACAAACTGGGTTAGGCCCAAAGGGTAAAATGTGCTTGATTTTTAAACATAAAGGACAAAACTTGCCAATTTTAAACATAAAGGACACCGCCTGTAAAGGGGTATAAAGATAAATAACAATTCTTGCAATTCACTCTAAATTTTTTCTAAAGAAAACCTATAGAGACAACATGTCCTCTCTATAGGGCTTAAGTATTTTTTTTGTTTATTTAAAAAAAAAACTATAGAGACGACATGTCGTCTTTATTGGGTTTAAATATATTTTAATATAAGTTCTTCTTATTTGGTAAATATTCATTTTATTTTTCATTTATTTTTTTACAGACTTATAGAGCCGACATGTCGTATCTATAAATTTGTCTATAGAAACGACACTTATAGAGACGAGACTATAGAGACAAAACCTAACAGAGACAACATGTCGTCTCTATAGGGAAAAAAGCCTATAAAGACAACATGTCCTCCCTATAAGATGAAAAAATGTTGTCCCTATAAGATATTTTTGTTATAGTGATGACTATCATAATTATATATATTATATTATATATATTGTTGTTGAAAACCGATTAATAGTAACTTTAAATTTAAAATAATATATAATTTTTTAATATTTTATTATTTTAATATTATAATACCTTTTTTATTTTTTTAAACCATATTCCCTTTTTTTCATTTACTTTTTGTTTAATATTTACTTTCAACATATTTTCTTTTTTTAAACCATATTCCCTTTTTTTCATTTACTTTTTGTTTTTCATAATTTTTTAATGATATTACCTTTATCAATCAATTTAATATTTTTTAATAAGTGTCGTTTGTTAATTAAAAAAACATAAGTACACAATTGTGTTTATCCCCCCAGAGTTTCTGATACAAGTGTTGTTAAAAATGAAGTTGTATTCAAGCTAGAGTATTTATTTGGTATCGTTTTGCGGTATGATATTAAACTAAACCGATTTTACCATTTGGCTTTCGAAACAACATTCTTTATTTTCAAATATCGTTTGTTTAACATTATCATTTGATCCGTTTTGCCGCAAAGCGCGGCGCCAATAAAAACTAGTTTGAATTAGTTGTTGCACATATGTTATTATTTACTAAAGTATACAATTATGTTCAACATCATAATATAAAAGTCCTCATCATCATTATACCCAGTAAATTCTAACAAAGCTAAGGCAGGGTCTGAAGAGGGTAGATGTACACAGCCTTACCTCTACCTCGTAAGAATAGAGAGCCTGCTTCCGGTTAGACCCCCGGCTCGAACATCATAATATAAAAATAGCATGCTTTATTGATGTAAAAGATCCTTAATTATACAAACTAATTACACGATATATGATCTAGAGTTACCAGGAACAGGCTCAGCCTCAAGTACTTTCTTTTGAGCCTGCCTCACCACCAACGAGTTGTACATCTGAATGATCATCTTCTCATCGTACTCCTTCATGGGTCTCATCCCAAACTGCCCGATCCCTCCTGCACCATACCCGCCTATTGGTCCGCTTCTCGCGACCTGCGAACTCGCTATCCTCATCATCATTCTCACGTATGCTTCATGAACATTAGCAATAAACTTCTTGGGGTTAAACTTAAACCTCAGCTTTATCTTCAGCCTTCGTGGCATCCTTATCTTCCATGACCACTTCCCCTTTGATCGTGATTCATCGGTAGTGGCGCCGAGGCGTTGGTAGCTTCTCCTCCGCCAGTATCTTTTTAGATTTAGACCTCCCATTGTTAAGTTTGAAATGGTCTCCTTTGGAATAGATATAGAGTTTGAAAGGATGGATGTATTCGAGTATTTGTTTAGTAATGTGAACTTGACTTATTGCGTAATCAAACTCTTACCAACTTTTTTATTGTTTTCGTTTATTATTTTGTAACACAATATGACACTAATATATGTTTTCTTTTAACGACACTTGAACCTCTTGGTTTATACCTTTTATTTATTATTTCGGAGGTTGAATACTAAAATCCATAGTCACTATCAATACAACAACCGATATGAATTATTATTGTTGTAAGTTGTAACACATATTATTGTTGTTTTCTCATCGTATAATTTCAAAACACTTCAACAATCAAAACAAGAAATTACAAACAAATTACAGGTAAACGGGAACAAGTTGTGCCGCTACCCCCTTTTGAATTGCAAAACTTATCCTACTAAGGGTGCACGGGGCACATGCGGTGACCCCATGCGGTGACTTCAGTTGTCGTGCGGGTACACCGCCACCATCCAAACTTTACCGCGCGGGGATGGCTTGGCTCGGTGAGTGGTCACCGATTGAGAGAGAGGAGAGAGAGAATGGGTGATTGGTTGTCAACGTGGGTCCACCCTTTTTCCACCAATTATATTTTTTCTTCTTTTTTTATAAAAAAATAATTGTGTGAGTGGAGTGATGTCAACGCTTGAGTGCAAAATGGGGACTTAAGAGGGGAGTTGACGTGGCGCGTGCTGATTGTGTGTGTATAAGAGAGGTCACTCCCCTCTTAGAGGAGTGCCCCTCTCACCCTAAAAACGAAGCGACTCTTAAGGGTCGAAAAATTACTATTCACGGCCCGCTGAACCTTGTTTAGGAATTCTACGGCCTCCGGGGCTAGGGAACCAAATGTATCAAAGGCAAATGGGATAAACACGTGTTGATTATCTAATTAATTATTGTTATAAAAAAATTATATAATCATAACATATTAAATGTCTCTTTAATAAATTAATACGTAACAAGTTTTGACCAATAATCTTCTTTATATTTTGTTTATGTAGAGCTTCGAAATGGGCACCCTTGGTTTATTAAAAAGATATGATGATACAACCATCGTCATTGACTTAACACTAATGGTAGAGGAATTCGTAGTCATATTTGACCAGCTATAACCTCCTCGCTTACTTTGTGTTCAAATTCTTCTAGTTGAAAATATTTGAGTCTCTTATGGTCTTTGTATATGGTAGAAGACTAGAAGTAATACCATAGGATAGTGTCTTCAAATATTCAAATGAAAAGATTATTGCCAACTCATGATGATGGGCTGGGTAGTTGACTTTTTGAGATTTAATTGACAAGATAAATAGTCAATCACTATTTTTCTTTGTGGCAACACGCACCTATGTAATAACCAGAGTTTTTCTATACATACACTACTAGAAAATACACTCCTTTTGAGAAGCCATATGCCTTGCGGTTCGTAAGAAACCTTAAGAAGCCAATATTTTGGCATTTTGTCATGTTTGATCCCTCAACTTCCATACTTCCACACTTTTTACCTGATTGGTCCCTCTCGTCCAACTTACCGGGAATATTTGAGAGTTTAAATGGACACGTGTTGTCATAATATTCGTCAAGGATTTCCGAGGTGTTACAGTATACACGTATTGCATCATATGTTGATTTGAATTAAAAAAAAAACTGAATGATTTGTTTAAAATTTATTATGAGTATTACATTATTTAGATTTGGTTTTAGATCAAAAGAATTATATTTGAATTAAATATAAGTGTTTACATTTGAGTTGATGGTTGTTTATATACCGTGAAGTTATAACAAAGGTTTAGTGGTGTCTGGGCTTGTAAATGGGTTGGGCCAGGCCATGTGCATGTGCACGATGGGCCTTGGGTAGTTCGAAACCCTTGTAGTATATAAACAAGGTTAGGACTCCATTCATAGGTTATAGCAATTTTGGCAGATCATTGTACTCACACTAGATGTTTTTGCTTTGAAAGTAATAGAAACGTGTGTGAGTTGAAAGTATCACTGTGTTCTTTGTCTATTCGTTCTTGAATAACTTATTGATTGGATTCCACACAATCAGTAAGTTTAACTGATATCATTGAAAGATCCATCTGGGACTTACAGCCTTGCAAATTCAGGGTTGTCGAATCAACCGGGTAGAGGATCTGATGATATGGTACATTTAGCTCGATAGTGAGCTATCGAGGGCTGCATGTCAGGATCCTCCACCGCCACATTCATTGTCCAGCTCATGTGTAGTGTCCGTTTTTGTATCATACTTCCTATTGTAATTTTTGGCGTGTGCAAACTCATGTTATATATACAGATTTGATTGTTGACATTTGTAACATGTTTACATTGATCTTTTGTGTTGAATGTATACAATTTTGAATTCGTTTGGTTGGTTACGTATCCTACGAAGTTTTAATTAACTAACAAAGTTATTTTTTGTTATAAGACAATATATTCTAATGTAATTTTATAATAAACTGTCCTAGATAGTTGCTAATTTAACAAAGTTTAAAAAAAATATTTACTCTAATAAATTTTATAAAAGCTATTATATAAAGTATTCTATAAATTGTAATATTTTTTTACAAAAGAATAATAAAAGATATCGTATACGTGTCGTATAACAATATACTGCATGTATAGCTATTTTACATAGGCGTCTAGGTAACATATGGCAATCAAAATCTTCCTAAGTTGAAAAAAAATCCATACGTGGCGCATAAGAGCCGCCATACATAAACTGACACAAGTGACAGAGGAATTATGAGGTTGTCACCTATACGCCTCGTACGACCCCATACAAGGAGTAGGTGACATGGATGTTGACATATAACCATTCCCATAATTTAACTTATTAGATACTAGATTAGGAGGATTTTGTAAGTTCATTAAAATGATCAAAACAAGAATGTTTCACAAACTTGAATTTATATATTTATCTTGAGGTTGAAAATAAATGGAAATAATCAGAGAATGTGGTAGCGAAAATGGATAGTTGTGAGTAATGAAAAAAAGTTCATGAAAATAAAATAGTTGATGAATAGGTCAAAAATGAAACCTAAGTTAACTAGCAGAGGAAAAAATTAAAAACAACGTAACAAACTTCTGATGTGAGCGTGTGAGCGTGTCAACGAGTGAATCAAACGAGTTATGTATGGGCTAACACATCTATCAAAAATAATAATTTATATAACTAACCAAAAACCTAATTTTACTGTGTCGTGTAAATGTATTTTGTGTCGTTTGGTGATTGCCGCCCTTAGTTTAAACCCGTAATCATCTAGAGATTTGGACAATGACATTTCTCGTCGTTTCATGGACCTAAGGGGCACGTCGTCTTCTTTTAGCTCCGGTTAGAAGTTGGATATCATTCTCGATGCTTTACGAATAAAAAGAATACGATATTTGTTGTGAAGGTTTTAATGATTAAAGTGAAAGGTAGAATAGAATGGTTGGTTCCTTTCAAAGCAAAGTTATAAAGAAATTAGAAAAAAAGATGTGGTTACTTGTGTATGTATTGAATACATATACGGATCGGCTCCTTCTTTTTATATTATGGTTTTGATTCATCCACGTATCTTTTATCAATAATGTGTGTATATATATATACAGGGCCGGCCCTGAGAATTCATGTACCATGTTCGAGCTCGAAAAACGTGCCCTTAGGTTTTAACTAAATAAAAAATTTAAACTAGTTTTTTCATACAACTTTGAACCGTTGACAAAAATATAGTATTCGAATGAATGACATACCGTAAAAACTAATAAGCTAATAGCTAACCAATGATTCGTGAAGCTCTCCTTGCATTCTTGATAGCAAATTGGTGAATCAACTCTTCACAGTTTATATCTTCTAAGACTTCGTTCTCGATAGCAATCATCGCCAACCCACTAAGTCATTAACGCCTAAATAATGTTCGACAACAACATAAATGAACTGAAATCCGAAATCGACATAAGTTAACTAAATAAATGTTAAATGAATTCGACATATATAATTGCAATCGAAAAGATGAAAATCAATCCTGCTGTGAATAAATGAATTCGACATATAACTGAATAAATGAATTCCATATGTTCGACAATCGACTACAACATAAACGAAGGCTGTGCGTACTGCACTACTGCTGACCTGCGTGCTGTGACTGAAATCGAAGGCCTGCTAATGATGAATGATGATCGGCTGTGCAACTGGCAAATGCGACGTTTCTGTTCTTCCTCAGTTCCGACGTTTCTGTTCCTGATTGCCGCCCACTCCCAGACTTTATTTTTTTAATTATTTTTTAGAATATATTTTGGTATTGGGCTCACTAACCTAATGGGCTAAATAGTTTAAACAATATGATTTTTTTAAGTGGGCCTATGTTAATATTTTTTTGGTTATACCCTATTAAAAAAAATTACATATATAATATCGGATTTTTTTTAAAAAAATTACGGGCCCTGCGAAATCACGGGCCCTGTTCGGTTGTCCTCCCCGCCCTCCTTAAGGGCCAGCTCTGTATATATATGCATGTAGACATGGGCGCAGCTTTGTAGGGGCACCTGACCCTCGAACTTTTCGCTCAGTAGTTCCTGGTATGTAGTTTTTGTACATAATTTTTAAGTATATATGTTTTCGACCCCCGGTTTTATAATTTTTTAGGTATATACGTTTTCGACTCACGGTCGGAAATCTCAATCTTCGCCAGAAGATGCACAAATATAAACAAATTTATCAGCAAATATAAACAAATTTACTCTGATGTACAAAGAAGCTATCAAACATTCGTCAGTTCGATACCTTCATGCCTAAGCAAATAAACAATATAGTTTGTGTCAAACACTACAAGCCAAATTTGCCACGATGTTTTTTGAAGGCGTTAATTTAAGAAATAGAAAAGAAACAAAAGTTATTTATAACAATTTATTTTACTAGCAGCTACTCAATAAATAATTAATTCAAACACTAACATCTCAAAATTAAGAAAAAAAAAGTAGATTTTGGTATATACTTTGATAAAAGGGTGCTAATAAATCCACATGGAATCATCTTATTCTAACATGGTTGATACGGGCCGTATAAGGTTATACGACCCGTATAGAATAAAGTGAACCAACAAAGGTTGTGCCAACAAAAATTCTCTCGGTTTTCTCTCGGATCGTTCTTGGATAGCGTTCTTCGGCGTTTGTGGTGTTTTCTTCTCGTTCTTCCTATACGGTACGTTTTCGTATACTATACTTTCAAATTCCGAAACATGTTAGATTATGGTCTTGTATAGTAAAGGATCGAATAGCGTAGATAGGCGTAACGATTAAGATTGTATAATTGAATTTGAAAAAAAAATTGAAACTGAAAATTCTAACTGATTATTCAAGTGTATACGGTCGTATACAATTTATACGATCGTATACAGGTTGAATATTCAAACTGTATACGATCGTATACACTATATACGCTCGTATAGCAGTTGAATATTCAAACTGTATACGATCGTATACTATATATACGGTCGTATACAGATTGAATGTTCAAGCTGTATACGATCGTAAACATTGTATACGATCGTATGAACTTATATTTTATTCCCAATTTGTTATATTTTTAGCGTATCCGCGACGTATAATACGTGCGTATAGGAAACGTATATCTGAGGTGTACGTAGCGTATACGTGCGTATAATACTTGCGCGTACGGTCGTAAACTTTATGTTTACGGATCGTGTACGAGATGTATAACACGTGAGTATATGAAACTTATACTTGATGTGTACAGAGCGTATATGAGATGTACAATACGTTCGTATACAAGAACAGTAGTCATATAATACGTTAACGCTAATCGTATAGTGATTGCTAAGTTGTAATTGTTATTTTTACAGACGATATGGCTGAGTCATCAGCAGCTGCTGCGGCCCGTAGAGGTCGAGGTCAGGGTCGGGGCCGTGGACGCGGACGGGGACGTGGACGTGGACAGGAGGAGGAGATTGTGCCCGATTTTACTGAGACGGGGCAGTTTATTAAAGAAATCCCCCGAGGTACGGCTGCCTATAGGGTTTAGGGCAGGTTACGAGAGATGGTGCTGGATGCTCATCGGACCATTGATATTCAGTTTTTGACCGATATTGGATCGATCTGTCACACCCTGGCTTTTGCGGAAGCGTGAGTTTATTTTGGTGTGACTTCTTAATACCATAGCATAATCACAACAATGCTATATGAAAATAAAACCATGATGTTCATCCATTCCACAAGTTTTAAAAGTTACCAAGACAACATTGTTTAAAAGTCGACATATGAAATGAGTTACAACCATGACATAATTAAAAACTTGTTCACGAGACACAACCAAAAGACATGAATAAAAACACAGTTTAAGACTTGTGACCCGTCCAGGCAAAAGTCACATTTCCTAAACTCGGATGACATCATTATTCCTACGCAGCTTGACGACATTGCATACCTTGCCAGATCCCTAATTCCCTGAAATACATGTAAGTTGAAAAATCAACATAAAGTTGAGCGAGTTAATGTAAAAGTGAGTATGTATAAGCCTTTAAAATGTCTGTATAAGTAAAAGTCCCTTGTATGTAGCAATTAAGGAAAAACTGATCACCAATGTGTTGCAAAGCCAATGGTATGTGTGAAATGATGCAGGAAGACTCAAACCTAGCAAATTTGTCTCCGGTATGAAGACATGGTCACCACTATGGGCCGCCCCGGCCTCATGGGTGTGGGCTCGCTACACCCAAATAGATCTATCACTCATGTCCCTTGGTCCTACAATGAGGATTAATGGCCTTAAGTGTCATGCCCACCACTCACTTGATCGCGTAGTAAACACCCTCCTTAAGCTAACCATACCATATAAGTAAAGGTCTGTAATAATTGTAACATGTATTTCACCCCCGAAGTGTAAAAATGAAAACAGTTAAGAGAAAAAGGGGGACATGAACTCACAGTAGTGCGTCTTGTACCGTATCTCAAACTCTGTCTGCTACACGACAACCTACACGTACTAATGTCTATTAGACGAACGGGCCGTGCCTTGGCTTAGAGTTTAGTGTTTTGAGTTGCGTTACTTTGGTATTATTTTTGTTAAATAATAATAATTATTTTAACTTAACTATCGTCTTTAGGAAGATAGTTAGGCAACTATTTCGTATCTACACTTCTCAAATATTTTTACGTGCACATTCCCTTCCCAAGGATGGGGTACTTATACATGTATACAACTAAGTGTTAGGATTTTCGGAAAATTTCGCCATAGACTCCTTTGTAAATAGAGGTATCCATGCTTAATAGCGTATCTTTTTCTTTTACATATATCCCGTAGATTGTTCTCACATAGCCAACCCGACCATCATACATGCAATATACCACTTATGTCATTTCAGCTTTATTAATCAAAACTGGACTGTTTTCGAGCATTTTAATAAAATAGTTAACCTTCTCCAAAAATTCCCAAATTTTTACAAAATGTCATATACGTTCCAAATTTTATTGTGTAAAAATATCGGGGTCCAGTTCATTTCCAGTATTTCATAGAAATTCATTTACCCGACTGAAATCAGATTTGTTACTTTCTGATTGCAGTCTACGGAATAATTCACTAAAAATTAATCGTAAGTCCGATTGACGAAATTCCAGTGGGAGAATTACGGAGACAACAGTGACCATCTACAGTAAAAATTCCATTAGCTAATTCTACTCAGTTTTTAAGTTATGACGCCGAATACAACACACTTTTTCAGCAGTAAAATCGCAGCTTGAGCTGCTGTCCAAAAACAGTTCTTTAAAAATAGTAAACGACCTCGAAAAATTACGATTCTAGTGCCATTTGATCAGTTTTTCGAAAATACATAAGTTAGGCTTCAGAAAATCCGTTTTTCAATTTATTATGATTCAGTTACAGCCTGTTGAAGTTGGCTGAAAATACTAATCAGCATGCTTTTTAGAGTGTAAATGTTATTAAAAACGCATCACCAAGTGTCCTAACAACGGTTTATCAATAAATTAATGATCAAACATCATGCATTCTTTAACCAAACCTAATCCAACCCGATTTCATCTTCATGCAAACTTCTTATGTATGATTTTATGTAAGGTTCCATGTTCATCTTTTTAGTGTTCTAGTTCTTGTGATTTAAACATTATCATCCTACTACATATCATAACTATGAACAAGATGAAACAATGGTGTAAAGAGACTTACTTCTAGCACAAGGCTAGGGTAGAAATCTAGTGCAACGAGGATGAGAAAAAGATGGTGAGAAAGACTTGAACAAAGCTCCTTTGAAAGCCCTTCAAGATGCAACCTTCATGGATCCTTCAAAGCTTTGAATGGAACTTGAATATGAAGAAGATGGTGATGTTAAAATGGTGGTGATGGTGGCTGCTATGGGGGAGCCGAAAATGGGAGAGAGAGGAGTGAGGTGAGAGAGTGAATGAAGGTGGTGATGATATAGAGTGCCTTGGAACTCCCATGGCCAATCTACTAACCCTAGAGAAATGATTGTTTTGATCTTGGCCAACCACAATTAAGGGAATAAAAATAAAATCCAAACAAAATATATGGTAATGATGAGGGCCGAGATTTGTTAGGAGGGGGGTAATTTGTAAAATTTGATAATTAGTGGGTAAATAATTTGGAGGTTAAGGGTATTTTCTAGAATAGTGAGTGTATGTCATGTTTCTATAGTGTGTGGGGATTTTTGTGACCATAATTATTTAAGAATAATGAAGTAATGTTTCTGCCAAAATTTTGGTGTCCCGAGTAGTGTCCGGTTGTTCGGTTAAGTATCGTTCCATTAAAGTGTTAAATTGTACCGTACAGTGTCTTTTATGTATCCTTTTGTAACGAAATTAATTCCAACACTTAGGAAAGCGTTCAGGACCATTTAGTCAATTCTCTGTGTAATACGAGTACGTTAAAAGCTGAATTGTTGCTGAAAATGCAGAATTCTGTACTTAAAATGAGTTTTAGGCACTTTTCGGCACTCAAACTATCACCTAGTGACGCAGTTTTATGGTCCTCACTCCCCTACACTCCATACTAGTGTAGTACCTTATCCCTGGCTCATACTGGCCATAATAACACTGTCTGTCTAAGCGCAGCATTAATTCTGAATCAACCGTTCAGTGTGTTAACTGTGCTGTGTGCATCAAGTATGTCACTAATGTTTGTGTGTAATGAATGGAGTGACTGTATAAAATATGATGCATGTGTATGTATGATCTAAAAATCATAGAGCAGTTTAAATTGTCAGTTGTAATCAAGCACAGTCATTAAGCACGTAATTAAGATTAATTAATTGTACAGTACATGTAATTTTGAGGGTTGTCACATGATCGGTCGGATCCGAGAGCTCATGCCAGCTAACTCCGCGTGGGACCACTTATTTGATGCCGCCGCAGAGCGGGCCCACAGGGAGATTACTTTAGAGTGTTTATGTAACACCTCGAAAATTCACGTCCTATAATGTGTTGACACGTGTCATATGTTTAAAACGTGTGAAAGAATATTATAGAAGGACTAAAGTTGACAAACATGGAAAGTATGTGAATATACGTATTCTAAGTGTCAACAGTGAGTAAATATATTGTACATTAACCCTACATGATGTTTATAACGTCAAATGAATAAATGATGGATCATACGAAGCTAAAAGTGAGAGATTTCAAACCACAGGGGCTAAATGTGTCAACATGTTTAAGTTATACCTCTGAGTGACCTTTTGACAAACCCGAAGCTTTGTAACTGTTAATCATACTCACTAGAATGCACGATATAAATTTCGTAAAGTTTCGTAATCGTATGAGAAAGTTATGATCAAATTCGTGTGCGAAGGGTTAAAGCGTAAACGTTGAAAGTTAGGACTTTTCGGGTGACAATAAAGTTAACCGGGGACTTAACGAAGTGGGTATATGTTTTAAAGCCCTTATAGATCAATTATGGGGGTTCATAATGCAAGAAACAAGTGCCTAATCGGAGTTTGAAGAGCCAAGGATCAAATAGCAAAGAAATCAAAATGCTGATTTCTGCAGATCGTCGCGCCACGAAAGGGGCCCTCGCGCCACGCGAGGGACTCCCAGTTCTGAAAATCGTGGTTGTTGCCTGCCATTGCCTTTATGCGCGCCTTTAACCGATTTTTCACAACTTGTGCGACCCCTAGACACCCCCTAAGCACTTAGGAACATGTGTTGATCAGTTGTGGTGGGTTGTAGACTCATGTGTCAAAGATTTGTGGTGGATTAAACACTATAAAAGGCCATGATATGCAACCAATGTTCTTCACACCTTTCTTCAGCAATCTGATCATTTCTGGAGCTCAAGTCTGCTCTCAAGTGTTCACATTTCGTGCATAGGACCTTTGTAAGTTGGCTTAGCCATTCTTAATTAAGTTTTAGCTTAAAAGTCAAACCGTCGTAATTAACGGTTGACTTTAAGATTAATCACTAATGGTCCAGTGATTAGTCGAATCAAAAGTAGTTATAAGTTGGTAATTATGTGGGTAATAAACCCTCAAAAGGGTTCCCCCTGATTTCCACTCTAACTAGGTCAAATGTCGGGTCAAACTTACTAATAAAAAGTCAACAGAATGTTTAAAATGCAATTTATGCATGATTAGCAATGTAGAACACATACAACCTGTTTGATCATTAATATAACTTGGTAATTAGTGTAAGGACATGTCTAAACATGTTCAACCCGACAATTTCCTGTTTAGACCCGGTTCGGAACCGAAAGTCGCATAGTTTGACTTATACTTTGACTTTCAGTTCTGACCCGTTATGGTATGTTTTAAAAATGCCTTAGAGCTTTATTTGGACCAGGTTATATGCTAGTATAACCCTCTGTGATTATACACCTCGGATCATTAGTTATCCAATTAATATGCATGACTCCGTTAATTGCTCATATGTTGACCATTATGCCCTTTTCACTTTAAAACGTGATTCTTGGAAATGTAAAAGAGTAGAAACCTTAATTACTGATATATAAACTTGCATACAAAATTTGACATCAGTTTGAGGTGTAGGTTAAGAGTTATGCTCGTTAGCGTAAAATTAAAGCTTTATGTTAATTAAACGGCGTATTTAGCGTATAGCCTACTTAAACATACTTTTTGATATCAAATCTTTTACCCACTGATGTAATATATTATTTTGGGATTTTTAAAGATTTTTAATTAATTTTAGGCTGAGCATAACTTATAGTTGTAAGCTTAATCCGGTAATTGTCGGTTTTGCCCTTACGGGCTATAAAATGAGTTTTACATATCTAAACGACTCCAAAACTTTTGCTACTGATCACATATGATAAATAAATTATTTTAAGCCTTCTGGAAATATAAAAATATCAGATTTAAGTATCAAACCCGGAAATGGCCTTTAATCGCCTTTTTAAGCGTTTTTAACGCATAGTATGTACTAAAACTATTTTAAACATACAAGGGTTGATACCAGGGGCGGACTTACCCCTAGCCCAAGGTGGGCGGGCGCACCCCCGGGGAAAAATAATTTAGTGCTATTTTCCGTTGAAAATCCCGTCCGCACCCCTTGGATTTTTTCGTACGCACCCCTTGAATTTTTCATCCGCACCTCTTGGAATTTTTCATTCACACACCTTAGGTAAAAAATGTTATCGATTTATATTTTAAATTTTTTTAGTAAACTCTAATTAAAAAACCTACCTAAATTATATAAACTTATACTACCCAACTTAACCCAAATACCCAAATACCTAATACCTTAACCCACTATTTCATTAAACATAATTAGCCCACTAATTACTAGCCCATTAACCAAACTCAACCTAAGTTCAAACTATAATAATTAAAATAAGCCCAATAGTCCCATAGAATTCCTCCCACCCTCCCTTTCTTGGGTCGTCTCTTGCCAGCAATCATCGAACACAACAGCAACCACAACAGCATGTCATCAGCAGCCGTGAACCACCGCCGTCCGACGCCAAAGGGTAACAAAATTCTTAAATAGGTTTGAAATTTCATGTGTTTTGACGTTGTTTATGGTTGTTTAGATGATTTTTAGGGTGATTATGTTGTTTAGATGATTTTTAGGGTGATTAGACACGATTTCTAGGGTTGAAAATTAAAATTGAAACATTCTGTTATGGAGCGATGAACTTATGGATCAATTTGTTTGTGATAGGAACCATGAGTAGGAACATTATGGCGCGATTTCTTTTGTTTTACATGACCCGACCCGACACGACCCGACACGACCCGAACTGACCCGATACGAACCGATTCTTTTACTTATATACCTAGGGGCCTAAAATTTTTAAAAATGTTCCGCACCCCCATGGAAAAATTCCTGGGTCCGCCACTGGTTGATACCTACTGATATTTGAGGAAAATTATAATATTTTAACTGTAAGCAAAGGTTGATAAACTCAGACTTCAGTTTTGAGCTTTTCGGCTTATGTGAAATTACCAAAATACCCCTACGGGGCATAGTTTGGTTATAATGGATAAATTTCACTTATATACTTTAACCTACTGATATAACTTAGCAAATTGAGTATATTTGCTGATTACATCAGGCCTGTAACTCAGGTTGACACTTAAACTCTTTTACAACCTTTAAAATGACCAAACTACCCCTACGGGGCATAGTTTGTGATTAAATTTATTCCGGGCATAATAAAAGACATCTTACTGATGTCACAACATATATGAAGCATATTAACTTAGGAAACCTGTAAATGGCTCTCATTACTACCCGTTACGCTTATTACGCGTTCGGTTCGGTTTATGTAACTAGTTTACATAAACTAGCCTAAACGGGTCAAACCTTATCGGTTTTATCTCAAAATCCAGAATGTGTATGAAATACCCATATTAAATAAGTCTCTGAACTTTTCGGGTCTAAATCACATTCTATCCGGTCCTCGCTTAATCATGCGTACGAACCGTATCTTTGAAACTAGCCGGTCTAAGCTTAAGCTTAATTAAAGACCCGTTAGAATTCTAATAGGTTATTATAAACCTTCGTTCCAGATTAGGAGTACCAGTAAAAGCTACGTGCATTTTGCTTATTGTGATTTATACATTGCTCAGGTAAATACTTTTAACTTATTTTCCCTATACGGGCTTGGGTTACGGTATATAGCATACCACTTGATCGGGCATCAAATCTTCCATCGTTGGGTGGTTAATTGAATAATTTGATCGGCTCGTTTAAACAGTCTTGTTACTTAAAGCCTTTGGGGGGTTAATGACCATTTCCCGGATATCCTTGGCATCATTTTACGAAATGGCCACGACTTAAGCGCGGGGTGTAGGCGTACACCCGTCAGTGCACAAAAGAATAATGTGGTGTGTCTATTGATCTTTAACCCGGACAAGATCCGGGCTACTGAACGCACAAGGAACATGTAATTCGTTCACAAGATTATATATTTAAATAATTCTCCCAAGTTAAATAAAATGTTTATGCCACGTGCATCCAAACCAATTTTCAATCATTTTCCAAAATGAGTCAGTTGATTGTATTTACCAGTGTAAACTGACGTATTTTCCCAAAAAGATTAAATGCAGGTACTAAGCGAAATTGGCTGGGATTTCTCCTTAGCATCATTAGAAGTCTCGCAAGCTTAAGATGCCTGAAGTCTGTTGAACTATTGTTTTCAATATATTTTTCGATCCGTCTGTGGATAAAACTTCCGGATATTGTGAAATTTGATATTACAATATTAAATTCGGTTGTATTATATCTTTTAAATTGCTTCCCCTGTGCATATTAAATATTGTGTTGTTTGACTACTATGTTGCCAACTACGTCACGATACTCCCCCACCGGGCCCACCGGTGACACGTGGAAATCGGGGTGTGACAGTTTATCTACTTTTTCATTTACGGACACCCGGGGTGGGGGTTTTCAGCATTTTTTAGGACAAACGCCGTAGCTTTTACTCTTTGCGGCAAGCCTCAGAGGATGACACTTCCTCAGTTCGCCGTTGCCTTGAGTCTGTACTCACAGGAGTACTCAGTGTCCTGGGCATTTTTTGATGCGCACATCACCATGTCTAGTTACGTGTTGTGGCCTTAGTGGCGCACTATTGGGTTCGGGGAGTTCGCGAAACCGAAGCAGCGATCCCCGAAGGCACGGGCGACTGATCTTTACGACCCGTTACACTGATACCTACATCGGTGTATCGCCATGACGATCGCCGGTCGTCATGATAGCAGGGAATGGGTCACCAAAAGTGACCTATTCTACTTGCACGACTTACTTACCGGTGGGGGGGCCAACTTGGCGTACAAGTTGGCCGCATATCTCACCAAGTACGCTTTTAAGCGTACCTCTACCCACATCAACTGTGGGGCCTTCGTCACCCGTCTGGCGAAGCATTTCTTTCGCCTCTTGTCCCCGCATGTGGCAAGTGGTATGACCCTGACACTCCAGCTTGACAGGGTTGGGAGGGACATAGCCCAATCGATGGGTTTGGCTCGCGAGGTCGAGGGAGGGCGGCTGGTTTGGGCGTATGGTGTGGGAGAGGGACCCCGGGGGAGAAGGAGGCGATAGAGAGGGAGGCGATGGAGAGGGAGGCGACGGAGAGGGAGGCGACGGAGAGGGAAGCGGGGTACATGAAGGGGCCGATCATACTGTCGATCGATCACAGGTAGCTGCGGATGATTTACAGGGTGATCGCCCGTACGTTCGACGGAGCCTGAGACAGCGTGCGATGCCTCCACCGGGGGTGGAGGAGAGACTCGTTCAGGTGGAGGAGAAACTCGTTCAGGTCGAGTCGAGACTCGGTCAGATCGAGTCTAGACTCGGTCAGGTTGAGTCTAGACTCGGTCAAGTCGACTCGGATGTAGCTGCAGTCAGGGGGGATGTACAGTGGATGGTCGAGGCGATGGTGGCTATGCATTCTGACGCACCCCTACCTCCACGAGCTGGCGCTACACCACCACCACCACCGCCGTAGCTGCTTATTGTATTTTTTTTGTTATTTTACGTTTGAAACATTGTAAAAATTTATCTTTTTATTTGTTTTAGATGTAAAACATTCTAATTATTAATCTTATGCTTAGATGTTAAGTTGTTTGTTTAATAATTGTTGTCGTAGTTTATCATAATCATATCACATATTTATCGTTTTACAAAGTGGAAACTTATTAAATATTATAAATACGTTTAACTACAAACTCGTAACATAATCCGATATATACAACACTATTTTAAAATTTACAAAACTTATTAAATTGTTTCCCGATTGCAACAAAAAATTAACTTTTATATACATATTTATCGTTTTACAAAGTGGAAATTTATTAAAAATAATAAATACGTTTAACTACAAACTCGTAACATAATCCGATATATACAACACTATTTTAAAATTTACAAAACTTATTAAACGGTTTCCCGATTGCAAAAAAAAATCAACTTTTCTATACATATTTATCGTTTTACAAAGTGGAAACTTGTTAAACATAATAAATACGTTTAACTACAAACTCGTAACATAATCCGATATATACAATACTATTTTAAAATTTACAAAACTTATTAAACGGTTTCCCGATTGCAACAAAAAATCAACTTTTCTATACATATTTATCGTTTTACAAAGTGGAAACTTATTAAACATAATAAATACGTTTAACTACAAACTCGTAACATAATCCGATATATACAACACTATTTTAAAATTTACAAAACTTATTAAACGCTTTCCCGATTGGAACAAAAAATTAACTTTTCTATACATATTTATCGTTTTACAAATTGGAAACTTATTAAACATAATAAATACGTTTAACTACAAACTCGTAACATAATCCGATATATACAACACTATTTTAAAATTTACAAAACTTATTAAACGCTTTCCCGATTGCAACAAAAAATAACTTTTCTATACATATTTATCGTTTTACAAAGTGGAAACTTATTAAACATAATAAATACATTTAACTACAAACTCGTAACATAATCCGATATATACAACACTATTTTAAAATTTACAAAATTTATTAAACGCTTTCCCGATTGCAACAAAAAATTAACTTTTCTATACGGGCCGTATAACATTATACGACCTGTATACATATTTCAAAATTAAAAACCCTTGTCAAACATTCGAAGCAAAATTATGCAAATATGTATACGACCAGTATATAACTATACGTCCCGTATACATATAAAAACAAAAAAAAAACATTCCACTGCATTAAATTTTGCGCATAAACATTCTATACGGCCCGTATCAATCTATACGACCCGTATATAAATAGAGATGCGAAAATAAGATTATAGGGGTGTGGAAATATAAAAACCGATAAAATTGGCATAGATGTGTAGAGCTTCAGCTTGGTTCATGACATGACTGATTGACTATCATAACATGACATCACGTGATACAAAATATGTTTGGTCAATTACATAAATTTACACGTGTAATTGACCATGTTAAATGGGTTAATAAATCAGCCGGTTTGTCCTCCTAGAGGTCACCGGTTCGACTCCCGCTTGTGGCGAAAGGGGGTAGGACACCCGTGCGCAATGATGGTGAAAAACCTACCGAGGAGGGTTTGATCCTGAGCGTCACTCCGGTTTTCATCCGGCTGTTACTCTAGCGAGGCAACTCGTGTAGAGGCAGTACGGTTTCCGGGGGAAAGCCTTCGACCCAAGACTGGTTAACCCAGCGCTGGCCTTGCTATCTGGGCCCACGTTCTTGGCGAGGGTCCGCGATTTGCGGATGTGACAATGGTCACCATTAAGAAGTTCACATTTCAAAAAAAAAAAAAATATCTATTTATCAAAACGACATAAATTTACATTTTATATAATAACTGAGTATCTAATCTAATCTAAATATTAATAAAAGACTCCAATTAATGCCATATGGCAATCTCTCATTCAATCTTATAATTTTACTTTTGTTTTATTTAAAAATAATCTTGTTATCCTTATTATTATTTATTATAAATTCTCTCATTTTTAATTTTAATTTTAATATTATCTAATTTTCTATCTAAACCCTAATAAACCATTTCAATAAATGCCACATGGCAATTCCTTATGCTAACTAAATATAATATTAATTTATATTTCATTTTTTATATTTAAAATACAAGATAACTAATTAAAAATATTATATGGATAACTACAATTAATATATCTTACTACAAGTAACTTTTATTTTGTTTAATCGTTATTATGTTTAACTACAATTACCACATGACATTTTTTCGTTTAACTTTGTTATCATTAACATTAACAAATAAATATATTTTGCTACAATTAAAAATATTCTATTTTGTTTAAGGCAAATTGGATTTAAATAATCCCAACTTCTCAATTTGGCCGATAATAATCCCAACTTAGTTATTTGCCGATTATAATCCAAAATGGTCCACTTTTGGCCGATAATAGTCCGCCGTTAAAAATATTCAACAATATAGATAACGATTAAACATAATAAGATATATCCAAATATGTCTTAGATTCTCTGATGTATTTAATGAAAAATATTTCATTATTTCGTTACCTCATTGGCTAATGGTATAAGAATAATTAAAAGGTTTCCTAAATAATTGATGACCGCGACAAAACTTTACAAGTGGGTTGGGTATTCATTACTATGAGTAAAAGATTACAAACTTGTGAAATGACAATCATGTACGTCTACTTGTCTTATTTACAAATAAACTATTTTTATTATTCAACACGTGTATACACGGGAATATAACCTAGTATCATAATAAAACTCAATCCCCTAGCTGCATACTATAGTTCATTAAGGGTTTTATTATATAATTTAAAGTTAGTTATGTATTATTATGCATTAATCGTGTTAAGTGGGTTATTTTATAAATTGTGTTAAAGGTGTTGTGTCATTCATGTTATTAAACTACTACTAAATCCAATAAAATGTGTCGTTTCATGCAACCTACGCATTAGATGTGTCCGTGTCAAAGTAAATGACGCATTTAGCTAAACGTGTCTTGCCAAATGTTAAAAACCATTTACCATCTATCGCTGCAGTTCTATTAATCATAGAATTTTACCGTTCAAAAAAAAAAAAAAAAATCTATCGCTGCAGTTTTCTCTTGTTAAATCCTTCTAAATTTTTTGTTTTATTAATAACTAGTGAGTTATCACATATGCTTCGCGACAGTGTTCAAAACGTGAACAAAAATAAGCAAATCGCAACCAGTCATTCTATGTGACGATAAAAAAAATCATGTCATGGCGTTACATTCGAAACTCACAGAAAAATTCAGCACTCGTTATAACCATAAAAACCACGATATAACCCAATAGAGGTGTACAAGTCAGCTTTTAGATCAAAATAGGTTTATCTTCGCTCAAAGAAAGTCAAACTCGTGTTTTGCTCAAACCAATCCAGCTTAAAACCGATTTGGTCTTAACCGGTTCTCAATACAACAACACAATGTTTTAAAATTCGATTCTTATACCGTATCGGATTAGACTCAGAAACAATTTAACCAGGTGTATCAGATGGTTCAACTGGACGGTTCGGTTTTAAACCGTTTTTTTTTTCTCCACCTAAACCAAACTCATTGATTTGAATCTCCAACTGGCCCAATAACATTTCAACTTGTCCATTTGCAATTGGCCCCACTCCAAAACACCAACCAGCATCCATCCATCCATCTCTCTTTCGTTCATGGCGTTTTCCTTATCCTCTCCTTCTTGATTGCATCGCGATCATCGATCCCCACTCACTTCTTCTTCTTCTTCTTCTTCATAATATTCCACAAACCCTAATAATCACAATATTTTTCACTATTATGCGACCTTCGTCATCCACAACTGTCTTCTTCACAGAGGACTTATTCAATTCACCAATTCAATCCTTCATCAATGGCCACCGACGCGTACGCTCCCACTCCGTTTCCGATTCTCTGTAATGCCGCTGCTGGTGCTTCCGCTGGTTTGTCTTCTTATTTCTACGTTCGATTGTTTTTGTTTTGTTATTTGATAGTTAACCGTTAACGAATCCAAAATTCGAAGGCTAGGGTTTCGGTTTTTGATTATTGAAGTGTGTTTTGATTGTAGGAGTTATTGCTGCTACGTTTGTGTGTCCTTTGGATGTGATCAAAACTAGGTTTCAGGTTCATGGTCTTCCGCAGCTTAATGGTGGAACTATTAGAGGTATGTTGACTTTGTTTGGGAATATTAGGGTATGAGATTGTGATAGTTTTCTAAATTCAGTAATATTGTTACATGAATTTGAATACTGTTGGTTGAAAAGTGTATAAAGTTTGGTATATGTCTATTTTGATATTCGAACATGGTTCTTAATGGCGAATAGCGATAAGGTACCTATATGCTACATAGCGATAAATAGTGGGCGACTATTTTAGAAATAGCGATACACTAGAATTTTCTTTTTAAATTTTTATATATATTATATCAAAGGGTGCGGTTCGACTACAAAGTCCATTTTTCCTACAAAGTGTACAAAGTCATAAAACACCACAATTTCAGCCATAAAACACATTCAAAACCCACAAATAACATGTTGAAGATCACGAAAACACAATATCCAAACCCCAACAGTCCATAAAAGCTTCAAACACACCATCGTAGAACTATGAATATAAAACACAACATGATAATCAACATAAAACACACTAATGTTAGTCATTCGATAATCAAAGCCTTATCATCCGAAACACAACAGAAAACCCACAAATTTGGCATTTTAGTAATCTTCACTTTGTTAGTTGTGTCTTTTGAGTGTGTTTTATGGTTGACATTATAGTGTTTTATGACTTTTTACACTTTGTAGGAAAAATGGACTTTGTAGCGAACTCCCATCCTTATATCAAAAATACCCTAGTATATATGCTATTTTAAATGTATATTTAACAAAAACCGAAAATCCAGATGTTTTATAGCTATATTTAATAGTTATTTATATAAAAAACAAAAAATAAAAAATAGTCGCTATATCGCTACAACCCTAATTGCGAGCCTAGACCTATACGCTACGTAGCACACTATATTGACAACTATGCATTAGGATTGTGGTTAGGTTTCTGATTTTGTTGGTTTCTTCTTTTGGAATTTTTGGATCAGGTAGTTTGATAGTAGGTAGTCTAGAACAGATTTTTCGCAAGGAAGGGACGCGTGGGTTGTACCGTGGGCTTTCGCCTACTATTCTTGCTTTGCTTCCAAATTGGGCGGTGAGTTGTGCTTTTTGTTTCTTAAAGTGCTTTTGTAATCTTGATTCCTTTAGGGCTTGTTCTTTCTTTTGGTTAGCATGTTCTTTCTTTTAGATAGGGCTATAACCTAGTTTTTTTTGTTAAATATGCTTCCCTGTGTAACAGAAAGGTCTTATAATATAGTTCAAGAACGAGTTGTTAGATGTTTCGTTTTCTTATTAAGTTCCTTCATTCTTATGTATTAATGAATTTTACATTTTCTTCCTTGCTTTCTGTCATGGTTAATACTTAAATTTCCATCTTTGATAAAATATGAAGTTTGTGAATAGCTGGATTGTTCTTTCAAAATTGAAAGTAGCTTTCTTTGTGATCATGTAAAATGCTAATGCATAGTTGCATACATGTCCTGACCTGTTAGCGATTTTCTTTATATTACTTCTATGATTTTTTAGCCATTTTCTTGATATATTACTTCTATGATTTTTAGGCTGTACATACTACAAATAGCTTTTTTTAGGTTGTACATATAGCGGTAGGGGTGTGCATGGATCGGTTTGGGTCGGTTTTGGCCTAAAACCATAACCATAACCATAACCGGTATGTCGGTTAATGGATAACCATAACCATAGTCACATAAATCGCTCAGAGTCCCGCGAATTCCGTGTTGGTTCGTTTTGTACCAAAACGAAATTCGTTTTGTACCAAAACGAAATTCGTTTTGTACCAAATCGCTGCTGGTACTCGACTTCAATATAATGGTATTTTGCAATTGATCCAATGATGGTGGGTTCTGTGATTTGGATCGTTTATCAAGGCGATCCGCTACACTATAATACGCGACTGGTACGTTCTGATCAAATCATAATTGACGTCTAAAATAGGGATAGGGGCACTGTTATAGGAAAGTTTGTTATTTGTGGAATGAATCGTCGACCGAATTGGGCTAGGATATGGCGGGAATCAACATGCGGGAATTCGACGTCTAGATTAGGATTTTAAAACTTTATGTTTATGTTTTTCTATTTGCTAATATGAATATTGGATTTTGATCATTTGGATTTATGAAATTAGTAATTTTTGTTTTAATTTGTGTTTACCGAACCGGTCGGAATGGTACACCGTACCGAATCGTACGGGATCGTACCGAAATGAACTTACCCCCCTCCGAACCGAATTCGTCCCAACTATCGAATTGCGAACCCGAACCATGTACCCGAACCGGAGCGTACCGCGAGTTAGGTGACTATGACCATAACAATAACCGATCGGTTATGGCGGTTATGGTTAATCGGTTTTGATGGTTATAGCGGGTCGGTTGTGGGTGGTTAACCGTGTATTTAGCCTAGCTTAAAATATGTTAATTTTTTTTAACATGGAATAAATTGTTATTGCATATTTGTATATGTTAATATATTACATAGTATTAAAAATACATATAATCTATAATATTAACAGTTTAACACTGAATATTCAAATAAAGTGATGTGATATATTTCATAAATTCAAATAAACATTCACCCAAAACTGCAAAACAATATAAAATAACTCGTAAACACTAAAAATCTTTAATAAAAAACATCAAATATTATAAAAACCCGGTGAAAAGTCCTAAATCCTACAAAGGTTTATTACATGTCGGTTCGGTTCGGTTATGGTGGATATGGAAACATTGATAACCATAACCGACCTGCTACATTCGGTTTTCAAAAAAACCATTAACCGACCCATCGGTTTTTGATTTGGTTTCGGTTTTTCGGTTCGGTTTTATCGGTTAATTCGGTTATGGTTCGGTTAATTCGGTTTTTTGCACACCCCTACATATAGGTTATATATATCGAATCGTGTATAGAGGTTTAACTTTCTAAATTTTGGGTGTTTATGGATTAACATTAATACATTATAGTAAACATCACCTAAAATAAATATATAAATATTATATAAATACCCTATCGCCTCGCCTACGTGATGCGTGCGCCTCGGCTCAGGGTACCATATCGCCTTGGTGCGCTTCGCACTTTATAAAACCAAGCTATACGCTTAGCTATCTTTACTGACAAGTTTTCATGTAAAATAGCTATCTTATTTAGCGACTTCCGTTTTCATAATTCAATTTGAACTTGGCACAAATAAGTTCTAGACTCATGAAGAAAGATCCATAACTATCGTTAAAACCTTTTTAACAGCATCTTGAAATCTGTCTTAATCATGAATGTTGTAACTTCTTTAAAACCAAATATTGTAACTTTTGCAGGTTTATTTTACTATATACGAGCAGCTCAAAGGTCTGCTTGGTTCCGGTTAGTTTCAGATCTTTTACTTCTTTTTTACATTCTCTACAAAATTAAAGAATATGGTGTTTTTATTCATGAACGAGTGAATTTGGGCTCGTTTCAAGTGATTGATGTGGTGTTAGCTATTTTGCATCTTTAGATGGAATTCATGGTCTATCATTTGGTGCCAATATGTTAGCTGCTTCCGGGGCTGGAGCCGCAACAACCATTGTGACAAATCCTTTGTGGGTTGTGAAGACAAGACTACAAGTATGTTTGGAACTTTGGATTTAGGATCTCGGAATGGGAATGATAAAATGTGTTTGGTTTGATGGTATGCATTTTAATAGAGTAAAATGCCATTTTCGTCCCTGAGGCTTGGCCAGGTTTGCGACTTTCGTCCAAAGGTTTGTTTTTCTGCATCTGGATCCAAAAGGTTTGAAATCTCGCCATTTTCATCCTGCTCGTCAACTTCATCCATATTTCTCCGTTAAGTCAAGGGTATTTCCGTCTTTTTTGTTAACTTAAAGGGCAATTTTGGTCCTTTTCACTTTATGTAAAAAGACCCCATACCCTTGAAAAATACTAAATTGCTCTTTAAGTTTACAAAAGAGATGGAAATACCCCTGACTTAACCGAGAAAAATAAATGGAGTTAACTAGTCGGATGAAAACCTTTTGAATTCAGATGCGGAAAAACAAGCCTTTGGACGAAAGTCGCAAAACTGGCCAAACCTCATGGACGAAAATGGCAGTTTACTGATTTTAAAATAAGGAATTATATCCTCAAAAATCGCCAAAGAGTGTAGCTCTAGAAGTTAATTGCCAATCCTATTCCCACTCCACCGTACTTTGACTGCAAACCAAACACCACCTGAATATTTTGGTTGCTATTGTGCAGACTCAGGGAATGAGGACAGGCATAATGCCATATAAGGGTACATTTTCAGCTTTGAGAAGAATCGCTCATGAAGAGGGTGTTCGTGGCTTATACAGGTTGTTGTCGCTTATCATATACATGAATACGATGTTATCATTCCTTTAGTAATATTATGTTCAACCCAAATTTAACGTTTGCATCTTGAAATGCGTCATTCGGTGGACAGTGGTCTAGTACCTGCACTGGTGGGCATTAGTCATGTTGCAATCCAATTTCCCGCTTATGAGAAGATCAAAATGTATTTGGCTAGTAGAGGTAAAATAAAAAATATAAAATTCTTTGAATTCCGTCTTTCCAACACAAACAAAAGCATATTCAGTCATTTTGAATATTTACAGAGGGTACCACACCTGATAAACTTGGTGCTCGTGATGTCGCTGTTGCTTCTTCGGTTTCAAAAATCTTTGCATCCACATTAACGTATCCACACGAGGTATGAATGTATGATGGTAACTATACCACCAATGTTTTGATGATTTTTTTATAAATATTAATGCGAGAAAGTATGAACAGGTTGTTAGGTCAAGGCTACAAGAACAAGGGCTCCATTCCGAAAAGAGATACTCGGGAATGATGGATTGCATTAAGAAAGTATTTGAAAAAGAAGGGTTTCGCGGGTTTTACCGTGGTTGTGCTACCAACCTATTGAGGACAACCCCAGCCGCCGTTATAACGTTTACCAGCTTTGAAATGATTCACCGGTTTCTCGTCACTTTATTCCCTTCTGACCAGCATCCTCACACATTATCAAGATAATTACATTGTTGATTACATTGGCTATTTTTTAAACATAAACATTTGTATAATTACAGGACTTTTATTCTTGGGTAGTGTATACCAAATTAGTAAATCAAAATTCAAATATAAGATTTTTGGATTTGGATGTTAAAAAGAGATTTTTTTTTTGGTAATCGTAAGAACTCATTACTGGAAAACTCACAGGACCTGCCACCCGCCGATACTTCAGATGGGATTAGGTAAAACGCAACTTGTGTTCGGAAAGTTTAGTGTTGAAGTACTTAAAAAGTTAAAAAGTAGAAAATAGGGACCAAGGGATCAATTATTAGTAGCTTGTGCTGATGAATTTAGAGACAAATAGTACTAAATCTCTTATGATCAAGTAAAACCCCTATAAGGTTTAGGAGGTACTTGACCATGGACCATGGTCTATGGACCATATCAACTTGACTATTCTTTTAGCCTTTACATCCTGATGCCACATTACTTGGCTAAAAAAGGTGGCCTTAAAAGCTGCAACATTGTTAGCAAATGGTATAATATAAAAAAAAAACAAAATAAAACGAGTAAAGTTTATGATGCAACTTTGCACATGCAAAACCATCATGCATAACAATAAAGAGAAGAGAAAACAGGAAGAAGAATGATTGGATATTATTAGTGGTGGGAAGGTGTGATTATATGACACACATCATCATGTTTAGTTTAATCACAACTCACCACACAATACACCATACACCACACACCACACACCAAAAAGAAAGGAAAAGAAGTGTGCCTTGCTTTCATGATATCTTTCATCTTTGCCAATTGCCACCCTTGGCTTTGGGCCCTCACTCACCACCACCATTTGCTTCTTTCCCACTTTATTTTATCTTCTCTAAAGAATTACACAACTTTTTAGCCTTGTTAATAATCAAAAGAACAATGTTTTATTTTTATTAATAACTTCTTGGATTCTTGACAATGTATACTTTTGTTGTTACTTTTATTATAAAAAATAATACTTTACATACACTTAGTAAAACAAACATTAATGAAATAGAACAAGAATATTATCACATCAGAAACAAATTGGTATCACTAGTACTTTTGATTAGGGTATAACGTAAAAGGTTTGACAAGTTAATGAGTAGGTTAATATGATTAAATGTCTAGCCTTTTGATTAATTAAGTTTGATTATTGGTAATTGGTATTAGCTTTCTATAAGTGACCAAAAGGAAATGCATATTGTTTAACCTATGGCCAACTCAGAAAGGATTGTTATGATTGTGGTAACTACTATGGTTTCAATGCTTTAATAAATCATTAATTTTAATCTTAATCTTATTGGAAATTACATAATACCTTTTTGTATATTAAAAAAGTCAATATCCATCTAGCTTTTTTATTTACAAACATAATTTTTTCAAGACTTCTTTTGCATGTAATTATTAGCAAAGTAGCATTAGTATTGTATTGAAAAGTAACCAATCCATCATAAATCCTCTTATTATATATATACACACACCACTATATATGTATGTGTGTATATGTATACATATATATAAATTTATATATATGCAAGAAAGAGTTTATCATGAAATAAAGACCAAAAACTGAATAATCTCATTTATATGAGGATATGAGTTTATGATGCCATCAACCCAAAACAACAAGACATTAATGGGACAAATATATCCTTTTAAAACCACCACACCCACACCTACACCATAGGCCACATCTCAAGTGGTGTTAGGTTAGTTCATATAGCATTAATATTAACTAGGTCTGTTTTCAACAACCATTAGTTGCTTGAAAATGATGTTTTGCCTTCTTTCACTCAAAACCCTAACTAATTCCATTCTCATTTCCTATTAAATCCAAAAAACAAATAAGTTTCTTAGAGTAATACTTTAACACCCTCTTACACCAAGCACTTGAATCCGTATAAGTGATAATCATACACTTATTAAAATTAAATATGTAAATTCATCTCATCCATCATGGCCGGCCCTGGGGTTGGCGGGGAGAACCACCAGCCAGGGTCCGATATTTCGAATGACACTTTATTTTATAAGAAAAACCCGATATGTATATGTAAAATATATTTTTAATAGGGTATACCCATATAAACATCAACATAGGCCCAGTTACAAAACTATTTTTATGGTTTAGATTAGTTATTAGTCCATTGACATTAGATTTAGACCTTTAGTGAGCCCAATACCCAATTTCGTTAAGGCTTAAGGGCACGTTTTTTCGAGCTCGAACAGGGTACACGAATTTAGAGGGCCGGCGACGATATATAATATAAACATTGCACATAGTGAAATTTTGTGGTCATTTTTTGGTTCATTTTAAAAAAATGTTTGGAATTTTGGAGGCAAGGGTAGTGTTATGATCAAAGGAGGCAAAAGCTTCATATAATGTTTAGAAGATAGCATGAAGATATGGAGAGTAAATAAGAAGCAATGTTGCATGTTATCACATTTAATTAACCACCAACATCAACTTTACTTTTTGTCATTTCACATCAATCTATACTAAAACTTCCATTAATATATATAAAAACAAAACATGAATATTAACCAAAATCTCAACGTTATGTGTAGAATTTCTAGCTCATGTTGGGTATCTAATATTTTATTTTCTTATTTAGTTTAGGTTGTTTATTATTAATCTTATTTAAAAAAAAAAGATAAAGTTTAAATTTGTTTCACTTTAATAAAAGTCATGAAAAACAGCATGTTATGATAATATATGAGTAATATAGAAGGTGGTCCTAGGATTCCAAGAGCACCCAACCTGGAAAGATAAAAACATATAGGTAATTGATGCTTCTTCCACTTCCACTTTCACTTTCGGTTTCCATAAAAAAAGAAATAAAAATACCATGTAATCCAAAAATAAAATTCAATTTCTGAACTAATATACATGGTAAAATCAAAAGTTTTTATGCATCAATAATATAGTTTCTAATTAATATATACAGTATTAATTTTTCTATTGTACATATATAGAGAGTTAGTTAGTTATACCATACCATATAGCGAGAATTTTTTTTTATCTCTTATTTGAGTACAATATTACAATATTGTTGTATTAAAAAGAATTAAGTGTATTAAAATCGGTTATTACACATTTGTAACTTGTTTATTATATATGTAATTTGGGTGAGAGTTGGATACAAAGTCTATTTTTCGTAAAAAGTGTAAAAAGTCATAAAACATCACAATTTCAGCCTTAAAACACACTCAAACTCACAAATAACAAAGTAAAGATTACTAAAACGCCATATTTGTGGGTTTTGTGTCGTGTTTTAGATGATAAGGCTTTGATTGCCGAATGACTAACATTAGTGTGTTTTATATTGATTATCATGTTGTGTTTTATATTCATAGTTCTACAATGATGTGTTTGAAGTTTTTATGGAATGTTAGGGTTTGGATATTGTGTTTTAGTGATCTTCACTCTCTTATTTGTGTGTTTTGAGTGTGTTTTATGGCTGAAATTGTGGTGTTTTAAAACTTTGTACACTTTGTAGGAAAAATGGATTTTGTAGCCGAACCACACCCTATGTAATTTGGTTATATATATAATTAGATTATTATTACATATACATAACTCAATTATTACATATATTTCACTCGGTTATTACATATATGTAATTTTGTTTTCTATTATTTTTATTAATTTTTCCCTTTAAATACTTACACCTCTAAGGATTGAACTTTGTTCTCTCACAAGAGAAAATTCCTCTTGACCACTATGCTATAACCTAAGTTGTTGTTTTCTATTATGTAAATGTAATTTCTATAATCACATTAATGTAATTGCGTGATTATGTTAGAAAAGTTCATGATTACATATGTATTCGTAGAATCAGGGTTTTTTAAATGTATTTTGTGTTAGGGAAACGAAAAATGTTTAGATAGAGAGAGAGATGAGAAATCTTAAGGATTTTCTTAATAGCGTGTACTTTCCAACATTAAAAACTTGTTAAGATGTTGATTAGAACCATTGATCATGATAATAATTGAGATTGAGTCTTTTATTTTCTCGTTTAAATGAGTTTTAACCCTCCTATACATATATGATTATATACTATTAATCTATTAAACATAAAACATTTCATATTTTTTAGAAATAGACGGGTTTTTTATAAATATATAATAATACTATACTCAGATTAAATAGAATAAAATGTTCAATACTTGTATCGTAAAATTAAAAAAAAATGAAATACATAAAATTTACATAGGTTTTAGAAAAAAAAATGATTTAAATAAATAAATAAAAGTTCAATAACTTATCATTTTTGCTCTTTCAAATTTCAATTACCACACACGTCTAGTAAATTATGTAACCACGATCCCATTTTAGTCATCATCCAGTACATTATGTAACCACGATCCCATTTTAGTCAATGATTTGTTTTAATCAAGAATCTAGTTTTCTTCTTATGCTAAATCCATATAGTGTGAAACTAAAATGTATAACTAAAACACAAACGCTTTAAAAATATATATAACAATACTATACACAAATTAAAGATAATAAAGTGCTCAACATTTTATGATATAATTTAAAAAACAATGAAATATACAAAAATTGTTTGCGTTTAAAACAGAGATAAACCAGATAAAAAGTGAATAACGATAACTTTTCATTCGCTCTTTCAATTACAACACACATCCAATTATTATAAAGTTACCACAGTCTCGTCTTAGTCATTGATTTACTTTGATTAACGATCTAGATTCACTTATTACACCCTGAAACAAAAATTAATAATTTATATAAAAATTGCCTTTTTTATACTAAGTTTGATACTTTTATGTTTGTGGACGTAGATTCAACCACGCAAATCCTTATTTTTTTTTATTATGTACTTTATACTTTTGTACTTTGGATATTTATTTATATCATAAACAATAGTAATAGAATAAATATTTTTTTGAACGGCAAGAAAAAGAATAATAATAATTAATTAAAACTTTAAATAAGCAAGTATTAAAAGTGAATAACTATTTAACTAGTACATGAACAGTACTATAAAACAAGCAAACAAAAGCAAAGATAGAAAATAATGTTATAGTTATAATACCTCTGCATTAAGCAGCAAGCAACCTCCTCACCCTACTACCTCATTCATTTACTTTTTGTTACCTTCTTCACTGAATTTCACGTTCCAATATTCATTTTAGACATCATAATTTATGCTTGATCATGGCGGACGATAGTACATTATCGTTCTCGATGGCTTCTGTTGTCGAAGATGTCCTTAACCGCTCACAAGGCCTTGATATGGACTCCCGAAGAGCACAAGAAGCCGGTATGCACATGTTTAAATCGTATAATGTTCTGTTAACATGTAAATATGTAATATATGTTGGATCTGAATTATATATATGAATTTTTGAAATGTGTATAGCGATAAGAAGATATGAAGGTGCGGCATGGCTGCGAAAAATGGTAGGAGTTGTTGGTGCAAAGGATTTGCCTGCAGAGCCTTCAGAGGAAGAGTTTCGGCTCGGTTTAAGGAGTGGATTAATATTATGTAATGTGATTAATAAAGTACATCCAGGAGCTGTGTCTAAGGTCCATTTCTTAATAGTTTATTATTAATTAAGATTAATATTATGTTAATTGAGGTTTTGATTTGATCAG
This sequence comes from Helianthus tuberosus, assembly GCA_030545235.1. Lineage (NCBI taxonomy): Eukaryota > Viridiplantae > Streptophyta > Magnoliopsida > Asterales > Asteraceae > Helianthus > Helianthus tuberosus. Next base: position 194,123,355 of record CM060352.1, on the reverse strand, counting down.
GTTGTTGAAAGTTCTTGTGATTCTGCTGCTTCACCGGACGGAGCTGCTTTATCTGCGTATCAGTATTTTGAAAACGCGAGGAACTTTTTAGTGGCGGTTGAGCAAATGGGGCTTCCTACGTTTGAAGCGTCCGATTTAGAACAAGTGAGTATTTTGTTGTGATAAATATGATTAATGTGGTTGTGAATTGTGATCATGGGAGTTAATATTTTTTTTTTTAATTTTTAGGGAGGAAAAACATCAAGAATTGTGAATTGTGTGTTGGCACTAAAATCATACAGTGAGTGGAAACAAACAGGTGGTCATGGGACTTGGAGATTTGGGGGAACGGTGAAACCGAGCACGCCTAGCAAAAGCATTGTTCGCAAAAACTCAGACCCGTTCTCGAATTCTTTGTCAAAGATGAATGTTCAATCTCCAGAAACTGATAATAATAGAATGGTAGGTAATTTAACTAAAGTTGGAAAAATGAATCATACAATTCACTTTTACCAAACATTTTTTAACTGTTTGGTGCAAGATACTTTACAATTCCTACCAAAGTATGCAATTGTTGCATTAAATGGTAAAAACTGGTAAATATGCAGTGGCGGATCTAGAAAATCTTTATAGGGGCAACGTTTCATATAAAAAGGGGTAACGAAATCGAAAAAACGTCAATTTTTTTTCCAAAATTTACACTACCGCCGGAGCATAAAGGGGTAGCGAGGGCTACCCCTAGTAACATGCTAGGTCCGCCCCTGAGTATGCTACATTAAATGGTTATAAAACTGCATATTGTAGGTAAGAAATGGTAAGTTTGTTGCAATAATTCGATAAAAAGTGAATAGTACATTAGTACATCACATTTTACAGACGTTCGATTTTCTAACTAATGATTATTTTTTCTTCTCGTCGATTATCTTGATACTTGCAATGTTCTTCTATGCAGCATAATTCATCCTTAAGTACACTCGTTCGTGCAGTTTTGATGGATAAAAAGCCTGATGAAGTGCCTGTTGTAAGTGCAACCAATGGTTCTTAGTAACTTTGTGTACCAAATTAACTAGCTTCAGTTAAAATGTCATTTTTTCCCGTGCAGCTTCTAGAATCGTTGCTAAGTAAGGTCATGGAAGAGTTTGAACATCGTATTGCAAGTCAAGTTGAATCGGTAATCTATTTACTCATGTATAGACATCCAGATTGTGTCGGGCACCATATTTACTTGTCGTTTTGATTTTTTTCGTTCAACAGCAAAAATCCGTCCCCAAGGATTCGCCTACTTTAAGTGCAAACAGAACATTTTTGAAACATACTACTTGTGATGCTAAGGTAACTTTGTTTATTCCTGTTTTTTTTTTTTTTTTTCCAACAAGTAACACCATTTTATATGTGAACACTAATATGTTACATCTTTTAACAATTTTTTATAATTAAAGGTAGAAGACAGAAACTCTGCAGTTGTAGTGAAAGAGAAAATCTCTCATAAGAACGCCGTTCATGATGAAGAAATTAAAAGAAAACACATAAAACATCAAATGGCTTTCGTTGCACAACAAGAAGACATCGAGGTATGCTCCATATTTTTTTTAGAAATTTACGCTCCTTATGTAGTAGCTATGTTATAACAGCATAACACCGGCTTTTCAGGCATTGAAGCAAACTCTGTCAACTACAAAAGCCGGGATGCAGTTTATGCAAAAGAAATTCTTCGAAGAAATTAAGAATCTCGGTAACTTTGACATTAGTTCATTTTTTTACTTAAATTTCTTTCTCAGTTGGTCATTTCTAAAACCATTTCTTTTACTTTTTTTTGTGTTTGTAGGTCAACACATTCTTGGTCTAGCTCATGCAGCTTCAGGATACCATAGAGTTCTTGAGGAAAATCGAAAGCTATATAATCAAGTACAAGATCTTAAAGGTATCTAGAAGCTTTCATAAAGTGTCATCACCTTGTTTTGATAATTCGATGAGGCGAAATCTCTTACAACGGTTGATTTTTATTCTCATAACAGGAAATATTAGAGTTTATTGTCGGGTGAGACCTTTCTTGGGACGACAGTCAAATGCTACAAATACCGTCGATTGCATCGAGGAAGGAACAATAAGCATTAACACCCCACCAAAGTATGGAAAAGGACGTAGATCGTTTAGTTTCAACAAAATTTTCGGCCCCTCAGCAACCCAAGGTTGGTGTTTCTTCTCATTTTTATAGTTTAAAGTATTATTTAATAATTATATCTTATGCATTGCTCTTGTACATGTTAAGAGGAAGTCTTTGAAGATACTCGACCCCTAATTCGCTCTGTTCTTGACGGTTACAATGTTTGTATATTTGCATATGGTCAGACTGGATCCGGAAAAACTCATACAATGGTACCTTATTTTTAGTTTTTTCTATATAAACTAGAATTTACACCAACCAATTATTAAGATAATATTTTCTTACTTTTTTTTAATCCAGAGTGGACCGAAAGATCTTACCGAGAGTAATCAAGGAGTTAACTACAGGGCGCTAGGCGATTTGTTTCTTCTAGCGGAGCAGAGAAAGGGAACTTTCCAATATGATGTCTCCGTTCAAATGATTGAAATATACAATGAGCAAGTGCGGGATCTCCTCGCTACTGACAGTTTAACTAAAAGATATCCTTTTTTCTTATTATTAGAAATAAAGCAACAGATTTTACTTTACTTTACTCTCAAGTATTTTCTTCCTAATATAATGCAATTAAGTGTTCCTTAATCTGTTATTACGTTAGAGATCCGTAACAACTCACAGAACGGGTTTAACGTTCCAGAAGCTAGCTTGGTCCGTGTTTCATCTACATTTGACGTTATTGATCTGATGAACTTAGGCCAAAGAAATCGGGCCGTGGGTGCAACTGCTCTTAATGACCGCAGTAGTCGCTCTCACAGGTTACTTTAAATCCGTACTTTTGTCACTTAAAGGTTTTTCTGGCCTGTACGTTGTTAATAGCGAGCATAGCGCCCACTTCAGCTAATAGCGTAGCGAAGTGGCAGTATGTCGTAATCTGATGGTTAGCGACTCCATAGCGGGAAAATAGCGAGATTTTAGGTTTTTTTTTTTTCGTTTTAATATAATTAGCGATGCCAATTAAGTTTTTTTTTATTTTTTTTATTTAAGTATAACTATTTAATATAAATAGTATACTTAGATTAAAAAAACAGCGTATTTTGATAAATATAAATATAAAATATTTCTTAAACTTTCTTCTGGTGTATCGCTAAACATGAAATAGCACCCGCTAGGTAGCTTGTCGCTATCATCCACTATTCGCTATTGACAACTATGTAATCTGGCCTAAAAACAAGTTGGTCACCTTTTTTATACGATAGCCCGTCAATTGACCGTTTAAATTTCTATAAACGCAGTTGCTTGACCGTACATGTGCAAGGGAGGGATCTGACATCAGGGGGTGTTCTACGCGGTTGTATGCATTTAGTTGATCTTGCAGGAAGTGAACGCGTCGATAAATCTGAAGTAACCGGAGATAGATTAAAAGAAGCACAACATATTAATAAATCTCTATCAGCCTTAGGAGATGTCATATCTTCGCTTGCGCAAAGGAATGCTCATGTACCTTATAGAAACAGCAAACTCACACAATTACTCCAAGACTCACTTGGTAAACAAATACAGTTGTAGTATTGTACGCGCATATTCGATCTTTTTTTTATGAGTTAAAGATTTAATGTTTGTTGGTGTTATGCTATATTAGGTGGGCAGGCGAAGACGCTTATGTTTGTTCACATAAGCCCCGAGTTGGATGCTGTTGGAGAAACACTTAGTACACTTAAGTTTGCCGAACGGGTTGCCACTGTTGAACTTGGTTCTGCACGAGTAAATAAAGACAGTTCAGATGTCAAAGACCTCAAAGAACAAGTAAAAAAATTTATATTCGCCACGTTATTCAAAAACTATTGTATATAAAATTTGATTAAAATTAAAAATCATATTTGCTTTCTCAGATTGCGAATCTAAAGGCAGCTTTAGCACGGAAAGAAGGAGAACAAGAAAGTGTTCAGGTTCGAAGGAAACCGACAGGAGAAATAGGCAACATTGAGGTATCTCCATCTCTCTTTGTCTCACTTATGTATGATTTGTAATGTTTATTTCATAGGATCATATATAGGCCACTCGAGTATTCAAAAAACGAAACTAAGCGCCAAATCACAAGTGTTGCTTTTTAAAAAAAAATTGTTTAGTTATTGGATGTTTAGTTATTGCTCAAATTCCTACGTAGCAGTGACCTGGCGGTGATGTGGCAATATTTTAGTAATTCCACAACACATAGCCTTATAGTTATCATTAATGTATGGCTTATGCCAATTCCATCCAAATTTTTGTAGAAAGATTTGTAAACTAATTGACGAAAATGCCCCTGCGTCCCAACGTTAAAGCTTTTCCTACATCTAGAGTTATAAAATTACAAAAATGACCCGAAACCGCTTAAATACTTTTTGACAGTCCATTCTTTAGTAGATTCATGGCATTATTTTTTTGTCATTTTACAATATGTCATAAAGTTTATGGACTGAATTGACATAAATGAAAATATTTGATATATGAATGTCCTGTAATATTGTTTGGTTATCCTGGCCACATAGTAGTAATCTTATAAATGAGTATGCATGCATTATCCATTGTTTCATAAATCTAAAAAATGACATTCTGTTTATGTTTTAGGCGCGAAAAAAATACAGGCCAAGACAGAAGACACAAAGTATCGATTTAGACGAACTGTTAGGAAACTCGCCACCTTGGCCGCCAGTAAGCAGCCCTGGTGAGATGTACGGTGAAGATGACAGAGAAACCGGGTCGGGTGACTGGGTAGACAAGGTGATGGTAAACAAACAAGACGGAGCGCGTGGGACCGTTGGATGTTGGGAACCTGAAAATACCCGAATGTCTGATTCATTTTACCAAAAATACCTCCCGGAACAATGTTATAACATGTTCGCAGGCGGAAATGGGTTTGATGTTGCCACTACAGATGATCTTGATGAACTTGATGCTGCCACTAGTGACTCATCTGAGCCTGATCTACTCTGGCAGTTCAATCACTCAAAACTTTCAAGTTTGACCAATGGAGCCATGTCAAAAGTCAGTAACTTAAATGCAAAGTCAACAAGGAGCCCAGATATAAGGTAGTCACTTATTATATTATATCGTATCATATCATATTATCACATACTGCACGCGATGTAAAAAAAGGGTAAAATGCCATTTTTGTCCCTGAGGTTTGATCAGTTTTGCGACTTTCATCTAAAGGTTTGTTTTTCCGCAACTGGATCCAAAAGGTTTGAAATATTGTCATTTTCATCCATTTCTCTCCGTTAAGTCAGGGGTCTTTCTGTTTTTTGTTAATTGAAAGGGCAATTCGGTCTTTATACATAAAGCGAAAAAGATCGAATTGCCCTTTAAGTTAGCAAAAAAGACGGAAATACCCATGACTTAACGGTGCAAAATAGATAGAGTTAACGAGCCAGGTGAAAATGGCAAGATTTCAAACATTTTGGATTCAGATGCGGAAAAACAAACCTTTGGACGAAAGTCGCAAAACTAGTCAAACCTCGGGGACGAAAATGACATTTTACTCAGAAAAAAATGTAAACATGGTCAAAAGTTTCCTTAAAAAAAATTGAAAACTTTGTTATTGATTGTTTGACTAATTACAGCAGCAGAATAATGAGTCCAAATCTCGGGCCTTCGCCATCAAGGAAAATGGCGAATGTGGCGCCGCAGAGAGCTGGGAGACAAGTAGCCTCTGCAGAAGTTAAAAGGAAAACTGGGAACAGGAAGTAGCCAAGTGACTGATCTGTTTTTGAGTTTCTTGTTTTCTGTATTTGATCTTATTTTTTCTTTATATATAGAGAGTGAGAGTGAGAGTGATGAGAGGATTTACATACTTTTTTTTTTTGGTTTTTTTGTTAATATCTGAATTAATTGTTTCATGTTATATATATAATATATATGTGTAAATTTGCCACAACAGTTTCAGTTGCTTGCATCTTATGTATTTTGACATAAAGCAGTTTCATAAGTTTTGGACAAAAGGACCTACAATGACATACCTACTTGAGCTTTTGTAGTTTTGCTTGTAAATGAATAACGGATTAATGGATTATAATAAATCAGAGTTGAGCTTGAAAAATAGCTCGAGCTTGAAACGAGTCATGTTCGAGCTTAAACTCTATTATATTAAACAAGTCAAGCTCAAGCTCGACTCATGTTAATGAATTGTTCAAAATACTTATATTATTTATATATATTAATTCATAACATTTCAATGAATAGTAACAATTTCGTCTTTAGTCTATATCGTCTTTTATTGTATACTTTTATTTTCACCCCTGTAGTTTAACAATTTTAGTATTTTTGTTATTTTCTTTAAACAATTTACTTTTCTACCCCTAAATTCTAATAAATTTATCATACAACTCCTAAATTTTAATAAAGTTGTTGGTATAAATTCAATGTCGTCTATGTGTTAGATTACGTAAGTCACTTGGTTTTAGAAATTCGTGTTTTTGATTTACAGTTTTTACCGGTTTTGGTCATTGTTCAGTTAGCCCTGTCTTACGCCCCCGCACCCCCCCCCCCCCCCCCACAAAAAAAAAACAAAGATACACTGGTTGTACGGTTTTGCACCCCCTGTCCCGCAACGCGGGGGCTTAAGACTAGTTGTATACTATTAAAAGATGAAGTAAATGAACAGTAAGAATATGGGGTATGGGGTGGGGTTGGGGCCGAGGTTGGGTACAAACGCCCGAGTCACCATCTCGGGTGGGCTTGGGTTTCGGCGTGTGGGTTTGGGTTTCGGCGTGGCCCCTTGGGCGGTGGTTTCAGCCCGTGCGTTGGGCGGGACTATCTACCCACATGACATGGCGGAACCTCATTGGCCAAGAGCACTAGCCCTTTGAAATTGACTTTTTTTTCCACGCCACCCAATTAACAGTAAGAATATGGGGTATGGGGCGGGGTTGGGTTGGGTACAAACGCCCAAGTCACCACCTCGGGTGGGCTTGGGTTTCGGCGTGTGGGCTTGGGTTTCGGCGTGGCCCCTTGGGCGGGGGTTTCAGCCCGGGCGTTGGGCGGGGCTACCTACCCACATGACATGGCGGAACCTCATTGGCCAAGAGCACTAGCCCTTTGAAATTGGTTTTTTTCCACGCCACCCCAGCCACGTCTTACCATACCCCTTTGAAATTTGCTTTTGGTCTTGGGTGCCCCATACAACACGTATCGCACCATGCCCCCAACCCACGCCCCACCATACCCCACGGTCTAAGTATATTTGTTTCAAAGGTTTTTTTATGTGTTGTTTAGTGGTTTTTTATATGTGTTATGTGGTTCTTTTATATATCTTATGTAACTTGCGTTTGTTTTTTATCGATGTAATTCACGTGTCAGTATTTTTTTATCATATCAACATTTTTTTTCTCTATGGGTTGCTGTAACGAGTGTAGGTGGCGTAACAAAACAAACCGATACCGATCAAATTCCCGCCGTGTTGGTATATATTTGGTTATATCATGATTTTTTTTCTATTGGTTGCTATAACAAGTGTCAGTGTCGTAGTTAAACGAGCTGATACCCACCCACCGCGCAACGCGCGGATTTAATAACCCTAGTTTTATTATTAAATTTTATTTGTCTCCATGAATAGTAATATATTAATTTTTTATTCATAATCCTTTATTTTTACTTTTAGTTTTTTTGTTATTTTATTATTATAAATATTTTTAGCATATTTTGTTTTTCTATTATAATTTTTAAGATACGGTGTTTTATAATATTCTTAATAGATTGTTGCTACATGCCTATTTTTATATGCGTCTTGACATAAACTTTACTCAAAACCGAGTTGTGAATAGTCATGCACAAGTTATCGAAACACATTCATGTCATCAAAGTTGCCTCAATGTTTAGTTTTTTTTATATAAGTGATGTTGGTTACCCTTTTCGTTATTCTAATAATATAGTGTAATGTTTTGTAAAATTCCGAACATAGCGTTATAGTCAGTGGCGAAGCTTGAAAATTTCCACCGGGGGGTCGGAAGTCACCGGACCTAAAAGTTTATACCTAATTTTTTTTTATTTTATAAAACCGGGTGTCGAAAACGTATATATCTAAAAAATTCTATACGAAACGTACATACGTAACACTACTAAGCGAAAAGTTCAGGGCCCCCCCCCCCCCAATGCTTCGCCCCTGGTTATAGTATTGGTATATGTATCATGTGATTTCGACCAAACAACATCGGTACCCGTATAACTATGCGGACTGTTACTGATATTTGTTTTTGTAGTTTGTTTCATGTAAACCATGTGTCAATATCATTTTGAGCATATTACGACTTGGTTTTTGAGTTTTACCTTCGATTGCTATACCAAGTGCCCAAAGCCGTACCTGAGGATTTAAGTGTCTCGGCCGAGCCGAAAAGAAAAGGCCTTTTGGCCTAATGAATTATATAAACTATTTTTTAAAGGACGATTAACATTATAGTAATAAACATAGCAAAAATATAGAATTACCATATTCATTGGTTTCTAATGTGTCAAATAACTTCAACTCCATATAAATTTATCACCCACAATATCCGATCTTTTTTTTTTTTTGAACTTTTAATTATTAATTGCATTAGATATATGCTTGGATAATGGATATGGATCAAAATAAATTTAACATGCCCAATATATTATTAGATTTTAGATATGGATAAAAAAAATAAACTCAACTAAACTCATCATGAACTATTAATTTCACATTGTCACCTTACCAAACATGCATACTATTAAATATAGAAATCAAAAGGTGGGGCCCAAATTGATAGCAAATGAGGAAAAACTTTCTTTTTTTCCTTGCATGAACCCGTGCGGTGTGACTAAGATTGTGCCACTTTTACGTGAATGACATGATCAAATATCTGTAACACTGCAAACCCACCTTTTTTTTCTTGTTCTTTCATTTTCTTTAGAGTTAAATGCCATTTTAGTCCCTGTAGTTTTGACTATTTTGTCAGTTTAGTCCCAAGGTTTAAAACATAGTTATTTTAGTTCAAATAGTTTTAAACGTTGTCATTTTAGTCCCCTGGGTAAACTCTATCCATTTTTTCTGTTAGAGTTAAATGTCATTTTAGTCTCTGTGGTTTGGATCATTTTGGCAGTTTAGTACAAATGTTTCATTTTTCGTCTGTGGATCCAAAAAGATTTCACTGTTGCCATTTTAGTCCACTGGGTTGACTTCATCCATTTTTCTGTTATCAAGAAGGGCAAATTGGTCATTTTATATGGCCAAATTGCCCTTCTAGTTAACATAATTACATATAAAATGACCAAATTGTCCTTCTCGTTAACAGAAAAAATGGATGAAGTTAACCCAGTGGACTAAAATGGCAACGGTGGAACCTTTTTGGACCCACAGGCGAAAAATGAAACCTTTGGACTAAACTGACAAAATGGCCTAAACCATAGGGACAAAAATGGCATTTAACTCTTTCTGTTAACCAGAAGGGTAATTCGATCATTTTATCTGGCCAAATTGCCCTTCTAGTTACCAGAATTACATATAAATGACCGACTTGCCCTTCTAGTTAACAGAAAAAATGGATGGAGTTTACCCAGTGGACTAAAATGACTACGTTTCAAACCTTTGGACTAAACTGGCAAAATGGGCCAAACCACAAGGACTAAAACGGCATTTAACTCTTTTACTTATTTTCTATATAACTTACACCATCTACTAGACTAAATCTTGCAGGCTTTTGAACCTCCTCATGGATCATCATTCCTGTGATTGCTTTGAGACCCAATGGCCAGCTGATGATATCCTCATCAAATACCAATACATATCCGATTTCTTCATCTCAATCGCGTATTTCTCAATCCCTTTAGAACTTATATACTTCGTTCAGAAGTCGTCTTACTTCCCATACCGATGGGTGGTTATCCAGTTTGGTGCGTTTATCGTGCTTTGTGGGGCGACACATTTTATAAACTTGTGGACATTTTCGTCACACTCGAGGACAGTTGCTGTGGTTATGACTGTTGCTAAGTTGTCCACAGCTTTTGTTTCATGCATTACAGCTTTAATGCTTGTGCATATCATACCTGATTTGTTGAGTGTGAAGAAGCGCGAATTGTTTTTGAGAAAACGAGCTGAAGATCTTGATAAAGAAATGGGGTTGATTATTAAACAGGAGGAAGCTGGTAGGCATGTTAGAATGTTGACACATGAGATTAGAAGTACACTTGATAGAGATACTATATTGAAAACTACTATGATTGAGTTGGGTCGGATCTTGGATCTTGAAGAGTGTGCTTTGTGGATGCCTTCTAGGAGGGGTTGTTTGTTGCTTGAGTTGTGTTATTGTTTGCATAATTTGATTCCTTTTGGTTCGACCGTTGACATGAATTTGAGTGAAGTTAGTCGCGTCTTGAGTAGCCAGGATGCGCTGAGGATTCATGGGTCGTGCCAGTTGGCCAGGGTTAGATCCGCCGTGGGAGCATACAGGTGTTAGACGAGTTTACTATCTACTCTAGTTATTATTATTTATCTTTACTATATGATGTAGTTATTATTGTTTAATTTAGGGTAAATTGCATTTTACGTTCTTAACGTTTTAGCAAAAAAAAGGTCAGGCGTTGTCCTTTAACTAACGAAATTACAGCGGATGTCTTTTATGTTCTAATTTCTTTACAAGCGGTGTCCTTTCTCCATAAAAAGATTACAAAAATAAAGGACATCCGCAATAAAGAAATTAAAACATACATGACATCTGCTGTAAAGAAATTAAAACATAAAGGACATCCGTTGTAATTTCGTTAGTTAAAGAACACACACAAAATATTATTCACCAATACAGTTTTTCAGTTCTTTTGAATTCTTTCAATAGGCAACCAGAGGCAGTTGCGGTTCGTGTACCTCTCTTGCACCTCTCAAATTTCGAAATGGATGATTGGTCAGATCGCGCGGTAGACAGTTACGCGATCATGGTTTTGGTTCTTCCAGTGAACGGTGTAAGAAAATGGCGAGATCATGAACTAGAGCTTGTGGAAGTTGTTGCGGACCAGGTTGCCGTTGCGCTTTCTCATGCCGCGATTCTGGAAGAGTCGATGAGAGCGCGTGACCAGCTGATGGAGCAAAATATTGCTTTGGAGTTGGCCAGACAAGAGGCAGAAATGGCGATCCATGCTCGAAATGACTTTCTTTGTGTCATGAATCATGAAATGAGAACACCTATGCATGCGGTTATTGCATTGGCATCTCTTCTTCTTGAAACCGAACTTACTCCAGAACAAAGAGCCATGGTCGAGACGGTTCTTAGAAGTAGTAACCTTCTTGCAGCACTTATAAACGATGTTCTAGATCTTTCTAGACTAGAAGACGGCAGCCTACACTTGGAAAACGAAGTCTTTGACCTTCATGGATTGTTCAGTGAGGTATTGTATGCACTTTGCACTTTTCTTGCATCACAAGTTTCGACATCTTTAAGTTCTGCAAACCATGATTTTGTGTTGTCGCAGGTCATTAGATTAGTAAACCCCATCGCGTGTGTGAAAAAGGTATCCATGACCTTGAACTGCGACATGGATTTACCCGCGTTTGGGATTGGAGACGAAAAAAGGCTTATGCAAACCATTTTGAATGTAGCTGGTAACGCGGTTAAGTTCACTAAAGAAGGTCATGTCTCGGTTGAGGCCTCCGTTCTGAGTTCCGAATTTGTAGGAGAGTGGCGTACGCCTGAGTTCTGTCCCACGTTGGCTGACGGCTTATTTTACCTTCTTGTACAGGTCAGCATAATATCAAAACAATATTTCAACTTAGAATATAAAAAATTCTAGAAAGACAGAAAGAAAAACATACAAAATATTTTGTGCAGGTTAAGGATTCTGGTAGTGGCATCACACAACAAGAAATTCCACACATTTTTTCCAAATTTTCAGACTCTCAAAATGGTTCCATTAGAAACAATGGTGCAGGCCTTGGACTTGCCATTTGCAAAAGGTATAGCTTTTTTTTTTTTTTTTTTTTAATTTGGTTGTTTTTATACATTTTTTCCATGAGAACCCGTTACCTAAAAAACTAACAGGATCAGGTAAAACACACGATTTCATTTTTATTTTCTCAGATTTAGAGAAATGTGATTTCAGGTTTGTGAATTTGATGGGAGGTCACATATGGGTTGAGAGCGAAGGGTTAGGAAAGGGCACGACGGTGACTTTTCTTGTGAAGTTAGGACACTGCAACAGTCCAAATGACCCAACCCGTCATGGCAGCGGTGAGCTAATCACACACAGATATTTGTCGAGTCAAGATTACAAAGCGACTGCATCCTTCCCTCGTTACCAAAAGGGATTCTAGCACCTGCTGGGCGTGTGGGTGTAGTGTTAAGCTACAGAAAAAAGAAACCCAAAGAGCAAACACGAATGCCCTCATGGGTGGAATGAATAGATTTGTTTTTTGATATTCATGTTTGATTTAATAAAATATTTAGTCAATACTTTTTTTTGAACGGCAGATCAACTGGATTACTTTCTGTACACAGAAGTACATGAAATCATAAACCGAACTAAATCACTGAAAACCGAATTAATAAATAATCAAATTGCGTTTTGTATCTTTGAAAGAGTACCATCCAGGGATGAAACTCAAATAATCAACAAGTATTAAGATACAAATATGTATTATATATATTTGTTGAAATCTTAAACTTTTGTAGTGTAACACCCAAAAAGCCGAATGTTTATATTTGCCGTATGTTCCTATATGACTTAGCATGAAATAAATAACTAGGATATTTAACCTAGTTAAGTGTGTGGTTAAAAGTATTAAATGACGAAAGTAGTGCAAATTATGTTAAGTGACAAACACGAGGGGCTAAATGGAATAAGATGGAAGTTGGGTTATTAAAATGAAATATCACCACACACAAACACCCACTTCGTGTGTGTTCTTGAACGTTCAGGAGCTCCAAAGAGCCAAAACCCTAACTCAACTATATACATCAAATTGAAGGGTGAATTAAGGCTTAAATTCACAACCGAACATGGATTAATGATCACCTTTACAAGGGGATCGTAAGGTATGTCTTAAAATTTAGATCGGTGATTATGCACGAAGTGGGTTATGTTAGAAATCGCGAAATTTTATGAAATTGAGTATGGGTATGTGTTAGAATCATCATATAGGACATGGATTATGCGTGGTTTGGGGTAATTTGATGTTTGGAGGTGAAACCCACTTCTAGTGGTGAAGATGGCGACATGGGTGTGTCACCCATGTCCAATCCTTGTTCAAATCTTGTTGTGCTATGTTGTATGTAATGCGTTCTTGTTAGGTAGATTGAATGTGATATGAATTTGTTGATGTTTTTGTGTTAATTGATGAATGAAAGAATGAAGTAGGAAGTAAAACATGAAACACTTGTACATTATACATAAATTGTGGCATGCACACAAAGTGTTTGATGAAATGCCTAGGTGAGATTAATAGATGAAATGGTATGCAAGTAATGGATGAAATTGTATAATATGGGGATATGATGTATTTGATGATAAATAAACATGAGAAATCTATTTTTAGATGGAATACATGTAGGATTTGGTTGGCCATGTTATTTGGTAAAAGTATTTATTAGAATATTGTACTCTATGTTGGAGTGGTATGATGTTTACTACATGTTTGAATAATTGCTTAATCAAAATTGATAAGTTAAAGTACTCTAAATGTGAAACATATGAGATCACTAGAACATGATGAAGTTAGAATCATGTTGGGTTGTTAAGCATAGGTCATGGTGTTAGTTGTAGAATTATGTTACTAGAATGAACGGAATTGAATATGTTTGGTGTGTGCATATAACTAGATGATCATGTGGTTGTATGCTTATTGCATCGTTAGTATGAAATGTATAGTGTCATTAGTATAGTCTACTATAATGACATAGATGTATGGGGTTAAGTCGAAAGTTCATATGATAAATCGTTGACTTTCTGAAAGTCAATTGTGCAAAAGTAGCAATGTTAGACTTTTTTGTCAAGATTGTAATATTATAGAAAGTCATATGATGCGTGTTATATCCATATGTGTTATATGTGATGACGTGATGAATTATATGAGTTTGAAAATACTGACTTGTGGAAATATGCCTTTTGCTTGTTGGAATTGACTAATGAAAGTCAAATGTGAAACATGATTTTGATATGATCGTTAATATGTACAATCATGTATGCTAACAAGAATGTGAATGCGATGACATGAAAGTATTGGGATCATGTCAAGATGGATGGAAGCATGGAAGCCTAACGGGTCTAAAGGAGGTGAGGAAACGGATTCGAATACGGACACTTAAGGTAAGTGATTTCCGGAATCACTTCTTATTTGTAAATGAAGTTCGGTATGTTGTATATAGGGAACCATGTAAGAATTTACGGGTAAGGGTACGTACCAAGGTAAGTTCATATGAACTTCGTCTATCCTTAATGTAAATTAAGATGATAGTCTCATCGTGTTAATGGAATGTTCATTATGTTGCTGAATGTTCATCGTGTTAATGGAATATTCATTATGCTGCTGAATGTCCATCGTGTTAATGGAATGTTCATTATGCTGCTGAATGTCCATCGTGTTAATGTTCTTCATGTTAATGGAATGTTCATTATGTTGCTGAATGTTCATCATGTTAATGGAATGTTCATTATGTTGCTGAATGTTCATCGTGTTAATGGAATGTTCATTATGTTGCTGAATGTCCATCGTGTTAATGGAATGTTCATTATGTTGCTGAATGTCCATCGTGTTAATGGAATGTTCATTATGTTGCTGAATGTCCATCGATTCATTATGTTGCTGAATGTTCATCGTGTTAATGGAATGTTCATTATGTTGCTGAATGTTCATCGTGTTAATGGGATGTTCATTATGTTGCTGAATGTTCATTATGTTGCTGAACGTTCATCGTGTTAATGGAATGTTCATCATGTTTGTTGGAAGTTAGTCGGTTATGTTTGTTTGTAATTGCATTGATTTGTGTTGATATGATTGTAGATAAGACTCAACTTACAAATAAGTGAATGTGACTTGTATGTAGATATGGATCTGTAGCGTGTGTAAGTAGTGTGAACTTGTATGTACGTACATATGAATGGGATACGTATGAATGTACTTAGAGATATGAAAGTGTATACACGTGTTGTAATCTAATGATTGTAGATCACCGGTATACATATATGTGAAGATGTGGGTTTTCAATATGTTTGAGATTACGTACTCCTAACCATGTTATTATTGAGAATGAAATAAATGGAGTGCAGGTATGGGAACGCCGGATTCTCGAGGAATTGATGTCGGACTCGAGTAAATGAAATTGAGAGGATGTTTCAATGGAATACCTTACGTAGTTAGAATGTGATATAGCCTTTTATGTATATGTATTAAGTTATATATGATGTTACCATGTACTAACGTGTTGGTTATATATGGTGACCGCAGGTTAATCAGATATTCATGATGGACATGTGAACGAGGATCAAGTTGAAGATCATGGATTGTACGGGAAAGCAGTCACGTTGTTTGTAATCATTTGTTAACATAGTTAAATTAAATAAATGATGAATGATGTATTTATGTTAGAAGGGTTGACCTAAACGGTATTTAAGTATGTTAGAGTAGTTAAAAGAAAGAAATTTTACGGTTCATTTTCCACTGCGTCGTTTTGGGTCAAATCGTGAATAGGGTCTTACATGTAGCCCAAGTCTTAAACCAGGCAAAATAGAATGTTTTAATAAAATATTAACTCAAGTTATAAAAATATTTGCCTTCATGATGAAAGCAAACTAGCAAAGTGGCAATAACAAGAAAAGGCGGTAAAAGAGTGGGGTCCATGGTTCTAGCATACTTGTGAGCAGGTGTCGCCAGTGTTTTGTTGTTCTAAGGTACCTTGGTGTATAACCGATTTGTGGTTTCGGGGTACTTTGCTATATAACTAACATGGTAATGGGGGAGCGGACGGGAAAACTATCAACTAGAAGAAAAACACAAGGGAAAACTAGTGCAAAGGCTACAAGTAGTATAACCAACATCAAACAAGCAAATGAGTATCAACATCAGTTATAAGTAAAACTGTTTTATAAAGGAAACAAGAACAAACAGGTCAAAAAAACTACACTGCATGGCTAATCAAAACAATCAACATAATCTTCATCTCCCAACATACAGACCTCACTTCTTAGATTTCTTTGGTGGCCTGACAAAAACACAAATATGTCAGATAACCATACATAAAACCTTAACCTGTTAAAAATTAATAACTTTAAATTCACATTCATCACTCACTGTGCAGGCTGTGCTGCTGGAGCAGCAGCCGGGGCTGCTGCTGGTGCTTTCTCTTGAGGCCCCTGCATAAATTTGGATAACAAGCATTAGACTTTTACAAGATCAATAAAAGAAAGTTAACTTTTAGATTATATTGTGAATTTTTATAATACCTGAGCAAAGCGTTCTTCTCTACGTGCCAACTTTCTTTCTCTGCTAGCCTTGTTTTTGGCTCTCTTGGCCTCAAACTGGTCAGAGAGTGTCTTTTCACGGGCCTTCTCAGCCTTTGACTTGTGAATGCTTTCCATGAGCACACGCTTATTTTTAAACACATTACCCTTAACCTTCATGTACATGTCATGATACATATGCTTGTCAATCTTCTTCGCCTCTCGGTACTTGCGGAGCAACCGCCTCAACACTCTCATTCTCCTCATCCACAATATCTTTGTGGGCAACCTTGCCTCCCGTGTACCCTTACGTTTACCTAAAGTTGATCAAATAAAAAAACGTTAAAATTAGTTTTTTTACAGAAATTGGATTTTGTAGAACATGAATAGAGACTACAAAGGTAATTTACCGTATCCAGAGTGACGCCCCTTTCTTTTAGCTTCCTTCATGCGACGAGCACGGGATCGTGAGTGAATCTTGGTAGGTTTCCTGATGATAAACCCATCCTTGACCAGCTTACGGATGTTCTGGCCTGTAATTATCAAGCAGGAGACAAAATTAATGAAAATTTATAAGCTCAAATAACACTTGTGCATTTTTACTAATATTAAGATGACAAAACTTTTCATAGAATTTGGAAACAATCAACTAAATGTTAAATATGAAACCCAACTAAAGTTATGAATCTAAAGAGACATTTGTTTGTTCAATTCACAACAGACTATTGCCATTGGCGAAGCTTCACCCCCCCCCCCCAATTTTTCCGAAACCCGGGGGGGGGGGGGGGGGGGGGGGGGGTATATACCTAAAAAATTTCTATACGAAATTACTATTCATAACACTACGCATTGAAAAGTTCGAGGGGTCGGGCGCCCCCTCGGAGTAACACTAAGCTGCTCCCCTGTATTGCATCAAGCTAAACATTGCAGTTGAATAATTAGAGTTAGATACAAGCATAAATTGCATTATTTTGCCATACACAACAAGCTAGCTATTGCAGAAGGTTAGAAATAATCATAAACTATAGCTCATGATCTCTATTTTTTTGTCCAAATTGCATTATTTTGCCATACACTGCCCTAATTGTAACATATAAAGCAATCAAATAGAAATTCTGAATATATAATGATAATTTTCAGCTTTAAATTATCATTTAATAGCTGTAAACTATTATAATCTAACACAAATATATCTGTTCTATTTGCTTTAATGTTTTGAATCTCAAAACGCAAATAAACTGCCACATATACACAGCTTATCACATCAAATAAGCTTAACAACAAAATTAAACACCTAAACTACTCGGATTCATAAACTAACAATCAAAATACACAAAATTAGCATAACCTAA
The DNA here is from genome assembly GCA_030545235.1 of Helianthus tuberosus. Classification (NCBI taxonomy): domain Eukaryota; kingdom Viridiplantae; phylum Streptophyta; class Magnoliopsida; order Asterales; family Asteraceae; genus Helianthus; species Helianthus tuberosus. The sequence continues at coordinate 194,105,514 of CM060352.1, read as the reverse complement.
TGCTCAATTCAGCTACAAAAACAAAATCAACACATAAAATAACAACGTTCCGTTTACAACAAATCCAGAAGCAAGTGTAGATCACCGACAATCGATAAAACCGAAAACAGAATCGGAAAAGTATGAACATACGTGAATTCGCCATTGAAATCTCATTTCCTTCATTAGGATCTAGCCAAACCTTGCCTCTGCCGCACTTGAGGACGCTAGCGGCAAGCCTCTTCTGTAGCTTCAACGACACCATCTCCCTCCCGATCCAAACCCTAACCCTAACCCTACACTGGATATTATTGTGTGTGCGCGCACTGATAACTTTTTATATCCTCACACTTTCCCTTTAGGGTTTACTTATTGGTCTGGGCTTATGGGCTTCAGATATTCTATATTTGGGTCATAAAAATAGTAGCCCAATATGTGGCCCAATATCAAAAGAGGGTGACCACGTTGCGGCCATTAGTCAATTTTAGTGTCGTGCTAACAAGTAATGCACTATCTTGCACCTCTCAAAGTAATGGGCACAATGATATTTATATATTTTTATAAAAAATAAACAATTCATTAAAAAATGATAATAAGTTATAAATAGCATATGTATAAATAGGGTAACAAGGTAGAGCCATATAACACACCCAACATTGTTTATCTATAACCATAAAGATGGAATCAAAGGGCACGAGATTTGCCTCGATTGTTCTTTTGTCGTTGGCAGTTGTGTTGTTTGTTTCTGTTTCGGCAGACGGTGGTTATGGGAAGTCGCAACTCGAGGGATATATGCCACCAAAACCAGCTACACCAAAAGAACAGACGGGGTATGAAAAACCGAATCCTAAGTTACCAACAATGCCTAAGATGCCTACGAAACCTATGGTACCCAAAGAGGAGCATGGAGCATATGAGAAGCCCAAGCCTAAGTTGCCAACAAAGCCTGAGGTACCAAAATATGACCAGAAAAGTTATCAAAATAACTATCCTAAGGTACCAACGACCAAAAAGCCGTTGGTACCCAAGGTGCCAGAGCACCCGAAGAACATAGCGGTTCAAGGTCTTATTTATTGTAAATATGGTTCCAAACTCCTCCCGATTCAAGGTAAGTTCTATGTGATACTACTTTATATAAAATTGTTGTAAATATGTATATGTATTTGTATATGTAAGTCATTTAAGTATTACACATTTGTAGGAGCGACTGCGAGAGTGACTTGTTTGGCGGTGCACAAGAACGGATATGAATCCGCACCATTTTCATTCTCGAGTTGTCCAGCAGACGAAAAGGGTTACTTCTTGGCCAAACTACCATCATCGGCGCTTGTGAAGGATGATCTATGGGAGATCACAGAATGCAAGGCTTTCCTTGAAAACTCGCCATGGACGAGCTGCAACGTTCCAGAAGATACCAACGGAGGAATTAAGGGTGTCCATGTTACATTTTATCGTCATCTCAACAACAACGGATTTTGTTTGTCATCGGTAGGCCCTTTTATATACACTCCGGGACCCAAAGAAGGTTACTAGATCAATCGCATCATCATTTTACAAAGTTTTAATTTTTTTTGTTTTGTTTTTTTACCATCGCAATTCATTGTGTGATCATTGATTTCTTCATTTTGTTGTGGTGTTTTGTGATTCATCAGCCCATATTTATTTGTTCAATATATCTTTGAAGAAATTTCTTGAGCCATGTTTGTGTTAAAATATGTGTTGTAAGATTGACAAATCATTATAAGAAAAAATTAGTCATAGTGTCTATGCTATGTTAATATGGTAAAGTGAATTCTCCCAACAAAGCTACTGGTTTTCGCCCTTCTAGAATGTTGTAATGTGATTTAAGGTCGCATCAACAAGATAATATGTTCAAGAATTAAATGCGGTACACTTTATAGGGTCAAGCTACACGAAAGTTTCACCGTTGGCTTAACAAGAAATCTGGTCGACCAGAGTCTCCACCCACATTAACATCAGCCCAAGTCAAGCAGTGGTGGAGCTTGAACAGGCGGACTCTAAAAATCCAAATTGGTTAAGACGAGACTCTTAAAAACCAAATATTTTACACTACCAACAACAAATTTTCTATAAATTAACACTACGAGTGAAAAATTAGTGGGGGATCATCCTCCGCCCATGAAGTCAGGTAAGATTGTATACTAACAGGTCAAGGTTTTACAATCTCAAGATCAAGATATTAACATACTGAAGTTACTATCATTTCTATTTCACAAACAAGTACATTACCTTTTGTATTAAGCTATTCTTAATAAGTACAACTTGTTTTAAGATGACATTCTTTATCCAATTAGAATTCATGTTGATGCAAATATAAATACACTTACTTGAAATCTCAAAGCTGCAATACTTTGTGTATACATCTCACTATTTCATCCTTCCAAATACATGTACACCTATACTATTCTCTTTTATATACACTCCCCCTCCATCTACTACATTATTATTTCGTTATCATTGTGCAACAAATTTATGTGTATAACTACAGACAACAACTGAGGAAAGAATTGTGTTTATTCTGAACCGACAAAACTTGTTACCCTGCATCTGTTCGCGATCAAGTAACTAACATTCGCGTATGTGTTGATTTTCGCCTAAACTAGGCCAACTACACCCTGTGGACCACCCTAACACACCAAGGACTATATCAACCCTTGAACATGCACTCACCTGAACACCAAAACACACGCTTACGATTTTTAGAAAATCAGTTAATTAGAGTTGAGATATGATTAACGTTCATGATACGTACCAGATTGTCCAAGCTTGCTTCAACATGAAAAAGAATTACCGCCATTCCTCTTCCTCTATCAACCTCGGCCTGTTCGATTGTACCAATTAAATGTGTAATGAAAATAAAATTATCATATTTAACAAAGTTATATTTTGCTTTTTTAATAAATTTACACTATAGCCTCTGAACTTTGATAAAGCTGTTTTTATTTTCTTTTTTTACCAATTTACACTACAACCCCTGAACTCTAACAAAGTTATCACTTTGCGTTTGAAGTTTTTGCTACATGAATTTTTTTTACCGGATTCGTAACGTTCGTAAAGTTGTTTTTAAAACAGACCGATTGTTTTAAATGTTATTTAAACCGTTCGGTTTTTTTAAACCACCCGACGCTCATCTCTAGACACACCATTGCGATGTGCTTTTTTAATCTATATTTAAACCGACCCGCTGCAATGTGCGGCCGTCGTTCTTATCTTTATATACGTTTTGGTGGTGTAAATTTGTAAGAATAACTTGGTTTGGAATACGACGTAACTTTTCCATGACTTTCGAATATACCGCCGCGACGTGGTTTTCTATCGTCACGTTAAATGTCCCGTCACGATTTTCTTATTTTTATGTATGTTCAAACCCGACATAGAGCGCGGGTGGTAACCCACCAATAATAAACAAAAAATATATAAAAACTGAAACACTTACTGCACATGAGCATATACTAATGCCTGCATCTGCCAATGCTAGGGTGATATCAGCCATCATGCCTGCACAACAGTTGGAAGTAAAGATTTATAAACATTCATATTGGAGTAAAATGCCATTTTGTCCCTGAGGTTTGGCCTGTTTTGCAACTTTTGTCCAATGGTTTGTTTTTCCGCATCTAGATCCAAAAGGTTTGAAATCTTGCCATTTTCACCCGGCTCGTTAACTCCATCCATTTTTCTCCGTTAAGTCAAGGGTATTTCCATCCTTTTTGTTAACTTTTTCAGGGGTATTCGATCTTTTTACATAATTTGAAAAAGACCGAATTGCCCTTAAGTTAAAAAAAAGACGGAAATAACCTTAACTTAATAGAGAAAATGGATGGAGTTAACGAGCTGGATGAAAATGGCAAGATTTCAAACCTTTTGGATACAAATGCGGAAAAGCAAACCTTTGGACGAAAGTCGCAAAACTGGCCAAACCTCAAGGAAGAAAATGGCATTTTACTCTCATATTGGAAAATAACTACACAAAAAAAAGTTTTTACCTTTTCGATCGATGCATGCAATGCATAACCATTGGATGGAGTGTCCTTGAAGTTTGCTCCATGACGAAACTTTTCCCGCAAGCCAGCTTTCTAAACTCGGTAACACTTCCTTATACATAGGAACGTTGGCTTGCATCAATTTTCCAAACTCGTTTCCATGTGAGTTGGTTTTCAAACTCACATGCTGCACATGTTTGTTATGTTTTCCATTCACTTTACCGACTTTAATGCTACCATTTTTGAACCGAAAAAGATCTTCATCAACCATTTTTGAAGATGACATTTCCATAACATTCATTAAAATCTTTTCCCATGTATGTTGTGTCCCTTTAGAATAATCCGGCACATCTTCAACTTCACTATCGTCTTCAGTATCGGCAATAAACTCGTTTACTGAATCCGCGGTTATTTCCGATGCAGATAGTGCAGCTTGTTCCCTTAAAAACTAAACAGAACACCAATTGAATTGAATTAGTATTACTATTAGTATTAGTAATTAGTAATATAACAAAAGATGGTGTCTTAGGAATAGTACCTAAGACACAACCTCTATTTTTTATTGTTTTTCTTTGCCAAATTTAGAACAATGCAATCCAACCCATGTTTTTTTGTGCATTCAACCCTTCAACTTTTGGCATTGCCACTTACACCCCTCAGCTTTCTTTGTAAAATTTCATTTTGACCCCCTCGAATTTTACATGCTTATTTTTATGTACGTGGGTCAAATATAATACCTTTTCGTGCTTATTTTTTTGTATGTTTTGTTTAGAAACGAGTAGGGTCAAATATAATACGTTTTCACTAGGTGGTATAAATTCGAGTTACTTTACGTTTCGACTCCGCAACAACGCGTGGTACCATTTTTTAACGTAAAAAAACACTATTTTCTTACGTGCTTTTTTTAAGTACGTTTCGTTATAAACCCAAGTCGGTTTATGACTTTATGTTTCGACGTAAATATTCTCGATAATGAGTCAGGTCAAATAAAATACGTTTTCATGCTTATTTTCATATGCGTTATCAATTGGTCTAAATTTTGACGTAAATTTTGTTCGAAAACGAGTCGGATCAAATATTTGATAGTACAAGTTCAAGTTACTTGAAGTTTCGACGCCGCCGCAAGGCGCAGCGAGTCAAAATACTAGTTATACATAAACGGATGGTAATTATATTAAAAACCATGGTAACTAACTTACTTTCATAATCTTGTGCCTAGCGCTACGTGTTTTGGCATGTTGTAACCATTGTTTGTGCCTCTGGAAAGCCGATTTGCTCGATAATCCCTGGTAATGATGAGAACCACATTTAGAATAATCATTAAGAAGGATATAACCAGGTTGTTTTATCTATAATTTATCTAAAATAGTACATTATAGGTTACTATCTCCACAACTTCAGCATTTGCAAGCACGTGCAAAGGAGGAACAAGATTGCCGTTGACCTGCAAATGATATAAGTCAACCAATTATTTAACTTTCAAGAAAAAAAAACATATTGACACAGTAAAAAATCTACTAAACTCGCCTTCGCAGCCACCATCTTGTTTCCGATTTCAGTGTGTATCATATAAGCATAGTCAATGACAGTTGCTCCCTTAGGCAAATTTTTTATCTGTCACAGCAGTAATAAAATAAAAACAATAAGAAACTGAATTTACTAGAGAACTTGAGAAAAGGTAAATCATTTAATTATGTCACAAACTTAATATGTTTACCTCTCCTCTTGGTGTAAATACAAATACACGACTACCGAGAAGATCCTTGGTAACTGTATCTACAAATTCTCTTGACGTCATATTTCCGACGAACTCCTCTTGCCACTCTCTAATTGCATTCAACCAACCAATCTAACAAAAAGCAGTTTATTTATATAATAATCAATAAAAAAATTGATGTACATATCTGACCCAAACTCGTTTTGACCCATCTTACCCTGAGTGCGACGTTTGCATTGTTAAGAATGGCTGGTTTTCCTCTCAAAATTCTATCTTCACAAGACACTGTATGTCTGATCAAGTCATTTACAAAAACTTTCCCGCTATAATGAGCAGCAATGCCTCTATTTGCTATCAAGTTCATCTCTTCGGTTCTAATCTGTCAAACATAATATAACATTTTGCATTTAAAATTAGTAACGCCAAAAACTGAAGACATGTTATAATATTATTAAAGAAAAAAGAGTTAAATGCCATTTTCGTCCCTGAGGTTTGGCCAGTTTCGCGACTTTTGTCCAACGGTTTGTTTTTTTGCATCTGGATCCACAAGTTCAAAAAAGACAGAAATACCCCTGACTTAACAAAGAAAAATGGATGGAGTTAACGAGCCAGATGAAAATGACAAGATTTCAAACCTTTTGGATCTAGATGCGGAAAAACAAACCGTTGGACGAAAGTCGCAAAACTGACCGTTGGATGAAAATGGCATTTTACTCAAGAGAAAATAAGTTAACCAAAAAACCTACCTGAACTTCCAGCCTAAATGTACTCTCGTAAAGAAACGGAATTACAGTAGTATGAAGACTTTGATAACCATTAGGTTTTGGGGTTGCGATGTAGTCTTTCATCTGTAGAAAATGTTATCAAGGTTATAATTGTAAGCAGCAACACAGAGCAAAACATTAACGTTTGAAACTGACAAAATGACTAAAATACCCACAGCTCGAGGTATGGGGGTCCAGAACCCATGAACTAGCCCAAGAACATGGTAGCATATCTGCGTGAAAAATAAATAAATATATATTTGAGGAAAAACCATGTAGCATACTAGCATAACAATTTGTTTAAAACGCATACCTGTTGTGCATTACATAAAGGGGCAACACCAACACAAGGCTTTGGTTTAACAATGATGCGAAGCTGTAATCCAAATGCATAAATTAAGGTCAAATAATGAAAATTATAAATATAAAAATTATGTATTCTATGTGCACCACTTAAGGAACTTTCATTAACTACCTGTGCAATTTGATTAACTTCATTGATTGAACCTCCGGATTTCAGTACAGACTTATAGATACTGCAAATAAAGGAACTCAAAGTCAATAATGAAAACGAATGTGTGAACAAAATTCTCAGAAAACAATTTTATTTATTTATATTAATATTTTAAAGAAACAGAGAAATTTACCTGTATGGTTCCTTACATACTGACTGGACCTCAGTTTTCAGAGCCATGAGGTTTAAGAACTGATCATCTTCAATCTTCTTGATCAATAATTTATTCGCCTAAACATGATAATAATAAATAAGAAATAAAGTGGTTGATTTTGGTTCCAGTCATACGCAAGTACCAAAAAATAGAAAATTTTTAGCTAGAAAATAAAAGCAGTACCTCTTCAATTTCTTTCTCGTGGTCTTTATATAGTTCCGCTACCCGCCTCTTGATTCTACCGTAATCTTGAGGATTTGTGTACATAAAGGACAAATTCTCAAGCTCAGACTGCATGAAAAAAAAATAGACAAAAATGAACATATTTAAAGTTCAAATATAAAGCAAAAAATAACTGAACTATTAAAGCAGTAGAGAAGTGGTAAAATACCTTAATTTGGTACATCCCCAGTAGTTTTGCTAGAGGAGCAAAAACTTGTAGGGTCTCCATTGCAATGCTAGACTGTATGCATATAAAAAGACTTTAAAAATAATATTTAAAAAAACAGGATAACGAAAACTTGACAGCTAATTAATGTAACTTTACTTCACCTGCTTATGTACAGGCATATGTGAAAGAGTGCGCATGTTATGTAACCTGTCGGCTAACTTCACAATAATCACCCGAACCTGAGAAACATAACGTTAAAAAATTCACCGTAAAAATTATGAAAATAAAGATATCAGTTGGTAGAACAATCACCTCCTCTGTCATGGCCAGAAACATTTGTCGAAGATCGTGTGCTTTCACTTCTTGTACAGAAGAGATTTCGTTATTACACTTTAGCTTCCCAAGTTTAGACACCTGAATTACCGAATAAACTAAAGTATGATAAATGCAATATGTTGAAAAAAATCAAGTAAAAGTTTCAAAATTGACCACCTTCGTTTCTCCTTCAACAATGTGGCGAACTGTGACACCAAATTCCTTCTCTATTCTTTCAAATGTAACAACGTTCGTATCTTCAACCGTGTCGTGTAATAAGCCAGCAGCTATTGACTCCCAATCTAATTCCTTTTTAAAAATACTAGATGTCAATAACGTTAAAAGCATTATCGTTAAAAGAATTATTTTAATTAAAAGATTTATAATTTAGTCAAACTCACTAATTCACCGAGAATTCGAGCGACTTCTACAGGGTGAATGATAAACGGTTCTCCACTACGTCTTTTTTGCCCATCATGTGCCTCAAAGGCCAGCTACAGAAAACCATTATCGAAATAAATTACAAATAAAAGGATATCATTTACTTTATAAATAGAGAGAAGATAAACGAACTTACTTTTAGAGCATCATGAACTATTTCTAACTCATTAGACGTAAGGTATGCAATAGAAGGTTTAAGATCCTGAAGTAATAAAATAAGCCATTAGTACCCTCAATGAAACGTTAACTACACTTATCTTGTGCAATGCGATATAATTTTTAACGTTTACATACTATTACTGCATTATTATATAGTTTTGATTAAAGCAACAATGTGACGTACCTCCCACAATATTTCAGGGGAAAGTTGATCATATCCTGAAGGGGAAGATGAAGAACAAGCAACTACCCATTTTCTACAGCCAATATGAAGCAAACTTGACCGCAAGAATTTTCTTGGAGGAGAGAAGTCTGAAGTTTCGGAGGATAACCATAATCTCTTGCCAGAAACTTCACATCTCTGGCATAAATATCAAGTAGAGTAACGTATATCAGTACGAATTAGATGAAAATATACCATTTCTATAAGATATAGAACTACAGACTACTTATGGCCGTATGATAACTTAGAAGGAACTGAATATCAACACAGGTGTCTCTTGTAAAGAAATTAATGGAGATGAATGTATAGCATCTGTAACCACTAAGATGTCAATGAGTTGTTAGTTCATCAGGGTGCTCATGGACGTTGTCGAATTGAAGGTACTTCCAGGAGTTTATTGATGGGTTGAAGCGATAGTACTTGATTTAAGGAGAAAGATGTAACATTTCTTTAAAAACTGTGTATTGGAGCGTAGTAGTTTTCTTTATTCTAGTAAATATATAAGGTGACCAGGGTAATTTGCATACAAGGTTTTTGCGATTTGTTAGATCACACTGTGATTCTCAACCCTTGTTTTGGTATATGCTTTAGGTAAATTTTCTTGTACATTTGTGCCCTAATTACTTGACAACAGATTTTTACTGTGTCAACCTATCAAACAAAGGGTTAAAATCTGGTCATTTGTCATCCAAATAATTTTATCAGAGTACTGATCAAACTCCCCTCTTCCACATGACTCTAATTGATCCAACTTTCCGATCATTTTCAGCATTTACTCATCTGGTAACGAAAGTGACCTATCACAATAATGTGATACCTTCTATTAGTAGCAACTAGCTAGAAGCAAGTACCTTAAGTCTAAGTCTAGCTACTTGATCGAATGTAGGTCTTCCTAATTGCAAAACCAAAAAGCATCATAACACTTATATGTATGCATGATGCATCTCACTAATATCCTGATTTTACGTCACTCAAATCCGCATTATAATTCATCACCATACCATAGTTGTCAATAGCGATTGTAACGATCGCTAGAGCGCGCTATGTAGCGTATAGGTATAGTGTCACTATCAGGGTTGTAGCAATGGATAGCGAGAATACCGACACCTTATTTTGTTTTTAATATAAATAGCAATTAAAAATATAGCTGGATTTTAGGTTTTTGTTAAATATACATGTAAAATAGCATATCTACCAGGGTATTTTGATAAAATATACATATACAAATTTTTTTTAAACTTTTTTCTAGTGTATCGCTATTTATCGTTATTCCCTATGTAGCATATAGTTACCTTATCGCTATTTGTCGCTATTCGCCATTAACAACTACGCACCATACATAAATTAAACAAAAACACAGTAAAGTACAGAGCAAGTGAGCATTACCGACGAATGCGCAGTGGTAGCCAAACACCCTGTCATCGCCCTAGGCGCCTTCCACGCACACGAAACAACACTACAATCATACCTTCCACTTCCATCCCCTTTAGAAAACCTACACACACTCACACATTCCACTGGCACTACAAAATCCACACAAAACACATTCAAAACACAATCAAACCCTAGCTAACACCAATAACCTAACAAAACACACAAAAACACATTCAAATATACTCAAATATGCTCAAACACACTCAAACATATTCAAACAGCTACCTGATAAAGACGGAGCAGACGCCATAGCTAACAACAAGCATCGGAACCTGAGAAACGCCTCATTGAATCAACCGAACGCATACACAACAATAACCGAAGCGTAGATGATGAAAGAATGATTAGAATTGAAGCAGGAAAGGAAAGGAATCGCAAATAGTGAGGGTTTATGGTGGAAGGAAGGAAATGAAAGATGTGAAGAAGAAGAAGAAGAAGATGTATGTAATGTAATCTAGTGCAGGATGATGGATAGAGGTTAGCGAAAGGAAGCCACACAATATTTTTATTATGCGAATATTTTAAAATTTTTTGAAAATTTTTGGTAGTGAATTTGTAGGTGAAATATTCGTGGGGTGGGTTTGTTGGTTGGTTTGTTAACGTGAAGATGACGGATATTCCGTTTTCCTCTTTGTTATCAGTTTTAACGCCCATCCCAATACTAACGGTATTTGTATTTATTGCTTTTTTTTGGGCTTCTTGTTGGTGAGTAATGAGTTTTATATGGATTTGGTTTGTTGCTTTTTTAATAAATAGTTTATTGGGCTTGGTCTAATTCAAACGTAAAATATTATGTATTTTGGGTATAAGTATGGTATGGGATTAGTTTTAGAAAACTGTATTGGTGTGGGATGTGTATGGCAGTAGGTGATACCTGATGTGATTACTTGAAATTTACATATTTGTTAACACGAAGCTTGCGCATTTACATTTTGACTTTATATATGGGTTATGAAATAATCTATTTTGTGGTTGGATCATGTACAAGACTAATTTTACATATGAAGCATACGCGATTAGGAGAGGAGCACAAGTGTCATTGGCTTCAAGGGTAATCTAGTTCTTTCTCACTTGAACCAGTGGCGGATCAGGAATTTTTTCTTGGGGGTGCGGAATATTTTCAAAGATTTTAGGCCCCTAGCTGTATAAAAATATCGGTTCATAGCGGGTCGGGTCGGATCATGTAAGACAAAAGAACATCCAACTAAAATTTATAAATCAACAAAAACACGTCAAACGTCATTACAAATTACAAACGTATTTAAAATTGTGCCCTACAGGTTTTCTTTGTTTATTTTTTTTTTAAATATATCCAAAATATCATCTAAAGATACTAAACACGCCATAAGTTCATTACATTCTTACTAATTGTTCCTAATACATATAATTTGCTCCATAAGTTCATAAAACAACACTAAACACTTAAACAAAACAAACAATCATGTTCAACCATAGCCCATAACTTTCAATTATATTTTTAAACATTCAAGCCCTAATATTAAATGTTGATTACTTGTAATTAATCATTTAAATAAACAAAGCTATAAATAAAACAACAATATCATTTAACTACAACTCTAGAACAGCAAAAAAATATAAAAGGATTAAACCTTTACATATCTATATTTTCTCCTAATTATCACATAAAACAAAATAAATAAATAAATAAATAAACCATAATAGTTTTATATTGGAGTTCCGACGTAATGGGTCGGTCCAACCGTAATTTTGGTTTTTCCGGTAAAAAAAGCCACCAGGTCGTGAGCAGTGGCGTCAAGTCGCTGGGAGTTTTTTTGGGGGCGGGATTTGGAAATGGAATGGGTGGATGAGTGTAGGTTATTTTATTTAGTTCAAATTTCTTTATGTTGGGTTTGGGCTTGTGTTAATAAAAATTGATTGCAGATTGGGATTTGATTGGATTAAATAATTAAGTAAATAAGTGGTTAATAATTATTTTTTTTTAAGTGGGGCGGTTGAAATTTTTCAAGGGGTGCGGGTGAAAAATTCCAAGGGGTGCGGTCGGGATTTCCGACGAAAAATAACACTAAAAAATATTTTTTCATGGGGTGCGCCCGCCCACCCTTGGCTTAGGGTGGGTACGCCCCTGACTTGAACAACCCCCTGATTTTCAAACGGCTATAACTTTTCATACATTAATATTTTTTTAATAAATTATCCTGCAATAACGAGCATTTCATTCTCTTTAATTCGAGTAGCCTATTACTGTAGTTTTCTTTAAAAAAAATAGGGTAAGTTACACTTTTCGTCCTTTATGTTTATATCAGATTGCGATGGATACCCTTTAACTTTAATAATTACAATTACAGTCCTTTATTTGGAGAACTCGTTACACCCTACGTCCTTTAGCACTAACCTAGTTAAAATTTTCAGTTAATTTAGACATGTGCTTTGCACATGAGGGTAAGTTGGTAATTTTACACTACCCTTTTCTTTAAATATATTTATAAATAAAACCTTATCATTTTCTCATTGTTCTTCTTCTTCTCCATTTGCCACCACCACCACTTGCCATCCACACTATCACCACTGTCACCACCACACAAACAGACCTATCGGCAGTCATGATTTCTCATTTATAAAACACTTCCACTAAACATTAATAAATGATATGGTTTTCACCAGATTTTAAATCAAGGAATCCTAAGAGAATACGCATGAACAATGGGATCAAAATTAGAGGGTTTTTTTTTTTCTTTTTCTGAAATTCGAATTTTATTAACAACCAACAATGGCCACCAGCCTACATGAACCAAATTACATCAACTAATATTTACAGATCTACATACATATCTCACCAAATTAGAGTTCTTGACAGGTAAATCCTTGTTTAAAAATAACAAATCAAAAACCAACAAACAAAAAAGGAAAAAACAAACCATGATCGGATAGGGTTCCAGATCTGGTATTCGTGTGTAGCGACGACGACTTTAGCGTTCAGAGACGGAGAAGAAGGACCAGAGTGATGGTGATAGTGTTTAGAGAGAGAGCGCTTCCGGGTGTTTAGATAGTGTGTGACCCTCGGTGGCTGGAGTGACGGTGGTGAGGCGTTCAGGTTTTAGGGCTAGAGAGAGGGCTTTTTGGAGAAGAAGGACCAGAGTGATGATACTTTATGTCTGTGTGTGTGTTTTGTGTATAAATATAAATATAAGTATAAATAAAAATTACACTTTTACTGGTAAAATTACCAACTTACCCTCATGTGCAAAGCACATGTATAACTTAACTAAAAATTTTAACCAGGTTAGTGTTAAAGGACGTAAGATGTAATGAGTTTTCAAAATAAAGGACTATGACTGTAATTATTAAAGTTAAAGGGTATCTACTGCAATCCGATACAAACATAAAGGACGAAAAGTGTAATTTACCCAAAAAAATATTACAGTATTTTGAATACTCATTAGTCCATTACGTGATTTTGAATACCCAGCACATGACTACGTGATTTTGATTACCTGAAATTTACATATTTTTTAACACCAAACTTGCGCGTTTACATTTTGACTTTATATATGGATTATGAAATAATCTATTAACATGTTTAACTTTATACATTTTGTATTTCTAATTTCTCAAATAATTAAACTATGCAAATTAATCAGTTATATTAAAGAAAAAATTGAGTGAAAACTTCTATTTACATCGAGATAGATAGTAAACTGCCAACAAGCTGCGCCGCTACCTCTTTTGGAATAGCAAAACTAAGTCTTTTAAAAATTACGTCCATTGATCTAAGGGTCATAACATTACTATGCATAACCCTTTGAACTCGACTAAGAAGGTCCACAACCTCTGGCGTCAGGAAACCAAAAGTATCAAAAACAAATAGGATAAACACGTGCTGGTTGTCAAGGCACGCTTTCTAATGTTTGGTCACTTTACCCGAAGCAGCTTTTAAAACAGCCTATATAAAAAGTCAAACAATAAAAATGTACTTGAGAATCCTAACATGTAATTTAACAAACTAACAAGTATACCTGATGTTGGAATTGAACACTTGAACCAAAGCCACGAGACGTGGCCTGTTGCCTTGAGATGGGGGTGGTGCTGAGTCAAAGTTGGGATGCACCTGAAAGTGAGTTGTGGTTGGAAATAGCAAGTAGGTAAGATAATCAGGCTAGAGGGTATGGTGATGGTCCTTCAAGGGAGGATGATCCGCCACGTAGGCGCCACGTCATAGTCCTCCTAAGGATGCTCCATCCCCCAAAACTAGAGGGTATGGGGGATGGTCCTAGTCATAGTGCTCCCCACCACTTTTATGTTTTTTATTTTTTTTAATCTTCTATTTTTTTTAACATTTAACAAATAAACTAACAAAATATTTTCATTGATATTAAAAATATATATAAACTTAAAAAAAATCCTAATTTATATGTAAAAATCAACCACTTTGATTTATATGTAAAAGGGAAAGTAATTTTAATTGACCTATGCAAATAGCTGGTTTTTCAAAACCACGTTTTCGTACTAAAGTTTCAAACCACTGCCAGAGTTTCAAAACCACTTTAACCTTTGGTCCATTCCTCAAATGTCTCACACTCTCGCCGACCTCACCTCCTTCCTCCTGCCAGAGTTTCTCACCGGTGAAAGGGATCACAAAACCCTCTCTCTCAACACGCACCATGTCCCTTACACTCCTTCACTTTTCCGGCGATTCAAAACCCTCCACCGCCTCCCCCTTTCTCTCCACCGATAACCGCTTTCTCCGATCACTTTTCCTGCGGTGGCGGTTGTAGTTCCCGGCGGTGGTGGGTTGTTCTTTATTTTTTTTAAATGGCTACATTTGACTGGGGGCCCACCATAATTGGTTCGTCGCAAACGGCAAGATCTCGACGTTGGGACGGGACGTGGGGGGCGGCATGGTTTGACGGTCGTCGTCGTTCCTCGACGGGGTAGGGACGAACCCCAAACCCCCTAGCCTCACAATTCCATCTTTACTGATTTTTTCTCGTGAAGAATCATATTAGACTATGGGGTATGGGGCGTGGGTTTCGGCGTGGCCCCATTGGTGGGGGTTTCAGCCCGGGCGTGGGGCAGGTCTACGAACCTGACATGGTGGGATCTCATTGGCCAACAAAACTAGCCGTTTGGGCTAGCCGTTGGGCATTAATTTTATTTAAAAAAAATCCTATATAAATACCTTACCATATTTAACATTTTTCTCACACGATATCAAACACATAAAACACAATCTTGCCATGAGTTCTTCAAGTTCAAGTGAATCGTCATCATCATCTGACGATGGTGCAGAAATATTTTTACAAACGATCGCGACGGTGGTGAAAGCTATCGTGAAAGACGATGAGGAAGAGACTTCGCAACCTAAACGGATAACAATTTGTTGGTAAGCGATTATTTCTCAGCCGAACCTAAGTATGATGAAAAAATGTTTAGGCGTTGTTTTCGTATGAGTAGAAACTTATTTTTAAGGATATCTAGGGATCTTGAGGAGAAGTATGTTTATTTCCAACAAAAACCGGATGTAACCGGGCAATTAGGATTTAGTACGTGGCAAAAGGTCACAGCCGCACTTAGACAGTCAGCGTATGACAATAGTTCGGATATTATGGATGACTATTTAAAAATGTCTACACGTGTAGCTAGAGAAAGTCTTCACAACTTTTGTTCGTGTATTTTAGAACTTTATAAGAAAATATATTTGAGAAAGCCCTCGTTTAGTGACATGCAACAAATATTGGAACATCACGCCGATTATCATGGGCTGCCCGGGATGCTAGGTAGTTTAGATTGTATGAAATGGCCTTGGAAACTTTTTCCAACCGCATGGCAAGGCGCTCACACGAGTGGATTTCACGGGATGTCAGCCATCATGCTTGAAGTGGTTGCGTCCCAAGATCTTTGGATATGACATGCGTTCTTCGGTATGCCAGGTTCACATAACGATATTACCATCATAAACCACTCGCCCCTTTTCAATGATCGGGTAAATGGTATAGGACCCAAAGGAAGTTTCTTTGTAAACGGGGTTGAGTACGTGTATGGGTACTGCCTAGTTGATGGGATTTACCCGGAGTGGGGGGTTTTCGTAAAATCGTTCACAAGACATGGTACCATAGATCCAAAGAGATTAAAGTTTAACAGGGTCCAAATGGCTGCACATAAAGACGTCGAGCGAGCGTTCGGTGTTTTGAAGAAAAGGTGGCGAATATTGGCAATGCCTTGTCGACTATGGGACAAGGATCAGATTGGAAACGTGATGTACGCATGTATCATTCTTCACAACATGATTTTGGAGGATGAAGGTAGAGCGGTCGTTACCTACTATGATGACGATGACCCCCAACCAGATAACATAACAGTTACAGATGAAGATAAATCAACAAATGAATTTTTGATCAAGTCAAGGGATATACATCACAACCTTCGATCTGATTTGGTGGATCATGTTTCAACGATTCCTGGGTTCGAAACTGACGAAGACGACGAATAATGATTGTTTTTATTTTGATACTATGTTTTTTGTAATTATTATGTATGGTTATGTAGTTTTTAATGGTTTATATATATATATATATATATATATATATATATAGGAGGAGTTGGGTGATGGAGAGTGTGAAACCTGGAGGTTAAAGTATTTAAATCATATGTTTTAGTGCATTTTAGGTGGTTATATATTTCGAATGTGATAACTACGAGTTCTTGTGGTTTTACAGGTTAACCGTCTAAATCGGTAAAGTTAGAGGATTTGGCGATGAAGCAGAACAAGCAAGGATGTTTATCATGAGAGTTTACATTATTCGGAACTTGTTCGGGTCAAAAAGATAGTTTGAATGTGCAAGAAACGCAAAACATTAAAGTCTAGGGACTTGTGGGAAATTAATGAAAGTAGAATGGAAGCTATGAAGGGATGAGATGACAATCAAGGTACAGCAAATATAAAGTGTAGTCTACAGATCACAAGCATAGTGTACGGCTAAGGAATAAAAAGAAACAGAAGGTAAACCGTAGGCTACGGTTGGAATTAAAAGGAGAAAAGAAAGCAGGGACATCAAAATGGCGCCGTTGCCGGGGAGGCGTGCGCAAAGTGTTTAGTGTTAAGTTTTAGTTAAAATAAAAAAAAATAAAAAAAAGAAATCCAAAAATAGTGTCAGTTTTGTTTTGTTTTGTTCAGTTTTATGCGTGGTGCTTGTGTTTTTGTGTTTGTGCAGGATGACAGATCTTACAATATTCTGCAGCTCTCTTACATGCATTCTGTGCAAGGAACCACTTCACCCGTGTATCGGTTGCCACGAGGCCTGATTTAGATGGGAAAAAGCGAAATTGGAAGAACCACCGATGCCTTGCTATAATAATCCTTCCCCTCCACTATATTTCTATGATTCTGATACAACGGTGGAGGATGGTTATTACTCTGACGGATGGGATCGGGACAAGGATGCTTATTATGAACCAAGGACGGATGGACAATGTTTCTGTTGCGGTCGTAATCATACTTATGATTATGATGATGTGTGCGCGGTGTATTTGGAAAATCCAGAGTATTGGAATAAAAAAATGATGGATGCGTACATCTCAACACCGTATCAGGGATACCGACAGTATCATCCCGAGGAATATTCTAAGCCCGAGGGTGTCTATGCTTATCAGACCGAGGAGGAGAAAAAGCTTGCTATGTTGGAAGTGACTTTGTCCAAACTCTAGCAGTACTTATCAGCACCCAACCTTTCTGATGAAGATCGAATCAGCTGTCTAGTTTCCAAGTGTCAGAAGTTAAAAATGAAGATAGAAATAGAAGAGCGTCTCTCACCATTACCTGATGATATTAGAGATTATTTTCACATGGAGGAGCATGTTGTGGAGAATAATACCACACCAATGAATCCTTTATCTGATGAAGAGTCACTGGTGGATCAGATGGTGTGTGAGGATGAGGAGGCAGAGCAGTCTGATGAGATGAATGTGTGTACCGAACTTCTCCCCATATCAATCATTCAAATTAATAAGTGTGGGGAAGAGAGTTCGAGGAAGCAGATGAGAAGGGTGAAACAACAAGACATCGGGGTACATATCATGAAATGGATTAGCGAAACCCGCAGGTGCAGTTTGAACATGCCAATTATACTGACGAATTTATGGAGATGGCGTGTAAATTTCCGGGCATTTGTTGGAAATGTTTTGGTTAAGTGTGCACTAAGACCACCGTAGCAGAAATCAGGTATGGTCTGGCTGAAGACCTTTAAACTTAGCGCTCTCGGGAGGCAGCCCAAGGATGTAGAGTATTGTATTGTATTGTATTTGTTCTTTTGTTTTGTTTTGTTTTGTTTTGTTTTGTTTTGTTTTGTTTTGTTTTGTTTTGTTTTGTTTTGTTTTGTTTTGTTTTGTTTTGTTTTGGTGTTGGTTCTGTTTTGGCAGGTTACTACGTTTAATTCCCGCGGATGTAACGATTCAAGTGTGGGGATGTTTGGCAACATCCCCGATGAGATATCAGAATCCAAGAGAAGTTTACGCCTCTGTCCAATCACAACAGCTGCATCACTACCGACACTGTTGATTTACTGATCAGGTGCATGTGTCTCTCTATCTTGTGTTTTATTTGTTTTCATGTTTTTGGTGGTGTGAGTCTTTGTGTTGGGAGTGGTTTCCTTGTGTTGTGTCGTCTAGGTATTAGCCATTCATGGTTTGCGGGTGGTATTTCTCGAGATTAGATTATAAATTGCACTATACATTGGGGACAATGTATCCTAAGTGTGGGGATGCGGTAACTCGGGAGAGGGTTGGTAAGATTGTGATCTTAAATGCTTGATGTAACACCCCCAAAATACCACCTGCGGGAACTCCGCGAGGCGTGTTACTCATCAGAGTTCGAGCCACCAATCACATTGAACCAATGATAAATATTTAAATAAAACATGTCATGAATTACCAATAGAAAATATCAAACATAGGGTTACTCCCAAAGAGTTGTGTAGCGGAAGCATATAGTAAATCGTTTAACAATTGTTTCATAGTAAATGTTCAAAACCAACGTTTCACTTTTAAGTTAATCCAAGAGCCTCGATCCATGACCACTCCAGCACTCCCAGATAGCAAGTCCACGTCACGAATTCTAGCGACCTGCAAGCATGCAGACAAGTGTGTCAGACGACGCTGGTGAGTTCAAGGTTTTGTTAACGTGTGTAGTTACCAGATATCTGTTAAGTCAACTCATCGTTTCGTTTTGGGATTGTTATTAACGTAGGAGAGTCTTATATACTGGAAGTGTGTCCAATATATACCATGGGAGTGTGCCCAACCCCAATGCCCCTAACCAAGCATTGGTAATGATGTCCAGGTAACTAGATCACGCCCGTCCTTACGGCCCGGTGTTAAACCTAATAGTGCTATCAACTAGTTACCCCATTGCCTTACAGGCAACACGGTAGATGATCGATTCTGTGTTCAATAACCAACATCCCAAATAATAGTTTACCCAGTATTCCCTTTAGAAACGTTTACCAGATGTCCCAAACCACCGGGACGCATGCTTAGAAAAGTGCAGTGAACTCACCTTGGTTTGCTCGGTAAGATTAACTACTTGTTCACACTTAATCAGTCAACCCTAAAGTAGGCACGTGTACCAAAATCAGTTTGCATTCACGAAGTTCACGTATAGATACAATCAATGATCACCAAGTAGTACATATCACATAATCGACATTGTACAAGTCATGCATAGCATTTAACAGCAGTTAACTAACTGGGTTAACTCTAACAGAAATAAACTAAGTTACTGTGCGGTTTGACCATTTGACGAAACACCCTTTGTTTCGTCATTTATACCCTTGGCGAAACACATTCTGTTTCGCCGAGAGTTCTGTTTCGTGGACTAGTCAGTTACGTCAACATCAGTTACAAAATATTAACACATAAACCCTAATCATTGCTAACAACCGTCATCAATATCATCGCTCATCATCATCAACAAATAATGAATTTCATAAATCAGTTGTCAAAAAGATCGGTTCTTTCACACCTAACAATTTCGACACCATCATTCCATTATCAATCATCAAGTCAACCTACAAATCTGTGCCATCAACTACCCTATATAATAAAATACTATCTCATACTTCAACAAGTTAATGTTTCAGTATGCGTGGAACACATATATCCATTTAGCATCTTATATAATTTAAAAACACAAATGGCAACCACATGGTTTCTGACACTCACATGTAAATATAAGAATAATAGCCGACAATTAGGAAGGATCCCTATCCGATCGATTGCATTTTCAAGGCATCACACATGCATTAAATCATCACTACTTCAACACATACGTATACATGATCAGTCCAAGAAACAATTAATTAATACTATACGATCCATCATTATCATGCAAACATGAGATCGAGTAGCAAGAATTACTAACCTAGGATCTGCTTAATCGAGATGCACACACAAACAGAAGGGAGTCTTGTTTCTGCCGTCGCACAAAAGGGAACTCTAGGGTTTTCGGTTGTGGTGATGAGTTTCACGAATGAAACAGTTTTGTGAGATATAACTCACGTAACAGGGTTGGGCCCTTAACTGGGCTTCGGCGTATTTGGGCTTGGCGAAACAGACTTCTGTTTCGTCGAGATGTATATGGCGAAACAGTCTGTTTCGTCGGGTCCTCTCATGTGTTAAACAGTTTATGTTTTTCTAATATAACAAGTCTCATATCAATATCAATTCCATACATGCAACAATCACAATACAATACGTTTCATTATAACACGTACATGTACAGTTACAAGTCAAACAAGTCAAACAACCAAACAGTCAAAGTCAACGTGCAATAAATACGAAAGTGAAAGTCGGAAACTCGAGTTGTCACATTATCCCCAACTTGAAAGAAATTTCGTCCCGAAATTTGATAAGCCATCCGCAACACGATGCGATGCTAATCAGGACGACTGTGCATTTTCCGCGGGTGTCACATCATCCCCAACTTGAAGAGGAATCTTGTCCCGATATTCACCAGCTTTACTAGATTCTGGTTTGTCTTTAGGAAAAAGGTGAGGATATTTGAGCTTCATTTGATCTTCTCGCTCCCATGTGAACTCCGGTCCCCGCCGCGAGTTCCAACGGACTCGAACAATCGGAATACGACTATGCTTGCGTACTTTGACCTCCCTATCCATGATCTCAATAGGTTCCTCGACAAACTGCAACTTGTCGTCGATCCTCAACTCTTGATATGGTACCACTAATGGGTCGTCAGCATAACACTTCTTTAACTGTGATACATGAAATACGTCGTGAACATTGCCCAGCTCAGTAGGTAACTCCAACCTATAAGCCACCTTACCGATACGCTCAAGAACTTTAAACGGCCCAACATAACGTGGATTCAGTTTGCCACGCTTCCCAAAGCGTACGACCCCTTTCCACGGTGAGACTTTCAGCATGACGCGGCCATTCACTTCAAACACTACTTCTTTGGCACGCTCGTCAGCATAGGCCTTCTGGCAGTCACGAGCAGCTGCCATACGTTCTCTGATTTTCACAATCATATCTGAAGTTTCGAGTACCATCTCAGGACCTGTGATCTGACTATCACCCACTTCAGCCCAGCAGAGAGGTGAACGGCACTTCCTCCCGTACAGTGCCTCAAATGGTGCCGCTTTGATACTGGTGTGGTAGCTGTTATTGTAGGAAAACTCTACCAACGGCAAGTGCTTCTCCCATCCTTTCCCAAAATCAATAACACATGCCCGCAGCATGTCCTCTAGTGTCTGAATAGTACGCTCACTCTGACCATCTGTCTGTGGATGATAAGCCGTGCTCATATCGAGACGTGAGCCGAACATCTTATGCATAGCCTGCCATAACTCCGAAGTAAAACGAGGATCTCGATCAGAAATAATAGAAGTCGGCACCCCGTGCCTAGAAACCATCTCTTTAAGGTACACTGCTGCGAGCTGCGAATACTTATCTGTCTCCTTGATTGCTAGGAAATGTGCTGACTTTGTGAGACGGTCGACAATCACCCATATAGTATCGTTCCCAGCCTGTGTTCTAGGTAACCCCGTAACAAAATCCATAGCGATCTGTTCCCATTTCCACATGGGTATCTCTGGCTGCTGAAGTAGACCCGAAGGTTTCTGGTACTCTGCCTTGACCCTAGCACAGGTCAAACACTTACCCACGTAGGTGGCAATAATACCTTTCATGTTCGGCCACCAATACAAAACCTTGAGGTCCTGGTACATCTTATCAGACCCTGGATGAATAGAATATCGTGACTTGTGTGCTTCGTCCATCACAAGTTCTCGAAGATTACCAAATGAAGGAACCCATATCCGTTCCATGAAGTAGTAGATATCGTCAGACCGTTGCTCGAACTTCTTCTTGTGTAGACCTCGTAATCCTTCAGCTTCGATATTTTCTTCCTTTAACGCTTCAATCTGTGCTGAACGAATCCGGGCAGGTAAATTAGAGTGAATAGTAAGCTGTAGGGCACGAACACGCTTCTGTTTCGGTTCCTTGCGACTAAGAGCATCAGCTACAACATTAGCTTTACCCGGATGATACTTGATAGCACACTCATAATCATTAAAAAGCTCGATCCAACGACGTTGCCGCATATTCAATTCCTTCTGGTCGAAAATACGTTGAAGACTCCTGTGATCGGTATAGATGGTACACTTGGTACCGTACAGGTAATGCCTCCAAATTTTCAACGCGAAGACTACGGCTCCTAACTCCAGGTCGTGTGTCGTGTAGTTCTTCTCGTGTACCTTCAGCTGTCGCGAAGCATAAGCTATCACCTTGTCTCGCTGCATCAACACACAGCCGAGACCCTGAATAGACGCATCGCAATAAACCACAAAATCTTCAGTACCCTCTGGTAGAGATAAAATCGGCGCGCTGCACAACTTCTGCTTTAAGAGCTGAAAAGCTTCTTCCTGGTTCGATCCCCAAGAATAAACAACTTTCTTTTGAGTCAGGGCGGTGAGGGGTTGAGCAATCTTAGAAAAATCCCGAATAAACCGACGATAATATCCCGCAAGACCAAGAAATTGACGCACCTCCGAAGGATTCTTTGGTGCCGCCCAATTGCGAATAGCATCGATCTTGGCAGGATCCACATGAATACCCATTTCGTTAACGATGTGCCCGAGGAAATGCACTTCCCGAATCCAGAAATCACACTTAGAAAACTTCGCATACAGTTGTTCCTTTCTCAAAAGTTCCAAGATGAGTCGTAGGTGATGCTCGTGATCTTCCTTGTTCTTCGAGTAGACCAAAATGTCATCAATGAATACGATAACGAAATCATCGAGATATGGCTTACACACGCGGTTCATGAGGTCCATGAAAACCGCTGGTGCATTAGTCAATCCAAACGGCATGACCAAAAACTCATAGTGTCCGTAGCGCGTTCGAAAAGCCGTCTTGGGAACATCCTCCTCCCTAACCCTTACCTGGTGATATCCCGATCTTAAGTCGATCTTTGAATAGAAGCTTGACCCTTGCAGCTGGTCAAACAAGTCGTCGATGCGTGGTAATGGATATCGGTTCTTGATGGTTACCTTGTTGAGTTCCCGATAATCGATGCACATTCGGAATGTCCCATCCATCTTCTTTACAAACAGAACTGGGGCTCCCCAAGGCGAAGAACTGGGTCGAATGAAACCTCTATCCAATAATTCCTGCAGCTGATTAGACAATTCCTGTAACTCCCCAGGGGCCAACCGGTATGGAGCTCGAGCAATTGGGGCCGCTCCCGGCGCCAGATCAACCTGAAATTCTACCTGACGGTGAGGAGGTAACCCTGGTAGCTCCTCTGGGAACACATCAGCGAATTCTCGCACCACTGGTAGATCCTCGATCTTTCTCTCTTTAGACTGAGCGTTAGTAACTAACGCTAACATTGCAGGATACCCCTTTTGTAGATACTTCTGCGCATGCATGGCCGAGATAATACCAACCATAGCCCCACTACGATGCCCTTGAACTAATAATGACTCCCCATCGGGGAGAGGAATACGCACAACCTTCTCCTTACACAAAATTTCCGCTTGGTGCTTAGACAGCCAATCCATGCCTACCACTATATCGAAACTACCGAGTGTAACGGGAAGGAGATCAATATCAAATACCTGACCCACGAGATCTAGTTTGCACCCGAAGAGTACATTCGAGGCCTCTATCGTCTTACCATCGGCTAGTTCTACTATTTGTTTAACTTCTAAGGGTGTTGGGGTTATCCCCAATCGTCGACTAAATTCTAGGGACACATAACTCCAATCGGCACCAGAATCAAATAACACAGAAGCAATATGATTGTTTACAGGAAACGTACCGGTGACAACATTGCCGTCATTCCTAGCATCCCCTGCCCCAAGCTGAAACACCCTGCCCCGAGCACCATTACCCCCATTGTTGCCATTGTTGTTGTTGTTCCCAGCATTGTTGTTATTCGGGCGGTTGTTGTCGTTAGCGTTTTGATTTAACTGAGGGCAATCCCGCTTAAAGTGACCCTCGTCACCACACTGATAGCACCCCTTTCTGAAGCCCTGATTCTGCTGGGGTGGTTGTCCCTACAATCTTTGGCCTCGTGGCCCTCTTTACCACACCTGTTACATATCCGTCCACACTGCCCGAAATGATGATAGCCACACTTGTTACACCGTGGCTTCCTCCCTACATACGAACCCTGACTTTGGCTACCTCCCTGGCCTTGATTGACAGAAGACGACTGGCTGATGCTGCGATTGCTATTGTTGTCTGGCCTTTTCTGAGTCTGACCCGCACTAGATGCTTTGTCGTAATCGTTCCACTTCCGTTTTTATCATTAGCGGACGCAGTGGCAGTGGGTGCAGCAGCAGTAGTGGTTGAAACACGCGGTGGTAACGAGTTACTCTCTACCTCTTGATCCACAATCTTGTGGGTCAAACGGACAATCTGTGTCAAATCATTGAGATGGGCTGCAGTGACCAAACTCTTCACACGCGGAGGCAGCCCCTTGATGAATAACTCAATCCTCCGAGACATAGGCCGGGATAAATTCGGGCATATGTCGGCCAGTTCATACAATCGCTTCACATACGCTTCGACTTCAGATCCTACCATCTTCAAGTCATAATACTCGTTTTCCAACTTCTGGACCTCATCCCGAGGACAATACTCCTCCCTGATCAGTTCTTTAAAATCATCCCAAGTTGTGGCATTCGCTGCCTCGATGCCCAGCAACTGCACTTGGGCATTCCACCACGTTAGGGCACCATCCGCCAAGGTACCCGCAGCATATTTCACTTTGTCCCTAGCGGGACAGTTACATATAGGAAACACGGACTCTGCTTTCTCGAACCATCTCAAGAGTCCCACAGCCCCTTCAGTCCCGGTGAAGGTCTGTGGCTTACAGTCCATGAACGTTTTAAACGTACAAACAGGCTGGTTGTTCTGGGGATGCGCTTGCTGACCTAAAGGATGAAAGGAAACACATTATAGGAGTGAAAAGACGTGTACGCGATATAAGAGTAAAGAGTACTGGGTACATTCCGTACCAGCTTGATAGGCTGCTAAAGCCTCAGCCACACGGGTGTTGATTAGGTCAGTCAACTCAGCCTGAGTCATGTTAATGTTGCCACGTCCGTTTCCTCGTCCACTCATGATTCTATATATAGAGATGAACCGATTCAGGAAATCGAAACGAGATAGAAAGCAAGTATCATGTTGATATCTATGTACTACCAAGTTCACACATAATAAGGCAGAACCCTTCTCACGCTTGATAAGCCTCACTGGGACTTGCATGCACCCCACGTTATTATTAAGTGTGAACCCATAATAATAAGGCAATTTGCATGCTTATCTCAGTGCCTCTTAGCTTGCGCTCGAAGTTTCCCCCGTTCACACAACACAACGATTGGTATCACAAGTTTACAATTCACATAAGTCGAAGAGTAGTGTCACACAATCAAGTCACCATAGTATCAAGTGTATCGTTTCATGCAAGTTATGAGTGTGTGACTACTAAGGAAGTAATGCATAAACTAAACAGAAGACGAACCTTGCGATCTGGAGCTGAATGTCATGATCGATTCTTCGAAGGTATTCGGTTATAGTCTGGTTTTATAAAACGTTTTAAAACCTAGTTCGCTATAACCAGTGGCTCTGATACCAAACTGTAACACCCCCAAAATACCACCTGCGGGAACTCCGCGAGGCGTGTTACTCATCAGAGTTCGAGTGTCACACCCTGGCTTTGCGGAAGCGTGGTTAATTTGGTGTGACTTCTTAATACCATAGCTTAATCATGACAAAGCTATATGAGTTAAAAACATGCAAGATCATCCATTAAGTTTTGAAAACCAAATACAGTACCATTGTTTTAACGGGAACATACCCTAACAACCATAACCTTGTTCAACAGACATTACAATCTAAACATAATATAAACACGGTTTAAGGATTGTGTCTTGTCCAGGAAAGAGACAC
This sequence comes from Helianthus tuberosus, assembly GCA_030545235.1. Lineage (NCBI taxonomy): Eukaryota > Viridiplantae > Streptophyta > Magnoliopsida > Asterales > Asteraceae > Helianthus > Helianthus tuberosus. Next base: position 194,078,970 of record CM060352.1, on the reverse strand, counting down.
ATCCCCTAAACCCCGGATGACCTTGGAAACTAGTGCAGCGGAAAACATGCCATACCGTGCCAGATCTCGTTAATTTCCTGAAATACATGTAAGTTGAAAAAAATCAACAATAATGTTGAGCGAGTTCATGTGCAAGTGAGTAAGTAAAACACTTGTAAGTATAAAAGTTTCCTGGTATGTAGCAGTGTAAGGAAAAGAGATCACCAATGGTTTGCAAGGCCATTAGCATGTGTGAAATGCAAGTAGGAAGACTCAACCCTAGCCGATTTTTGCGTCGGGCAACCAAGTCACTCAAGGTCCGTTCTGTTGGTCCTCACAGAGGTCCGTTCTGTTGGGCCTAGAGTTGGGCTCGCTACACCCAGATAGATCTACCGCTTAAGTCCCTCGGTGTTCTGCCTACCCATTCACATGATCTAAGTAGTAAACCTCCTTACGTTAACATACCGTGTATAATAGTACTTGTAAACAAAGTAACATGTATTTCACCCCCGCAGTTAAGAAAACTGAAAACAGTTAGAGAAAAGGGGGACATGAACTCACAGTGAAGCGTCTCTACCAAGTATCTCCAATCAGAAAGCTGTGCGACGACCTACAAGTGCTAATTCTATTAGACGGACGGCCGTGCCTTAGCTTTATAGTTTAAGTTTTTGGGAAATAGTTAGACAACTATTTCGTGTTTACATTTTGTATATACTTGGTAGTAAATCTCCTTCCCAAGGATGGGGGATACAATACATGTGCGTAAGTTACGTTTTAATAATCGAGTGGTAATATAATTACCGATGTAACTTATATATTCATGGTGAAAGCGTTCGTATTATTTTGGATTCGTTAACGTTTGTAAATATTATTTTTACTCTAAAAATAATATTTATGTATTTCACAAAATAGTCATAAACAGTGTGTGACCATATATATTTATCACGTTAAATCTTGTGAAAATCCCACCTCCGAATATTTAGTAAATAAAGTCTTGGCGAAATTTATGTTTCGAAAACATGTCAAAAATAATTCTAACACTTGTTGTGTAAATAATTCTAAGTGTTATGTTTTTAGAAAAATTTCGCCAGAGTTTCCTCTGTAACTGGAGGTGGCCACGCTTTCAAGCGTATCATTTTCTTTTAACAAATCAATTCAACCAATGTTCTCAACATTATCAAACATCTTTTCAACATTTTAACTAGTCAAAGATAGACATAATCGCAAAAATATACGAACTTGTGGTTTGTCTAAAATATGTAGTAAATCTCTTTACTTTTACTGGATCTTTTGTGTAAATAATCCGATTTCGTAAAAACCTCGTTTTTAGAGAAAATCCATCTTTACAACTTCTAGTAACTTTTGACAAAACTAGTTCTTTGTCGGATCTTTTCATTTCACAAGTGTTTACACACTTGTGGTTTTATAAAATCATGCTTATTATTGTAAGATCCATCTTTCAAAATACATGGTTTCCTTGATATGTGGTCCTTTGAAAATACCACTTGCAGATACGTAGATCTGCTAGTTTTAAACACTATTGTACATGTTAAAACACTTTTACACAAGTAAAGCATTTTTACACAAGTTCATGTTTCATGTGTGGTAGAGTTTCACCTTTTAACCCTTGTATTAACCAAAACAAGCTTATGTTAAGATCCATGATCTTAACAAACCGGGTTAAATGGTGATCCGAGCTACCACAACATAGATCGGGTCTAAATAAGCACATATTTCAAATACTACAACTTTTACACCACTTATATGTTATTAACCACCATTTTAAGTATTTTTAGTAAACTTTTGAGCATCAAATTGTATGATAACGATATTTAACCGACACAAATCCTTTTAACCACCTTAGATTAGTTCAAAAATGAGTTGTAAACAATATACCTCTAGCTCAAGGCTAGGGAAGATTCTTGGCGAAAAACGAGTGGATAAAAGCCAAAGAAAGTGGTCCTTCGTGCTCCGAGTGCACCAAGACTCCTAATGTGAGACCCTTGATGTTTGTATGATCTTGGAATGGCAAGAACTAAACTTGAAGAATGGATGGATGGATAGGGGATGCTTGGCCGTAAGCTCTAGGAGAGAAAGAGAGAGAGTTCTTGTGGTGTTGGGGTGAGGATGATTATGTTGTGTAAACTCTTGTTCTTATAGGCAAATTAAGGGGGTATTATCCAAGGGTTTTTATGTCATGAAGATATTAAACAAAGATCATTAAAATAATCAAGTAGTGTACCATTGTGTTCCCCATGGTTTGGGGCCGGTTAGGATGGGGGGGGGGGGGTTAGTTCGAAATCAACTAGGTAGTTAGGTAGTTAGTTATGTTAAACTAAGTTAAGTTAAGTGTTTAACCCCGTTACTTGTATGTTATGTGTTATGGCGGGTGTTAGGGTAATCAGGGACCCTAACTGGCTCAGAAAAAAAATATAGATAGTGAAAATAATAATATTTTCATGTTCCGGGTATAGTCCGGTTGTTCGGTTGGATAGTAATCCGTTAAAGTGCCTAATAAAGCTTTAAAGTGTCGTTATATTATTTTTAGTGACACATCTTGTTTCCAACACTTTAGAAAGTGTCTAGTAATATTTTCCCCATATTTTGGCACTTTACTAGTCAGCTAGAAGCTGGATTATTTATTAAAGTGCTGTGTTTTGTACTTAAAGTGCGTTTTAGGCACATCCAGTCATTGTATCTTATTCCTAGAGACGCAGTTCCACAACCCTTGTATCCCTACACTCACTACTAGTGTAGTAAAATATCTCAGGCTCTTATAGGCCTTGGAGGCAGTGTTTGCCTGATGCTGGCTTTATCAGCATGTTCAATAGGTTATCCGTGTATTGTGCTACTGTGCTCTTTGTGCATCATGTTTGTCACTAAGGTGCCGTATGTAAATAATGTAGTGACAGCAAGCAAGTATGATGCAAGTAAGTACATGTATCAGTATTCAAGTAGCAGTTCATCAGCTAGTACAAGCAAGCACAGTAATTAAGCAGTAATTAATCATTAATTAAGTCGTACGGATACCTGGTTTAGTGCGGGTTGTCACATTCTCCCCCCGTTAAATAAATTTCGTCCCGAAATTTATGTTCTGCTTGTAGAAGCAGGGTTCTTAGGAAAAAGGTGGGGGTATTTCTCTTTCATCCGGTCCTCACGCTCCCAGGTGAACTCAGGACCATGTCTGGCATTCCAACGAACCTTGACGAGTTTGACACTGCTCCGGCGGGTCTTGTTAACTTTCCAATCCGTGACCTCAACAGGTTCTTCAACGAAGTGGAGCGTGTCGTCAACATGAATCTCGTCGATGGGAATGGCAACGTCAACTTGAGTTGGACTTTTCTTTAGATTGGATACATGAAATGTATCGTGAACACCATTCAGTTCAGCAGGTAGGTCCAACTTGTATGCTACTAGTCCTATTCTTTCCAGAATTCTGAAAGGACCAATGTAGCGTGGATTTAACTTCCCACGCTTTCCAAAGCGTGCCACCCCCTTCCAGGGTGAAACCTTCAATAACACCATCTCTCCAACTTGGAAATCCACATGCTTCCGGTTTGGACCCGCATAGGCCTTTTGTCTGTGGCGAGCTGCTTCGATGCGTTTAAGAATTTGCGCGATCTTGTCTGTCGTCTCTTGGACGATCTCGGGACTAGCAAGCTGCCTATCACCCGCGTCAGACCAACATAGGGGTGATCGGCACTTGCGTCCGTAAAGGGCTTCAAATGGCGCGACACCAATACTGGTGTGGTAGCTGTTGTTGTATGAGAATTCAACCAAAGGTAAATGTTTGTCCCAGCTACCGCCCAAATCCATAACACATGCTCTCAGCATGTCTTCCAAAGTCTGTATCGTTCGCTCGCTCTGGCCGTCAGTTTGCGGATGAAACGCAGTGCTCAGATTCAACTGTGAGCCGAAGGCTTCTTGAAAGGATTGCCATATCCTTGACACAAACCTTCCGTCTCTATCAGAGATGATTGAGAGAGGCACTCCATGACGTGCGACGATCTCTCTCATGTAAATTTCCGCGAGTTTACTAGTGCTGTCTTTTTCTTTGATTGGCAGAAAGTGTGCGGATTTTGTTAGGCGGTCAACTATCACCCAAATCATATCATGGCCTCTTGGCGTTCTTGGCAATTTTGTAACAAAATCCATTGAGATTTGTTCCCATTTCCACTTGGGAATCTCAGGTTGTTGCAGCAGCCCTGAAGGCTTCTGGTATTCCGCCTTTACCTTAGCGCACGTTAAACATTTGCTCACATAGACAGCAACATCGCCTTTCATCCTAGGCCACCAATAATAATCTTTGAGATCTTGGTACATCTTATCCGCTCCAGGATGGATAGAGTACCGTGATTTGTGAGCTTCATCGAAAATAACTTTCCTTAAATCACCAAACAGAGGAACCCAAATCCTTTTCTCAAAACATAATGTTCCTTCCTCGTTTGGTACCAAAAGCTTCTCCATCCCACGGAGATATTCCTCTTCAAGATTCCTTTCCTTGAGAGCTTCCTTTTGTGCTGCACGAATGTGCAAGGAAAGATCGGTTCGTATGATCATTTCCAAAGCCCTAACCCTTATGGGCTTGACTCTCTCTTTACGACTTAGGGCATCGGCGACTACATTCGCCTTCCCTGGATGATACTTTATCTCGCAGTCGTAATCGTTTAGCAACTCAACCCATCGTCTTTGCCTCATATTCAACTCCTTTTGGTTGAATATATGCTGTAGGCTCTTGTGATCTGTGAAGATTGTGCACTTCGTACCATAAAGGTAGTGTCTCCAGATCTTTAAAGCAAAAACCACTGCGCCAAGTTCCAAATCATGTGTGGTATAGTTCTTTTCGTGCACTTTCAGTTGGCGCGATGCATAAGCAATAACCTTGTGGCGTTGCATCAACACACAACCCAATCCTTGACGCGATGCGTCGCAGTATACCACAAAATCGTCGGTACCTTCCGGTAATGCTAAGATTGGCGCATTGCAGAGCTTATCCTTCAGTATCTGGAATGCTTCTTCTTGTTTGATTCCCCAATCAAACTTCTTATCCTTCTGCGTGAGGAGCGTCAATGGTTGAGCGATCTTCGAAAAGTCCTGAATGAACCTTCGATAGTAGCCAGCCAAACCCAAGAATTGCCGAATCTCGGTTGGCGTCTTTGGCGTTTCCCAATCCTTGATTGCCTCGATCTTTGTTGGATCCACGTGGATTCCATCTCCGTTTACCACGTGTCCAAGGAATTGGACTTCTCGTAGCCAAAATTCGCACTTAGAGAATTTGGCGTACAGTTGTTCCTTCTTTAGCAGCTCCAAAATAGTCCTAAGATGCTGCTCGTGTTCAGCCTTCGTCTTTGAATAAATTAGAATGTCATCGATGAATACAATTACGAACTTATCCAAGTACGGTTTGCAAACTCTATTCATTAAATCCATGAATACTGCAGGTGCGTTTGTCAAACCAAACGGCATGACAAGGAACTCGTAGTTCCCATAGCGAGTTCTGAAGGCTGTCCTTGGGATACTTTCCTCTTGTATCCTTAACTGATGGTATCCAGATCGAAGATCGATCTTAGAGTAAAAGCTTGAACCTTGCAGTTGATCAAACAGATCATCAATTCTTGGCAGAGGGTATCTATTCTTGATCGTCAGCTTGTTCAGCTCCCGGTAGTCGATGCATATACGGAAACTACCGTCCTTCTTTTTGACAAATAGGACCGGAGCTCCCCAAGGCGAGAAGCTTGGTCGGATAAATCCCTTGTCTAACAACTCTTGAAGTTGTGTCGACAGTTCCTGCATCTCAGACGGAGCAAGTCTATAAGGTGCCTTAGCCACAGGCGCGGCGCCTGGAACTAAGTCGATGCGAAACTCTACTTGCCTCTGAGGCGGCAGTCCAGGTAAGTCTTCTGGGAAGACTTCTGGATACTCCCTCGCGACAGGGATGTCTTCGATTCTCGGCTCAGCAGCCTTCTTATCCACAATGTGTGCCAGAAAGGCAACACATCCTTTCTGCAAACACTTCCTTGCTTTCAAGCAGCTGATAATCCTCAACGGCGTCTCACGCTTTTCTCCATGAACAACAATGGTCTCACCATCATCGGTTGGGATACGAACAACCTTTTCGTGACATACTATCTCAGCCTTGTTTCCTGATAACCAATCCATTCCTACCACCACGTCGAAGCTTCCCAACTGGACTGGTAGTAGATCTAGAGTGAACTCACGTTCTCCCAATTCAATCACACAACCTCTGATAACTTCATTGGCTTCTACTAACTTTCCATTGGCCAATTCGATCGAGTAGGGAATATCTAACTTATTAGCGGCTAGACCAAGTATATTCTTAAATTCTAATGACACGAAGCTATAATCGGCACCAGCATCAAACAAAATAGATGCAAAAGTTTTGGTTGTTAGAGAACGTACCAGAAATCACACCTGGATCCTGGCATGCCTCACAAGCTCCGATGTTGGATCTTCTTTCACGGTCTTGTTTCAACTTCAGGCATTCCCTCTTAAAATGTCCAACGTCCCTACAATGGAAGCATCCTAGCATTCGGCCATTTCCTTTCCCATTTCCACCTAGAGCGTTGTTACTGTTTTCTCCTTGTATGGGACTCTTCATCCCACAACCTCCTTTGTCGTGTCCTCTCCTCCCGTTCCTAGGCTTCTGACATTCATAATCATGGTGATACTTGCACCCAGCACATCTTGGTTTAGTTTCTAAGTAAATCTTATCATTGGCCTGTTTGTTGTTAGGGCAATCTTTCTTGAAATGCCCTTTGTCCCCGCAGTCAAAACAACCTCGAATAGATCTTTGTTCATCATTATTCGTTCGGGTATCTTCGGTAAGCTTCCTTTTGTTCTTTCCAGACGACTCTACCTGAGTTTCCTTGTCAGGGTTTGCAAGTTTCTCTAGTCTAATTGCTTCCGTAACGAGTGCCAAACCCATCTTACTTGCAGCAATAGTTGTTGGTGGCGTAGATGCTGTCATCAAGCTCAAGACTTGAGGCGCCAGTTCCCAAATGAATTGTTCCAATTTCTTCAGTTCTGGTTTTACCAGGTACGGAACAATTCGTGACAGATCATGAAGTCGTTGCATGTACTCCAACACCTTCGGACCTTCCATCATTAGGCTCCGAAATTCATCTTCCCACTTCTGGGTTTCCGTTTGGGGGCAATACTTCTTATGCATCATTCCTTTCAACTCATCCCAAGTTAACGCGTATGCTGTAGTTAGGCCCATTATTCGAACCTGAAGATTCCACCATAATCGAGCTCCATCTTGAAACAACTCAGAAACGTATGGGACTTGTTGTTCTGGCGTACAGCCACTCGTTCGAAAGATGGATTCCATACTTTCAATCCATTTTACAAAAGTTATGGCACCCCCAGTGCCGTCGAACTTCGGAGGCTTGTAGTTGAGGAAGTGCCAGTAGGAACAACCGTTATTTTCTGAGGTACCTCTGATAGGTTCGGAGCGTAGGGCCTCGTGCTGTGCTATAGCTGCAGCAATTATTCTTTAAGTTCTGCCTCAGAGGTGGGCATGCGCATTTCGCGTCTTGGCGGCATCTTCTAAAAGATGTTTCACATAGGTTAGGTCATAGCAAGTGAAGCGTACGTACAATACCAACACATAACATCTCATGCTATCAACAAATCAATCACATAACATCTTATGTTATAGGACATAAACAATAGATTGAATCATCACAAGTGATGAGAATACTGCGATTGTATTGCCACAATTCGAGACCACAAAGTAAAGCTTACAAGTACACCACTATATCATACAACATCAATGACTTAGTAGGGGACGACCCTAGACAAGTCGTGCGATCGTTGGACATGTTCAGGGGTCTCTGGTTCGTCCATTCTCAAATTCCAGGACTCCACGTCAAGCTTCTGAATTTCAGTCCTAAAACAACATTTCTTCTCAATCGTTTCCTTGAGCTCGTCCCAGCTCAGTGTATAAGCAGCGTCTGTGCCAAGGGTCTGAACCTGGAGGTTCCATTAAGAGAGTGTGCCATCTAGAAATATCCCCGAGATGTAGGTAACACTCTGTTGGGGCGATCAGTTACTCATCCTTAGAATGGAGTCGGTCTTTTCGGACCAACGAACAAATGCAACGGTGCCTCCTGTTTTATCGAAGTTCAAAGGCTTGCAGTTCAGGAACTGTTTATAGGTGCAGCCAGTTGGATGGTTATTTCCAGTAATGCCATCGTTGTACTTAGAGCGGAGGGCTTCATGTCGTGCATTTATCGGTGAGATGCGTTCTTGCAGCTCGGCTTCTGTCCTTGGTAACGTACTGGTGTTTGTGTCATGTCTAGGTGACATTCCCTTGTGTCGAAGTGGTGTGAAGCGGGTTAGACAACGTTTCAATTGTCTATGAGGTGTATATAGCAACATAAGCCATCATGTAATCATCCAATTTCACACGCAAATATACTCACTGTATGAGTGGGGGAGTAAATTTCTGAGCCTACACATAGGCCTGCCAATTTGGCTTGTGGCTCGTGATAGAATGAACTCGAGGTTGCATCGCCCTGGGTCATTCGTGTTTAAGTTATTTCCTGCTGCATTGGTTATCATTAGCTTGACCTGCAGAGTCCACCAGGATTCCTGTGCACTACAAATCGTTATTACGTGGGCCCCCGTAATAATAAATTGTCTTGCACAGTTACCCCAAATTTTCTCTCATCCAAGCAGATGATCAATCAAGGAGCAACAGCAGGTGCATCGGCATGAACAGGGTCATGCTCCAATGCGGGGTCAGGAGCAACGCCTGGCTCAAGGGCCACGGCTAGCTCCGAATCAAAAACTCCATCTCAAAATCAGCTGGATCAACAAACACAGGGGTCGACAGGGCTACAGGATCCCCCAAGGGCTGGTCTAAGTGCATGAACTCAATGTCATGGTCTGGATCAACACCAGGCGGAAAAAAAAAAACAGAATTGTCCTCATTATCGCGATCAAACTCAAATCTGTGTGCGGGATCCGGTGCAGCTGATGATGCCATATCGGGGTCGGCGTCGTGTAAGTGGTGCTGCATTCCCTGTATGTGCGAAGATGCGGATGTTAGAAGCTCAAATGAGTCTGGGATAGGGGAATGGACATGAGTTTCCCCTACAGGAGCGTCCGCATGCAGTAGTCTAATACCAGCAGTAATAGGGCCTTGCTCTCAAGTGGGTCCTCCTCTTAATAGTTTGACATCGTCTTCAGAGACAACGTCGGGGGCATATCAACAACGAGATAAGCGGCAAGGGGCACAGGGGCAGGGATCACCGCGAGTGGCAAGTTCCCAACAAGATGGCCATCAGTAGGCTCTGCTACGACTTCAGGCAGCGCAAAAGGGCTGAAAGTCGTCATTGTCTGTGCCGGGTAGCATCGGAAATGTACACCTCGTGCTTCGATGAAACTATGTCGTCTGACACTATGGCCATGGGATTCGTAGTGTCCACCTTTCTAGTACTTGATGAAAGCATGACGTTTGTAACACAAACACATATACGTATAATAATCAGTCATATAGTCATATAAACATGTAATCACCACGTAAACATTCAAATCATTCTCCTAGTCTCACTAGCCACTTCTCCTAGTCTCACTAGCCAACTACCTTGATCTCTCAAACCGAGCCTCGGCCTCTCAGACCGAGCCTCAGCCTCTCAGACTAAGCCTATAATAATGAATAAAATGTGCTCAACATTTGTTTGTAAAAAGTTGTGGATCTGGACTTAAGTGGTATGCAGTAAAATGTTTTCGTGAGAGCCCTAGTGATCATAGTCTAGACTCGAGAAAGAATCCTAGTTCGCTATGATCAGAGCTCTGATACCAAGCTGTCACACCCTGGCTTTGCGGAAGCGTGGTTAATTTGGTGTGACTTCTTAATACCATAGCTTAATCATGACAAAGCTATATGAGTTAAAAACATGCAAGATCATCCATTAAGTTTTGAAAACCAAATACAGTACCATTGTTTTAACGGGAACATACCCTAACAACCATAACCTTGTTCAACAGACATTACAATCTAAACATAATATAAACACGGTTTAAGGATTGTGTCTTGTCCAGGAAAGAGACACATCCCCTAAACCCCGGATGACCTTGGAAACTAGTGCAGCGGAAAACATGCCATACCGTGCCAGATCTCGTTAATTTCCTGAAATACATGTAAGTTGAAAAAAATCAACAATAATGTTGAGCGAGTTCATGTGCAAGTGAGTAAGTAAAACACTTGTAAGTATAAAAGTTTCCTGGTATGTAGCAGTGTAAGGAAAAGAGATCACCAATGGTTTGCAAGGCCATTAGCATGTGTGAAATGCAAGTAGGAAGACTCAACCCTAGCCGATTTTTGCGTCGGGCAACCAAGTCACTCAAGGTCCGTTCTGTTGGTCCTCACAGAGGTCCGTTCTGTTGGGCCTAGAGTTGGGCTCGCTACACCCAGATAGATCTACCGCTTAAGTCCCTCGGTGTTCTGCCTACCCATTCACATGATCTAAGTAGTAAACCTCCTTACGTTAACATACCGTGTATAATAGTACTTGTAAACAAAGTAACATGTATTTCACCCCCGCAGTTAAGAAAACTGAAAACAGTTAGAGAAAAGGGGGACATGAACTCACAGTGAAGCGTCTCTACCAAGTATCTCCAATCAGAAAGCTGTGCGACGACCTACAAGTGCTAATTCTATTAGACAGACGGCCGTGCCTTAGCTTTATAGTTTAAGTTTTTGGGAAATAGTTAGACAACTATTTCGTGTTTACATTTTGTATATACTTGGTAGTAAATCTCCTTCCCAAGGATGGGGGATACAATACATGTGCGTAAGTTACGTTTTAATAATCGAGTGGTAATATAATTACCGATGTAACTTATATATTCATGGTGAAAGCGTTCGTATTATTTTGGATTCGTTAACGTTTGTAAATATTATTTTTACTCTAAAAATAATATTTATGTATTTCACAAAATAGTCATAAACAGTGTGTGACCATATATATTTATCACGTTAAATCTTGTGAAAATCCCACCTCCGAATATTTAGTAAATAAAGTCTTGGCGAAATTTATGTTTCGAAAACATGTCAAAAATAATTCTAACACTTGTTGTGTAAATAATTCTAAGTGTTATGTTTTTAGAAAAATTTCGCCAGAGTTTCCTCTGTAACTGGAGGTGGCCACGCTTTCAAGCGTATCATTTTCTTTTAACAAATCAATTCAACCAATGTTCTCAACATTATCAAACATCTTTTCAACATTTTAACTAGTCAAAGATAGACATAATCGCAAAAATATACGAACTTGTGGTTTGTCTAAAATATGTAGTAAATCTCTTTACTTTTACTGGATCTTTTGTGTAAATAATCCGATTTCGTAAAAACCTCGTTTTTAGAGAAAATCCATCTTTACAACTTCTAGTAACTTTTGACAAAACTAGTTCTTTGTCGGATCTTTTCATTTCACAAGTGTTTACACACTTGTGGTTTTATAAAATCATGCTTATTATTGTAAGATCCATCTTTCAAAATACATGGTTTCCTTGATATGTGGTCCTTTGAAAATACCACTTGCAGATACGTAGATCTGCTAGTTTTAAACACTATTGTACATGTTAAAACACTTTTACACAAGTAAAGCATTTTTACACAAGTTCATGTTTCATGTGTGGTAGAGTTTCACCTTTTAACCCTTGTATTAACCAAAACAAGCTTATGTTAAGATCCATGATCTTAACAAACCGGGTTAAATGGTGATCCGAGCTACCACAACATAGATCGGGTCTAAATAAGCACATATTTCAAATACTACAACTTTTACACCACTTATATGTTATTAACCACCATTTTAAGTATTTTTAGTAAACTTTTGAGCATCAAATGGTATGATAACGATATTTAACCGACACAAATCCTTTTAACCACCTTAGATTAGTTCAAAAATGAGTTGTAAACAATATACCTCTAGCTCAAGGCTAGGGAAGATTCTTGGCGAAAAACGAGTGGATAAAAGCCAAAGAAAGTGGTCCTTCGTGCTCCGAGTGCACCAAGACTCCTAATGTGAGACCCTTGATGTTTGTATGATCTTGGAATGGCAAGAACTAAACTTGAAGAATGGATGGATGGATAGGGGATGCTTGGCTGTAAGCTCTAGGAGAGAAAGAGAGAGAGTTCTTGTGGTGTTGGGGTGAGGATGATTATGTTGTGTAAACTCTTGTTCTTATAGGCAAATTAAGGGGGTATTATCCAAGGGTTTTTATGTCATGAAGATATTAAACAAAGATCATTAAAATAATCAAGTAGTGTACCATTGTGTTCCCCATGGTTTGGGGCCGGTTAGGATGGGGGGGGGGGGGGGTTAGTTCGAAATCAACTAGGTAGTTAGGTAGTTAGTTATGTTAAACTAAGTTAAGTTAAGTGTTTAACCCCGTTACTTGTATGTTATGTGTTATGGCGGGTGTTAGGGTAATCAGGGACCCTAACTGGCTCAGAAAAAAAATATAGATAGTGAAAATAATAATATTTTCATGTTCCGGGTATAGTCCGGTTGTTCGGTTGGATAGTAATCCGTTAAAGTGCCTAATAAAGCTTTAAAGTGTCGTTATATTATTTTTAGTGACACATCTTGTTTCCAACACTTTAGAAAGTGTCTAGTAATATTTTCCCCATATTTTGGCACTTTACTAGTCAGCTAGAAGCTGGATTATTTATTAAAGTGCTGTGTTTTGTACTTAAAGTGCGTTTTAGGCACATCCAGTCATTGTATCTTATTCCTAGAGACGCAGTTCCACAACCCTTGTATCCCTACACTCACTACTAGTGTAGTAAAATATCTCAGGCTCTTATAGGCCTTGGAGGCAGTGTTTGCCTGATGCTGGCTTTATCAGCATGTTCAATAGGTTATCCGTGTATTGTGCTACTGTGCTCTTTGTGCATCATGTTTGTCACTAAGGTGCCGTATGTAAATAATGTAGTGACAGCAAGCAAGTATGATGCAAGTAAGTACATGTATCAGTATTCAAGTAGCAGTTCATCAGCTAGTACAAGCAAGCACAGTAATTAAGCAGTAATTAATCATTAATTAAGTCGTACGGATACCTGGTTTAGTGCGGGTTGTCACATCGAGCCACCAAACACATTGAACCAATGATAAATATTTAAATAAAACATGTCATGAATTACCAATAGAAAATATCAAACATAGGGTTACTCCCAAAGAGTTGTGTAGCGGAAGCATATAGTAAATCGTTTAACAATTGTTTCATAGTAAATGTTCAAAACCAACGTTTCACTTATAAGTTAATCCAAGAGCCTCGATCCATGACCACTCCAGCACTCCCAGATAGCAAGTCCACGTCACGAATTCTAGCGACCTGCAAGCATGTAGACAAGTGTGTCAGACGACGCTGGTGAGTTCAAGGTTTTGTTAACGTGTGTAGTTACCGAATATCTGTTAAGTCAACTCATCGTTTCGTTTTGGGATTGTTATTAAAGTAGGAGAGTCTTATATACTGGAAGTGTGTCCAATATATACCATGGGAGTGTGCCCAATATAACCTGGGAGTGTGCCCAACCCCAATGCCCCTAACCAAGCATTGGTAATGATGTCCAGGTAACTAGATCACGCCCGTCCTTACGGCCCGGTGTCAAACCTAATAGCGCTATCAACTAGTTACCCCATTGCCTTACAGGCAACACGGTAGATGATCGATTCTGTGTTCAATAACCAACATCCCAAATAACAGTTTACCCAGTATTCCCTTTAGAAACGTTTACCAGATGTCCCAAACCACCGGGACGCATGCTTAGAAAAGTGCAGTGAACTCACCTTGGTTTGCTTGGTAAGATTAACTACTTGTTCACACTTAATCAGTCAACCCTAAAGTAGGCACGTGTACCAAAATCAGTTTGCATTCACGAAGTTCACGTATAGATAAAATCAATGATCACCAAGTAGTACATATCACATAATCGACATTGTACAAGTCATGCATAGCATTTAACAGCAGTTAACTAACTGGGTTAACTCTAACAGAAATAAACTAAGTTACTGTGCGGTTTGACCATTTGACGAAACACCCTTTGTTTCGTCGTTTATACCCTTGGCGAAACACATTCTGTTTCGCCGAGAGTTCTGTTTCGTGGACTAGTCAGTTACGTCAACATCAGTTACAAAATATTAACACATAAACCCTAATCATTGCTAACAGCCGTCATCAATATCATCGCTCATCATCATCAACAAATCATGAATTTCATAAATCAGTTGTCAAAAAGATCGGTTCTTTCACACCTAACAATTTCGACACCATCATTCCATTATCAATCATCAAGTCAACCTACAAATCTGTGCCATCAACTACCCTATATAATAAAATACTATCTCATACTTCAACAAGTTAATGTTTCAGTATACGTGGAACACATATATCCATTTAGCATCTTATATAATTTAAAAACACAAATGGCAACCACATGGTTTCTGACACTCACATGTAAATATAAGAATAATAGCCGACAATTAGGAAGGATCCCTATCTGATCGATTGAATTTTCAAGGCATCACACATGATTAAATCATCACTACTTCAACACATACGTATACATGATCAGTCCAAGAAACAATTAATTAATACTATACGATCCATCATTATCATGCAAACATGAGATCGAGTAGCAAGAATTACTAACCTAGGATCTGCTTAATCGAGATGCACACACAAACAGAAGGGAGTCTTGTTTCTGCCGTCGCACAAAAGGGAACTCTAGGGTTTTCGGTTGTGGTGATGAGTTTCACGAATGAAACAGTTTTGTGAGATATAACTCACGTAACAGGGTTGAGCCCTTAACTGGGCTTCGGCGTATTTGGGCTTGGCGAAACAGACTTCTGTTTCGTCGAGATGTATATGGCGAAACAGTCTGTTTCGTCGGGTCCTCTCATGTGTTAAACAGTTTATGTTTTTCTAATATAACAAGTCTCATATCAATATCAATTCCATACATGCAACAATCACAATACAATACGTTTCATTATAACACGTACATGTACAGTTACAAGTCAAACAAGTCAAACAACCAAACAGTCAAAGTCAACCTGCAATAAATACGAAAGTGAAAGTCGGAAACTCGAGTTGTCACACTTGAGTTGGTTGAAATTGGAAAAAATTGAAAAATTTTAAATTTTTTTGTCTCAAGTATGCTTGAACTACATGAAAACCAACATTTTCAATCGCTAAAGGGTTCCTACTGATATTAAACTAACTTAGATCCCTAGTCATGGTTGTCCCTTTAAGTTTCATGAGAGTATTTCTGACATGTTTTTTAGAGAATAGTTGAGAAGAGATGCCTAACTAGAGGTAACATGCTTTAGGAATTACACATGCTACGTGTCGGTAACCCATATTCCTTCTATTCGGTGAGATATTTGAGCCTACTAGATTGTTAGTTTAAATTGCAATAATTGTTCATTTGCTGAGAGTAGGCCATATGTTTCTTTGTGTTAGAACTTGTGTAGTTTGATACGTGCCGAGACTGTGATTTAACGTGTGCATAGATGATAAAGGCATTAGGATCCCTTCATTATTTCATATGTTGATTGTTTATCCACCCATCTTAGTTAACCATGTTGAGCCTTATACCTTTCGTTTGTTACATCTTTGTTGACCTGTTTGATTACCAACCATGAATGACAATTTTGTGTTAGATATTTGTTGAAAAAAAAAAGAAAAAAATGAAATGAAAAAAAAAGAGAAAAGAAAGAAAAACAAAAAACGAAAATCAATGTTATGTTTGTGTTGAATAAATGGGTCAGAAATCACCCAAGTGTTAGTGTTATTGTGAATACGTCGTCATGGTTTGGTATCTTCATTTGTGTTCGCCATATAAATATAAAAATTCAAAAATATTTCCCTACCTTTACCCTTAACCCAAAACCCGAAAAGTCCTTTTGATATGTGTTACGTTATTTGATACAGTGGAGGTGTGATTGCTATACAAGCTTATGATTGCAAGGTAGCATATTTGGTTTTGAGAGAGATATATACTAGTACAATACATGCTAGTCTTGATTAACCCGAGAGGAGTGATCATTGTGAGGGGCGTGTGGTATGTGTGTAGTATCATAAGCATGTTAGTTTTAGTTAGGCAAGTCTTAAGTTGTTTTAAATGCGTATCATTTATCTGTCAGATTGTCAATCTCGATTGTGTCAGTCTATGGGACGGGTATGACTTGGGACCTTAAATTGTTAATTCGGTAAGGGATTTGAAAGTGATTTGTTAATATGGTGAGTAATGTTTGTGATGGTTGCTTGAGGACAATCAATGTTAAGTGTGGGGATGTGATGGAGAGTGTGAAACCTGGAGGTTAAAGTATTTAAATCATATGTTTTAATGCATTTTAGGTGGTTATATATTTCAAATGTGATAACTACGAGTTCTTGTGGTTTTACAGGTTAACCGTCTAAATCGGTAAAGTTAGAGGATTTGGCGATGAAGCGGAACAAGCAAGGATGTTTATCATGAGAGTTTACATTATTCGGAACTTGTTCGGGTAAAAAAGATAGTTTGAATGTGCAAGAAACGCAAAACATTAAAGTCTAGGGACTTGTGGGAAATTAATGAAAGTAGAATGGAAGCTATGAAGGGATGAGATGACAATCAAGGTACAACAAATATAAAGTGTAGTCTGCAGATCACAAGCATAGTGTACGGCCAAGGAATAAAAAGAAACAGAAGGTAAACCGTAGGCTACGGTTGGAATTAAAAGGAGAAAAGAAAGCAGGGACATCATTAGGTAGAAAGTGGATTTTTCCTAGAAAGTATAGGAAGCAATCAGAATGCGACACGTGGCATTGAAGGATTTTAACTAGAAGGGCAATTGTGTACTTTCACAATCTATTTTTATTTTAGGAAATTATCTTCAATAACTAACTATCCATAATGAAACCGATTTGCTCCATAAATTTCGGAATTTTTTGTTTTCGATTTCTGATCTCACTTAATATCAATCATTACTTCGTTTTCTTGCTCACAAGATTCATCGCTGATCATATTTTTATATGGAGAGAAAAATCATGGCAACTGGAATCTATCAGCATGTTCTTGGTACTGTGTTTTAACAGTTAGAGGGTTAAAGTCAATGTTTTTGTAGATCCCATAATATGAATGATGTTTGGTAACGCTGGAGGATTTCTTGACATTGTGTTTTAACAGCAAGCAGATTAATACAATTATGTTTTAGCATTCATGTTGGTAATGCTGTAGGATTTCTTGACACTGTGTTTTACCATTCATGCTGGTAATGCTGGAGGATTTCTTGACATTGTGTTTTAACAGCAAGCATATTAATACAGTTGTGTTTTAGCATTCATGTTGGTAATGCTGGAGGATTTATTGACGTTGTGTTTTACCATCCATGCTGGTAATGCTGGAGGATTTCTTGACATTGTGTTTTAACAGCAAGCAGATTAATACATTTGTGTTTTAGCATTCATGTTGGTAATGTTGGAGGATTTCTTGATGCTGTGTTTTACCATCCATGCTGGCAATGCTAGAGGATTTCTTGACATTGTGTTTTAGCATTCATGCTGGTAATGCTGGAGGATTTCTTGACGCTATGTTTTACCATTCATGCTAGTAATGCTGGAGGATTTCTTGACATTGTGTTTTAACATCAAGCAGTTTGATACCGTTGTGTTTTAGCATTCATGCTGGTAATGCTGTAGGAGTTCTTGACGCTGTGTTTTACCAATCATGTTGTTACGATCTGTGACATTTGTCACGATGTGTTTTCTTAATGTTGTGTTTCTTCATGAAGGATAGAAGGAAGAGAGAGAGAGAGAGAGAGACGAGAGAGAGAAAGAGAGAGAGAGAGAGAAAATCGCAAGAAATGTGAGGTGGTTATGGAATGACAGTTATTTCCATATTTAAAACAAGCTAAATGACATATCTACCCCTGAGTAATTAAATAATCCTATTTTTAAAACACACATATTACCAAAATGCCACCAAGATGATCTCAACCATTAAACACACCCATTGGATGGCCCAGATCGCTTACTAGACTTTCTAGGAAAAACACACTTTCCGCAGGATCCCCACTCTATATATATATATTAAAAAAATTGATGTGGCTTGGCCACGCCACCCCAGCCACGCCCACCATACCCCTATGAACTTGGATTTGTGTATTTAGTGCCCCATAATCCACGTCTCAACCCATACCCCAAACCCCCGCCCCACCATACCCCACGGTGTTAACATCAATTCCATTATCAAACATATCTAAATATTTACACCAACCATCAAGGACTAATTCCAAACCCAAAAGGCAAAAGCTCATATTATTAAGACGCTAACCATGGTGATTGTTTACATCTATGATCTATCTCCTATATAAAACAATATAATAGTTAGTAAATTCATCATATAAAGCTTTTAATTACGATTACATTGTGCAAATTTTGATATCAGCTCAAGAAGATGGAATACATCGAGCTTAGCCACACATAGTTCGGTTTAGGGGTGCAAACGAGCCGAGCCGCGCCCGAGTTCAACCAGGCTCGAGCTCAAGCTCGATTAACTTTTGAGAGCTCGGCTCGATTAACTTTTGAGAGCTCGGCTCGATTCGAGCTTTGTTTTCAAAGCTCGAGCTCGGCTCATTGGTATTTTCTCAAGCTCGAGCTCGGCTCGTTTATTATCTATTAATTAATATATTAAATAAAAATAATATAAATAATAGACTTTTTAGGCTCACGAGCTCGATAAGTGAAGCTCGGGCTTGGGCCCGTTTACTAAATAAGCTTACTTTTATGTTCGAGGTTGGCTTGTAAACAAGTTTAAATAAGCTCGGCTCGACTCGGCTCGTTTATACTAAGGCTCGACAAGGCTCGACGAGCCTAACGAGCTTCACATGCGAGGCTTGAGCTCGGGCTCGATAAACAAACGAGCTTTATTTCAGGTTCAAGCTCGGTTCGGGCATGATACGGCTCGGCTCGTTTCGAGCTTTTTCTCGAGCCGATCTCGAGTAGCTACCGAGCCTCTCGGCTCGTTTGCACCCCTAGTTCGGTTGATCATCATCACTTCAAATCCGTTGTTCATGTGAATCAAGGTTGATACAATAACAATAAAAACACCCAAAATATTGTCTTGGAACTGTAACACCACGTAAAAACGTGTCCAATTATGTAAAGACATGTGTCCTAAACTCTAAAGATGTGAAAGATTTAGTTTGAAGGACTAAAGTTGTCAAAAAGTGAAACTATGTGTCCGGAGGGACTAAAAGTGTCAACATGCCAAAGTTGTGCCTCTGAATGACCTTACATGAAGAATATATTCTTAAACGAGTGATTGATTGGATATAAGAAGCCGTTTATGAAAATAATCGGAAGATTATTAAATTAAAAGGGTTAAACGTGTCAACATGTTGATTCTGACCTCTGAGTGACCTTTTAACGAAACCGAGGCTTCAAAATATTCAAATATACTCTCAAGAATAAGTGGTATAAATTTCACATGGTTTCGAGATCGTTAAACAAGTTTTCAAAACTTTGGGCTATAAGTGTCAACTTGATGAAACTTGCTTTCATAGAGATATTTAACGGAACCGAGTCTAACGAAGTTTGTTCATACATCCTTGAGCCTCAATAAACTAACTACAAGGGCCTTACATGTCAAAAAGGAGGTTAAATAGGGTTTAAAACCACCAGGGACTGATTCTGCCATGAATGAAACTTGTTTAACTTGTTTCCCAGTTCCAGGCGGGCCGCGTAAGGCCAAGAGGACATCTACGCGGGCCGCGTAGAAGTCCCCAGCTCAGAAAAACCTGCCAGGTGCAGGTTATCAGCTGTTGCACCGCCTTAACTTCATTTGTATCGATCCTAGGGGCTGTTATACGGTATTATAAATCAACTAGGACACCTGGGGTGATCCTAGAATGTCCCATAACAGCTGGAAGTGATCCAAACACTTAGGAATTGCTATATAAAGGACTTGAGTGTTGAGTTCTTATGCACATAAGTTGGAACAACTCAAAGGAACTTGTCTCTGGAGCTTGCAATCAATTAGGAGAAGATTCCAAGTGTAGAAAAGACAGCAAGGACCATTAGTAAGGGGTTAATTACTTGCTTAGTCGTTTTAATTAGCTTAATTGTCAAAAAGTCAAACTTGTCGTAATTTAGATTTGACTTTCAGTTTAATCACATATGGTTCAGCCATTGATCTAAACGAAAGTGGTTATGGAACCATATTAAGGTAGGTGATTAACCCTTAAAAGGGCACCTCCTAATTATCTCGTTTGACCAGTTAATTGTCGGGTCAAACTAGTTTGACAAAAAGTCAAACTGGACAGAATGTTTGAAAATGATTTAAATTAGTAAAACAGAAGTGCTAAATTATATTTTAACATTCTAATGACTTGGTAATTAATATTAGAACATGTTTTATCAGTCCTAACCCGACAATTAATAGTCTAAGGTCAGTTTATAACCGAAAGTCGCAAAAGCTTGACTTTTGCTTTGACTTTCAGTTCTGACCCATTTAAGCTTAAATCTCCCATGTTTTAAGCTTCCATTAGGACCACATTACTCAATAGTATAACCCTCTGAAGTTATATTGCATGATTCTTAGTGGTTTGTATTATATGCATTTGATCGTTAATATGCTTAAAAATGCCATAAATGCCCTTTTTACACACAAATGAGATTTTTAGCAATGTGAGTGGACAAAAACCTTTGCTACTGATATTTAGACTTGTCCTAAAAATTTGACATCAGTTTGAGGTCCAGATTAGGAGATATGCTCATTAGCGTAATTAGAAAGCTTTTTATTAATTAAACGGCGTAATTAGCATATAGCCTATTTAAACCCAAATTTTGATACCAAAAATTTTTACCCACTGATGTAAAATAATATTTTGGGATTTTTGAAGATTTTTATTCATTTTTAAGCTGATCATAACATAGGGTTCTAGCCTTGATTCGGTAAATGTCGGTTATACCATTTTCTTGAATAAAATGAGTTTTACATAACATTTTGATATCAAACTTTTTTCTACTGATTTTATATCATAAATACAATATTTTGAAACTTATAAACTGATCAAAAACTCAGATTTCCTATTTTAACCCGAAAATCGCTTAAAACCGACTTTTACGCGTCTTAAGCGCATAGTATAAGTTAAAACTATTTTTGGCACATAAAACTTATTACCTACTGATGTTTTAAGTTAATTTATGCATTTAAACAGTTAACCAATGTTTTAAACTCAGAACTCAAATTTTGACCTTTAAAACTTGTGTGAAATTACCAAAATGCCCCTACGGTGCATAGTTTGGTTATAAAAGATAAATTTCACATATATGTTATACCCTACTGTTATAACTTATAAAAAATACATATTTTTACTGAGTATATCAGACCAGAAACTCAGATTAGTATTTAAACTCTTTTATAAGCATTAAAATTACCAAAATGCCCTTTTGGGACTTAACTTGGTTTAAATTACTTTTTTGGGCATATATGTTAACATCCTACTGATGTATTAACATATTTCATGCATATTAACAATTAAGACCTGTATATAATTCATTTTGGTTACCCGTTACGCGTTTACGCGTTCGGATCGGTTTATGTGACTAGTTTACGTATAATAGCCGAAACGGGTTTAACCTTATCATTTAATCCTCAATTTCGAGAATGTGTTTAGTTTACCCATATTATACAAGTATCCAAGCTTGTCAGGTCTAAGCCACATTCTATTCCGGTCTTCGCTTAATCTAGCATATAGAACCGTAAAGTCTCTTTCTAGCTAGTCGGTCTAAGTCTTTGACTTAGCTAAAAACCCGTTAGCATCCTAATAGGTTATTAAACCTTCCATACAGATTAGTAGCATTCAGTAGAAGGTACCATTAAGAAGCTTTATGATTATACTGCTGAGTTATCTTTCACATTAGCTCAGGTAAATACTTTTAACTTATTTTCCCTTATACGAGCTTGGGATATGGTATTATAATAATACCACTTGGTCGGGTATGAAATCATTTAATCGGATTGTGATTAATAAATTTGCATAACCCGTTTTAATCTGTATTATTTGATAACATAAACATTGGGGGTTAATTCGACCGTGTCCTGGATATCCTCGGCTCATTTCATTTGAAAATGGCCACGGCCTATGCATGGGGTGTAGGCATACACCTGACAGATGCAAATGCTAAATACCCACACGTTGGGGATATGTCACACCCCGAATTTCCACGTGTCACCGGTGGGCCCGGTAGGGGAGTATCGTGACGTGGTTGGCAACATGATAGTCAAACAACACAATATTTAAATGCACAGCGGAAGCAAAGTATAGATTTAATTCAACCAAACGATATTGTAATATTAAGTATCACAAATAGTCGAATATAAATCCACAGGTAGATCAAAATAAAAAGGAAACAAATGTTCAACAGTTTTTTTTTTACATCCAAGCTGGCGAGACTTAATGTGGATGCTAGGAGACAAGCCAGCCTATTTCGCGTAGTACCTGCACTTAACCTTTTTAAGAAAATACGTCAGTTTACACTGGTAAATACAATCAACCGACTCATTTTGAAAAGAGTTTAAGAAAATGCATTTAAGGCACAAGGCACAAATAATATTTTATAACTTGGGATAATTATGTAAATATATAATACTTGTAAACGATTTACATGTTTCTTATGCGTTCAGTAGCCCAATCCGTAGACCGGGTTAAAGATCAATGGACACACCACTTTATATAATGAGACACTGACAGGTGTACGCCTACACCTGAGTGCTAAGGTCGTGGCCATTTCGTAAAATGATGCCAGGGATATCCGGGACATGGTCATTAACCCCCCAAAGGCTTTAAGCAACAAAACATTTCAAAACGTAGCATATCAATGATTTAACCTCTATTCGATTAAAGATTCAATGCCGGACCAAGCGGTATTTTATATACCGTACCCCAAGCCCGTATAGGGAAAATAAGTTAAAAGTATTTACCTGAGTAAGTATAGTTCAAAATCAGCGAGTGCAAGTATCTTTTACTGGTTCTCCTAATCTGGAACGAAGGTTTATAATAACCTATTAGAATCCTAACGGGTCTTTTAGTTAAGCTTACGCTTAGACCGGTTAGTTTTAAAGATACGGTTCGTACGCATGATTAAGCGAAGACCGGATAGAATGTGATTTAGACCCGACAAGTTTGAAGACTTGCTTAATATGGGTATATGATACACATTCTGGATTTTGAGATAAAACCGATAAGGTTTGACCCGTTTCGGCTAATTTATGTAAACTAGTTACATAAACCGAACCGAACGCGCATGAAGCGTAACGGGTATCCGTAAGAGTCCTAAACAGGTTTCCTAAGTTAACACACCTTAAATAAGTTGTGACATCAGTAGGATATCACCCATGACGCCCAAAACGAGTTTAATCTCTTAATAAGCCCCGTAGGGGTATTTTGGTCATTTTAAAGATTATAACTGGGTTTAATTAGACACCTGTGATCCGGGTCTGAGTTGATCAGTAAAATAGATTATTTTAACAGGTTATAACCTTTGGTAATAAGTCTTATATACTAATATAGTTTTAAACCCAAACTATGCGTTAAATACGCTTATAAAGTCGTTTTAAGCGATGTACGGGTTAAAATATGATTCTGAGTTTTCTGATCACATAAACAGACTCAAAATACTCCATTTATTATTTAAAATCAATAGCAATTGGATTGGCGTTAAAAGGATTTGTAAAACTCATTTTATGGCCGAAAAGGGTATTTTTGGTATTAACCGAATCGAGGCGATAAACCTAGCTTATGATCAGTTTAAAAATAATTAAAAATCTTTAAAAATCCCAAAATATTATATCACATCAGTGGGTAAAAGGTTTGGTGTCCAAAATTTGGTTTAGATAGGCTTTACGCTAATGACGCCGTTTAATTACTTAAAAGTACTCAAATTACGTCATTAAGCATAACTCCTTATCTAGACCTCCAACTGATGTGAAATTTTAGGTACAAGTCTAAAAATCAGTAACTAAGATTATGGCACTTTCACATTTCCAAAAATCTCGTTTTATGGTCATAAGGGCATTACGGTCAATATTTAGGCGTTTAACGGAAACATCGGACGATTAGGGATTCGAGTGGTATAAACGCAGAGGCTTATACACACATGCAACTAGGTCCTAATGGAACTTTAAGGCATGTCTAAAACTATATAAATCAGGTCAGAACTGAGGTCAAAGCAAAAGTCAAACTTTTGCGTCTCTCGGTTCCGAATCGGTTCAAAACATAAAGTTGTCGAATCAAACAAGTTTAGACAAGTTATTATACTTATTTTCAAGTTGTATGACTGATAAAACAGGTTACACGCCTTCCGTATCGTTAAATATGCGATTAATGTTTCTGTTGACTTTTTCGGACAACCTTTGACTCGACAAACGACCTAGTTAGGATTCGAATCAGTGAGTGCCCTTTTAGGGGTTTATTAACCATATAAATACCAACTTATAACAACTTTCGATTCGACAAATCTCTGGACCGATTGTGATTTATCACAAAGTCAAACCGTAGTTACGACGGTTTGATTTCTAGGCTTTTAACTAAGTATAAATGAACTAGAGAAGGTTAGGCATACTTACACACAACTAATGGATGATATGGGATGCTTGTGGCCTGCTTGAAAGCTCTGGAAATGCTCAGGA
Organism: Helianthus tuberosus; assembly: GCA_030545235.1. Classification (NCBI taxonomy): domain Eukaryota; kingdom Viridiplantae; phylum Streptophyta; class Magnoliopsida; order Asterales; family Asteraceae; genus Helianthus; species Helianthus tuberosus. The sequence goes on along the minus strand of CM060352.1, from coordinate 194,054,279 downwards.
GTGATGAATGATCAATGTTTCCTAATGTGGTCTTTATAAATAACTTCAAACACTCTTAGATGATCAACACATAAGTCTAGGGGTGTTGCATTATCATCCACAAGTCCCCTACTAGCTAAAAACCATTTTAGGCAGCCCAAAGTACCGAAACAATTGCATTTGAGTCGGTTACAAGCATCAACAGGCAGCTGCCTATTTTTTCTGCATCTGCAGGTCGCAGGCGGCCCGCGTGGCCTTCTGCTATGTGTGAGACGGGCCGCGAGGCCCTTCTGGTCAGGTCACACATGTTTTATTAATTGCACTTTGGTCCTTGGTCCCCCGAAAGGTCGTTTTCACCATCCAACTTGCATATGAAGCTTTGTTATTTAATATATGGGGCTTTAAGACTTATACCCACTTTGTTAAGTCCTCGGGTAACTTTGTGATCACCCGAAAAGCCCTAAATTTCAATGTTGACGATTCTAACCCTCACACACGAATTTTATCACAACTTGCTCATACGATAACGAAACTTCATGAAATTTTTGTGGTACATTCTAGTGAGCATAATTAATCGTTACAAAGCTTTGGGTTTGTCAAAAGGTCACTCAGAGGTATAACTTAAACATGTTGGCACATTTAACCCCTGTAGTTTGTAATCTCTCACTTTCTTTCACAATTCGCTTCGTATGATCCATGATCTATTCGTTTAAGGTTATAAACATCATGTAGGGTTATTGCAAAGTATATTTATTCATTGTTGACACTTTGAACCCTTATAATTACATACTTTCACTGTTTGTCAACTTTAGTCCTTCAAGAACATTCTTTCACACGTTCAAACCTATGACACATGTCAACACATTATAGGACATAAATTTTCGGGGTGTTACAGGATAACTCCTCTGTGGGTTTTATAAGTGGTGAGTCGGTTAATCATGACCGGCTTCCAAACCGGCCCCATATGTATGACAAACATGTAAAACGGTATACAAGATTATTTTTAAATAATTGTCCCAAGTTATAAAAGATTTGTGCCATGTGCACTTAAATAAATTTTCATAAATGTTTTCAAAAGAGTCAGTTAATTGTATTTACCAGTTTATACTGACGTATTTTCCAAAGATTGATTGACAGGTACCTCTCGTAATAGGCTGGAGCTATTAGGTGTCTTAAGAGGATCTTGCAAATCCATAGATACCTGAAGTCTGTTATTTTGTTTCTTTGTACTTTTATGATCCGCCTGTGGATCTTATTACATTCCAGTCTGTATATTCATTTACTCGAACACTCAGACATTATAGTTTGTAATAGTTTATTCACCAAGCCTTCCGCTGTGCTATTATATTGTGTGTATTGATAATGATGATATCAACTACGTCACGATACTCCCCACCGGGCCCACCGGTAATATGTGAAAATATCGGGGTCTGACAGGTTGGTATCAGAGCCAACATTGAGTGAATTAAACACTAGTCTTTTGTGTTTAATCTCAATGACATAATAAGCACATTCCTTAGACTTTCGAGTCTAGGCTATGACCTAGGATTTATTCTTAACCTTCCTTTGCTGTTTATATTTTATTTGGTTTTGTTTTCCTGTTTTGACAGGAAGATCAGCTACAATGCCTCCAAGAGTTAGGGGTAAAGGAAAGGGTCCCATGCGAGGGGGACCATCAGCAGCAGGACCTTCACATCGACGCACCCCATCTGCGTCATTTTCCAGTTCTGACTCTCACGATCTGTGGGGTCACTCTTTTGAACCAGCGAGACATTCTGTCTCGTTGAGCTCCTCACCTTCATTCCATCCATCATTCGGGCTGCCTGTCCCAGACGAGCCCCAACATTCGCACCATTCTCAACACTCCTATCACTCCCATGAATCTCATCAATCTTACCATTCTTTGCACTCTCATTCCTTTCACCATTCGGATTCTATCTATGTCTTGGCCCCCGTCCTAGTTTTACCCGGTCCGGAAGCCGCGGGACAGAAATTCCCGTGGTATTTATTAATTGAGTTTGACAGCGGAAGATTTACAGGATCTTTTAAACTCGAAAATGCCCGGTTATTTTATTTCATAATTCGGGATTAACCCCGTGATTTACATTAGAGGAATTTCACAAGGAAATTCCATGATTTACAAAACATGTTTATTCATTTTATTGAGCCACCTGTTCAAGCTTGTTAGTGCTCCGTAGCACGTTTCCTTGATTTATAGCAGGTCGCCTGAAACATGTTTTTAAAAATATTTTATCAGCGGGGAAATACTGGAGAGTCATTCAAGTATGTAAAATTCATTCATGCTGTTTAGCAGTTATGAAGAAACACACAAAATTCTAGGTTAAAATTTTGTAAATTGAATTTCCACAGAATAGCAATTTAGAACTTAACTACAAACCATTTTATTGAAACAAAATATTTGTAATTTATATTTAGTACAAAGGAAATTCGAAATATACTAGTGATTATTTAATATCTTAAAGTTTCTGGATTGTAGGTGACATAGGTCTTGGTACTGGTTTGGTGATTTAACTATAAGTTGGCATTTACTGATGTAGTGGCTAACATATAGAGATTTGCCCATTGTTTGTCTAATTCATCTTCCCATGATGGTTTAGGGCCTATTTCCTGGGTCTCCTTATTACTCATCATTCCTTCTTGTTGTGATTTCTTGATTTTCTCTTGACTTTTTCTAATAATCCAACTTCTTTTATTAGGGGTAAGTGGTTTCTCAAACTGTGCTTTATGAACAAATATTCATTCCTCAGTATCTGCTGAGTATCTTGAGGAATTTGATTGGGATGAATTTCCCATATCTTTCGGTGAACTATCTAATTTACGATAGATGTCCGAAATTCTTTGCTTACCCATACTGTAAATTAACAGATAGTCAAGATAGAATCACATAATCACAGAATGGCAATTAGGAAAATTAAGTATTTTTCAAATACTTAATTGGCTTAAATCAGTGGCTCCGATACCTCCTTATTTCTGTCATGGCCCCCGTCCCGGTTTTACCCGGTCCGGAAGCCGCGGGACAGAAATTCCCGTGGTATTTATTAATTGAGTTTGACAGCGGAAGATTTACAGGATCTTTTAAACTCGAAAATGCCCGATTATTTTATTTCATAATTCGGGATTAACCCCGTGATTTACATTAGAGGAATTTCACAAGGAAATTCCCTGATTTACAAAACATGTTTATTCATTTTATTGAGCCACCTCTTCAAGCTTGTTAGTGCTCCGTAGCACGTTTCCTTGATTTATAGCAGGTCGCCTGAAACATGTTTTTAAAAATATTTTATCAGCGGGGAAATACTGGCGAGTCATTCAAGTATGTAAAACGACACATTAGTTATCAATTACAGCATAAGAGCGATTACAATGGCTTCTATCTTATTTTTATCTGGCGCCGTGTCACCTGGTGACGATGGTCAAACCACTATTGGGTCCTTCCCCAAGTAGTGATGATTATCACTGTTAGGATTTATTAGCCTAACCGTGAGAAATTAGTAATGTGCACAATACCCCAATTAGCCAGTGATTCAAGATAACCACAACTTAATCCCTGTAATTATAACTTTTGAAAATGCTTGGAGTATTGTAAAATACTGTTGATAAAAAGAGAATGACTCACATTGCAGATTTAAACGGGCAGAGTTTAGCCTACTTGTTAGCCTTGTAACCTAATTTAAATTGCAATGCACATGAACTAGGTCAGTACTAATACATCATTTACGATAACTCACGAGATTAAAACTCTCACGACGAATGACAAGGTGCAACACTTAAACATCCATCAGATTCGCAACGAATGACAAAGTATACCCCGAGTTCGGGTGGCACTCAAACATCCTGTCGGATTCACGACTAATGACAAAGGATAGCCCGAGGTTGGGCAGCACTTAAACATCCTGTCGGATAATTTCAATCGATCGGATATTGAATCGTAGCATTGATCGAGTTAATACCCGGTATTGTAGCAGCGCCTCGCTATCTTAATTTTGAATTTTGAGCAGTGAGAATTCGTTTTTGAGTTTTGGTTTCGACACAGAATGAAAGCTCATGATCCATTCTATTTATAGCCAGAATTTGAGTCTTACGCGGCCCGTGTAAGACTTAACAGACTTTTACGCGGCCCGCGAGAGCCAGCTAAACGTAGACTAGGGCTAGGGTGTCATTGGTAGGCTTACCACGTGTGTGACACGTGGATCTGGACGCTTATCCGGTCAAACTTCACTTTGACCCGGCCCGCGTAAGGCTAAGCTAACCTTTACGGCCCTCCTGAAACTCAAAAATATGATTTTCTTGATTTTTGATATGGATTAGGGTTTCAGGGGTCCGGGTTCGCACTTACGGGTCAATTTGGGACATTTTTTAGAGTCCTTACATCCTCCCCACCTTATTTAAAATCTCGTCCTCGAGATTTACTGAAATAAGTGAGGATGCTTTTGCTTCATTTCCGATTCCAGTTCCCAAGTATATTCGGGCCCTCTTTTTGAATCCCATTTGACTTTCACTAGCACTAGTCTTTTGTGCTTGAGAAACTTAACCTTTCTATCTTCTATCTGAAGAGGTTTCTCAACAAATTTTAACTTTTCATTTACCTCTATATCTTGAAGAGGTACTGCCAGGGATTCGTCAGATAGACATTTCTTGAGGTTGGATACATGAAATACATCATGTACCCCGGCTAACTCTTCTGGTAGTTGTAAGCGATAAGTAACTGGTCCTATACGTTGGATTACTGGAAATGGTCCTACGTATCTTGGACTTAGCTTTCCTTTCTTATCGAACCGAACTACTCCTTTCCAAGGAGAAACTTTTAATAATACTTTATCTCCGACTTGGAATTCTAACGGCTTGCGTCGATTATCTGCATAACTTTTCTGGCGATCTCGAGCCGTCTTTAGTCTTTCCTTGATTTGAGTGATCTTGTCGGTAGTTTCTTGCACAATTTCGGGACCTGATAATTGACTTTCTCCTATTTCTGCCCAACATACTGGAGTTCTGCACTTTCGTCCATACAGTGCTTCGAATGGGGCAGCTTCGATGCTCGAGTGATAACTATTGTTATAGGAGAATTCGATTAAAGGTAGGTGGTCATCCCAGTTTCCACCAAAATCTATCACACATGCTCTAAGCATGTCTTCCAGGGTTTGGATCGTTCTTTCACTTTGTCCGTCTGTTTGAGGATGGTATGCAGTGCTCAAATTTAGTCGGGTTCCCATTGCTTCTTGGAAACTTGTCCAGAAATGGGAAGTAAAACGACTATCCCTATCCGATACAATGGAGAGTGGGACTCCATGTAAGGATACTACTTCATCTACATATAACTTGGCCAACCTTTCCATGCTAAAGGTTTCTTTCATGGGTAGAAAATGAGCTGATTTGGTTAATTGATCCACAATTACCCAAATCGCATTGTTACCTTTTCTGGTTTTGGGTAACTTAGTAACAAAATCCATTGTTATGAGTTACCATTTCCATACCGGCATTTCTAGTTGTTGGAGTAATCCTGAAGGTTTCTGGTGTTCTGCCTTAACTTGTGAACAAGTAAGACACTTAGAAACATATCTAGCTATGTCCTTTTTCATTCCTATCCACCAGAAGTTATTTCTTAAATCTTGGTACATTTTATTGTTACCAGGATGCATGGTATACCTAGATTTATGGGCTTCTTCTAAAATCTTATTTCTTAATTCTCCCTGTTTAGGTACCCAAATTCGTTTCTTATGGAATCTCCAAATTCCATTAGCTCCCTGTTCTAACTCTTTTATTCGTCCTTTCATTCCTTCAGCATCATCCTTGATTGCTGTTTCTTGAATGCTTTTCAGTTGGTCCATTAAGTCTAATTGTAAACTTAATCTAAGAGCACGAACTCGTCGTTGTTTCTTATGATACTTACGACTTAAAGCATCAGCAACTACGTTTGCTTTTCCTTCATGATACTGAATATCACAGTCGTAGTCACTTAAGATTTCCATCCATCTTCTTTGCCTCATGTTTATTCTTTTTGCCCAAATATGTATCTTAAGCTCTTATGATCTGTATAGACAGTAAACTTACTTTCGTACAGATAGTGTCTCCAAATCTTAAGGGCAAAAATTATGGCTCCTAACTCTAAATCATGAGTCGTATAATTTTCCTCGTGCTTTTTCAATTGCCTTGATGCATACGCAATTACCTTCTTGCATTGCATTAGCACACATCCTAATCCTAGTTTGGAGGCATCACAGCATACTTCAAAATCTTCTGTTCCTTCAGGTAAGGCTAAAATTGGAGCATTTGTTAGCTTTTGCTTCAAAATCCTAAAGGCCTCTTCTTGTTTAGGTCCCCATTCAAACTTAACTGCTTTACAGGTTAGCTTAGTTAATGGTACAACTATCTTGGAAAAATCCTTAATAAACCGTCTATAATATTCGACTAACCCTATAAAACTTCTAATTTCCATCACTGATTGCGGAACCTTTCGTTTGGTGATCGCTTCTATCTTGGAGGGATCAACATGAATGCCTTCGTGATTCACCATGTGTCCTAAAAATTGCACCTCCTGTAGCCAAAATTCACACTTCGAGAATTTGGCGTAAAGCTTCTCTTTTCTTAACAAGGTTAAGAGTACATGCAGGTGCTGACAATGTTCCTCCTGACTTTTGGAATAAATAAGTATATCGTCGATGAAGACAATTACGAATTTATCCAAGTACGGTTTACAGATTCTATTCATCATGTCCATAAATGATGCTGGAGCATTTGTTAACCCAAAGGGCATGACTGTAAACTCGTAATGACCATACCTAGTTCTGAAAGCAGTTTTAGGTATGTCTTCTTCTTGTACCTTCAACTGATGATATCCGGAGTGTAAATCTATCTTAGAAAAATATCTAGCTCCCTGTAGTTGATGAAAAAGATCATCAATCCTAGGTATGGGTATCGATTCTTAATTGTAACCTTATTCAATTCCCTATAATCGATACACACTCTCATCGAACCATCTTTCTTCTTAACAATCAACACTGGCGCTCCCCACGGGGATGAACTAGGTTGTATGAATCCTTTGCTTAGTAATTCATCTAACTGCTTTTTCAATTCTAGCATTTCGGTGGGTGTTAACCGATAAGGTGCCTTGGCTATCGGTGTAGTTCCAGGAATTAGATGAATTCTAAATTCTACTTCCCTATCAGGTGGTAATCCAGGTAGTTCTTCTAGGAATACCTCTGGGTATTCTGATACTACGGGAATTTCCTTAAGTTCCTTATTTTTAGTGTTAATGATTACTGAGATCATATACACTATTCCTTGCTTTCGTTCATAACTAGCAATTTTCATTACTGAAATGAACTTCATTGGCTTACGTGGCTTATCTCCTGTAATCACCACTAATTCTCCTGTGGGTGTATGAATTTCTATGGAATTCTTATCACAAAGAATTCGAGCATGGTTGGCTACTAACCAATCCATTCCTAACACAATATCGAATCCGGCTAAATTCATAGGTAACAGGTTTGCAGAAAATTTATGACCTAAAAGTTCTACATTTCCTTCTTGTAAAACCTTATCTATGTTAATAGAATTCCCATCTGCCGTTTCGACTGTAAAAATCTGCCTAAGGTTGGTTAAAGGTATGTTAAGAGCTTGGCAGAATGAAGTATTTATAAAACTTTGGTTTGCACAAAAGTCAAATAATACTTTTGCATAAATGTCGTGAACTAGGAACGTACCAGCTATCACATCAGGGATTAGCTCTGCTTCCTGAGTAGTCAACTGGAAAGCTCTTACATTTTTCTTAGTGGCTCCTTCTGCAGGTTTGGCTTTGTTATTAGCTGGTTTGACCAATTTTGGGCAGTCTGGCCTAAAGTGTCCAGCTTCTCCGGAGTTGTAGCAGACTGTTGCTTTCTTCTTCCTGCAGTCTTCCTCTTGGTGTCCCGGAATTTTGCAGAAATTGTAATATCCTTTGCATCTTCCAAAATGCTTTCTTTTGCAGACATTGCAAAATGGAACAGTGGAAGATTGCCCGGTTCCCTTTCTCTTAAAATTACTTCTGTTACCTATACGAAATCCCTGGGTAATCTTTTGGGCCACTTCCTTCTTCCGGGTTTTGTAACACCTCGAAATTTCATGTCTAATATTATGTCGACACGTGTCATGGACTTTAAACAGGTGATGGATAATGTATGAGGGACTAAAGTTGTTAAGCAATGTAAATATGTGAATAAAAGGATCGAAAGTGTCAACATGCCTAACTTGTGCCTCTGAGTGACCTCACACGACGTTCGTATTCATTAATGAATAAATTCACGAACATTAGAAGTCGTTTGTGCTTAAAATAAGGATCTTGTGAAACATAAGGGTTGAAAGTGTCAACAATGGATAAATACACTTTAAAATAACCCTACACGATGTTTATACCCTTAAATGAATGAATCATGGATCATACGAAGCTAATTGTGGAAGAAAGTGAGAAATTACAAACTGCAGGGGTTAAATGTGTCAACATGTTTAAAGTATACCTCTGAGTGACCTTTTAGCAAACCCGAAGCTTTGTAACGATAAATTATGCTCACTAGAATGTGTGATAAAAATTTCACAAATTTTCGTTATCGTATGAGAAAGTTATGATAAAATTCGTATATGAAGGGTTAAAAGCGTCAACGTTGAAATCTAAGGCCTCACGGGTGATCACAAAGTTAACCAAGGACTAAATGCTGCTTGGTAATCCCTTGGAACCCTTAAAAGTAAGGTTAGAGGGCCAAAAGTGCAAGAACAAAACTTAAAACCACGTTTGAAAGGACCAAGGACCAAAATTGCAATTTATAAAACTTGTTTGGCTGGTTCTGGGAGGCCAGGCGGCCTGCGTAAGAATCCCTTAGGGGCTTACGCGGCCCGCGAGAGCAGTACAGCGACAGTTTTCACCTGCAGCTGCCAGTACAGGTCTGTTAACCGACTTAACTCGCTTGTTTTGCATACCAGGGGCTGCCCCAATGGTTTTTCATGCACTAGGGGCACTTGTCTTGATCTGGAAACACATGTAGAGTTGTTTGGCATCATCTTGTTGCATCCATTTTGCTATATAAGCAATCCTCTTGTTGCAACACTTTGTTCATTCACTTGCAAAACTTCACAAGTTTATTTCTAGAGCTCTTTGGTCAGCAACCAAGATTCATTAGGCTTCCTAGTCGTGCTTAGGACCCTTGTAAGTGTCCTTAACCTTTCTTAATTCAGTTTTGATTAGTTAATTAGCCTAAAGTCAAACCGTCGTAATTAAGGTTTGACTTCGTGATTATTCAAAATTTGTCCAGTCAAATCACGAATTGAAAGTACCTATGAGTTGGTAATTATGTGGGTAATAAACCCTTAAAAGGATACTCTCTGATTCCCACTCTAACTAGGTCAAATGTCGGGTCAAAGTTAATCCTAAAAAGTCAACAGAAAGCTTATTTTCAAATTAATGCATAATTAGCAATGTAGAAGCCATGCAACCTGTTTTATCATTAATATAACTTGGTAATTAATGTAAGAACATGTCTAAACATGTTCAACCCGAAAATTTTCAGTTTAGGCCCGGTTCGGGACCGAAAGTCGCATAATTTGACTTATGCTTTGACTTTTAGTTCTGACCCGTTTGAGAGTAGTTTAGAAATGCCCCAGAGTCTTATTAGGACCAGGTTTCATGTTAGTATAACCCTCTGTGATTATACAACCTGGTTCATTAGTTATCCAATTCATATGCATGTTTCCGTTAAATGCTTAAAATGTTGACTTTTATGCCCTTTTCACCTTAAAACGTGATTTTTGAAAAAGTAAAAGAATAGAAACCTTCATTACTGATTTATAGACTTATCCCTAAAATTTGACATCAGTTTGAGGTCTAGAATAGAAGTTATGCTCATTAGCGTAAGTAAAAAGCTTTTTAGTAATTAAACGACATAATTAGCATATAACCTATCTAAACCCAATTATTGATACCAAACTTTTTACTCACTGATATAAAATAATATTTTGGGATTTTTGAAGATTTTTATTTATTTTTAAGCTGAGCATAACATAGGGTTCTAAGCTTGATTCGGTTATTGTCGGTTTTGCCCTTTTGGGCTATAAAATGAGTTTTACAAATCCTTTTGATACCAAACCTTTTTCTACTGATCTAATATGATAAATAAAATATTTTGAGCCTTCTGGAATTATAAAAATTTCAGCTTTCCTTTAAAAACCCGGAAATAGCTCAAAATCGCCTTTTTAAGCATTTTTAACGCATAGTATGTATTAAAACTATTTTAAACATATAAGGTTTGATGCTTACTGATATTTTTAGTAAATTTTTTTATTTCAACAGTAAGCAAAAGTTTTAAACTCAGATTTCCAGTTTTGACCTTCTAGGCTTATGTGAAATTACCAAAATGCCCCTACGGTGCACATGTTGGTTATAAATAGTAATTTTCACATAGATGTAATACCCTACTGATATAACTTATTAAAATGAATATTTTTACTGATTATATCAGACCTGAAACTCAGATTTATAAATAAACTCTTTTATGAGCTTTAAACTGACCAAAATACCCCTACGGGGCATAGTTTGAGTTTAAAATCATTTTGGGCATAATAGAAGATATCTTACTGATGTCACAACATATTTAAGGCATAATTAACTTAGGAAACCTATATACGACTCTTTTGGTTACCCGTTACACACTTTTCACGTTCGGATCGGCTTATGTAACTAGTTTGCATATAATAGCCGAGACGGGTCAAACCATATCATTTTTTGTCTCAAAATCCAGAATGTGTTTAATATACCCACATTAAACAAGTATACAAGCTTATTGGGTCAAAACCACATTCTAAACCGGTCTTCGCTTTATCATGCGTTTGAACCGTATCTTCCTTTTTAAAACTAACCGGTCTAAGCTTAGGCTTAATTAAAGACCTGTTAGGATTCTAATAGGTTATTATAAACCTTCGTTCCAGAATAGGAGACCCGGTAAAAGCTACGTGCACTTGCTATTTGGGATTATTACTTGCAAAGGTAAATACTTTTAACTTATTTTCCCTTATACGGGCTTGGGGTACGGTATATAAAATACCGCTTGGTCGGGCATTGAATTTTTAATCGTATGGAGGTTAACTTATTGATATGACCCGTTTAAATTGTTTTGTTTGCTAAAAACCTTTGGGGGGTTAATAACCATGTCCCGGATATCCTTGGCATCATTCTTAGAAATGGCCACGACCTTAGCACACGGGTGTAGGCGTACACCCGTTAGTGCATTTATAAATAAAAAGGTATAACCGCCGGTTTCGGGAATAACCCGCCGCGGGACTATATCATGTGGTGTGTCAGTTAATCTTTAACCCGGTATTCAACCCGGGCTACTGAACGTATAAGAAACATGCAATTCTTTTACAAGTTTATATATAAATAATTATCCCAAGTTATAAAAAGTTTTGTGCCACGTGCATTCAAATCAATTTTCTTAAACATTTTCAAAATGAGTCAGTTAAATTGTATTTACCAGTGTAAACTGACGTATTTTCCCAAAAAGGCTAAGTGCAGGTACTAATCGGAATAGGCTGGTCTCTCCTAGCATCAAATAGAAGTCTTGCAAGCTTAGATGCCTCTGTTGAACAATATTTTCCTTTTTATTTGATCCGCCTGTGGATCCGTTTCAACTACTTTGTGATACTTAATATTACAATATATTCAGTTGAAATGAATCTATCTATCTTTTGCTTCCGCTGTGCATTTAAATTTGTGTTGTTTGACTATGATGATATCAACTACATCACGATACTCCCCACCGGGCCCACCGGTAATATGTGGAAATATCGGGGTATGACAGGTTGGTATCAGAGCCAACACTGAGTGAATTAAACACTAGCCTTTTGTGTTTAATCTTAGTTACACAATTGCACATTCCTCGATCCTCGAGTCTAGACAAAGAACATAGGACAAATCCTGATATGTTTTATTTTGTCTTTTATATATATTCTTGTTGTTATCTTTGTTTATATTGACAGGTTTAATCATGCCGCCGAGGTTTAGAAGAGGAAGAGGCAAGGCCCCAATGGCGGGTCATGATCATGAAGCCGGACCCTCACACTGGCGAACCCCATCCATAACAATGAGCACAAGCCCACAAGAACCATGGAGGACTTACATTGAACCAGGGAGGCGATCCGTCTCTCTAAGCTCATCACCATCTTATTTCCACTCCTTTGGGCCTCAGTCCGAAAATGAGCCCAACAACCCACAACCTTCCTTTATACCTCTCCAGCAGTCCAATTCGCACCATTCTTTTGGCGACCCCACTCCTCTCTTACAGAGCCGGTTCAATCCGGCAAACTACATTGAAGAACCAGTGGGTTTTAACCCATTGGGCCCCAAAGACCATTTCCCTGAAGCTCAGGGAATGGACATGGATGAGGACACGGATCCCGTTGAGCCTGCAACCGGGACCCCTAGCCATCCCATCGAGATCTCTGATGGGTCCTCTTTTCATGGATCACCATACCGTGGTCCAGACAGCTACCAGGAGAGGTTCGCCCAATATGAGTGGTATTTTACTCCTCCCTATCAGTCATCGCCTCAGCAGCAGCAGCAGGATCCTTCCGAGGATTCGCGTTTTGTGGCAGTCACTCCACCGCCACCACCACCAGTTCAGCAGCCGCCTCCGGAACCACCGAGGCGACGTAGATTAAATGCACGGATGTCCGTGCGAGGAGGAGTGTGTATCAGCACCCCTCAACCTTCGAGTGGCAGCAACTATCCGCCACTCCACGAAGACCCGTAGATGGGGGGACCTTCAAACCCCGTCTCCGAGGTAGACTATGCGCCTGTAGCACCACCGCCATTGGGTTTTGGTAACCCAATTCCTACATACGCCGGTTCAGCAGCGTATAATCCATTTGAGCAGCCGGCCCACACCAACTACAACTATGCAGAGGCCGACCCATATCTTGTAGCGGCAAACTACAATGCATTCCATCCTGAAGGACCCTATGGAGCTCCCTGGGGAACTGGATACCCAGCTTATGGGTATCAAATACCTCCTCGACCTCCGACACAGCCGCAACCGCCACGGTTTTCCCCACCGGAACAGGAGGAAATCCTCCAGAGGCTGCACCAGGTGGAACAAGAAGTGCGAGAAGAGCGTAGGAGCCGCCACAGACTACTCAAGGGTCTGGAAAGTTTGATAAAAGGAAAGAAGAAGAGGGACCATTAAAATCCCTATTTATATTGTTGTATTTTCCTTTTAGCCCCTGCGTGGGCATGTCTTTTAGTATTCCGCCCCTGCGTGGGCATGTCTTTCTGTATTCTGCCCCTGCGTGGGCATGTCTTTCTGTTGACCCTTGCGTGGGTATGTTTGTTTGTTTAGCCCCTGCGTGGGCATGTTATTTCAGTAGAAGTCCCGTTTAGGGCAAACCCGTACTTGTTTCATTGGAATGGTTGATTTAAAATTTTCATTTTTGTTAATTATATGCATGAACATAATATATAAAATAAATGAAAAATATAGCATTCCTTTAAAAGATCTACCATTATAATAAAATGGCAAAAATCTAAAAAGGGACAAGGCCTAGCCCATGTGTCATTTTAAGACAGGGTCAAGATGGTAATTCCTCAATTAGATTCAGATCCTTATTAACATCTCAACTTAGGATTGTTCTGCGTTAATTATTAAAAAGAATCTTAAAGGTAAAACCTAGCCTACATGTCATTCAGACATGGCCAAGATGGTAAAACCTATCTAAAAGATTCAAATCCTTGTTAACATCTGAAAACATGTTAACACTCGTGACAAAATGTGATTCGATAAAATCACATAAGTCATTTTTAAATTGGGATATTCCAAAATCCCTTCTTATTTGTGTAATCATCCATTAATGATGAAGTGCGTACGGGCTATACTCATTGTCATATAAGACAAAAGACAGTTGTGGTCTTCGACCCCCTGTTATGAAGAGGTAATGAATTATGATTAAAACCTCAATATCTTGATCCTATAAGGTCATAAATAAAAATTTAAAACTGTCCATGTGACTAGGCCTCTTGTGCCACTGATAATATCTTTATTATTTTATAATTAGGATAAATTGTAAAAAAAATGCTAAATAAATATGTCTAAATAAATTAACCATATATGGTTTATAGTTACCATGGTTAATGAATTGCCATAAAAGACAATTCAATAATAGACTCATGAATAAATCCTTGTTAATATTTTATGTAGCAATACAAGCTACATGGCGGACTCTGATGAAGTCAACAGTCGCCCAAAGGAGAATCATGATAATACCAAGATAAATATAACGGGTGCAGAACTGCAGGCATTAGTAGACAATGCCGTTACTCGAGCTCTAGAAAGACGAGAAGATGAATCTAGTAGTACCCGCAGCAGAACCTTATCGGTACAGCGTGTAAAATCACACTCTAAAGTTGATTCTGAGGCTCATAGTAAGCCTCCTTCTAAACATGATGAGCCAAAGAAAGAGGATGATCGAAACTCCTCTAATCAGCACAGTGTTCTGTCAAGGAAGATTGTATTTGATCGTGAACCACGTGCTAAAGGTTGCACCTATAAGTATTTTGTTTCTTGCAAACCCAGGGATTTCACTGGGGAAAAAGGAGCAGTTGATTGCATGTCATGGTTAGACGAGATGGACACTGTGGTAGATATCAGTGGTTGCGCTGATAAGGATGTGGTAAAGTTTGTATCTCAGTCATTCAAAGGCGAGGCACTAGCATGGTGGAGGTCTTTGATTCAAGCAACCGAAAAAATCCCATTGTACAATCTGTCATGGGATCAATTTATGGCATTGATTAAGGAAAACTACTGCCCTCAGCATGAGGTTGAAAAGATTGAGTCTGATTTCTTGTCTTTAGTTATGAAGAATCTGGATTGTCAAGCCTACCTTACGAGCTTCAACACAATGTCCAGATTGGTTCCTTATCTTGTGACACCGGAACCCAAAAGAATAGCTCGTTTCATTGGGGGGTTAGCCCCAGAAATCAAGGCGAGTGTGAAGGCCTCTCGACCAGCTACTTTTCGGTCTGCAGCTGACATATCATTGTCTCTTACTCTGGATGCGGTCAGACAGAGATCGCTTAGAAACACCGATGCTGAAAAGAGGAAGCGTGAGGATGATAACTCACGACGCTCCGATAAGAAACACAAGGGAAATTCCGACCACAAAAAGAGTTTTGGGACTAAAAAGGATGGTCACCAGTCGGGTGATAAGCCCAAGTGTAAAGTCTGTAAGAAACACCATTTCGGGAGGTGCAGATATGAATCAAAATCCCAGTTACAGCCTAGAGCTTGTGGGATTTGTAAATCTTCTGAGCACAAGACGATAGAGTGCAAGAAGATAAAGGATGCAACGTGCTACAACTGCAACGAGAAAGGCCACAACAAGTCCAACTGCCCAAAGTTTGCAAAGAAGACTGAGGATGGGAAAAAGACCAATGCTAGGGTCTTCCGTATGGATGCATGAGAAGCCGTTCAGGACGACAATGTGATCACAGGTACCTTCCTCATAAATGATGTTTATGCAAGAGTACTATTTGATTCAGGTGCTGATAAGTCATTCGTAGATGATAAGTTTTGTAAGTTGTTGAATTTACCTGTTAAAACCCTAAGCGTGAAATATGAGGTAGAATTAGCAGATGGTACCCTAGAAACAACCTCAACTGTGTTAGAAGGACGTGTTATATCCATTAGGAACCACTCTTTTCCATTGTCCTTACTTCCTTTGAAGTTAGCTGGTTTCGACATAGTTATAGGCATGGACTGGTTATCTCATAACCAAGCCCAGATCGTTTGCAACAAGAAGCAAGTGGTGATCAAGACTCCGTCTGGTGAGCCACTTACCATTCAGGGAGATACCCAGTATGGACTGCCTGAGCAAGTGTCTATGCTCAAGGCATCTAAGTGTTTGAAGAAGGGTTGTGTCATTTATATGGCACAAGTAACTATTGATGAGCAGAAGCCCAAGATTGAAGATATCCCTGTCATTTCTGAGTACCCAGAAGTTTTCCCTAAAGAGCTACCTAGTTTACCACCAGATAGGCAAGTAGAATTCAGAATCGACATTATACCTGGAGCAGCACCTGTTGCGAGAGCGCCCTACACACTAGCACCAACAGAAATGAAAGAGTTGAGAACCCAACTAGATGAATTGTTAGCCAAAGGCTTTATTAGACCCAGTTCGTGTCCTTGGGGAGCACCAATCCTATTTGTAAAGAAGAAGGATGGATCGATGCGATTATGCATCGATTATCGCGAGCTTAACAAGGTCACTATCAAGAATAGATATCCATTGCCCAGGATCGACGATCTGTTCGATCAATTGCAATGGGTAAGTTACTTCTCCAAGGTTGACTTGAGGTCAGGCTACCATCAACTGAAGGTTAAAGATGAAGATGTTCACAAAACTGCATTTAGGACTCGTTATGGTCATTACGAGTTCCTAGTGATGCCTTTTGGGCTCACTAATGCACCAGCCGCGTTCATGGATCTCATGAATCGCGTCTACAAGCATTACCTGGATAAATTCGTCATCGTCTTTATCGATGACATTCTCATTTACTCGAAGATTCAAGCTGACCACGAGAAGCATCTCCGTTGCATTCTTAAGCTGCTTCAACAAGAAAAGCTCTACGCCAAGTTTTCAAAGTGTGAATTCTGGCTTCGCGAAGTCCAATTCCTTGGACATGTTGTTAGTGAGCGTGGTATCCAAGTGGATCCCGCTAAGATTGAAGCTATTATGAACTGGCAAGAGCCAAAGACGCCTACGGAGATTCGTAACTTTCTAGGTTTAGCAGGATACTATAGGCGATTTATCGAAAATTTCTCAAGGATTGCTGCACCCCTAACTTCGTTGACTAGGAAGAATATTAAGTTTGACTGGGGTCCTAAGCAGCAGGAATCCTTTGACATCCTTAAGAAAAAGTTGAGCAATGCACCAGTGTTAACATTGCCTGATGGAATAGAAGAATTTGTAGTATACTGCGACGCATCACACACTGGTATGGGGTGCGTGCTTATGCAGAAAGGCAAAGTCGTTGCCTATGCTTCTCGACAGTTAAAGGTGCACGAAAATAATTACACCACCCATGACTTGGAGTTGGGTGCCATTGTATTTGCTCTAAAACTGTGGAGGCATTATTTGTATGGTACCAAGTGTGTGATCTATTCTGATCACAAGAGCCTTCAACATCTGTTTAATCAGAAGGAATTGAACATGAGGCAGCGACGATGGATGGAAACTTTAAATGATTATGACTGTGAGATAAGATACCATCCTGGCAATGCAAATGTAGTCGCCAATGCCCTAAGCAGAAAGGAAAGGGTGAAGCCCATAAGAATCAATGCCAAGAGCATTGAGTTAAAGAATAGTTTGACTGAAAGGTTGTTAGCTGCGCAGAAGGAAGCTATACTAGAAGCTAACTATCCTAATGAAAAGCTAGGAGTAACTGAAGAGCAGTTATCTCAGGGCAAGGACGGAATTCTGAGACTAAATGGACGAATATGGGTTCCAATTTATGGAGGACTTTGGGATGTTATCCTCCAGGAATCCCACAGTTCTAAGTACTCCGTTCATCCTGGAGCTGACAAGATGTACCAGGATCTAAAGGCAAATTACTGGTGGATAGGCTTGAAGAAGTCTATAGCTACCTATGTAGCCAAATGTTTGACGTGCGCGCAAGTCAAAGCTGAACACCAAAAGCCGTCAGGTTTGCTACAACAGCCTAAACTTCCCACCTGGAAGTGGGAAATGGTGACTATGGTCTTATCACCAAGTTACCGAAGACAAAGCGAGGAAATGATACTATTTGGGTGATAGTGGATAGATTGACTAAGTCAGCTCACTTCTTACCTATAAAGGAAACACATAGCTCAGATAAGTTAGCTCAGCTATACGTGGATGAGATTGTATCTCTCCCCGGAGTGCCAGTGTCTATCATCTCTGATAGGGACACAAGATATACATCGCATTTCTGGAAAAGCTTTCAACAATCGCTGGGCACTCGATTAAATTTCAGCACGGCATACCACCCTCAAACGGATGGTCAAAGCGAGCGAACCATTTAAACATTGGAAGATATGTTAAGAGCTTGTGTAATTGACTTAGGAGGAAGTTGGGACGATCATCTTCCATTGATAGAATTCTCATATAACAATAGTTATCATTCCAGTGTTCAAGCTGCACCATTTGAAGCCTTATATGGAAGGAAGTGCAGAACGCCCGTTTGTTGGGCAGAAGTTGGGGATGTCCAACTAACAGGACCTGATATAGTCCTAGAGACGACAGACAAGATTGTCCAGATTCGTGACCGCCTGAAAGCTGCCCGAGATAGGCAGAAAAGCTACGCAGACTTAAGGCGTAAACCTCTAAAGTTCGAGATTGGTGATAAAGTTTTGCTTAAAGTATCACCCTAGAAGGGAGTGATGCGATTTGGTAAGAAAGGTAAGTTAAGCCCAAGGTATATAGGACCATTCGAGATCATCGAATGTGTCGGATCAGTGGCTTACAAGTTGAACTTGCCTGAAGAGCTCAGTGGTATTCACAATGTATTCCACGTCTGCAATCTGGAGAAATGTCTAGCCGACGAATAGCTAGTCATACCACATACAGATGTGCATATAGATGAGAGCTTGAAATTTGTGGAAAAACCTTTGTCGATTGAGGATCGACAGGTTAAGAAGCTTTGAAGGAAGCATGTGCCTATTGTAAAGGTTAAATGGGATGCCTGCAGAGGCCCCGAGTACACGTGACAGGTAGAGTCCACAATGAAAGAAAAGTACCCTCATTTGTTTAAGTAAATCTCGAGGTCGAGATTTCTTTTAAGGGGGTGAGGATGTAACACCTCGAAATTTCATGTCCAATATTATGTCGACACGTGTCATGGACTTTAAACAGGTGATAGATAATGTATGAGGGACTAAAGTTGTTAAACAATGTAAATATGTGAATAAAAGGATCCAAAGTGTCAACATGCCTAACTTGTGCCTCTGAGTGACCTCACACGACGTTCATATTAATTAATGAATAAATTCACGAACATTAGAAGTCGTTTGTGCTTAAAATAAGGATCTTGTGAAACATAAGGTTTGAAAGTGTCAACAATGGATAAATACACTTTAAAATAAGCCTACACGATGTTTATACCCTTAAATGAATGAATCATGGATCATACGAAGCTAATTGTGGAAGAAAGTGAGAAATTACAAACTACAGGGGTTAAATATGTCAACATGTTTAAAGTATACCTCTGAGTGACCTTTTAGCAAACCTGAAGCTTTGTAACGATAAATTATGCTCACTAGAATGTGTGATAAAAATTTCACAAAGTTTCGTTATCGTATGAGAAAGTTATGATAAAATTCGTATACGAAGGGTTAAAAGCGTCAACGTTGAAATCTAAGGCCTTACGGGTGATCACAAAGTTAACCAAGGACTAAATGGTGCTTGGTAATCCCTTGGAACCATTAAAAGTAAGGTTAGAGGGCCAAAAATGCAAGAACAAAACTTAAAACCACGTTTGAAAGGACCAAGGACCAAAATTGCAATTTATAAAACTTGTTTGGCTAGTTCTGGGAGGCCAGGCGGCCCGCGTAAGAATCCCTTAGGGGCTTACGCGGCCCGCGAGAGCAGTACATCGACAGTTTTCACCTGCAGCTGCCAGTACAGGTCTGTTAACCGACTTAACTCGCTTGTTTTGCATTCCAGGGGCTGCCCCAATGGTTTTTCATGCACTAGGGGCACTTGTCTTGATCTGGAAACACATGTAGAGTTGTTTGGCATCATCTTGTTGCATCAATTTTGCTATATAAGCAATCCTCTTGTTGCAACACTTTGTTCATTCACTTGTAAAACTTCACAAGTTTATTTCTGGAGCTCTCTGGTCAGCAACCAAGATTCATTAGGCTTCCTAGTCGTGCTTAGGACCCTTGTAAGTGTCCTTAACCTTTCTTAATTCAGTTTTGATTAGTTAATTAGCCTAAAGTTAAACTGTCGTAATTAAGGTTTGACTTCGTGATTATTCAAAATTTGTCCAGTCAAATCACGAATTGAAAGTACCCATGAGTTGGTAATTATGTGGGTAATAAACCCTTAAAAGGATACTCTCTGATACT
This sequence comes from Helianthus tuberosus, assembly GCA_030545235.1. NCBI lineage: Eukaryota > Viridiplantae > Streptophyta > Magnoliopsida > Asterales > Asteraceae > Helianthus > Helianthus tuberosus. The sequence continues at coordinate 194,034,162 of CM060352.1, read as the reverse complement.
CACTCTAACTAGGTCAAATGTCGGGTCAAAGTTAATCCTAAAAAGTCAACAGAAAGCTTATTTTCAAATTAATGCATAATTAGCAATGTAGAAGCCATGCAACCTGTTTTATCATTAATATAACTTGGTAATTAATGTAAGAACATGTCTAAACATGTTCAACCCGACAATTTTCAGTTTAGGCCCGGTTCGGGACCGAAAGTCGCATAATTTGACTTCTGCTTTGACTTTCAGTTCTGACCCATTTGAGCATAGTTTAGAAATGCCTTAGAGTCTTATTAGGACCAGGTTTCATGTTAGTATAACCCTCTGTGATTATATATCCTGGTTCATTAGTTATCCAATTCATACGCATTTTTCCGTTAAATGCTTAAATGTTGACTATTATGCCCTTTTCACCTTAAAACGTGATTTTTGAAAAAGTAAAAGAATAGAAACCTTCATTACTGATTTATAGACTTGTCCCTAAAATTTGACATCAGTTTGAGGTCTAGAATAGATGTTATGCTCATTAGCGTAAGTAAAAAGCTTTTTAGTAATTAAACGACATAATTAGCATATAACCTATCTAAACCCAATTTTTGATACCAAACTTTTTACCCACTGATATAAAATAATATTTTGGGATTTTTGAAGATTTTTATTTATTTTTAAGCTGAGCATAACATATGGTTCTAAGCTTGATTTGGTTATTGTCGATTTTGCCCTTTTGGGCTATAAAATGAGTTTTACAAATCCTTTTGATACTAAACCTTTTTCTACTGATCTAATATGATAAATAAAATATTTTGAGCCTTCTGGAATTATAAAAATATCAGCTTTCCTTTAAAAACCCAGAAATATCTCAAAATCGCCTTTTTAAGTATTTTTAACGCATCGTATGTATTAAAACTATTTTAAACATATAAGGTTTGATGCTTACTGATATTTTTAGTAAATTTTTATATTTCAACAGTAAGCAAAAGTTTTAAACTCAGATTTCTAGTTTGACCTTCTAGGCTTATGTGAAATTACCAAAATGCCCCTACGGTGCACAGTTTGGTTATAAATAGTAAATTTCACATAGATGTAATACCCTACTGATATAACTTATTAAAATGAATATTTTTACTGATTATATCAGACCTGAAACTCAGATTTATAAATAAACTCTTTTATGAGCTTTAAAATGACCAAAATACCCCTACGGGGCATAGTTTGAGTTTAAAATCATTTTTGGCATAATAGAAGATATCTTACTGATGTCACAACATATTTAAGGCATAATTAACTTAGGAAACCTGTATATGACTCTTTTGGTTACCCGTTACGCAATTTTCGCGTTCGGATCGGCTTATGTAACTAGTTTGCATATAATAGCCGAGACGGGTCAAACCATATCATTTTTGTCTCAAAATCCAGAATCTGTTTAGTATACCCACATTAAACAAGTATACAAGCTTTTTGGGTCAAAACCACATTCTAAACCGGTCTTCGCTTTATCATGCGTTTGAACCGTATCTTCCTTTTTAAAACTAACCGGTCTAAGCTTAGGCTTAATTAAAGACCCGTTAGGATTCTAATAGGTTATTATATACCTTCGTTCTAGAATAGGAGACCCGGTAAAAGCTACGTGCACTTGCTATTTGTGATTATTACTTACAAAGGTAAATACTTTTAACTTGTTTTCCCTTATACGGGCTTGGGGTACGGTATATAAAATACCGCTTGGTCGGGCATTGAATTTTTAATCGTATGGAGGTTAACTTATTGAAATGACCCGTTTAAATTGTTTTGTTTGCTTAAAACCTTGGGGGGTTAATGACCATGTCCCAGATATCCTTGGCATCATTCTTAGAAATGGCCACGACCTTAGCACACGGGTGTAGGCGTACACCCGTTAGTGCATTTATAAATAAAAAGGTATAACCGCCGGTTTCGGGAATAACCCGCCGCGGGACTATATCATGTGGTGTGTCAGTTAATCTTTAACCCGGTATTCAACCCGGGCTACTGAACGTATAAGAAACATGTCATTCTTTTACAAGTTTCTATATAAATAATTATCCCAAGTTATAAAAAGTTTTGTGCCACGTGCATTCAAATCAATTTTCTTAAACATTTTCAAAATGAGTTAGTTAAATATTATTTACCAGTGTAAACTGACGTATTTTCCCAAAAAGGCTAAGTGCAGGTACTAATCGGAATAGGCTGGTCTCTCCTAGCATCAAATAGAAGTCTCGCAAGCTTAGATGCCTCTGTTGAACAATATTTTCCTTTTTATTTGATCCGCCTGTGGATCTGTTTCAACTACTTTGTGATACTTAATATTACAATATATTCAGTTGAAATGAATCTATCTATCTTTTGCTTCCGCTGTGCATTTAAATTTGTGTTGTTTGACTATGATGATATCAACTACGTCACGATACTCCCCACCGGTAATACGTGGAAATATCGGGGTGTGACAGGTTTCTTCTCTTGGGCGTACCAGCCCGTCAGTTAGGGTGTTAGCTAATTCCTCAGCATCGTCAATAGTGCGGGGTCTCGCAGCTTTGATGATATCTCGAATTTCGCCAATCAATCCCCAAATATAACAGGAAATAAGTACCGGTTCTAGCGAAGCTAGGGTTGGCACTACTCTCGCATACTCGAAGAATGTCGAAGTATACCTTCGACAGTCTACATCCACCATCCGGTGGTTTAGGAACTTATTTGTCATTTGTTCTTTTTCATACTCGGGACATAATTTTCTTTCCACAAGACTCTTAAATTCTTCCCAATTCATGGCATAGGCCATATTTCTTCCTTTGGCTTGAAGTACCGTATTCCACCATTCTAGCGCCCCTTCTTTAAAAAGATGCGACGCATACATGACCTTGTCTTCCTCAACACATTTACTAATCATAATTACTGCTTCGGTTTTCTCCAACCAATGCAGTGCCGCAGTCGCCCCTTTATTGCCTGCAAATTCAGCTGGTTTACAGGCAAGAAATTCCTTGTAGGTGCAACCAGGCGTTGCAGCTTTCATTCTTTTGAGAATTGGGGCTTGCAGTATATTATCGTTATTGTTATTGTTGTTTTTGCCGCCTCCGTTTACACTATTACTGAAGTTATCTTCATGAGTACGTTTGCTAGGAATAATTTAAGGTTCAACTGGATTTCGAGCAGCAGCAAGTATTGCTGGAATAGCATTGGCTATTCCCTGAGCAACGATATTCTCGATATCTTGCCTATTCAGAAATTGATCTTCATTGTTTTGTTCAGATTGATTCACTTCATTAACGGGTTCATTACCAGCGTTTGCCATCTGGTAATTAATTTATATAAGTGATTAGCATAAAATAATTAATAACCAAATATAACAAAACAATTGCACATAATCATGTCAACACGTATAGCCAAAATTGTCGATCTTTCGACGTTTGATATTTTATATATTATATTAGGCATCCGTACACACTGGTTATCTTATAAAAGTTTTATTTTTAAGTATTACACATAATTATATTTTTATGATTATATTATTATTATTAAACACGTATTCCCACAAACACATACTATCCCGTCCGCTGGCTTTTCAGAAACGACGCTCCCTCTCGTCGTATTTCCAGGTGATTCGTTCTCCTATATCCCTAATCCTGTTTCCTGCATCAATCAGCTCCTTACCATAGTGGCGGAGTTCAGCCAAGTTCTCAGAGCTCATAGGTGGGTGTAATGGAGGCTCTGGGTCAAACTGGGGGAAAAAGGTATCAGGGTTATTTAGGAGATTCTGGAACTGCCAGTCGGTGGTCCACCATTCTTCTAACTCTGCTGGTAGCGGTTGGGTGTGGATGATAGGATCTAGGATTTCAGGTTCTAGATCAACTGGAAGTTGTGCTTCCGCGGGGTAGTTTAAAAGGTTTTCACCGGCAGGTCCGATGAGGTCACTAAGTGCTAGTTTATGATCCAGTTCTTCCCAGGGTGGCATTTCCTGGTTTTGCCTAGAACTTTCCCCAATTTCTATTACCTTGCCTTTACCTTTGGGATCTTCCGTCTTGGTAACTTTCCAAGTCGCTGGTTTCTTCCTGCATACACGCCTCCAGCCCACAATTCTTCTTCTTTTCTTGGGTTTAGGTTTCTCTGGTGGCTGGGTTTGAAATTCCATAGGTTCCTCCACGTCGGCACAATAACCGGTAAAGTCTCTGGAAACTTCCACATTAACAGAATAGAGGTTGAGATTCTCAAGAGCTTCAGACAATTCATTCATGCTGTTTAGCAGTTATGAAGAAACACACAAAATTCTAGGTTAAAATTTTGTAAATTGAATTTCCACATAATAGCAATTTAGAACTTAACTACAAACCATTTTATTGAAACAAAATATTTGTAATTTATATTTAGTACAAAGGAAATTCGAAATATACTAGTGATTATTTAATATCTTAAAGTTTCTAGATTGTAGGTGACATAGGTCTTGGTACTGGTTTGGTGATTTAACTATAAGTTGGCATTTACTGCTGTAGTGGCTAACATATAGAGATTTGCCCATTGTTCGTCTAATTCATCTTCCCATGGTGGTTTAGGGCCTATTTCCTGGGTTTCCTTATTACTCATCATTCCTTCTTGTTGTGATTTCTTGATTTTCTCTTGACTTTTTCTAATAATCCAACTTCTTTTATTAGGGGTAAGTGGTTTCTCAAACTGTGCTTTACGAACAAATATTCCTTCCTCAGTATCTGCTGAGTATCTTGAGGAATTTGATTGGGATGAATTTCCCATATCTTTCGGTGAACTATCTAATTTACGATAGATGTCCGAAATTCTTTACTTACCCATACTGTAAATTAACAGATAGTCAAGATAGAATCACATAATCACAGAATGGCAATTAGGAAAATTAAGTATTTTTCAAATACTTAATTGGCTTAAATCAGTGGCTCTGATACCACCTTATTTCTGTCACGGCCCCCGTCCCGGTTTTACCTGGTCCGGAAGCCGCGGGACAGAAATTCTCGTGGTATTTATTAATTGAGTTTGACAGCGAAAGATTTACAGGATCTTTTAAACTCGAAAATGCCTGATTATTTTATTTCATAATTCGGGATTAACCCCGTGATTTACATTAGAAGAATTTCACAAGGAAATTCCCTGATTTACAAAACATGTTTATTCATTTTATTAAGCCACCTCTTCAAGCTTGTTAGTGCTCCGTAGCACGTTTCCTTGATTTATAGCAGGCGCCTGAAACATGTTCTTAAAAATATTTTATCAGCGGGGAAATACTGGCGAGTCATTCAAGTATGTAAAACGACACATTAGTTATCAATTACAACATAAGAGCGATTACAATGGCTTCTATCTTATTTTTATCTGGCGCCGTGTTACCTGGTGACGATGGTCCACTATTGGGTCCTTCCCCAAGTAGTGATGATTATCACTGTTAGGATTTATTAGCCTAACCGTGAGAAATTAGTAATGTGCACAATACCCCAATTAGCCAGTGATTCAAGATAACCACGACTTAATCCCTGTAATTATAACTTTAGAAAATGCTTGGAGTATTGTAAAATACTTTTGATAAAAAGAGAATGACTCACATTGCAGATTTAAACGGGCAGAGTTTAGCCTACTGATTAGCCTTGTAACCTAATTTAAATAACAATGCACATGAACAGGGTCAGTAACTAATACAGCATTTACGATAACTCACGAGATTAAAACTCTCACGACGAATGACAAGGTGCAACACTTAAACATCCATCGGATTCGCAACGAATGACAGAGTGCAATACTTAAACATCCACCGTTTTCACGACGAATGACAAAGTATACCCCGAGTTCGGGTGGCACTTAAACATCCTGTCGGATTCACGACTAATGACAGAGGATAGCCCGAGGTTGGGTAGTACTTATACATCCTGTCGGATAATTTCAATCGATCAGATATTGAATCGTAGCAGCGATCGAGTTAATACCCGGTATTGTAGCAGCGCCTCGCTATCTTAATTTTGAAATTTGAGCAGTGAGAATTCGTTTTTGAGTTTTGGTTTTGACACAGAATGAAAGCTCATGATCCGTTCTATTTATAGCTAGAATTTGAGTCTTACGCGGCCCGTGTAAGACTTAACAGACTTTTACACAGCCCGCGAGAGCCAGCTAAACGTAGACTAGGGCTAGCGTGTCATTGGTAGGCTTGCCACGTGTGTGACACGTGGATCTGGATGCTTATCCGGTCAAACTTCACTTTGACGCAGCCCGCATAAGGCTAAGCTAACCTTTACGCGGCCCGCCTGAAACTCAAAAATCTGATTTTCTTGATTTTTTATATGGGTTAGGGTTTCAGGGGTCCGGGTTTGCACTTACGGATCAATTTGGGACATTTTTGAGAGTCCTTACAATCTACTCTCCCGCGCAGTTTAATCCGAATGATTATGTTAACGACTTTTTGGGCTACAACCCTTTGGGGCCTAAGGATCACTTTTCTCAGGAAATGGAGATGGACGACGACTCGGACCCAAAAATGCAAACCGGAACACCGGGCCACCCAATTAGCATCTCAAGCGGTTCTTCATTTCAGGGATCACCGTACCGTGGGCCCGACTCATTTCAAGAGAGGATGGCCACTTATGATTGGTACTTTACTCCTTCGTATAATAACTCTCCAGCTCAACCTCCTTTGGTTGAACCCCAGCTTCAAGTAGTTTCACCTCCACCACTTCCTGTTGAGGAGCCGCCTCAACGGCCACCTCAGCCACCTCCCGAGCCTCCAAGGTGAAGGAGGAATGCACGTATATCCGTGCGAGGAGGACCTCGTTTTAGTTCTCCTCAGGGTTCAAGTACGTACCCTCCAATTCCCGAGGACCCCCAAATGGGTGGACCCACGCACGCGGTGCCAGAGAACAATCCTCCGCCGGTTTCTTATGCACCACCACCATCGCCAGTGGGTTTCGACAACCCAATACCAACATACCCGGGTTCATCCGGGTATAACCCATCTGGTTATCCATCGGATTATGGAACTCATGATCCGTACCTTACAGCTGCACAATACCATCATCTTTACCCTTCTTCTTACCCTCCAGTTCATCCAACTGGATATCTGGTGCAGGGGTATCAATACCCCCCATATCAGCAACCTCCTCCTTTCCAGCAGCAGCAGACTCAAGAAATCCTGGAAAGGTTAGACAAGGTTGAACACGAGGCTAGAGAAACCAAGAAGAAGCATGGTAGCTTTATGAAAGGCCTTGCAAGCCTTATTAAAGGCAAGAAGAAATAGGAAGTTGTTTAATTTTTTTCTTATATTGTCTTTTAATCAAGTCCCTGTGAGGACATTATTTTATTTTTCAGTACCGAGTCCCTGCAAGGACTCATTTCTGTTTTTGTAGCCCCTGCGTGGGAAGTGTGTTCTTTTCAAGTCCCGTTTAGGGCACCCTTGTACTAGTTTTATGATGTAATGAAGTTTATTTTGATTTTAATTATGTACTTTATTATATCATCATGTTTTATCAATTCAATTTCTAATTGATCTGCCAAATTCTTAGGGGTATAACCTAGCCAAAATATTAAATGGCTATGATGGTACAACCTTTTTAAGACAATAAATCTCTGTTAACATCTGAAAACATGTTAACATTCCTGGTTGTGCGGTACGAGAAACCATACAAGCTTCCAAATGTACTTGGATCTTTCCAAGTCACTTATATATAGCCAATATGATCAATGCGAATCATGGCTGATAAACATCAACATGATGTAAACACCAGAACATCCATTAGAGATGTATGCTTATAAGCAAAGGTGTAATAAAGACAATGAAGGTTTTATTTTATAAACTTCTTATCAAAAAGGCGATGAACTTTGTTCGACCCTTAAAGAGATCACTGACCTAAGAGATCAATGATTATAATCGTCCTTGTGACAGGGCCTTTGTGCCATCTAAATGTCCCCCGAGACGAGCCTTGTGCTATATAAAAATGTCTTTCATGACATTGACAGTTGTGATTTATATCCTCTGTCTAAATAAATATAAAGGATTATATCCTACTAAATGCTTATTATAATTCTGTTGTAATCTAGGCAAATCATGATTAAATTGATTTTTATTTCTAAATGGTCTATATGGTTTAATAATACCATGACCATCTGATCATCAATGCGATGATTCATTATATAATTTAAATATATTATCATTATTTGATATAGTATACAAAAGATGGCTGGCTCAGATGAAGCAAACAGTCATCCCGCAGAAGGAAATAACACCAGGATTAATATCACTGGTGCCGAACTACAAGCAATGATAACCGCAACAGTTGCTCAAGCTGTGGATGATAAGTTCAAAGAACCGAGTATTGTTCGGTCCATAATTCATTCAAAGTCCCATTCTCATTCGCATACACATAAGAGGGATGAATCTCAGCATTCCTCCAACCAGAGATCTGAATCTCAGAAGGTTGTATTAAATCAGACTCCCAGATACACTAAGGGGTGTACCTATAAGTACTTCGTCTCCTGTAAACCAAGGGATTTTACAGGGGGAAAGGGAGCGATTGACTGCATGAAATGGTTAGATGAAATGGAGACTTTAATTGACATTAGTGGTTGTGCCAGAGAGGACATAGTGAAGTTTGTATCTCAATCTTTCAAAGGCGATGCCCTCACTTGGTGGAAGGCACTATTACAGGCCACTGGAAAGGTCTCTTTGTACAACCTTTCTTGGAACAAATTTATTGATTTGGTGAAGGACACTTATTGTCCTCAACATGAAGTAGAGAGGATAGAGACTGACTTCCTCACCCTGGTAATGAAAGTTATGGATTGTAGATCCTATGTGACTAGCTTCAATTCGATGTCAAGGCTGGTACCATACTTAGTCACCGCTGAACCCAAACGTATTGCACGTTTCATCGGTGGCTTGGCCCCCGGAGTGAAAGGGAATGTTAAGGCTTCTAAGCCAGCCACTTATAGATCCACTGTGGATCTATCTTTGTCCCTTACTCTAGATATTGTGAGGAGTAGGGCAAAGAAAGCTACCGATGATGGGAAAAGGAAGAGAAAGGAAGACAGGTCTCCTCAATCAAATAAGAAGAGCAAAGGGAACCCTAATTTCAAGAAGGGCAGTTCAATGACAAGCCCAGGTGCAAGACTTGTAACAAAAGGCACCTTGGAAAGTGCAACCTAGACCCATAAGCCAAACCATGTGGGATTTGCAAAAAGAAGGGGCACAAATCTGTAGAGTGCCGGAATATTAAGGATGCAACCTGTTACGGTTGCAATGAAAAGGGGCACATAGAGACAAATTGCCCCAAGAATGTTAAGAAACCTGAGGAAGTGAAGAAAACCAATGCAAGGGTTTTCCAAATGAATGCAAGAGAAGCGGTGAACGACGAGAACGTCATAACAGGTACCTTTCTCATCAATAATAACTATGCTAGAGTCTTATTTGATTCCGGTGCTGATAAGTCTTTTGTAGACCATAAGTTCTGCAAGTTATTAGATTTGGCTATTAAGACTCTAGACATAAAGTATGAGGTAGAGCTTGCTGATGGTACCTTAGAATCAACCTCAACTCTTCTTGATAGATGCTTCATATCCATTAAGAATCATTCTATCCCGCCATCCCTCTTGCCAATGAAATTGGCTGGGTTTGATATAGTTTTGGGCATGGACTGGTTGTCACATAACCAAGCCCAAATTGCCTGTGATAAAAAACTAGTTATTATCAAAACCCCTTCTGGTGAAACCGTCACTATCCAAGGAGATACACAATATGGTTTGCCCAGCAACGTGTCTATTCTCAAGGTATCACAGTGTTTGAAGAGCGGATGTGTCATCTACATAGCACAAGTGACTGTGAATGATCCAAAGCCAAAAATTGAAGACATTCCAATTATATCCGAGTATCCTGATGTCTTTCCTGATGAATTACCTGGATTACCTCCTGAGAGGCAAGTAGAGTTCAGGATAGACATTCTGCCAGGATCTGCACCTATTGCATGAGCTCCTTATCACCTAGCGCCTACTGAAATGAAAGAGCTCAGGACTCAATTGGATGACTTACTGGAAAAAGGTTTTATACAGCCTAGCTCTTCGCCTTGGGGAGCTCCAATATTGTTTGTGAAAAAGAAGGACGGATCAATGCGCTTATGGATTGATTATCGTGAATTAAATAAAGTAACGATCAAGAATCGTTATCCTTTGCCCAGGATCGACGATTTGTTCGATCAACTCCAAGGGGCAAGCTACTTCTCAAAGATTGACTTAAGGTCTGGGTATCATCAACTCAAGGTTAAGACTGAAGATGTACCAAAGACAGCTTTCAGAACAAGGTATGGACATTTTGAGTTCTTAGTGATGCCTTTCGGGCTCACTAATGCACCAACAGCATTCATGGACCTCATGAATAGAGTCTGCAAGCCATACTTGGATAAGTTTGTCATCGTTTTCATAGATGACATACTTATCTACTCTCGTAATCAAGTTGATCACGAAAAGCACCTTCGATGTATCTTAGGATTGCTTCGACAGGAGAAATTATATGCTAAATTCTCCAAGTGCGAGTTCTGGCTTCGCGAAGTCCAATTCCTCGGACATGTTGTTAGTGAGCGTGGAATCCAAGTTGATCCCGCTAAGGTAGAAGCCGTAATGAATTGGGAAGCACCAAAGACTCCAATTGAGATTCATAGTTTTCTGGGTTTAGCTGGATACCATAGAAGATTCATTGAAAATTTCTCAAGGATAGCTGCACCATTAACTTCCTTGACCCGCAAGAATGTTAAGTTTGATTGGGGTCCAAAACAACAAGAATCCTTTGAGATTCTTAAGCAGACGTTGAGCAATGCTCCGGTATTGTCTTTACCTGAAGGAATTGAAGAGTTTGTCGTATACTGTGATGCGTCACACACCGGTATGGGTTGTGTGCTTATGCAAAAAGGCAAGGTGATTGCCTATGCATCGCGACAACTAAAAGTGCATGAAAAGAATTACACCACCCATGATTTAGAGTTGGGTGCCGTTGTATTCGCACTAAAGTTGTGGAGACATTATTTGTATGGAACTAAATGTGTGATCTATTCAGATCACAAAAGTCTCCAACACCTATTTAATCAAAAAGAGCTCAATATGAGGCAACGCCGTTGGATGAAAACTTTAAATGATTATGATTGTGAAATTCGCTACCATCCTGGTAAAGTGAATGTGGTCGCCGATGCTCTAAGCCGAAAGGAAAGAGTCAAACTAATCAGGATCAATGCCAAGAGCATTGAGCTGAAGAATAGCCTGAATGAAAGGCTATTAGCTGCACAAAAGGATGCTGTTTTGGAAGCTAACCTTCCAGAAGAAAAGTTAGGTGTAACTGTTGAACAGTTAACACCAGGTAAGGATGGAATCCTTAGGCTGAATGGAAGAATTTGGGTTCCTATTCATGGAGGACTTCGGGATGTAATTCTCCAGGAAGCTCACAACTCTAAGTATTCAGTTCACCCTGGAGGTGACAAAATGTATCAAGATTTAAAGGCTAATTATTGGTGGATAGGTTTGAAGAAATCTATTGTGTAACACCCCGAAAATTCACGTCCTATAATGTATTGACATGTGTCATAATCTGGAACGTGTGAAAGAATGTTCTAGAAGGACTAAAGTTGACAAACATGGAAAGTATGTGAATATACGGGTTAAAAATGTCAACAGTGAATAAATATACTTTACAGTAACTCTACATGATGCTCATACCTTCAAACGAATAAATCATGGATCATACGAAGCTAAATATGAAACAAAGTGAGAGATTACAAACCACAGGGGTTAAAAGTGTCAACATGTTTAAAGTATACCTCTGAGTGACCTTTTAGCAAACCCGAAGCTTTGTAACGGTAAATTATGCTCACTAGAATGCACGATAAAAATTTCATAAAGTTTCATTATCGTATGAGAAAGTTATGATCAAATTCGTATACGAGGGGTTAAAGCGTCAACGTTGAAATTGTGACTTTTCGGGTGATAACCAAGTTAACCAAGGACTTAACAAAGTGGGTATAAGACTTGAACCCCTTATAAGTCAATTAGAAGGGCTCAAATTTCAGAAATAAAGGTTGGATTGACCTTTCGAAGGACCAAGAGCCAAGGATGCAAACTGAAAAGAAATTGTTTGCCCTGATAACTGGCTTACGGACCGTAAAGGTCCACCCTTACGGTCCGTAAAGGTCGCCCAGATGCAGCAAATCATGAAAGTTGGTTGTTTAGCCTTGGAACCGACTTAGATCAGATATTTTCACTTCAAGGGCGACCCCTACATGTTCCTAGGCCTTAGGGACACCTGTAAATGATCTGGGAACATTGCTAGCCTTGTGTGTCATGATCTAATGAGATCAAAATCACTATAAAAGGCCTCTTGTTGCAACCATTTTGATCACTCATTCATTCTGCATTTCTTGAGCTTCTTGGAGCTTAAGAGCATACCCTAAGCCTTCCTAATCGTGCATAGGACTTCTGTAAGTATGCTCAACCTTTCTTAGTTGAGTTTTTACTTAGTTTTAGCTTAAAAGTCAAACCGTCGTAATTAACGGTTGACTTGGCGACTAATCACTAATGGTCCAGTGATTTGTCGAATTTAAAGTAGTTATAAGTTGGTAATTATGTGGGTAATAAACCCTTAAAAGGGCACCCTCTGATTTCCACTCTAACTAGACCAATTGTCGGGTCAAAGTTGACTAGAAAAAGTCAACAGAATGCTAATCTTCGATTTAACGCCTAATTAACAATGTAGAAGGCATGTAACCTATTTTATCACTCATATAACTTAGTAATAAGTATAATAACTGGTCTAAGCTTGTTTGATCCGACAATTTTCTGTTTAGACCCGGTTCAGAACCGAAAGTCGCAAAACTTTGACTTTTGCTTTGACTTCAGTTCTGACCCGTTTTAGTAGAGTTTGGAAATGCCTTAGGACTTCTTTAGGACCAGGCTACATGTTAGTATAACCCTCTGTAGTTGGTTCGTTGATTATCCGATTCATATGCACGTTTCCGTTAAATGCTTAAAGTTGACCATAATGCCCTTTTGACCATAAAACGAGAATTTTGGAAATGTGAAAGGACAATAATCTTTGCTACTGATTTATAAACATGTCCCTAAAATTTCACATCAGTTGGAGGTCTAGATTAGGAGTTATGCTCATTAGCGTAATTATAACGCCTTTTAGTAATTAAACGGCGCAATTAGCATAAAGCCTATCCAAACCCAATTTTTGACACCAAACCTTTTACCCACTGATGTAATATAAAATTTTGGGATTTTTAAAGATTTTTAATTATTTTTAACCTGCTCATAACCTAAGGTTATGGCGTTGATTCGGTAAATACCGATTATACCCTTTTTGTGTATAAAATGAGTTCTACATAGTATTTTGATGCCAATCCAATTGCTACTGATTTTATATAATAAATAAAGTATTTTAAACTTATTAACCTGATCAGAAAACTCAGATTTCCCATATAACCCGGAAATCGCTTAAAATGGCTTTTTAAGCGTATTAAACGCATAGTTTGGGTTTAAAACCATTTTATCACATAAGACTTATTACCAACTGATATAACCTTATAAAATAAGTTATTTTACTGATGTATTCAGACCCGAATCTCAGAATTTCAATTAACCTCTTTTATAATCTTTAGAATGACCAAAATACCACTACGGGGCTTAAATTTTGATTAAACTCGTATTGGGCATAATGGAAGGTATCCTACTGATATCACAACATATTTAAGGCATATTAACTTAGGAAACCTGTATATGACTCTTTTGGTTATTCGTTACGCACTTGTCGCGTTCGGATCGGCTTATGTAACTAGTTTACATATATTAGCCGAAACGGGTAAACAATATCATTTTTGTCTCAAAATCCAAAATGTGTTTAAGTTACCCATATTAAACAAGCATACAAGCTTGTCGGGTCAAAACCAAATTCTAAACCGGTCTTCGCTTTATCATGCGTTTGACCGTATCTTCCTTTTGAAAACTAGCCGGTCTAAGTCAAGACTTAATTAAAGACCCGTTAGGATTCTAATAGGTTATTAAAAACCTTCGTTCCAGATTTAGGAGCCCAGTAAAAGCTATCTGTATTTTCTGATTTGATACGGCTGGGATTGAATTTTTATTTAGCTCAGGTAAATACTTTTAACTTATTTTCCCTATACGGGCTTGGGGTACGGTATATAAAATACCGCTTGGTCGGGCATTAAAATCTTCCATCATATGGTGGTTAATTGATATTGATCGGCCCATTTAAATTGTTTTGTTTGCTTAAAGCCTTTGGGAGGTTAATGACCATGTCCCGGATATCCTTGGCATCATTTTACGAAATGGCCACGACCTTAGCACGCGCGTGTAGGCGTACACCTGCTAGTGCATTTATGAATAACAAGGTATAACCGCTGGTATCGGGAACAACCCGCCGCGAGACTATATCATGTGGTGTGTCTATTAAGCTTTAACCCGGCACGATCCGGGCTACTGAACTCATAAGGAACATGTAATTCTTTTACGAGATTATATATTTAAATAATTATCCCAAGTTATAAAGAGTTTGTGCCACGTGCATTCAAATCAATTTTATAAAACTTTTCAAAATGAGTCAGTTGATAGTATTTACCAGTGTAAACTGACGTATTTTCCAAAAAGGCTAAATGCAGGTACTATACGTAATAGGCTGGCTACTCCAGGCATCAATAATCAAGTCTCGCAAGCTTTAGATGTTAAAGTCTGTTGAACAGTGTTATCTTTCTATTTTAGATCCGCCTGTGGATCTTTTACGTTCCGTTGTAATACTTGATATTACTTTATATTTGGATTGTAATATATTTATCTTTTGCTTCCGCTGTGCATTTATATTTGTGTTGTTTGACTATGATGATATCAACTACGTCACGATACTCCCCTACCGGGCCCACCGATGATACGTGGAAATATCGGGGTGTGACATATTGCCACACATGTAGCTAAGTGCCTGGCTTATGCTCAGATTAAAGCTGAACATTAAAAGCCATCAGGTCTACTACAATAGCCAGAACTTCCTACATGGAAGTGGGAGATGGTAACAACGGATTTTATAACCAAGTTACCTAAAACAAGGCATGGAAATGATACAATATGGGTCATAGTTGATAGACTGACTAAGTCAGCACATTTCTTACCCATCAAGGAGACTCATAGCTCCGATAAGTTAGCCCAATTATATGTGGATAAGATTGTAGCCCTTCACGGAGTACCGGTGTCTATTATCTCTGATAGAGATATTAGGTACACCTCTCACTTTTGGAAAAGTTTCCAACAATCTTTGGGCACCCGTTTGAATTTTAGTACTGCTTACCATCCTCAGACTGATGGACAGAGTGAGCGTACAATTCAAACTTTGGAAGACATGCTTCGAGCATGTGTTATTGATCTAGGAGGTAGTTGGGATGACCATCTACCCTTAATTGAATTCTCCTATAATAATAGTTATCATACGAGCATTCAGGCTGCGCCTTTTGAGGCATTATATGGAAGGAAATGCAGAACGCCTGTTTGTTGGGTGGAAGTAGGAGAAGCTCAGTTATCAGGACCTGATATAGTCCTTGAAACAACGGACAAGATTGTCCAGATTCGTGACCGCCTGAAAGCTGCCAGGGATAGGCAGAAAAGTTATGCTGACAAGAGGCGAAAACCTCTAAAGTTTGAGGTTGGTGATAAAGTCTTACTGAAAGTATCACCCTGGAAATGTGTAATGCATTTTGGTAAGAAGGGCAAGTTAAGCCCTAGGTATATTGGGCCATTCGAAATTATTGAATGTGTCGGCAGTGTAGCTTATAAGCTAAACTTGCCAGAAGAGCTGAGTGGAATTCACAATGTGTTCCACATTTGTAATCTCAAGAAATGTCTAGCTGATGAATCACTGGCTATGTCTCATAAAGACGTACAAATTAATGAAAGCCTAAGATTTGTTGAAAAACCTATAGCGATCGAAGATCGTCAGGTTAAAAAGTTCCGAAGGAAGCATGTGCCTATATTAAAGGTCAAATGGGATGCCCGCATGGGTCCCGAATATACGTGGAAAGTGGAGTCCACTATGCGACAGAAGTACCCTCACTTATTCCAGTAAATCTCGGGGTCGAGATTTTTTAAGGGGGTGAGGATGTAACACCACGTAAAAACGTGTCCAATTATGTAAAGACACGTGTCCTAAACTCTAAAGATATGAAAGATTGAGTTTGAAGGACTAAAGTTGTCAAAAAGTGAAACTATGTGTCCGGAGGGACTAAAAGTGTCAACATGCCAAACTTGTGCCTCTGAATGACCTTAGATGAAGAATATATTCTTAAACGAGTGATTGATTGGATATAAGAAGCCGTTTATGAAAATAATCGGAAGATTATTAAATTACAAGGGTTAAACGTGTCAACATGTTGATTCTGACCTCTGAGTGCCCTTTTAACGAAACCGAGGCTTCAAAATATTCAAATATACTCTCAAGAATAAGTGGTATAAATTTCACGTGGTTTCGAGATCGTTAAACAAGTTTTCAAGACTTTGGGCTATAAGTGTCAACTTGATGAAACTTGCTTTCATAGAGATATTTAACGGAACCGAGCCTAACGAAGTTTGTTCATACATCCTTGAGCCTTAATAAACTAACTACAAGGGCCTTACATGTCAAAAAGGAGGTTAAATAGGGTTTAAAACCACCAGGGACTGATTCTGCCATGAATGAAACTTGTTTAACTTGTTTCCCGGTTCCAGGCGGGCCGCGTAAGGCCAAGAGGACATCTACGCGGGACGCGTAGAAGTCCCCAGCTCAGAAAAACCTGCCAGGTGCAGGTTATCAGCTGTTGCACCGCCTTAACTTCATTTGTATCGATCCTAGGGGCTGTTATACGGTATTATAAATCAACTAGGACACCTGGGGTGATCCTAGGATGACCCATAACAGCTGGAAGTGATCCAAACACTTAGGAATTGCTATATAAAGGACTTGAGTGTTGAGTTCTTATGCACATAAGTTGCAACAACTCAAAGGAACTTGTCTCTGGAGCTTGCAATCAATTAGGAGAAGATTCCAAGTGTAGAAAAAACAGCAAGGACCATTAGTAAGGGTTTAATTACTTGCTTAGTCGTTTTAATTAGCTTAATTGTCAAAAAGTCAAACTTGTCGTAATTTAGATTTGACTTTCAGTTTAATCACATATGGTTCAGCCACTGATCTAAACGAAAGTGGTTATGGAACCATATTAAGGTAGGTGATTAACCCTTAAAAGGGCACCTCCTAATTATCTCGTTTGAACAGTTAATTGTCGGGTCAAACTAGTTTGACAAAAATTTAAACTGGACAGAATGTTTGAAAATGATTTAAATTAGTAAAACAGAAGTTCTAAATTATATTTTAACATTCTAATGACTTGGTAAATAATATTAGAGTTAATTGCCATTTTCGCCCCTGAGGTTTGGGCACATTTGCCATTTTAGGCCAAAATGACACTTTGGTACCATTTTGCCCCCCACGTTTGTAACTTTTTGCCTTTTTCGTCCAAATGGCTCAAAAAGTTACTTTATTTTTGGACGAAAATGGCAAAAAGTTACAAACGTGGGGGGCAAAATGGTACCAAAGTGTCATTATTTGGACGAAAATGGCAAAAAGTTACAAACGTGGGGGGCAAAATGGTACCAAAGTGTCATTTTGGACTAAAATGGCAAATGTGCCCAAACCTCAGGGGCGAAAATGGCAATTTACTCATAATATTAGAACATGTTTTATCAGTCCTAACCCGAAAATTAATAGTCTAAGGTCAGTTTATAACCGAAAGTCACAAAAGCTTGACTTTTGCTTTGACTTTCAGTTCTGACCCATTTAAGCTTAAATCTCCCATGTTTTAAGCTTCCATTAGGACCACATTACTCAGTAGTATAACCCTCTGAAGTTATATTGCATGATTCTTGGTTGGTTTGTATTATATGCACTTGATCGTTAATATGCTTAAAAATGCCATAAATGCCCTTTTTACACACAAATGAGATTTTTATTGCTACTGATATTTAGACTTGTCCTAAAAAGTTGACATCAGTTTGAGGTCCAGATTAGGAGATATGCTCATTAGCGTAATTAGAAAGCTTTTTATTAATTAAATAGCGTAATTAGCATATAGCCTATTTAAACCCAAATTTTGATACCAAACTTTTTACCCACTGATGTAAAATAATATTTTGGGATTTTTGAAGATTTTTATTCATTTTTAAGCTGATCATAACATAGGGTTCTAGCCTTGATTCGATAAATGTCGGTTATACCCTTTTCTTGAATAAAATGAGTTTTACATAACATTTTGATATCAAACGTTTTGCTGCCGATTTTATATGATAAATAAAATATTTTGAAACTTATAAACTGATCAAAAACTCAGATTTCCTATTTTAACCCGAAAATCGTTTAAAACCGACTTTTACGCGTCTTAAGCGCATATTATAAGTTAAAACTATTTTTGGCACATAAAACTTATTACCTACTGATGTTTTAAGTTAATTTATGTATTTAAACAGTAAACCAATGTTTTAAACTCAGAACTCAAATTTTGACCTTTAAAACTTATGTGAAATTACCAAAATGCCCCTACGGTGCATAATTTGGTTATAAAAGATAAATTTCACATATATGTTATACCCTACTGTTATAACTTATAAAAAATACATATTTTTACTAAGTATATCAGACCTGAAACTCATATTAGTATTTAAACTCTATTATAAGCATTAAAATTACCAAAATCCCCTTATGGGACTTAACTTGGTTTAAATTACTTTTTTGGGCATATATGTTAACATCCTACTGATTTATTAACATATTTCAAGCATATTAACAATTAAGACCAGTATATAATTCATTTTGGTTACCCGTTACGCGTTTACGCATTCGGATCGGTTTATGTGACTAGTTTACGTATAATAGCCGAAACGGGTTTAACCTTATCATTTAATCCTCAATTTCCAGAATGTGTTTAGTTTACCCATATTATACAAGTATCCAAGCTTGTCGGGTCTAAACCACATTCTATTCCGGTCTTCGCTTAATCTAGCGTTTAGAACCGTAAAGTCTCTTTCTAGCTAGCCGGTCTAAGTCTTTGACTTAGCTAAAAACCCGTTAGCATCCTAATAGGTTATTAAACCTTCCATACAGATTAGTAGCATCCAGTAGAAGGTACCATCAAGAAGCTTTAGGATTATACTACTGAGTTATCTTTCACATTAGCTCAGGTAAATACTTTTAACTTATTTTCCCTTATACGGGCTTGGGATATGGTATTATAATAATACCACTTGGTCGGGTATGAAATCATTTAATTGGATTGTGATTAATAAATTTGCATAACCCGTTTTAATCTGTATTGTTTGATAACATAAACATTGGGGGTTAATTCGACCGTTTCCTGGATATCCTCGGCTCATTTCATTTGAAAATGGCCACGACCTATGCACGGGGTGTAGGCATACACCTGACAGATGCAAATGCTAAATACCCACACGTTGGGGATAACTCCTTGGTGGGTTTTATAAGTGGTGAGTTGGTTAATCATGACCGGCTTCCAAACCGGCCCCATATGTATGACAAACATGTAAAACGGTATACAAGATTATTTTTAAATAATTGTCCCAAGTTATAAAAGATTTGTGCCATGTGCACTTAAATAAATTTTCATAAATGTTTTCAAAAGAGTCAGTTAATTGTATTTACCAGTTTATACTGACGTATTTTCCAAAGATTGATTGACAGGTACCTCTCATAATAGGCTAGAGCTATTAGGTGTCTTAAGAGGATCTTGCAATCCATAGATACCTGAAGTCTGTTATTTTGTTTCTTTGTACTTTTATGATCCGCCTATGGATCTTATTACATTCCAGTCTGTATATTCATTTACTCGAACACTCAGACATTATGGTTTGTAATAGTTTATTCACCAAGCCTTCCGCTGTGCTATTATATTGTGTGTATTGACAATGATGATATCAACTACGTCACGATACTCTCCACCGGGCCCACCGGTAATATGTGGAAATATCGGGGTGTGACAGGAACCCTAATTTCGCCTCTCACAAGTTCTAAACCGAAAACAATGAAAAATATAATGAAAAGTCACTCCACACCAACTTTTATAAAGAAATGAGAATTCTGCGTCTGGCCTCCATCGTAAGCTACGGTGTCGTAGCTTACGGTGGTCTTCAAAACCCTACGGTGGGAATCCACTGTGCTACGGTGGCCAAACTTTGATTCAGAGTCTACCGTAGCTTACGGTAGCTACTATAAGCTATGACAGTTTCCCGTTCTTGATCTCTTCACTTGGTTCACTTTCGACTCCGCTTCCGAACTTCGCCATGCTTTCTCTCTTTTTGTCTTTTGTGCCTCTTGTATCTGACATAACAAAGCACACCGTAGTCATCCAATTTCTTAAATAACACACTTAATCATACGGTTTTCATTATATTTGTAGCAATTAAGGGTTGTCCTACGGTCCACCCGTTAATTGTGTGTGCATATATGGGGTTTTTAGAAAATCTGGAATTTTTTTAAGAAGTATGTCACACCCCCAAAATCCACAAGCGGAGTATCACCGCAGGAGGTGTGACATGACCAGGATCCAGCCATCAATCATATTCAACAAGTTAATTAAGTAAATAAAAGTCCAACCACACAATATAATTGGTGTTCAAAATAAGTTAATCAAATCCAAAACATCAGCGGAAGCATAAGGTTTAAAACCAAAGTATAAGTATAAAAGTTCAAATGTTAAACATGGAACTCAACAGTCCATGTCCCACAACGACTCCCGCTCCCATGCAAGCTCCAGCTAAGCATCTAACGACATGCAAGGCATGTAACAACGAGTCAACAACAAAGTTGAGCGAGTTCACAGTTGGTGTTCATTTTAAAGTTGTTCCAAAATCCATAAGTTCATTCGTAAACCATGAGTTAACCAATTCCTTGTTTCCCAAACCATAACCAGTGGGGGCTACCCCATGTGAACCACTAGACCCGTTACCATATCGACCACTGACTGAAGTAAGTTGGTGCCCTAGCGTCAATGTCTATCATCATTGACGTGCCCAGATCCATTAGTTCACGCCCGTCTTCTGCGGCACGGTGTGAGGCTTGTCAAACCTAAATAGCGCTATCTAACTAATGACTCGCTCGCCATTGGCCCGACGATTAAGTCGATATAAAATAAGGGACTTCATGATAGAGTTTTTGGTCTAGTATCAATGTTATCACCCTTCAATAAAGAGGATGTGGTACGTGTCCCCAAACCAGGAGATCACGCAGGTTCCAATTAAATCCTTAGTACATGTTGTCACCCTTCAATAAAGAGGATGTAGTACGTGTTCCAAACCAGGAGATCACGCAGTTTCTGATTAAATCCTATACCCATTCCCAACCACCGGGATTCCCATGCCTTGTAGAAAGTGTGAACTCACCTTTGTTTGCTCGGTTTGACTCTTAAAAATAGCTAACGGTCAGGGTTGGTCAATCACGTCCTAATATGATTACCATTTAGTTTGTTAATGGTTTTAAATAAAACACAAAGTTCCTACACATGTCTAGCAACTAGCACACAAACAGGCAATCACATAGCACGTCTATCATATGCTTCCATAACCATGTTCATAACCTTTCTACGATATTATATACGCTATTTATACAACTATCAAACAAGCATGGATACTAAAAGTAGCAAGTTGGTTCTTATCCGTTCATGCTTTACTGTATAGAAAAATCACTGAAAATAGGCTGTTTTGGGTGACCCGTTTAACCTGTTTACAAGTCTTAAAAAATTATGATTTTTTATGTGACGTACATCTCAATCTCAGTGGGATAGGCCGTGTGTTAAAATTTCAAGGTCTAACTCTTCACCAATAATTCACAAAAAATCATTTACTAAGCTACAACCAGATTCGTCACTTCTGACTGCAGCTTACGGAAAAATTCATTTAAAATTCCTCGTTTATCCGATTGACGAAATTTCAGTTGGAGATTTTTTTAATCACCTGGAAGTACTTACAGTAGAAATTTCAGATCATAACTTAATCCCTATATTGAGTTATGACATTCGTAATGGGCTGCAAATTCTGACAGAAAACGCAACCTGGACCTTTGTTACGAAAAAATTCAATTAAAATATCAAACGACGTCGAAAAAATGCAATTCCAATGGGGTTTGAAAGATATTTCCTGGAATTACATTATAGAATCAAGAAACACTGATTTTAGTTCAATTTTGACACGGTTACATTCGACACAAGTCGGCTGTAACTTTCTTGACAGAATCAGTTTCGTTACCCAGCTTCCTAAAACGACTTTTATGATTTTAATCACATCCCTAGCAACCAAGAACAACATGTATTCATCATTTACAGCAGGTTATCATCTAATTCATCAACCATGACTAACAATATTCAAAACAAGATCATACCACATCAAACCCTAGTAATCATACGAACTCTTATGCGACTATAACACTAATAATCATGCATTCTAGCAACCCTAGACCACAAGTAGCATCACAAACATCAAGAACATCAAGAACCAAGAAAAATGCAGCCATGTATACATGAAACATCACAAATCGAAAACAACTAAGAATACTAACCTTGATTCAAGAGGATGAAAGAACTAGAAAGCTAGAGAGAGAGAAAGAGCGATCGAGAAGAGGGGGCTGCCTCCTGTTGCCGTCGCACACCAAGGGAGGAGAGTAGGGTTTTTTTTCTTTCTCCAAACAAACTACGTACGCACATAATAACCAAGGGGGTGGGCTGATTTGGGCTAGATGGGCCGCAAGGAAGGGGGTGGCGGGTTGAGTTGGTTTGCCTGGGCCAAAATTGAGTGTGGGGGAAAGGGGTGGGTTTGGTTTTTCGTAAGTTTTGCAAAATAACATAATAAGATGTGTGTAAAATGCAACATATAAATTACATCAAATGAGGCATAAAACTAACCCTTTTTAAGTACTAATATTGGAAAAAGAGTGTTTTTGTCTTCCTTTTGTATTTTCAGGATTAAATGAGCTCAAAAACACAAAATAAGTTAAAAGACAGCTAAATCCAACATAAATACAAGAAAAGGAACATAAGTGGACTGCCCGACCCCTCAACGGCATCTTCCCAAGCAAAGTAGAGAAGGCAGAAGACTGAACACGCCCCGTGCTCAGCCAACACGGGGCCGTGCCCAAGAAGCAGCAGAAAAGACAAACCTATAGAAGCTTCTATTGCCTACCACGGGCCGTGCTCAGCGAACACGGGGGCGTGGCGAAAGTACAGCAGGCGCATTAATTGTAATTGCGAATTACAATTAATGAAGAGAGAGAGTGTCAGACAGGAACGGGGCCGTGCCCAGCGGACACGGGGCCGTGCCCAGCCTTCTGTTCAGCCTATAAATAGGAGTGCTTGGTTTCATTTCAACTCATCCTTTGGCACACCACCTCTCTCACACTTCACCCACCACCCACCACCACCATAACACCATCATCCACCACCATCATCCATTGTCCATCGTAGAGTGTGTGAGTCGTCTCGGGATCCAAGATTGATCGTAAGAGTTCTTGACAATCAAGGCCATGTTTGCCTAAGTCTCTTACATCACTTGGTGAAGACAAAGTGTCTAGTATAATACTTTTTATTTCTAATCTTTTGCACTTTTTATTTGGTTTTGTATTAATGACTTTAATAACTAGTTACTTATGTTGAAGGTGATCTTTCCTTATCGTTTGTCCGTGGTGTCTTGGCATTATTTTACTGTCTATATAAAATAAAGGATTTTCACCATTCATATCTCCACGGTCTATATGGAGGTATGTTGGCTACCTGGTCGGGGGTTAAGGGAACGGTTTGGTAAAGGTCTTGCCATTGTTCAGCGTTTAGAGGTCCTGCAATGGACCTGGGTCAAATTTAGTAGGACCTCCTTCAATACTTCACGGTATTGGATGGCGGGGGTCCAAACTCTTTGACCCCCTCATAAGTTAACTACTATTAATACTATAACCCGGCTATTTAGGACTGTATCCCTGCTGACTCAGACTACTTAGCCGAGGGTAACGTCACCGCCAAAAGCGGGGCCTTCCATAATATTGCATTAATAACTTAATTAATTATCTTCCAATAATCCACCCTTTTAGGATTGTATCCTTGCTGACTCAAACTACTGGGGTGAGGGTAACGTCACCTTCAAAAGAGGGGCCTACTACAATAACTAAGATAATCTCTTAATTATGTGCAAAAGTGCGGAAATAATCAAAGGTTATACTAGATACGAGTCGGAACCAATTGATTTATCTTGTCTATCTGTTTTTCTTTTTATTTTATTTTTCAGCATTTTAGTTAGTTTTTATTTTTCTTAGTTTAAAAACATTTTTCTAAACTTTTTATTTTGATTAGACGTTGAGGATAAACCGGTATTAAAAGCTCCTGTGTCCTTGGACGACCTCGGTATCTTACCAACGCTATACTACGCTCACGATGGGTGCACTTGCCCATATGTGTGTTTAGTGTTAGTAAAATATCGTGTTTTATAAATTTAAAACTTGGCTAAATAAGTGTTAAAGGGGCTTAAAATATACACCTAATATATATAACACTTCGCACGCATCAAGTTTTTGGCGCCGTTGCCGGGGACACAAGGATTTTAAGAAAGTTAGGAATCAACGGCCTAATCATATTTTTATTTTTCTTTTTATTTTTTTAAGGATTTTCTTAGTTTTTCAGCTTCTGCAGAGCTCAGCACGGGCCGTGCCCGCTGAACACGCCCCCGTGCTAAATCATTGGAACTGGCAATCCTGTTTTTAGTCAGACAGTAAGCTGAACACGGGGCCGTGCTCACCCAACACGCCCCCGTGCCCAAGATTCACTTACTGAAAACAGAACCGTTAGATCCCGGCGGTTGGTAATTTCTGACATAAACATGAGTGATAGTAATTGTTTTTACTTTCGGCACTCTTATGGTACGTGGTGTCAATTATGTGGTGGCGAACATAAAGAAGTGGAATGCTACTTTCTAAATTATAGGCCCCACTACATGGACCCACCGACTTCTTATAACCTTAAGAGGGGCGAAAGTAAAAATAAGCCCTATCTCTCCCTCGAATGCGCCCAACCAGATATTATAGGGGAAATGCTCCTTGACGAGTTATTTCAACTAGAAAAGCTAATTCTAAATTGGTCAAAAGAGCTTAGGAAGGACTTTATTGATCCACCCCAAGACGATGACCATGACGAAATGCTGGAACCGCATTCCGACAACCTCGTTGCTCCCAAAAATACCTTCGTACCTAGCAAAGACTTGGACGATAGTCGTCCCTGTGCCGATTGTGCCGTGAAGGACTCTCCATCGACTTCGTTCGGTGCATACATAGACCTGAGCGATTCGGCATACACCTTCTTTAACGAGAGCCCGGGAAAGGGTTGGACTTGTCCACCTAGAATGAAAATAGGAATTACCCTCACCGACAACCTCTTGCGTTCTCGCCTTAGTTTAGGGCAATTAAGGTATCTTAGGCACTTTGGGGTTGTTCCAACCAGTAAGGAACCACCCGATATCGACGAGATCCTTAGAAGTAACAAAACTCCATAAGACAGCCTCCAGACACGGGGCCGTGTCCAGGTCAACACGCCCCCGTGCTCACCTAAAAGATTCTCTGCTGATTTTGTCAGAATACGGACAAAATGTGTCAGGATTTCCTCTGCACACGGGGCCGTGTCCAGCGGACACGGGGCCGTGTCCAGTGCGCTGTCGTTTTCTTTAAATGCAGCCTGATTCCTGCTCATTTTTTACCACTTCAATTGACAGAGATTCCTGGGATCTTCACTCATACCATCCTAGGTAAGTGCTAAAAGAAGGTTCCCAAGGACCATCTTGTCCCTTCCACTTTTATTCATTTCCTCTTCTTTCAAAAATCTTTCAACATTTCCTCCATGGAAGCTTGGAAATCCCATGATTCCAACCTTCTATGTGAAGTTTGTAAGATTATTTGCTAAGGATTCTTGTTTAAAGTTAGTTGTATAACTTTATTTTAAATTATCTAAGCCTAAAAACCAGCTAAAAATCATGAAAATAATTTAAAACTCCAAGACTCCTTAGCCTAAAATCCTGCAGATAAATGGACACGGGGCCGTGCTTAGCGAGCACGGGGCCGTGTCCGAGGCACTGTTTCGAAAAAATTTAGCTTTCTTCGGTTTCTTTCACAGAAAATGGCAAGCAGAACAAGCGGATCATCTTCAAGAAGTAACCGACAAGGGAGGAGATCATCAACAATAGAAGACTCTCTTGTAAACTATGTTTACGCCCTAAGGGAGGCTATTGACGAAATGACGGGAGTGGAGGAAGCATTGGTCGACCGTATCAACCATCTAGTAGTGGGACTGGAGGGCTGTCTCCGAGAGGTAAACCTCTTGCACCAGAGGTTAAACCTTCTCGCCTCCCCACCTTTGGTACCTATAATAACCCAAAGGGCGTGGAACGTGGTGCCCGAAGTCATCATTCCGGCCGAATGGTACGCCATGCACCAAGAGCCTCCGCAAAGAGTGGTGCAAGGAGTCCCGGTGAATGTTCCCCCTCAGCCACCAGTTGCTGAGGAAAATGAAGCCGCATTCTTCCTTCCTAGGGAGATCGAAGAATGGCTTTAAACAACGTTTAGGGAAGGACCCCTTCGGCTAAAAGTCCTACTATATCGGGAAATTATTCTCGAAATTTTCTTAAAATAGTAGAACTCTTTATGATAACCTCGTGTACCTCCTGACCTATTTAGTTAAGTTTTTCTTTATTTTAATTTAGGACTATGTAAGGTCTCTCTATGATACAATGAAATGATGGTTTTTAAAGTTTGGATGGTTCATAATAAATAAAACACACTCATGGTGGTAAGGGATGAAAAAGGGAACGAGAAAAATGACCTCATGCACAAGAACAAGGCAACCCGACAATTCTCTCCATTACAGAAGGTTCCACACGGGCCGTGTCCAACCAACACGGCCCCGTGCTGAACCCCCTGCAGAAAAATGCCCAGTTCAGGTAACTGGACACGGGCCGTGTTCACTAGACACGCCCCCCGTGTCCAGGCTTCTGTTTCTTTTCTTTAATTTCTGTTACTGGCACCTGAACACGGGGCCGTGTCCGGTCCCCACGGGGCCGTGTCCAGACTACCAGTAACATAAATCTTTGCTTTTAACACCATTTTACACATCTAATCAACCTAAAAATTTATTTTTGGGACACATTGAGGACAATGTGTAATTTAAGTGTGGGGGGGATGCTAAAACCTTGAAATTTTGCAAGTCCTAAATACAAGCCTTACACAAAACTCTATTGGAACCGATAATCACCCCAATTTTTTTTCAAAAATTTCAATTTTATTTTTTACTTGTCTAGCTTTAACTCGGGAAATTCAAGTTCTCAAAAAGGTTATATTTTTACGAATTTACAACCGATAGCGTCGTGATAAAAAGAACCAACATAAAAAAATTATGAAAAGGCATGGCAAACTTAGTTAAAATTTGATTATATATACTTGATCACATAAAAACCCATTCCCACAAAAGTGAGTTTTAAGCCTTTATTGAGCATACAATTACATATCATTAAACTAAATGCTCATTTTTCGTTTCTTGTGTGAATAGCCGCTTGGTTCTTACGACTCTAGAACTTGCCATGACGATACATTCCCGGTCCTTATCAACTTAAACTCGAGTAAGTAAATGATGGAGGCATTAGGACTAACCCTTTTTATTTCTACACCATTATTTTTCTTTTTCTTTTACCACCTACCCAAAAAATCCCCCTAGTTAGCCCCTTTGAGCCTAAACCTTTTCATTTCATCACCCAAACCAAAAACCCTTTTTACCCACCAAAACCTTTTTCATTTTTGACCCTTTGTTTTAGTAACAAGTTCGGTTTTTCGTATGATTGAAAAAAAATGTGTTGATGATGAAGCAAAAGAAAATAAACAAACAAGTTCATCAAAAATAACTTTGTTTGAATAAAAGCTTCATCAGAATAAAAAGTTACAAAAATAGAAAATCCTACGAAAACCGACATTTGTTACGCTTTTTCACCCTTTTTTCTACTAACCACTAACCACTAACCCAACCACCTACCTTTAACCCAAGCCTAACCCTTCACCCACAAAGTCCTCTTGATATTTACAAAGGTATAAAAGTTAAAAATGAGGAGGATTGATTGCTTGGCAAGCTTATGGTAGGAATAAGTTCCATGCCGCTCTCGAGTGATTCACTAAAAATACACCTTCGGCCGAGTGTGAGTGATTTCTCCCGTGAGGTATGTGAACTTGTATATAAATGGAATTTTAAAAAGGCATGTTATGCCCAAATAAGTAATTTCTCCTATGAAACGTTCTAAATAAATCATTACGAATAGGATTGTAAATAAATAAAAATAAAACCCAAAAAGATCTTGGATTCCCAACACTCTACGACAAGCCAAAACCTTCTCTTCTACCCATTCCATTTGGGAGTGTAAGCCACATATTAAAGAGTTTTGCTTGAGGACAAGCAAAAGTTCAAGTGTGGGGGCCAAAATTGAGTGTGGGGGAAAGGGGTGGGTTTGGTTTTTCGTAAGTTTTGCAAAATAACATAATATGATGTGTGTAAAATGCAACATATAAATTACATCAAATAAGGCATAAAACTAAACCTTTTTAAGTACTAATATTGGAAAAAGAGTGTTTTTGTCTTCCTTTTGTATTTTCAGGATTAAATGAGCTAAAAAACACAAAAGAAGCAAAAAGACAGCTAAATCCAACATAAATACAAGAAAAGGAACATAAGTGGACTGCCCGACCCCTCAACGGCATCTTCCCAAGCAAAGTAGAGAAGGCAGAAGACTGAACACGCCCCGTGCTCAGCCAGCACGGGGCCGTGCCCAAGAAGCAGCAGAAAAGACAAACCTATAGAAGCTTCTATTGCCCACCACGGGCCGTGCTCAGCGAACACGGGGGCGTGGCGAAAGTACAGCAGGCGCATTAATTGTAATTGCGAATTACAATTAATGAAGAGAGAGAGTGTCAGACAGGCACGGGGCCGTGCCCAGCAGACACGGGGCCGTGCCCAGCCTTCTGTTCAGCCTATAAATAGGAGTGCTTGGTTTCATTTCAACTCATCCCTTGGCACACCACCTCTCTCACACTTCACCCACCATCCACCACCACCATAACACCATCATCCACCACCATCATCCATTGTCCATCGTAGAGTGTGTGAGTCGTCTCGGGATCCAAGATTGATCGTAAGAGTTCTTGACAATCAAGGCCATGTTTGCCTAAGTCTCTTACATCACTTGGTGAAGACAAAGTGTCTAGTATAATACTTTTTATTTCTAATCTTTTGCACTTTTTATTTGGTTTTGTATTAATGACTTTAATAACTAGTTACTTATGTTGAAGGTGATCTTTCCTTATCGTTTGTCCGTGGTGTCTTGGCATTATTTTACTGTCTATATAAAATAAAGGATTTTCACCATTCATATCTCCACGGTCTACATGGAGGTATGTTGGCTACCTGGTCGGGGGTTAAGGGAACGGTTTGGTAAAGGTCTTGCCATTGTTCAGCGTTTAGAGGTCCTGCAATGGACTGATGTGTGTAAAATGCAACATATAAATTACATCAAATGAGGCATAAAACTAACCCTTTTTAAGTACTAATATTGGAAAACGAGTGTTTTTGTCTTCCTTTTGTATTTTCAGGATTAAATGAGCCCAAAAACGCAAAAGAAGCAAAAAGACAGCTAAATCCAACATAAATACAAGGAAAGGAACATTAGTGGACTGCCCGACCCCTCAACGGCACCTTCCAAAGCAAATTAGAGAAGTCAGAAGACTGAACACGCCCCGTGCTCAGCCAGCACGGGGCCGTGCCCAAGAAGCAGCAGAAAAGACAAATCTATAGAAGCTTCTATTGCCCACCACGGGGCCGTGCTCAGCGGACACGGGGGCGTGTCGAAAGTACAGCAGGCGCATTAATTGTAATTGCGAATTACAATTAATGAGGAGAGAGAGTGTCAGACAGGCACGGGGCCGTGCCCAGCGGACACGGGGCCGTGCCCAGCTCTCTGTTCAGCCTATAAATAGGAGTGCTTGGATTCATTTCATCTCATCCCTTGGCACACCACCTCTCTCACACTTCATCCACCACCCACCACCACCATAACACCATCATCCACCACCATCATCCATTGTCCATCGTAGAGTGTGTGAGTCGTCTCGGGATCCAAGATTGATCGTAAGAGTTCTTGACAATCAAGGCCATGTTTGCCTAAGTCTCTTACATCACTTGGTGAAGACAAAGTGTCTAGTATAATACTTTTTATTTCTAATCTTTTGCACTTTTTATTTGGTTTTGTATTAATGACTTTAATAACTAGTTACTTATGTTGAAGGTGATCTTTCCTTATCGTTTGTCCGTGGTGTCTTGGCATTATTTTACTGTCTATATAAAATAAAGGATTTTCACCATTCATATCTCCACGGTCTATATGGAGGTATGTTGGCTACCTGGTCGGGGGTTAAGGGAACGGTTTGGTAAAGGTCTTGCCATTGTTCAGCGTTTAGAGGTCCTGCAATGGACTTGGGTCAAATTTAGTAGGACATCCTTCAATACTTCACGGTATTGGATGGCGGGGGTCCAAACTCTTTGATCCCCTCATAAGTTAACTACTATTAATACTATAACCCGGCTATTTAGGACTGTATCCCTGCTGACTCAGACTACTTAGCCGAGGGTAACGTAACCGCCAAAAGCGGGGCCTACCACAATACTGCATTAATAACTTAATTCATTATCTTCCAATAATCCACCCTTTTAGGATTGTATCCTTGCTGACTCAAACTACTGGGGTGAGGGTAACGTCACCTTCAAAAGAGGGGCCTACTACAATAACTAAGATAATCTCTTAATTATGTGCAAAAGTGCGGAAATAATCAAAGGTTATACTAGATACGAGTCGGAACCAAGTGATTCATCTTGTCTATCTGTTTTTTCTTTTATTTTTATTTTCAGCATTTTAGTTAGTTTTTATTTTTCCTAGTTTTAAACATTTTTCTAAACTTTTATTTTGATTAGACGTTGAGGATAAACCGGTACTAAAAGCTCTTGTGTCATTGGACGACCTCGGTATCTTACCAACGCTATACTACACTCAACGATGGGTGCACTTGCCCATATGTGTGTTTAGTGTTAGTGAAATATCGTGTTTTATAAATTTAAAACTTGGCTAAAATAAGTGTTAAAAAGGGCTTAAAATATACACCTAATATATACGACACTTCGCACGCATCAGGACCTGGGTCAAATTTAGTAGGACCTCCTTCAATACTTCACGGTATTGGATGGCGGGGGTCCAAACTCT
This sequence comes from Helianthus tuberosus, assembly GCA_030545235.1. Classification (NCBI taxonomy): domain Eukaryota; kingdom Viridiplantae; phylum Streptophyta; class Magnoliopsida; order Asterales; family Asteraceae; genus Helianthus; species Helianthus tuberosus. Next base: position 194,002,788 of record CM060352.1, on the reverse strand, counting down.
TTGACCCCCTCATAAGTTAACTACAATTAATACTATAACCCGGCTATTTAGGACTGTATCCCTGCTGACTCAGACTACTTAGCCGAGGGTAACGGCACCGCCAAAAGCAGGGCCTACCATAATATTGCATTAATAACTTAATTAATTATCTTCCAATAATCCACCCTTTTAGGATTGTATCCTTGCTGACTCAAACTACTGGGGTGAGGGTAACGGCACCTTCAAAAGAGGGGCCTACTACAATAACTAAGATAATCTCTTAATTATGTGCAAAAGTGCGGAAATAATCAAAGGTTATACTAGATACGAGTCGGAACCAAGTGATTCATCTTGTCTATCTGTTTTTCTTTTTATTTTATTTTTCAGCATTTTAGTTAGTTTTTATTTTTCTTAGTTTAAAAACATTTTTCTAAACTTTTTATTTTGATTAGACGTTGAGGATAAACCGGTATTAAAGCTCTTGTGTCCTTGGACGACCTCGGTATCTTACCAACGCTATACTACGCTCACGATGGGTGCACTTGCCCATATGTGTGTTTAGTGTTAGTAAAATATCGTGTTTTATAAATTTAAAACTTGGCTAAATAAGTGTTAAAGGGGCTTAAAATATACACCTAATATATATAACACTTCGCACGCATCATAATACAATGTTTTGGTTTCAGGTTTCGGTTTCTCATAAGTTTCACATAATAATGTTTAGGTTTCGCGAGTCGAGTATTATGCTAATAAATTACAAACGAGTATCACGCCACTAAATTATCCGCGACATACGTATTTTATAACGACCTTCTAAACTAAAGTATAATCGTAATGAGAACTGAACTAAAAAGGATACCTGATTTTCTGGGATGTCAGGAAAGAATTTTAGTCCCGAAAATTGAATATACGCGGGTAAGCATGCATGAGCATAAGAGTGGTGTTGTTAGAATTGCGAGAAATTTCCAGAATGTGACATCCCGGAAAATCAGGTATCCTTTTTAGTTCAGTTCTCGTTACGATTATACTTTAGTTTAGATGGTCGTTATAAAATACGTGTGTCGCGGATAATTTAGTGGCGTGATACTCGTTTGTAATTTATTAGCATAATACTCGACTCGCGAAACCTAAACATTATTATGTGAAACTTATGAGAAACCGAAACCCGAAACCAAAACATTGTATTATGTTATTTTGCAAAACTTACGAAAAACAAACCCACCCCTTTCCCCCACACTCAATTTTGGCCCAGGCAAACCAACCCAACCCGCCACCCCCTTCCTTGCGGCCCATCTAGCCCAAATCAGCCCACCCCCTTGGTTATTATGTGCGTACGTAGTTTGTTTGGAGAAACAAAAAAAAAAACCCCTACTCTTCTCCCTTGGTGTGCGACGGAAACAGGAGACAACCCCCCCCCCCCTTCTCGATCGCGCTCTCTCTCTCTCTAGCTTTCTGGTTCTTTCATCCTCTTGAATCAAGGTTAGTGTTCTTAGTTGTTTTCGATTTGTGATGTTTAATGTATACATGGCTGTGTTTTTCTTGGTTCTTGATGTTCTTGATGTTTGTGATGCTACTTGTGGTCTAGGGTTGCTAGAATGCATGATTATTAGTGTTATAGTCGCATAAGAGTTCGTATGATTACTAGGGTTTGATGTGGTATGATCTTGTTTTGAATATTGTTAGTAATGGTTGATGAATTAGATGATAACCTGCTGTAAATGATGAATACATGTTGTTCTTGGTTGCTAGGGATGTGATTAAAATCATAAAAGTCGTTTTAGGAAGCTGGGTAACGAAACTGATTCTGTCCAGAAAGTTACAGCCGACTTGTGTCGACTGTAACCGTGTCAAAATTGAACTAAAATCAGTGTTTCTTGATTCTATAATGTAATTCCAGGAAATATCTTTCAAACCCCACTGTAATTGCATTTTTTCAACGCCGTTTGATATTTTAATTGAATTTTTTCGTAACAAAGGTCCAGGCTGCGTTTTCTGTCAGATTTTGCAGCCCATTACGAATGTCATAACTCAATATAGGGATTGAGTTATGATCTGAAATTTTTACTGTAAGTACTTCCAGGTGATTAAAAAAATCTCCAACTGGAATTTCGTCAATCGGATAAACGAGGAATTTTAAATGAATTTTTCCGTAAGATGCAGTCAGAAGTGACGAATCTGATTGCAGCTTAGTAAATGATTTTTTTGTGAATTATTGGTGAAGAGTTAGACCTTGAAATTTTAACAAAAGGCCTATCCCACTGAGATGTACGTCACATATAAAAATGATAATTTTTGAAGACTTGTAAACAGGTTAAACGGGTCACCAAAACAGCCTATTTTCAGTGATTTTTCTATACAGTAAAGCATGAACGGATAAGAACCAACTTGCTACTTTTAGTATCCATGCTTGTTTGATAGTTATATAAATAGCGTATATAATATCGTAGAAAGGTTGTGAACATGGTTATGGAAGCATATGATAGACGTGCTATGTGATTGCTTGTTTGTGTGCTAGTTGCTAGACATGTGTAGGAACTTTGTGTTTTATTTAAAACCATTAACAAACTAAATGATAATCATATTAGGACGTGATTGACCAACCCTGACCGTTAGCTATTTTTAAGAGTCAAACCGAGCAAACAAAGGTGAGTTCACACTTTCTACAAGGCATGGGATTCCCGGTGGTTGGGAATGGGTATAGGATTTAATCTGAAACTGCGTGATCTCCTGGTTGGAACACGTACTACATCCTCTTTGTTGAAGGGTGACAACATGTACTAAGGATTTAATTGGAACCTGCGTGATCTCCTGGTTTGGGGACACGTACCACATCCTCTTTATTGAAGGGTGATAACATTGATGCTAGACCAAAAACTCTATCATGAAATCCCTCATTTTATATCGACTTAATCGCTGGGCCAATGGCGAGCGGGTCATTAGTTAGATAACGCTATTTAGGTTTGACAAGCCTCACACCGTGCCGCAGAGGACGGGCGTGAACTAATGGATCTGGGCACGTCAATGATGATAGACATTGACGCTAGGGCACCAACTTACTTCAGTCAGTGATCGATATGGTAACGGGTCTAGTGGTTCACATGGGGTAGCCACCACTGGTTATGGTTTGGGAAACAAGGAATTGGTTAACTCATGGTTTACGAATGAACTTATGGATTTTGGAACAACTTTAAAATGAACACCAACTGTGAACTCGCTCAACTTTGTTGTTGACTCGTTGTTACATGCCTTGCAGGTCGTTAGATGCTTAGCTGGAGCTTGCATGGGAGCGGGAGTCGTTGTGGGACATGGACTGTTGAGTTCCATGTTTAACATTTGAACTTTTATACTTATACTTTGGTTTTAAACCTTATGCTTCCGCTGATGTTTTGGATTTGATTAACTTATTTTGAACACCAATTATATTGTGTGGTTGGACTTTTATTTACTTAATTAACTTGTTCAATATGATTGGTGGTTGGATCCTGGTCATGTCACGCATCCTGCGGTGATACTCCGCTTGTGGATTTTGGGGGTGTGACAAAGTAGCCGTTGTCAACGGCTAGTTTAGAATGTGGCCCACCAATATCGTCCGTTATTCATCGTCACTGCAACCATGAAGGACCAATAGCGCCCCCGTAATAACGCCTACGATATGGATGGGGGCGCTATTGGTGAGAAAATGGTTGAGGTGGATAGGTAATGATGCCCCTACCACCAAGCCTTAGGTCATCCGTAGTTATAAAGCCCATTTGTGGGCGTTATGCGACACGTGTCGTGCCAGGTCACACAGGAGCTTTATGGGGCGTTATATCACTAGAGCCCGTTAAAGCCTCTATCCATCATTACCTAATTATTAATTTTCTTTTTTATAAATTAATTAAAAAAACATTAACTATTTTTTATTGGTCAAAGGTTTGAAACTCCCCTCCATAACCCCGCAAAGGATATAGCGTTGCACAATTTTTTTTTGCCCCATAAAGCCTACCGTCATGGTGTGTAAGGCGCCATTGGGCGCTATCCAGCCACAAAACGCCCCACTACAGAGAACCTTACAATAGATAGATAGATCTTTGATTAACAAAGGAGTGTTTTGTCAAACTGATTAATTAAAATCACAAGATTTGTGATCAACGTGAATGGTTAGATTTAGTAGAGTATATGATCTAATTAATGAGTATTTCAATGTGTGTTATTTAAAGTTGATCACACGGATTTTGATTTTGAAAAGATGAGACCATGTTTCATTGTTTTGCAATTTTTTTTGACGGCTAGATTACCCAGTTAGGTTTTTAGCCTTTGACAGTGGCGGATCTAAGATTCCGACCAAGCGGGAACGTTTTATAAATAAGCGGTAACGAAATCGAAAAAACGTCAAATTTTTCCAAAATTTACACTAAAAATGTCAAAAATTTTCCGACCAAGCGGTAGCGGAGGCTACCCCTTGATACACTATACATCCGCCCCTGGCCTTTGATCACCCATATCACGAGTAGGAATCTCGCAGTTGGCATATTATTACCAGTTTGAACCGGTGCTATAGTTCGCCCCTCGCAATATTCGACCCTGAGACATCCCGGACATGAACCCCACATAAGTAGGTAAACTTCCCACCTCCCCCAAACCAATTGGTCTGCGGATCATTGGCACCATGTTTTGCAATTTTTTTTAAATGTGTTAATTATTCGCGAATGTCGGGAGGTCTAGCTTACGTTGTCTTACCGGGTCCGCGCTAGGCCGCTAGAGAAACCCCTATCACCCAGACTCGAACTTGAGACCTGTAGGGGAAAACTCACCCGGACCCACTATAGGTGGAACTTAAATACTCATGGCCACCATTATAGCACTAGTGATGGTTACCATGTTTTGCAATTAAACTCTTATTTCGAGTCTTAATATTTTGGACGTTACATGTTTTGTTTTAAATGTTAGATTGAAATTTGTTTCCGGTTTTGATTGGTTGTTATCAATGATGGTGAATGATGGATTGTGAGGTTATTGATGAGATCAACATCATTAAATCACAATTTAACATTTAAATTCAAATTCAAAATATTGTAAAATATCGACTATAAAAAACGTATGCATGAGCTAATTAGCTGGGTGTATTTTAGCTAGAATTCAGATCAAATTAGAAATATAAACATGGACACTTTTCTTTAACGGCTAACGAAACAAAAACCTAGCTACCGGTGGTAACTTAATGGCAAAAGACGACCTCATACGCCTGTGACCGCAGACAGCGCTAGGTAGACCAAACCCACCATCTTCAGTTCCGGGAAAAATCCACCGTCCAAAGGCTCACTACGATAAAACCCGGTTGAAATCCGATTCGAACTTGAGATTTATGGCCTCAAATTTATACATTTACTTCCCCACCAATGTCAATTTATAAATAAAGATAACTCTATAAAGTATGAACTACATTAAATGAATAATCTACAAATATACAATTACTTAGTGGGGTGGGCACGTGATGGAAGCCCATCACGCGTGCTCACCATTTGCACACTGCCGCCACCCACGTTTTCAACGCGTGGAAAATTACACGCGTGGAAGATATCACACGTTGAACATTACAAAAATTCGACCGTTTGGCTTTTTTTTTTGACCGTTTTTAAACGGTAATATTTAATATAAAAAAAACCTTTAAACCTTTTATATATACTTCTCAATTTTTAACCATTTCACGAACACCAAAACACAAACACATTTCACACAATCTACATCTTTATTAAATGGAGTCTCCTATGGATTCGACGTTTCCGATGGACAACGATAGCGATACCCAGTCGTCTTCTGACAATGAGACGCTAAAATATTTTGTGTCGGTGTATAACGAACTTGAATCTAGTTCGTCCCGCCCAAAGAAGAAGATGGTAGATCGTGATCGTATACATGCCAACAAAGTGTTAATGAACGATTATTTTGTGGAGAATCCGCTCCACAATGCCGAAACGTTTAGAGAACGGTTTCGTTTACCAAAAGAATTATTTTTAAAGATTGTTGGATACATCGAAGCAAGCGAGGAATGGTTTCAAGAAGGTAAAGATGCGAGGGGTAAACCAAGTTTCACGGCGATACAAAAATGCACGTCCGCCATTCGCCAACTAGCGACAGGTAACCCTCCCGATCAATTTGATGAATACCTAGCTATGGCGTTCAGAACTACCCGTGAATGTCTGCAATTTTTTTTTGCAACGCGGTTATTAAATTGTATGGTAAAGAGTTTTTATGTAAACCGACGAGACATGACATCTCACGTATTTACGCCGCACATGAGGCTAGATGGCATTTTCCAGGGATGCTCGGTAGCATCGATTGTACACATATTGAGTGGGAAAATTGTCCAAGAGAGTTGCGAGGGGCGTATGTTAGGGGTGACATCAAAAGACCAACCATCATACTAGAAGCGGTGGTGTCGAATGATTTATGGATTTGGCATTCATATTTCGGTGTTCCAGGTTCAAACAACGACATCAATGTGTTGCACACGTCGCCGTTGTTTCAAACCGTAACGGATGGTACCGCACCCTTCTGTCCATTCTATGTTAACGGACGATATTACAGACGAGACTTTCTTCTTGTGGATGGTATCTACCCATCATGGTCTGTTTTTGTGAAAGCTCCTTTCTTTCCTGTCGAGGCTAAAGAAATCGTGTTCAAAAAGTTGCAAGAATCGGCAAGAAAAGATGTTGAGAGGGCTTTTGGTGTTTTAAAGGGTACATGGGGCATACTACGTCGACCGGTTCGTGCGATGAACAAGAAATCAATACATAGCATAGTATATGCATGTATCATATTGCACAATATGATAATCAAAGAAGACGGACGCGCAATATCTCCGGATTGGGTGCTGGACCCTCCTACACAAGTTCAAGTTCCAGAAAATATCCAACAAGAATTGCGTGATGAAGAAACTCACTTTCGGTTGAGATACGATTTAATCGAACTAGTAGGTTCTTTAGGTTTGGAGTTTCATGAGTCGGACGAGGAGTAGAGTTTTTTTAGTTTTTTTTTTTTTTTAAATTGTAGCCTAAAATATTTCTAGTATGTTAAATTGAACTAGTATGTTTTAATTTTAATGAAATTTATAATTTTAGTGTTTTATTGTTAATTTCTAATTAAAAAAAATTAAAAAAAAAATTGTGAGTGATGGAATTCCATCACTAGTGATGACCACCGCCACTAAAAAAAGGTTGTGAGTGATGGAATAATGGTTGATGACATGACGGAACTTGATTGAATGTTGTGAGTGATGGAATTTTTTGCAAGTGAGATCACCCCAATCCCCTTATATTGGTTAAATTTGGACACAAAGGTGTATTATAATGAACGTTGATGTAGTTTAGAAGTAGGCTTATAGAGTTTGTATTGGCCTTTCTAATAAAATATGCTTTTATAAAAAAATATGTTAGAATTTGTTCTTCAATTCTTTTTTTTTTCTTTCAAACAACAATATATATAACTCCTACCCCACATCATTGTCCATTGTGGTACTGAAATCCTCGACTTCACCTCACCTCACGGAAAGCGACATCATTGTACACATTGGCGCAAGTTAGAAGGGGCCGAGGGGGGGGGGGGGAACTTTTCGCTCACTAGTGTAATATATGTGGTTTTTGTATAAAAACTTTTTGGTATATACGTTTTTGACCCCCTGGTTCTATAGAAATTTTTGGGTATACACGTTTTTAACCCCCCGTCAGAAATCTCAAGCTTCGCCACTGATTGTACACACCCTGGTACGTACCACTAGACGAAAAGCCGTTTGCAAGGTGTTGCAATTTCTAACAACCACACATGAAGCTTTTGGCTTCCAAAAAAAACATTCATGATTTTATGTATTTTGTTCCAAGCAAGTGGGATGTAGCCTTTGGCTTCCAAATTGTGGCAGACACAATCAATACGTCATCTTCTTCATTAAAAACAATAAACATCAAATGACGAATCGAACTATTTCTAAGAACCACACATGAAGTTTCCATGTAATTTCCCACATACCAGGTGCTCTATGTAATATCCCTATATATATGCATATATATAGAGAGAGTCCCTATGTACAAACATACAACATATCCATCTCTCTTAAATACAACATATTAATTCTATCTCTCTAAGTTGTGTGAAATATGAAGAATAATAAATCAAACTCCATTTTGTCACTTGGTTTTCTTTTGTTTATGCTTATTTTCTCTCATCCATCATCAACTCATGCTCAAGAAGTTGGTAATAATGCCTACAACATGATTTTTGTGTAACCTAGTAGTTTACATGCATGTGTTTTCTTTTTTAACTTTAACTAGTGATTTTTGTGTTGTAGAGGATCAAAGCGGATTTGATTATTTGAGAGGTAGCACGATGGGGCCGGATAGATGGGGTGTGATGAGGAATGATTGGTCATTGTGCAGCAATGGGACGATGCAGTCTCCCATTGATATGTCGAGTCGAAGGGTGGAGATGGTGGACCACCCTAAGAATTTATACAGAAACTATAAGCCTTGTAATGCAACCATGCTTAACAGAGGTCATGACATTATGGTAATTACTATTTCATAAGTAATCAATATGTAAGCCGTTTGTTTTTCACTTAATGAGACTCTTAATGGTTCAGACCTCTTACTTGTTCAACACTTAATGGTTCAGACTGTTTGTTTCGCTAGCAGATGTCTGAATGGTTCAGACATTTGCCATTATACCGAGTCTGAATGGTTAAGACCTCTAATCTGAATTGGTCAGACATTTCCCTCTGAATGGTTAAGCATTATACTGGCTCTTAATGGTTCAGACCTCTTACTGGTTCAGCACTTAATGATTCAAACTTCTTACTGGTTCAGCACTTAATCATTCAAAAGTTGCCAAACAGCCGACTTGTATCATTTTTTTTTTGTTGTATTTACATGTTTCATATAATCAGTGAGATTTACAATTGGATTTAATGTTGCAGGTTAAATGGATAGGAGATGCAGGATCAATTATCATCAATGACACTGAGTATGCTTTAAAACAAGCACATTGGCACTCACCTTCGGAGCATACCATAAATGGCATAAGGTTTACATATTTTTGCTATTTGTGGATGATCCAACATAGTATATTTTCCAAATATCGTAGTTTTATTGTTGAGCAAATTTACTCATGAATTTATGAACAGATTTGACATGGAACTACATATGGTCCACCTCAGTATCGACAACAAAATAGCTGTCATTGCTGTACTTTATAGAATCGGCAGACCTAGCCATTTTCTTTCTAGGGTAACTTATTCAATTATTTTAAGTTTTCATATTTTAAGGTGGATTTCTTTTCATATCTTCAGTCTAAACGAGCCAAACCGTGGATGAGCTATACGAGATCGGCTTGCTAAAATCTCTAATCGAGTCCAACACGAGTTTAAGCCTAATAATAAGTTCCTTTAATAAACGAGCCTGAGCACCACCTAATTATCGAGTTTTAATAGGCTCGTGAGTCTAAACAAGCCCATTATTTATGTAATAATAACTATTATACATAAAATTATATAAAACTAAAAGTCATATGTTAGGTTATATATGAAAGTTATAAATATAAGTATATGAACATAGTTATAAGTGTAGATAAAATTATTATTATTATTATTAATAACTAATAAATGAGCAGAGCTGGAGCTCTAAATACGGAGCTTGAAACAAGCTAAGTCCGAACTCAAACTCCATAATTTAAAAGAGTCGAGTTCAAGCTTATATGAAAATGAGCTTAGCTCGACTTGTTTGAACCCGGGCTTAGCTCGACTTACATTTTTATCTGTTGATTTGCAGTTGGCTGTAAACATATCATCTATGATAGATCGAAAGGGCATGCGTGGACACAGTGGGATAGTAAATCCTAGAGAGATTCAAATGAGCAGTAGGATGTATTACCGATATATCGGTTCACTAACGGTCCCTCCTTGCACCGAGAAAGTTGTTTGGACCATTAGCAGAAGGGTAACACTCATATATTTATAATTATATACATGGAATATTATTTATTTTTAATACTGAATGATGATTTTATGTTCATATAGATAAGAACAGTTTCAATACGTCAAGTTAAATTACTTCGGGAGGCTGTAAATGATGTAAGGATATATTAGTAGAAATCAAGTGAATGCCTAAGTTCTTATTGTTTTCTTTTTAGTATGTGAAGTAAATAAATGCTAATTGACATTTATGTCGCAGTATGCAGAATATAATGCAAGACCAGTACAACCAGACAATCTACGAGACATTCTTCTTTATGCCCAGGCTCGAGAGAGGAAATAGGAATGAAAACATACACACTCCATTAATGTTTTGTAATACATGAAATCTATATATATTTGATTTTTCTTACATTCTTTTAAAAGATTGGTTTCTACTTGTACCTTATTCATATCGTGAGATTATCTATTGTAATAAAAGATTCCACAAAATTTTATGTGGCATTTTCTCTTTAATGTAGGTCTTTTGTTATCAATTATTATTATTATTATTATTATTATTATTATTATTATTATTATTATTATTATTATTATTATTTAATATAATATAATATAATAACGTAAAGGATATTGATCTAATAATTCTTATATTATTAATTACTTAATGAGCAAATTAGTTTTTGAGTCCCTGTATTTTAGTGGTTTCAACTACTTTAATCCAAAATGAAAAATGCTTAACGTTTCGAGTCCTTAATCGCTTATTTTATAACGTTTGGAGTCCAGTTAATAACACTTGTACTTTTAATTTTGGATTCAAGTTATTAAAACCAATAAAACAAGGGGACTCAAAACGTTCAAAAATGAGCGGTTATGGATTCAAAGCGTTAAACTTTTTGATTCTAGACTCAAGTGGTTGAAACCACTAAAACATAGGGACTCAAAAAGTAATTTACTCTTAATTAATATATAACATAATGAAATTGATCTAATTAGCACGGGTCTAATCTAATTCTACTATTATTTTATTAATATATATAATATAAATTATTGCTAAATATAGCTATAGAAGGTTGGAGATAACGAATATACACTTTTGAATTTAAATTAATTTTATATAGTTACTAAATTCTATTTAACTTATAGTTGTAATTAAATTTACGATCAATCATATATATAAGTTAATTCTCATTATTGCATAAGATATTTACATAGCTTCTAGAGTTTAAATTTGATCGCTGGGATACACTAATGGGATAAGTTTAATTTTTTTATTTATTAAAATAAAACATAATTTAAAGTTATAAATAGTGAAATCCCTCGCATAATGCGGAAGGAATTCAGCTTCGATTGGTATCAGTTTGATTCATTACGATATCGTCACTCGGTAGACCAACCTAAAGAAAAACTAACGGAATAAAATCCTTAAACCTTAGAATAAAAAATCTTATGATAACTTAAAAAAAAATAATTTTACTATTCCTTGCACAAAAAAACAAAACATGATATCAAAAAGAAACCCAATAATAAAATATGTGCTCTAGCTAATATTAAGATTTAGGGGTACTAGCTGGTTTATCATATACAACTTTCAATTTTAAATTATTAGTGTGTTTTAATTTTAATGCATAAAATACATTTTATTGTGTTTTAAATTCTTAGATTTGATGTTTGTCCGTGCAATACAATTCAAGAAGAATCTAAAAGACCATGCCAAATATTTAAAACATAATACTTGCATAGATTTCTCACAGTTTGTAGGAAAAATACCCTATCTAGCTACTAACCCTACTTTCTCTTTCTCTCCCTCCCTATCTTTCTCTCTCTCTCTCTCTCTATATATATATATATCATATAGGATTAGGTTCAAGAGTAAACACCTTCTTAAGAGTGAACTGAGTGAACTAATATTGGCCCTTGATCATTTTTTAGATTAAAAGGGTAAGATTGACATTAGCCAAGTATGTTTAATTAAAATCCTTTAATTTTCTCATCTCTTAACTCTCACACTCTCTCTTATTTTTAATTATTTCTTCATTATTTTAATTATAAAAAAATGAAGGGCTTTAAATTTTGATAGACCATTATGGATTACGACATTATCATTCGACATCTTCAGCTCATATGTTGAAGTTGATTAATGAATATTACAAGTATTATTATCACTCAAGAAGATGATAAAGAAAAAACTATTATTTTTTTCAAATGTTTTTTTTGGAAATATTATGTTTACAAATTATTTAATTTCTAAATATTCGTAGCACTCATTTCTTTATCCATAGATTTTGTTTTAATTTTAACTTAAATATTGTTTTTATTTTATTATCCGTATATATCGATATCATAATATATTGTTTTTAACTTTTTATAATTTTCAATAAATACTGAAAAATTTCTCTGAAATTGAAATAGTAATTATTTTTGGGCATTAACTTTTTTTTTGAATATGTGATAAAGTTATTTATTTTTTCATACATGTGACTTGTTTCGTTTTCATTAATTTTAGAATTTTTATATGAATCAACTCGTGTGCATATGTTGTTAATATACACATATGCAGCCAATTCTGAATATAATACACAGATGTATAAAAGTTTGTACACATGTGTATTAACTAACAGTTGTGTATCTTTTATAAATTAATTGTTAGCGAGACTGTACACATGTGCAAAAACTAACATCTATGTATCTCGTATAAACTGATAGTTTGTGAGACTGTACACATGTGTATAAACAAACATCTGTGTATCTTGTATAAACTGATACTAGCGAGACTGTACACATATGTATACACTAACAACTGAGTATCTTGTATATACGGAAACTAGCGAGATTTTAGGGATTTTGGTTAATTGTTTAATAAATGCAATTTACAAAAGACGCAAATACCCCTATGTCATTTATTTTAAAGGGAAGTTATAACATTATAATTACAATCTTGCCATTGTTTAAAAATCTCTAGATGATGTAATCCAATAACCCAGATTAGTTCACACACTTCACTCTCAACCTAGTGTTCACTCTAAAACCCTACACTGTATATATATATATATAGGGTAAGGATACTGTAAAAAGGGCCTAAAGTGTGAGAAGTGTGAGAAGTGTATTATAACACTATATATAATACTATATAACACCATATAAACACCGTATAACAATATGTAACACCATATAATACCATATAACACTATGTAACACTATATAACGTTATATAACAAATATAACACTATACATCTATCATAGACATGCTATCAGACAACCTATAGTGTTATATTTGTTATATAATGATATATAGTGTTACATAGTGTTATATGGTATTATATGGTGTTACATATTGTTATACGGTGTTTATATGGTGTTATATAACATTATATATAGTGTTATAATACACTTCTCACACTTCTCACACTTTGAGCACTTTTTACAGGATCCTCTACCTATATATATATATATATATATATATATATATATATATATATATATATATTGCTGGATCAAGGGAAACCAGTAAAAAATATGAAAACGGTGAGGACGATTTTGGTGTTGACTTGTGATAGTGGTGCTAACTTACACCAAGGACAAGATTGTCCAAAAAACTCATACACATGTAAGTCACATGCAATTTTCACCATCTTTTTTGAACTCCCGTAACTTTTTTTACGTGATTATTTTTTTAAAGATAATTACACCATAAAATTGAGTGCTTTGTTATATTTCTAACGGGTATACTATTGCTATACTTTAAAAAATATAAAAAAAATGACATGAACTGAGTGTTTGTGATAGTGGGTGTTTTTATGGAGTTTTAGAAAAAAAACGCAATGAAAAATGTCCAAAATAAAACTCCATAAAAACCCAGTTTAGAAAAACACACAAAATAATGTCTCCAATCTAAAAACATCATTGTAAAACCAGATTTAGAAAAAACCATAAAATGTTCAGTTGAAAAACGAAATAAAAACACTATGAAAAGGCTAGTTGAAAACACAATTGTGGCACCTGAGCAAAATCTGCAACAATCTTGATTTCTCACTTCACTCTTCTGTGCTTACTTGTCAAATTTCGGGACGAAATTTCTTTCAAGTTGGGGATGATGTGACAATTCGAACTTTCAAGGTTTGTGTCGTTTAATCCTGTAGTCCTAACTGATCATTATCCCTATTCAACGTTCCTTGTTTAGATGAAACTGATTTATGTTTGTTTCGTTTTATTATAATCTTGTTTAACTAAGCACACATTCTAATTGTCGTTGGGCTTGAGCCCACTTCAGCAACTTAGACTGCCCCAAATCCTTACCTATTTGAATACGTATTATACTTCCATTAGGATCTTGATTAGCTTAAAACTAAAACAAACCCCTACCCTTTCACATCTCCAACGCACGGCAGAGATACCCCCCCCCCTGTTCGAGTTACATCCGATCAATCAGTTCCCGGTTAGTAATATTCACTGATTATTTTCATGTTTGTGTGAGAGCATATGTGTAGATGATGTGGGTGTTATCTAGATTAATCTATGTGCAATATAACATGTATGTAATACGATCAAGAACTATGTGCATGAATAACCTTGTTTTAATCAGAATACACATAAATTGAGTTGTATGTTCGTAATCATGAACTGATAATCGTTCCAGATGTACATAAGTGTGCTAAATTGATAACTTATCATTGTTTGAAACTAAGATGGCATGATTAATTGTTCCTTGGAAACTGTTATGTGCATTGAATTCATAATTTGGAACTTTACATGTGATAGTGGGCCGATTAGTTTGAAATAAGGGATGTGTATATTTTGTTATCTGTGATGATTATTATATAATATGGCAATATTGGATTAATATACTTTTGATGATATATGTGAACATAAAGGCTGCACATGCAATTAAATAGTTGTGATATTAAAAGGGGCTGCACATGGTGTTCTACAAATTGTCAGAAACTATTTATTTTGTTGGATCATAATCGGTGGTGAACACCTATTTAGATAAGATTATGAGATTTAATAAGGGTTATATAGGGGCATGTGGTAGGCACCGAGGTTAACAAACAAAATCTATATACATATAACTATATTCTTGTGAAACTGTAATGCTTAGCATATGTATAAGTTTATGTAAATAATGGAAGCTTGAATATGATTCTATGTCGAAACTGTTGCTAGAATGTGTACTTGAATGATCGATGATGGATATAATTATGAGTATAAACGGTATGCCGCATATTAAATGAATTATGATATAAGTAAAGATAGTTATGTGTACTTGTAAAACTCCACTGTGATGGTCACGATTTGTGTTAGCTTGAATAAACAATACATGATGTTTCATAAGGATCAATGGGATAAAGGTAGTTTATAGTAATCGGTTCTATTAGTTGGGACACACACACATTATTATTAGATTGGTACATTGGGCCGCACACCTTGAATCTATTCGCACACACTACTTGATTGGGTCAGTCATGATGGGCTGCGAACAAACCATGTGATCGCACGCTATTACGATTTGGAATATCTAAATAGGGTTTAGTAGACAAACTGATATTGGGGGATTTAATCACTTACTATGTGACATTTTGATGTACGTTGCCAATTATATTGTATGCTCAACTGTTATAATACGTATGATATTTTGTGTGTTACGTATACATTAGACTACGTGGTATGTGATTTGGGAGTATATGAATTAGTCATGCGTGGAATATCTAGTGTATGTGCATTCGAAACTAATTGTTACTGGTACCCATGTTAGGGCATGTTGAACAACTGTTAAACGAATAATTAATCTTACCGAGCAAACCAAAGGTGAGTTCATTGCTCTTTCTCAAGCATGGATCCCAGGGAAGGGATAACGGGTAACGTTCCGAGGAGGAATGCATGTGTAATGGGATGTTGGTTATCGTACTCAGTTTTCTATCATTGTAAGACCACAATATCTACCGGCACGTTGCTTGTAGGGCAACGGGGGTTATTAGTTGATAGCGCTATTAGGTTTGGCACCCTCACGACGTTCGAGGAGAACGGGCGTGAACTAATTACCTTAAAACATGACCAATGCTTTGATAGAGGCATTGGGGTTGGCAATCACATATCATATGGCCATTCGGTAATCGAGTAATAACAACATCAAATATTCAAAACAAAGAAACATCATATCATCTTGTTAACTGTTTTACACACGTGACTGATAACTAAACTCGGTAACAAAACTTTGAACTCACCAGCGTAGTCTGACACACTTGTTTGCATGCTTGTAGGTCGTTAGCTGAGGTACTTTGGAACTTGCTATCTGGAGCAGCTGGAGTGGGCATGGTCTTACAGGGCATATTTATCTTAATGATTTCTGATACATTACTTTGAGTTTCAAACTATTTACTTTGCTTCCGCTGATTACTTTGGTTTTCATTTAAACTTACATACAGTATTTCATTTACAATTAAGTACTTTATCATTTAATTGAATGAGTTTGATATAATTAGTGGCTCGTTGTTGGATCGTCGCACTCCTAATAGGGACATACCCTAGGTGGGAATTTGGGGGTGTGACAACAATAAAACACCATGTTAAGAAAAATACAATGAAAAAACCAGTTGAAAACGCCATAAAAACACTTAGTTCAGAAAAACGGCATAAAAACCAATTTTTTTTTTCGAAAAGTATATCCATAGTATACTCGTTAGAAAGATAAAAAAATGTTGGATTTAATGTTGGAAAATAGGTGAAAATAACATTTTTCACAAATATAGGAAAATGATTTTTTCCTATTTTGGACTAGAAATAAATATAATAAAATGAGCGGGTTTTATATATTTATTTGTGGGTTTGTGTTCTAAGTTGGAAGAGCTTCGCAACGAACTAAACCACGTCCAAAACACAGCTAAGATGAATGAGATATCGATGCTCAAAGTTGGGTGTTTGAAACATTGAATGCTGAAACAAAAGGGAAAGTAGCACCTTGTCCCACATCGGAGGAGATGGAACTTAAATGGGTATTTAAGGTGGAACTCTCCATCCTTATTGTTTCATGGAAGCACACACTAAGTGTCCTCGCGAAGGGTGCGGAGCACCCTAACTCGCACTCGCACACGCGCGCGCGCGTGGCGTGGGCGATGAGGCGCAATGTGACGCTTTGATGGCGTACTTTGCAATTCGCACGCTCGCATCGCCGCGAGCCGCTTGAGAGCCGCCTTTGTATTTTTTACCACGTGCGCGTGGTGGATCACAGAGGCTGCAAGGACCAAGTGGTGAAGTGGCATGCAGGTTCGAGGCGCGTGACGTGGCAGTCCGCGCGCGAGTACAAGTGACACGAAGGCGCACGGTTGCGCATGGTGCATGGGCCCTGATGTGACGTGCGCGGCGCACCAGAGTGAGCCAAAACGGCGCGACTGTGTGGCGTGTTCGTATAGGCTCACAGATGACGTGGCACACGCGCTGTCACACCCCGATATTTTCACATATGACCGGTGGGCCCGGCGGGGAGTATCGTGACGTAGTTGATATCATCATAGTTGTTGATGCATGGAATGTCTATTGACTACGTTTTGAATTAAGTCTTAGGTCAAGTTATGTCAAGATTAGAGCTTGAAAGTCGAAATTAGGGTTTAGAATGTTAATTTCGCTCATAATGACATAAGTGTCATTATAAGCGAAATCTGATCTTAGTATTTCGCTTTTGTGTACATGTTAGAGATGATTTCGCTTATAGGTACACCATAGGGATTCGTTCTTAGAGTCACTAAGTGATTTCGCTGATATGATCACATGGGGTTTCGCTCATTGGACATGCCATATGAGCGAAATCAGTCTACTATATAAATACCTCACATGTGATCTCATTCTGTAACTTGGGCGAAATCATCTCATGCTTGTGGTGTCGAAACTCTGTCAAATTGTATTAAAAAAGCATCAATAGAGAAGAATTTAAAAGAGAAAAGCTGTTGTTACTTTGTATACACTGATTCCGCCTTTGTACACAAAGATGAACTGCCTTGACTGACTTTTCAGGGTCGCAAACCGGTCCAACAATAGTCAATACACACAATATAATAGCACAGCGGAAGTCTTGGTGAATAAACTATTACAAACCATATTGTCTGAGTGTTCGAGTTTATGAATATACAGACTGGAATGTAATAAGATCCACAGGCGGATCATAAACAAATACAAAGAAACAAAACAACAGACTTCAGGCATCTATGGATTTGCAAGATCCTCTTATGACACCTAATAGCTCCAGCCTATTACGAGAGGTACCTGTCAAATCAGTCTTTAAGAAAATACGTCAGTTTACACTGGTAAATACAATTAACTGACTCTTTTGAAAACATTTATGAAAATTGATTTAAGTGCACATGGCACAAATCTTTTATAACTTGGGGCAATTATTTAAATATAATCTTGTATACAGATTTACATGTTTGTCTTACAATTGGGGCCGGTTGGAAGCCGGTCGTGATTAACCGACTCACCACTTATAGAACCCACAAGGGAGTTATCCCCAACATGTGGGTTTATATTTTAGCATTTGCATCTGTCAGGTGTATGCCTACACCCCGTGCATAGGTCGTGGCCATTTTCAAATGAAATGAGCCGAGGATATCCAGGACACGGTCGATTTAACCCCCAATGTTTATGTTATCAAACAAGACAGATTAAAACGGGTTATGTAAATTTATTAATCACAATCCGATTAAATAATTTCATACCCGACCAAGTGGTATTATTATAATACCATATCCCAAGCCCGTATAAGGGAAAATAAGTTAAAAGTATTTACCTGATGCTAGCAGTAAAATCCTAAAGCTTTTTGAAGGCACCTTCTACCGGAAGCTATTTAATCTGTATAGAAGGTTTATTAACCTATTAGGATGCTAACGGGTCTTTAATTAGTCAAGGACTTAGACCGGCTAGCTAGAAGGAAACCTTACGGTTCTAAACGCTTGATTAAGCGGAGACCGGAATAGAATGCGATTTAGACCCGACAAGCTTGGATACTTGTATAATATCGGTAGACTAATCACATTCTGGAATTTGAGAATTTAATGATAAGGTTTGACCCGTTTCAGCTATTTTATGTAAACTAGTCACATAAGCCGATCCGAACGCGTAAACGCGTAACGGGTAACCAAATAAATTATATACAGGTCTTAATCATTATTATGCACCAAATATGTTAATACATCAGTAAGATGTTAACACATATGCCCAAAAAGTAATTTAAACCAAAATAAGTCCCATAAGGGCATTTTGGTAATTTTAATGCCCATAAAAGAGTTTAAATATGAAACTGAGTTTCAGGTCTGGTTTAATTAGTAAAAATATGCATTTTTATAAATTATATCAGTAGGGTACTTTATATATGTGAAAATTATCTTATATAGCCAAACTATGTCCCGTAGGGGCATTTTGGTAATTTTACATAGGCTTTAAAGGTCAAAAATAAACTTCTGAGTTTAAAAACTATAGCTTACTGCATAATTATATAATTTAGCTTAAAACATCAGTGGGTAATAAGTTTTATATGTCAAATATAGTTTTGACTCATACTAGGTGCTAAAAATGCTTAAAAGTCGGTTTAAAGGGATATTCGGGTTAAAATAGTAAATCTGAGTTTTTAATCAGTTTATAAAGTTCAAAATACTTTATTTATCATATGAAATCAGTAGCAAAAGGTTTGACACTAAAAAGATATGTAAAACTCATTTTATGCATGAAAAGGGTAAAACCGACATTTACCGAACTTAAGCTATAATCCTAAGTTATGCTCAGCCTAAAAATAATTAAAAATATTTAAAAATCCCAAAATATTATTTTATATCAGTAGGTAAGAAGTTTGGTGTCAAAAATCGGGTTTAGATAGGCTTCATACTAATTACGCCATTTAAATAATAAAAAGCTCCTTAATTACGCTATTGAGCATAACTCTTATTCTAGACCTCCAATTGATGTCAAATTTTTAGGACATGTCTAAATATCAGTAGCAAAGGTGTTAGTCCAATCACATTGTTAAAAATCTCAGTTGTATGTAAAAAGGGCGTTTATGGCATTATTAAGCATAATTACGATCAAGTGCATATAATTCAAACCACTAGGCAACATGCAATATAACTCCAGGGGGTTATACTAATAAGTAATGTGGTCCTAATGGAAGCTTAAAACATGGGAGAATTAAGCTTGAACGGGTCAGAACTGAAAGTCAAAGCAAAAGTCAAGTTTTTGCGACTTTTGGTTATAAACTGACCTTAGACTGTTAATTGTCGGGTTAGGACTGATAAGACATGCTTTAATATTAATTACTAAGTCATTAGAATGTTAAAATATAATTTAGAACCTCTGGTTTATAAATTTTAATCATGTTCAAACATTCTGTCCAGTTTGACTTTTTGTCAAACTACTTTGACCCGACAATTGACTAGTCAAACGAGATAATTAGGAGGTGCCATTTTAAGGGTTAATCACCTACACTAATGTGGTTCTATAACCACTTTCAATTTGATCAGTGGTTAAGCCACATGTAATTAAAACAAAAGTCAAACTAAATTTACGATAAGTTTGACTTTAGAGTAATTAAGCTAAATTAAACAACTAAACAAGAAATTAGAGGCTTACTTAAGGTCCTAGCAAACTTTTCTACACTTGATAATCCTCTTCTTACTGATGGAAGCTCCAGAGCAAGTCCCTCAAGTGAATTTTTTGCAAATGTGTTTATGAACACAAGACTAGCTCTCCTTATATAGCAAATTCCTTGAGTTTAGATCAGTTCCAGGTGTAATTGGAGGCCATGGGATCACCCCAGGTGTCCTAGCTAGTGAATTAAACCGACTTACAGCTCCCTAGGTCGTTACAAACTAGGTTAAGGCGGTGGAACAGCCAAAACCTGCACCTGGCAGTTATTTTCTGAACTGGTAATGTATGGCTACCCGCGACGGGCAAAGCCTTAGTCCTTCATGGGTCGCCACAGCCTCAAATGAGTTTCCAAAGTTGGCAGCTTTAGTCCTTATGCTCTATAACTCAATATAACTTTCTTTTTGGAATATAAGGCCCTTGTAGTTAGTTTGTAGAGGTTCAAGGGAGTATAACCAAACTTCATTAGGCTCGGTTTCGTTAAATATCACTATAAACACAAGTTTCATCAATTTAACATTTTTCACCCAAAGTCTTGAAAACTTGCTTAACGATCTCGAAACCACGTGAAATTTTTATCACTTATTCTTGAGAGTATATTTGAATAATTCGAAGCCTCGGGTTCGCCAAAAGGTCACTCAGAGGTCAGAATTGACATGTTGACACGTTTAACCCTTGTAATTTTATAATCCTCCGATCATTTTCACAAACGGCTTCTTATATCCAATTAATCACTCGTTTAAGAATATATTCTTCATGTAAGGTCATTCAGAGGCACAAGTTTGGCATGTTGACACTTTTAGTCCCTGTGGTTTCATAGTTTCACTGTTCGACAACTTTGGTCCTTCAAACTCAATCTTTCATACCTTTAGAGTTTAGGACACGTGTCTTTACATAATTGGACATGTTTTTACGTGGTGTTACATCCTCACCCCCTTAAAAGAAATCTCGACCCTGAGATTTACTGAAATAAGTGAGGGTATTTCTGTTTCATAGTGGACTCGACTTCCCACGTATACTCGGGACCTCTGCGAGCTTCCCATTTGACCTTTACTATAGGCACATGTTTTCTTCGGAGCTTTTTAACCTGTCGATCCTCGATCGATATAGGTCTTTCAACAAATCTCAAGCTTTCATCAATTTGTACGTCTTTATGAGACATAGCTAGCGATTCATCAGCTAGGCATTTCTTGAGATTACAAATGTGAAACACATTATGAATCCCACTTAGCTCCTCAGGTAGGTTTAGCTTATAAGCTACACTGCCAACACATTCGATAATCTCGAATGGTCCAATATACCTAGGGCTTAACTTACCCTTCTTACCGAAACGCATCACACTTTTCCAGGGTGATACTTTCAGTAAGACTTTATCGCCAACCTCAAATTTTAGAGGCTTTCGCCTGTCATCAGCATACTTTTTCTGCCTATCTCTGGCAGCTTTCCGGCGATCACGAATCTGGATAATCTTGTCCGTTGTTTCAAGGACTATATCAGGTCCTGATAACTGAGCTTCTCCTACTTCTGCCCAACAGACAGGCGTTCTGCATTTCCTACCATATAATGCCTCAAAAGGCGCAGCCTTAATGCTTGTATGGTAGCTATTGTTATAGGAGAACTCTATCAATGGCAGGTGGTCATCCCAACTACCACCTAAATCAATAACACATGCTCGAAGCATGTCTTCTAAAGTTTGAATTGTACGCTCACTCTGTCCATCAATCTGAGGATGGTAAGCAGTACTAAAATTCAAACGCGTACCCAAAGATTGTTGGAAACTTTGCCAAAAGTGTGAGGTGTATCTAGTATCTCTATCAGAGATAATAGCTACCGGTACTCCATGTAGTGCTACAATCTTATCTACGTACAACTGGGCTAATTTGTCGGAGCTGTGAGTCTCCTTAATGGGTAAGAAATGTGCCGATTTAGTCAGTCTGTCAACAATAACCCATATGGTATCATTTCCGTGCCTTGTTTTAGGTAACTTGGTTATGAAATCCATCGTCACCATTTCCCACTTCCATGTAGGAAGTTCCGGCTGTTGTAGCAGGCCTGATGGCTTTTGATGTTCAGCCTTAATCTGAGCACAAGTCAGGCACTTAGCTACATGTGTGGCAATAGATTTCTTCAAACCTATCCACCAATAATTTTCCTTTAAATCATGATACATCTTGTCACCTCCAGGGTGAACTGAGTATTTGGAATTGTGAGCTTCCTGGAGGATTACATCTCGAAGTCCTCCATGAATAGGAACCCAAATTCTTCCATTCATTCTGAGGATTCCATCCTTCCCAGGCTCTAATTGCTCAGCAGTCCCACCTAACGTTTCATTTGGAAGATTAACTTCCAAAACAACATCTTTCTGTGTAGCTAATAGTCTTTCATTCAGACTATTCTTCAACTCAATGCTCTTGGCATTGATCCTGATTGGTTTAACTCTTTCCTTTCGGCTTAGAGCGTCAGCGACTACGTTCGCTTTACCCGGATGGTAGCGTATCTCGCAATCATAGTCATTTAGAGTTTCCATCCAACGGCGTTGTCTCATATTAAGCTTTTTTTTATTGAACAAATGTTGGAGACTTTTGTGATCTGAATAGATCACACATTTAGTTCCATACAAATAATGTCTCCACAACTTTAATGCGAATACAACGGCACCCAACTCCAAATCGTGGGTGGTGTAATTCTTCTCATGCACTTTTAATTGTCGTGATGCATAGCCAATCACCTTGCCTCTTTGCATGAGCACACAACCCATACCAGTGTGTGAAGCATCACAGTAGACAACAAACTCTTCAATTCCATCAGGTAAGGTTAACACCGGAGCATTGCTTAATTTTGTCTTAAGAATCTCAAAGGATTCTTGTTGTTTTGGACCCCAATTAAACTTAACATTCTTACGGGTCAAGGAAGTTAATGGTGCAGCTATTCTTGAGAAGTTCTCAATGAATCTTCTATAATATCCAGCTAAACCTAGAAAACTTCGGATTTCAGTGGGAGTTTTGGGTGCTTCCCAATTCATTACGGCTTCGACTTTAGCGGGATCAACTTGGATTCCATTCTCACTGACAACATGTCCAAGGAATTGGACTTTGCGAAGCCAGAACTCACACTTGGAGAATTTGGCATATAATTTCTCCTGTCGAAGCAATCCTAAAATGCATCGAAGGTGCTTCTCGTGATCAATTTGATTACGAGAGTAGATAAGTATGTCATCGATAAAGACGATAACAAATTTATCTAAATATGGCTTGCAGACTCTATTCATAAGATCCATAAATGCTGCTGGCGCATTTGTGAGCCCAAAAGGCATTACTAAGAACTCAAAATGTCCATATCTCGTTCGGAAGGCCGTCTTAGGTACATCTTCAGTTCTAACCTTGAGTTGATGATACCCAGATCTTAAATCAATCTTCGAGAAGTAGCTCGCTCCTTGAAGCTGATCAAATAAGTCATCGATCCTAGGTAAAGGATAACGATTCTTAATCGTTACTTTGTTTAACTCGCGATAATCAATGCATAGGCGCATTGATCCGTCCTTCTTTTTCACAAATAATATAGGAGCTCCCCAAGGTGAAGAACTAGGTTGTATGAAACCTTTCTCCAATAGTTCATCCAATTGAGTTCTGAGCTCTTTCATTTCAGTGGGTGCTAGGCGATAAGGAGCTCGTGCTATAGGTGCTGATCCTGGGAGTATGTCTATCCTGAATTCTACTTGCCTCTCAGGAGGTAATCCAGGTAATTCGTCAGGAAAGACATCAGGATATTCAGAGATAATTGGAATATCTTCAATTTTAGGTTTTGGATCATTCACAGTCACTTGTGCCATGTAAATGACACATCCAGTTTTCATACACTGCTATAACTTGAGAATAGACACATTGCTAGGCAATCCGTATTGGGTATCTCCTTGAATAGTGACTGGTTCGCCAGAAGGGGTTTTGATAATAACTAGCTTTTTATCACAGGCAATTTGGGCTTGGTTATGCGACAACCAATCCATGCCTAAAACTATATCAAACCCGGCCAATTTCATTGACAAGAGAGATAGCGGGATAGAATGATTCTTAATGGATATAGAACATCCATCAAGAAGAGTGGAAGCTATTTCTAAGGTACCATCAGCAAGCTCTACCTCGTATTTTATGTCTAGAGTCTTAATAGGCAGATTCAATAACTTACAGAACTTATGGTCTACAAAAGACTTATCAGCACCGGAATCAAATAAGACTCTAGCATAATTATTATTGACGAGGAAGGTACCTGTTATAACGTTCTCGTCATTCACCGCTTCCCTTGCTTGCATCTGAAAAACTCTTGCGTTGTTCTTCTTTTCTTCCTCGGGCTTCTTTGCATTCTTGGGGCAATTGGTTTTTATGTGCCTCTTTTTATTGCAACCGTAGCAGGTTGCATCCTTTATATTTCGGCACTCAACAGACTTGTGCCCCTTCTTTTTACAGATCCCACATGGTTTGGCCTGTGGGTCTTGGTTGCATTTCCCAAAATGCCTTTTGTTACAAGTCTTACATCTGGGCTTGTCACTTGACTGCCCCTTTTTGGAACCAGAGTTCCCTTTTCCCTTTTTGTTCGACTGAGGAGACTTGTCTTCCTCTCTTTTCCTCTTCCCTTCATCGGTTGCCCTCTTCGCCTTACTCCTCACAACATCCAAAGTGAGCGATAAGGATAGATCCACAGCGGATCTATAAGTGGTCGGCTTTGAAGCCTTAACGTTCCCTTTTACTTCGGGGGCCAAACCACCGATGAAACGCGCAATGAGTTTGGGCTCAGGAGTGACTAGATATGGCACAAGCCTTGACATTGAATTGAAGCTAGTCACATAGGATCTACAATCCAGATCCTTCATTACCAGGGTGAGGAAATCTGATTCAATTCTCTCAACCTCGTGTTGAGGGCAGTAAGTATCCTTTACAAGATCTACAAACTTCTCCCAAGAAAGATTATACAAGTGAACCTTCCCAGTAGACTGCACTAGGGCTTTCCACCATGTGAGGGCATCACCCTTGAAGGATTGTGATACAAACATAACCTCATCCTCCTTAGCACATCCGCTGATGTCTATTACAGTCTCCATCTCATCTAACCATTTCATACAATCAATCGCTCCCTTTTCTCTAGTAAAATCCCTAGGCTTACAGGAGACTAAGTACTTGTAGGTACAACCCTTGGTGTACCTAGGAGTCGGCTTGAGGACTACCTGCCTCTTGGGTTCACTACCCTGGTTAGATGAGTGCTGAGACTCACTTTTCTTATTAGTATGGGGTTGAGAATGGGATTTTGACTGAGTTTGAGACCTAATAATACTAGGTTCTTTAAACTTAGCATCTATCGCTTGAGAAACTGCTGCAGTAATCATTGCTTGCAGATCGACACCAGTGATATTAATCCTGGTGTTGTTGCCTTCTGTAGGATGACTGTTTGCTTCATCCGAGCCAGCCATTTCTGAATACTATATCAAACATAGATGATATATTTAAATTATGCATTAAATCATCATATCGATGATTAGATGGTCATGGTATTATTAAACCATATAGACCGTTTTTAAATAAATTAATCAATTCAAAAGAATATAATATTCTCTCATATCTATTAGACAGGGGAATTATAATTCACCACTATCAATGTCTTAAAAGACATTTTATTTAACATTAGGCTTGTCCCAGAGACGATTAAAATATATAATCATTGGTCTCTTGGATCAATGACCTTGTAAGGGTCGAACAAAGTTCATCGCCTTTTTGACAAGAAGTTTATAATATTACTATCATTGTCATTATTACACCTTTGCTTATAAGCATACATCTCTAATGGATGTTAAGGTGTATACATCATATTGATGTTTATTAGCCATGATTCATGATGATCATATAGGCTAAAAATAGTGGCTTGGAAGAATCCAAGTACATTAGGGAGATTGTGTGATTTCTCGTACCGCACAATTCAGGATTGTTAACATGTTTTTAGATGTTAACACAGAGTCATTATCTTAAAAAGGTTATACCATCATAGCCATTTAATATTTTTTGCTAGGTTATACCTCTAAGAGTTTCTTAGGCGGATTAAATAAAATTTGAAATGAAGTAGCATGATATAGTAAAATACATATTTAAAATCAAACTAACTTCATTAACTTACGAAACGATTACAACGTTGCCCGAAAAGGGACTTGAGAAAAACATCACAAACTGCCCACGCAGGGGCTACTGAAGCACTGCCCACGCAGGGGCTACTGAAAACAGAAATTAAGTCCACGCAGGGACTTGGTACATGAAAACAAACAAACGTCCTCGCAGGGACTTTATTACATAACAAACAAAACAACCCTACATCATCCTATTTCTTCTTGCCCTTGAGAAGGTTCATAAGACCCTTGACAAAACCATTGTGTTTCTTCTTGGTTTCATGGACTACATGTTCAACCCTGTCTAACCTCTAAAAAATCTCTTGAGTTTGCTGCTGCTGAACAGAAGGAGGTTGTTGGTATGACGGGTATTGATAATCCTGCGCCGGGTATCCAGTGGGATAAACCGGAGGGTAAGAAGAAGGGTAAAGATGATTGTATTGTGCAGCTGTAAGGTACGGGTCATGAGTCCCATAGTCAGATGGGTATCCAGACAGATTATACCCCGATGATCCTGGGTATGTCGGGATAGGGTTGTCAAAACCCAACGGTGGCTGTAGTGGTGCGTGTGAAACTGGCGGAAGGTTGACTTCCGGCACCGTGTGTGAGGATCCACCCAACTGAGGGTCTTCTGGGATAGGAGGATACGAACTTGAGCCACGAGGAGATGTAAACCGTGGTCCACCACGTGCGGATATTCTAGCATTTCTCCTTCGCCTTGGAGGCTCGGGAGGCTGTTGAGGTGGTTCCTCAACTGGCAAGGGTGGCGGGGTAACAGCTCGAAGCTGTGGTTCATCCAAGGGAGGTTGGACTGGGGAGTTATGGTATGAAGGTGTAAAGAACCAGTCATACTGACCCATCCTCTCCTGGAATGAGTCGGGCCCATGATACGGTGATCCCTGAAATGGGGAACCGCTTGAGATACTTATTGGGTGGCCTGGTGTTCCTGTTTGCAAATCCGGGTCCGGGTCGTCATCCATCTCCATTTCCTGAGAAAAGTGATCCTCAGGTCCCAAAGGGTTGTAGCCCAAAAAGTCATTAACATAAGCGTTTGGATTAAATTGTGCAGGTGAGTAAGTGGAATCTGAATGATGAAAAGGATGAGATTGGAAAGAGTGATGTGATTGGTTTGAGTGATGAGTTCCCAGTGAAAGAGGGGAATGATGGGGTTCGATAGGAATGGGCAACCCAAAATAAGGAGGGTCAGACGGTGAGGATCCCAGCGAGACAGAGTGTCTTGCCGATTCAAAGCTATGGCTCCAATTATCCTTGGAGTCGGAGCCGGAAAGCGAGTCGGATGGTGTACGCCTGTGGGAGGGTCCCGTGCTGCTAGACGGTCCTCCACGCATGGGTCCTTTGCCTTTTCCTCGTACGCGTGGTGGCATTTTCCTGTCAAAACAAATAACTATAATAAAGCAATTTAAGGAAAGTTAAGAGTAAAATCCTAGGTCATTTGCCTAGACTCGAGAGTCTAAGGAATGTGCTTATTGTGTCATTGAGATTAAACACAAAAGGTTAGTGTTTAATTCACTCAATGTTGGCTCTGATACCAACCTGTCACACCCCGATATTTTCACATACGACCGGTGAGCCCGGCGGGGAGTATCGTGACGTAGTTGATATCATCATAGTCAATACACACAATATAATAGCACAGCGGAAGTCTTGGTGAATAAACTATTACAAACCATATTGTCTGAGTGTTCGAGTTTATGAATATACAGACTGGAATGTAATAAGATCCACAGGCGGATCATAAACAAATACAAAGAAACAAAACAACAGACTTCAGGCATCTATGGATTTGCAAGATCCTCTTATGACACCTAATAGCTCCAGCCTATTACGAGAGGTACCTGTCAAATCAGTCTTTAAGAAAATACGTCAGTTTACACTGGTAAATACAATTAACTGACTCTTTTGAAAACATTTATGAAAATTGATTTAAGTGCACATGGCACAAATCTTTTATAACTTGGGGCAATTATTTAAATATAATCTTGTATACAGATTTACATGTTTGTCTTACAATTGGGGCCGGTTGGAAGCCGGTCGTGATTAACCGACTCACCACTTATAGAACCCACAAGGGAGTTATCCCCAACATGTGGGTTTATATTTTAGCATTTGCATCTGTCAGGTGTATGCCTACACCCCGTGCATAGGTCGTGGCCATTTTCAAATGAAATGAGCCGAGGATATCCAGGACACGGTCGATTTAACCCCCAATGTTTATGTTATCAAACAAGACAGATTAAAACGGGTTATGTAAATTTATTAATCACAATCCGATTAAATGATTTCATACCCGACCAAGTGGTATTATTATAATACCATATCCCAAGCCCGTATAAGGGAAAATAAGTTAAAAGTATTTACCTGATGCTAGCAGTAAAATCCTAAAGCTTTTTGAAGGCACCTTCTACCGGAAGCTATTTAATCTCTATAGAAGGTTTATTAACCTATTAGGATGCTAACAGGTCTTTAATTAGTCAAGGACTTAGACCGGCTAGCTAGAAGGAAACCTTACGGTTCTAAACGCTTGATTAAGCGGAGACCGGAATAGAATGCGATTTAGACCCGACAAGCTTGGATACTAGTATAATATGGGTAGACTAATCACATTCTGGAATTTGAGAATTTAATGATAAGGTTTGACCCGTTTCAGCTATTTTATGTAAACTAGTCACATAAGCCGATCCGAACGCGTAAACGCATAACGGGTAACCAAATAAATTATATACAGGTCTTAATCATTATTATGCTCAAAATATATTAATACATCAGTAAGATGTTAACACATATGCCCAAAAAGTAATTTAAACCAAAATAAGTCCCATAAGGGCATTTTGGTAATTTTAATGCCCATAAAAGAGTTTAAATATGAAACTTAGTTTCAGGTCTGGTTTAATTAGTAAAAATATGCATTTTTATAAATTATATCAGTAGGGTACTTTATATATGTGAAAATTATCTTATATAGCCAAACTATGTCCCGTAGGGGCATTTTGGTAATTTTACATAGGCTTTAAAGGTCAAAAATAAACTTCTGAGTTTAAAAACTATAGCTTACTGTATAATTATATAATTTAGCTTAAAACATCAGTGGGTAATAAGTTTTATATGTCAAATATAGTTTTGACTCATACTAGGTGCTAAAAATGCTTAAAAGTCGGTTTAAAGGGGTATTCGGGTTAAAATAGTAAATCTGAGTTTTTAATCAGTTTATAAAGTTCAAAATACTTTATTTATCATATGAAATCAGTAGCAAAAGGTTTGACACTAAAAAGATAGAGTAAAATGCACGAATAGTCCATGTGGTTTTGCAAAATAACACCTATAGTCCTCAACTTTTGGAAATTACACCGGTGCTCCCTGTGGTTTGACAGTTTGTTACTCGGATAGTCCCTGGAGTGGATGATGGTTAGTTTTCTCCGTTAAGTGGATGTGAAATGACAAATTTACCCTTCATATTCTCCACCCTACAAAAAGAAAACAACCCCACCCCACCCACCCTCACCTTTCTCTCTGTTCCCCCCACCATTAACCACCAACCACCACCCACCTCCCACCACAGTTGACTAGTGATAAAAACCCGTAAAACGCATTATCACTCAAGTCAACATACTGCACATTCCTAAGCTGAGAAAACAACACCCCTAAATTCCCTACCACAACGAATTCGAATGCAGATCGAGAACCGCTAGCTGCTGCAACTTCCCAATCCCATTCGGAAACCCGCCGGTAAAATTATTCCTAGACAAATTAAGATAACTCAAATCATACAGATCATTAATCTTTTCAGGAACATGCCCGTAAAACTCATTACCAGACAGATCTAGATACTGAAGCGAATACATTGACCCGACCATCTATGTTCTTCAACTTATTTCAATGGTCAACTGAATCCGGTCAAGATTAATGGATACAACCCGACCATCTATGCTCTGGTTGTTGAACTCATCTTTCTGTAATCTAAGTGGGTTGTGATGTTTTTGTTTTGTAATCAAAGTGAAGTGATTGATGATGAATCACAGGAGTTGAATAGGGTATAAATAGATGCAATCTAACCACACATAAGCCCAGGTTTGAGGAACAAAACAGTGGGATTTTTTTAATACTAAGGGCATGTTGGTCATTTTACATGGAGTTAACAGAGAAAACTAACGGACATCCACTCCAGGGACTATCCGAGTAACAAACTGTCAAACCACAGGGAGCACCGGTGTAATTTCCAAAAGTTGGGGACTATAGGTGTTATTTTACAAAACCACAGGGACTATCCGTGCATTTTACTCAAAAAGATATGTAAAACTCATTTTATGCATGAAAAGGGTAAAATCGACATTTACCGAACTTAAGCTATAATCCTAATTTATACTCAGCCTAAAAATAATTAAAAATCTTTAAAAATCCCAAAATATTATTTTACATCAGTAGGTAAGAAGTTTGGTGTTAAAAATCGGGTTTAGATAGGCTTCATACTAATTACGCCATTTAAATAATAAAAAGCTCCTTAATTACGCTATTGAGCATAACTCTTATTCTAGACCTCCAATTGATGTCAAATTTTTAGGACATGTCTAAATATCAGTAGCAAAGGTGTTAGTCCAGTCACATTGTTAAAAATCTCAGTTGTATGTAAAAAGGGCGTTTATGGCATTATTAAGCATAATTACGATCAAGTGCATATAATTCAAACCACTAGGCACTATGCAATATAACTCCAGGGGGTTATACTACTAAGTAATGTGGTCCTAATGGAAGCTTAAAACATGGGAGAATTAAGCTTGAACGGGTCAGAACTGAAAGTCAAAGCAAAAGTCAAGTTTTTGCGACTTTCAGTTATAAACTGACCTTAGACTATTAATTGTCGGGTTAGGACTGATAAGATATGCTTTAATATTAATTACTAAGTCATTAGAATGTTAAAATATAATTTAGAACCTCTGGTTTATAAATTTTAATCATTTTCAAACATTCTGTCCAGTTTGACTTTTTGTCAAACTACTTTGACTCGACAATTGACTAGTCAAACGAGATAATTAGGAGGTGCCCTTTTAAGGGTTAATCACCTACACTAATGTGGTTCTATAACCACTTTCAATTTGATCAGTGGTTAAGCCACATGTAATTAAAATGAAAGTCAAACTAAATTTACGATAAGTTTGACTTTAGAGTAATTAAGCTAAATTAAACAACTAAACAAGAAATTAGAGGCTTACTTAAGGTCCTAGCAAACTTTTCTACACTTGATAATCCTCTTCTTACTGATGGAAGCTCCAGAGCAAGTCCCTCAAGTGAATTTTTTGCAAATGTGTTTATGAACACAAGACTAGCTCTCCTTATATAGCAAATTCCTTGAGTTTAGATCAGTTCCAGGTGTAATTGGAGGCCATGGGATCACCCCAGGTGTCCTAGCTAGTGAATTAAACCGACTTACAGCTCCCTAGGTCGTTACAAACTAGGTTAAGGCGGTGGAACAGCCAAAACCTGCACCTGGCAGTTATTTTCTGAACTGGTAAGGTATGGCTACCCGCGACGGGCAAAGCCTTAGTCCTTCATGGGTCGCCACAGCCTCAAATGAGTTTCCAAAGTTGGCAGCTTTAGTCCTTATGCTCTATAACTCAATATAACTTTCTTTTTGGCATATAAGGCCCTTGTAGTTAGTTTGTAGAGGTTCAAGGGAGTATAACCAAACTTCATTAGGCTCGGTTTCGTTAAATATCACTATAAACACAAGTTTCATCAATTTGACACTTTTCACCCAAAGTCTTGAAAACTTGCTTAACGATCTCGAAACCACGTGAAATTTTTATCACTTATTCTTGAGAGTATATTTGAATAATTCGAAGCCTCGGGTTCGCTAAAAGGTCACTCAGAGGTCAGAATTGACATGTTGACACGTTTAACCCTTGTAATTTTATAATCTTCCGATCATTTTCACAAACGGCTTCTTATATCCAATTAATCACTCGTTTAAGAATATATTCTTCATGTAAGGTCATTCAGAGGCACAAGTTTGGCATGTTAACACTTTTAGTCCCTGTGGTTTCATAGTTTCACTGTTCGACAACTTTGGTCATTCAAACTCAATCTTTCACACCTTTAGAGTTTAGGACACGTGTCTTTACATAATTGGACACGTTTATATATATATATATATATATATATATATATATATATATAGGTAAAGGATCCTGTAAAAAAGGCCTAAAGTGTGAGAAAGGTGAGAAAGAATCTCAGCCATTAGATCATTCCATATTAATTTCATTAGATCAAGGGTATATTAGTAATTAACCAATAAACCTAATTAAGGATCAAATCTTTGTAACCGATTTTTCTAAGTTTTTTTAGGGAATTCGATTTTTGAATATATTATCAGATTCATCTAAATCTTTAAATTATCTCGATCTCTTAATCATTATAAAATCGCTTTTGATATCTTATTTGATCACGTATACAGATAGCATACGCATACAATCGTTAATCTGATTCATACTTTCTTTCTTCATGTAGAACGCCGATCAAGGTAATTCTTGTATGTTTGATTTGCAGCTTATTATGTAATTGTAATCAATATTCAAGAACATTGTTAATTTAATTGTAATTGTCAATTTTTCAATCATCTGTTATTTTTAAATTTTTATTGGAATTTTCATGAACACCAGTTATAACTCTGTATGGTGTGTTTTTTTGCTTGGGTGTTTTTGCGTATTAGTTGTGGTGTTTTTAATCCGGTACACTGGATGGTGTTTTTAATCTCATACACTGGATGGTGTTTTTCCATGGGTGTTACTTTACTATACGCAATTTTTGTGATGACACCACGTATAACCCGTTCAGCGTGTTTTTAAACGTGCATGGTGTTTTTATGTATGTTATCGAAGTTGAAGCTGGTATGTGTTTTTTATATCAGTTGATGATGAGTCATGGTGTTTTTTTGCATGTGATGTTCCTTACAGGGTTTTTATACGTACATGGTGTTTTTTCATCTAAATAGAGGGTGTTTTTTTTATAACAGGTGTTTTGTGGTGTTATTTTATACGTATTATGTTGTGTTGTTTTTTTACTGTATAATCATTCAATTTAATTATTTTTGCAGGATTTCAAACCTATCAGCCGCTTAGGAAACTACATCTGTCTCCAAACTCCGGTAAGAAGACTTATTTATCGGAGGTAGATGAATCGCTTAAGCCGAAGGATAAGATGACCTTTGATACGGTGAACAACGCATTCCTCTTTTATCAGAAGTACGCAATGGCTTCAGGCTTCACTGCCAGGAAGTCTACTCAATACACGCATCATGGTGTTATAAAATCTAAATGGTTCGTTTGCTCAAATGAGGGGACTAAACCTTTTAAGGTGATCGATACATCTAAAAAGATTGACACCTCAAATAATGGGTCAAAGAGGAAATCTGTTCGACGTGTTCCTTCTATAAGGACGGGGTGCGAAGCACGTATGTGTGTAAAGTTAATGCCTTCGAATCTATACGATGTATATTCTTTCAATGAGGCACATAATCACTTTTTTGTTGCTGGGGAAGATAGGCATTTACTCCCCGCTAACCGAGGTATGAACTATATGCAAGAGCAAGCCGTTAACGCGTTGAGTGTCATGGCCCCAACCCCGGTTTGACCCGGTCAGAGGCCGCGGGACAGGAACCCGTGGTATTTATTAATTGATGCGACATCGGAAGATTTAACGGGATCTTTTTAAAACTTGAAATGCCCGATTATTTTATTTCATAATTCGGGATAAAACCCCGTAATTTACAATAGAGGACTTTCACAAGTAAATTCCCTGATTTACAAAACATGTGTATTCACTTTTAATTGAGCCACCTCTTTAAGCTGGTTAGTGCTCCGTAGCACGTTTTTCTTGATTCACAGCAGGTCGCCTGAAACATGTTTTAAAATATTTTGTCAGCGGGGAAATACTGGTGAGTTTTTCAAATTTGATAAAACGACACATAGTTATAAATTACAGCATAAGAGCGATTACAATGGCTTTTATCTTATTTTATTTGGCGCCGTGTCACCTGGTGACGATGGTCATACCACTATTGGGTCCTTCCCCAAGTAGTGATGATTATCACTGTTAGGATTTATTAGCCTAACCGTGAGAAATTAGTAATGTGCACAATACCCCACTAGCCAGTGATTCAAGATAACCATGACTTAATCCCTATAATTATAACCTTTGAAAATAATTTGGAGTATTGTAAAACACTTTTGATAAAAAGAGAATGACTCACATTTCAGATTTACACGGGCAGAGTTTAGCCTACTGATTAGCCTTGTAACCTAATTTAAACAACAATGCACACGAACTAGGTCAGTAACTAATACCGCATTTACGATAACTCACGAGATTAAACCCTCACGATGAATGACAAAGTGCAATACTTAAACATCCATCGAATTTACGACGAATGACAAAGTATAATCCTAATTTGAGCAGCACTTAAACATTCATCGGATAGTTTCAATCGATCGGACATTGAATCGTATCAGCGATCGAGTTATTACCCTGTTGTCGCGGCAGAATTCGTGCTAGTGTGTGTTTTTATAGTAATCAGACGATATCTCAGAGTGTAAAGCGAATTTTAACGTCGAACTAATGCAGAAATCCAAGTCTCACACCCCTCTATATATACCTGGAAAACAGCCCCCTCGCGTGGTGCGAGGGGCTGTCGCGTGGCGCGTGGCGCGAGGGGCACCACCCTACCATAGGGTAGCCCCGTGTCCTGGTAGCTTGGGTGAGTTGGTCGTTCATTCAATTTTGTTTTACACGTAAAACTGTCTTGATAATACCAAATAGGAAATGTCTCCCCTGAGTTTTAGGGGCCCTGATCCTAATTCCGATTATTCTGAAAATTTTAGGGTTTATGCAGGATCACTTGGGGGTCTCAATTAGGGTTTCCTATTGGACAATAAATCATGAGAAATAGTAATTTTAATGAGAGTTGTTACATTGAGCGGCTTGAACATTGGACCTGTTAAAGCGTTTAATATCATGAGGACATTGTATGGTGGGTTTGACAAGGTTGGGGCAACCAAAAACGATTTTAAAAATTTCAAGCGAGACCTGAACAGGTATATATCTGAGTTTGACGCAGATATGATGATTAAACGGCTTATGAGGAAGAAGGAGTACATGCCAAACTTTTCAATGGAGTATATAACAGACAAAGTTGGGGTTTTAAGGGGTTTGTTTTGGGCAGATGAAGATACCAAAAGGAATTTTTCGGTCTTTGGTGACGTTGTTTCATTTGATGCCACATATAGTCGTAACAAGTAAGTTTGGTAATTATTATATTTATTTTGAGTCTTACAGCTTATTTTCTTCAGTATATGTCATTCAGTTTTACGGTGTTTTTATTCCGTATTTTTTTTTCAGGTACAACATGATGTTTGTTCCATTTACCGGTCGACAATCACAATCGCAACGTTACTCTTGGTGCCGCTATAATAGGAAACGAAACTGCTGAAACGAAACTGCTGAAACTTACAGTTGGTTGCTAAATGTGTTTCGTGAAGCATTTGGCCGTGCCCCTCCGGTGATTGTCACCGACCAAGACCCAGCCATGAAGAAGGCTATTGAAGATACATGGCCCGAGAGTAGACATAGGCTATGCATGTGGCACATCATGGACAAGCTTTCTGCTAAGGTGTTTAGTTGTTCGTCATTTTAACCTTTCTTTCTACTTTTTACATACTTTTTTGGTGATTATGGTGTTATATGTTATTCAATGGTGTATTAGGTTGGTGCTACAATCTGCAATAATACAGATTTAAAAAAGAGGCTGTGTGCCATTGTGTGGACCGATTCAATTCTACCTGTTAAGTTTAAAAGTGAGTGGGCTACCATAATGAACGATTTTAACTTGGTTGATCATGAGTGGCTGCAGTCAATTTATCAAATCAGGGATACTTGGATACCGGCTTATTATCGTGAGGAGGTCATGTCCAGGCTTATGCGTACCTTTTCTCGTTCAGAGAGTGAGAACCATTTCTTTGGACAGTTCTGTAACCCAGGTTGCACACTTGTCGAATTTCTCGGGCATTTTGATTCTGCTATTGAAGCTCAAAGACATGAGCATAGGAAGAATGACCATGACACCAGAAATACCAACGCTGAAATATGGGCTGAAGACTTTGTTTTGGAGGATCAAGCGTCCAGGATATACACACGCACTATATTTTTTGACCAGCAGTTGGAGATACAAAACGGTATACACAGATGTGCTATCGGAAAGTGGGAAAACATGGCTGACTTCGTTAACTTTTTTGTGAAGGACTGG
Organism: Helianthus tuberosus; assembly: GCA_030545235.1. Taxonomy (NCBI): domain Eukaryota; kingdom Viridiplantae; phylum Streptophyta; class Magnoliopsida; order Asterales; family Asteraceae; genus Helianthus; species Helianthus tuberosus. The sequence continues at coordinate 193,965,801 of CM060352.1, read as the reverse complement.
GAACAACCATCCACTACTTTCTTCGAGGTATACACATGATGTTTTGTAGTGTTATTTTTGAAAATTGTATAGCTCTTACCGTTTTCCAGTTGCATATGGTGTTTTGTAGTGTTATTTATGAAAACTTCTAAATTTCTAATGGTGTTTTATAGGTTATGATGCGGGAGGACGACATGACTGTGTATTGTTCATGTAAAAGATTCGAACAGTTTGGTTTGTTGTGCTCACACATCTTTTGTGTGCTAAGGATGCTTGACATTAGGGAGTTTCCACAACGCTATATATTACGACGTTGGACTCGGGAGGCTGTTCCAAATAGTGCCCCTGGTGCTATTCTAGGTATCAATGAGACTGAGGATCGTTATAATGAAGTTAACCGTGTTGTACGTGAGATCACATATACTACTGAGTCGGTTATTAACAAGCTTGTCACCAACTTTGATGCGATATGCTCGTTCAGGGATCATGTTGTTAATTATTTCAAAACTGTGGATGAGTCGGTCGTCAATGCTCCACCTAAGAGCCGTCATGAAAGGTTTGCCGAAATTACTGGTAACACAAAACCATCAGATGTAACCGTTCGTGTTCCCATTGGAACAAGATTCAAAGGTATGGGTAAGCCTAAATGGATGAAGTCCAAACGTGAAATTGCATTAAGTCAGTTGGGTAAAAAAAGCCGTCAGTGTCAAAACTGTTTTAGATACGGGCACAACAGACGTACTTGCAAAAACCCTACCCGGACTAAAGAACAAGCTATGGCCGAGGATGACGGTGAAGAAGCTGATGAAGTTGACGAGGAGGAAGATGAATGGGAGGAAGTTGAGGAAGATATGGATGAACAAGATGAGGATGCATTAGACGAGGATGATGGGGAAGAGGAGTAGTAAGTTATTTAGAGATGTCTAAAAATTTCGTTATTTTTAACGTACTTTCTTCTTGTTTCATACATTGTTAGGTTTTTTATCGTTTTTCGGATTCGCATACACTCATGGTTTTATTTTGTTTGCTTTTCTTCGAATTTAATATTGCCGTTGACAATGATTTATATATTGTTTCTGTTAAATATGTTTGTTTTTGTTAACCAATGATGTTATTTTGTTGTTCAGGGTGTTATTTTAATGGTGTTATTTGTCTGTACAGAAATTTTTTTTTTGTTAACCTGTGGTGTTATTTTTTTGTTCTGGGTGTTATTAAAGAGTTCATATGTTCAGGGTGTTTTATTATGTATGTTGCAAGTTGAATACTGTTATTTGTCCTCACTCAGATATTTATTGTTAAGCAGTGGTGTTATTTGTTGTTCAGGGTGTTATTTGTTGTTAATGGTGTTATTTCTCTGTACATAATTTTTTTTTGTTAACCTGTGGTGTTATTTTTTGTTCTGGGTGTTATTAATGGTGTTCATATGTTCATCATGTTTATTTTGTAAAAAACCATCTGCTCAATACACGTTCTTTTTGTGACGGAAATCGCAATATAAATTCATTAAAACACCAGAATAAAAAGGTGTAAAATAGAAACAGCTTACGATTGTAATCAGGCTTTACATAGTCAAATTACACCATAATCACAACTTTGCCAAAACGCTACCACATCATATAATCTATATTTCCCAAAATGTTTGTCTATTAACAAAAAGTTTAACTTGTTCTGCTGTCCACCTACACGGCAGCTCCCAACCTTTCAGTAATCCGATCGATTGCATTGTCTTCCATTCTCACCCTATCATCCTCGTCCAAAAGTGCGTATTCTTGTACTTCTCGTTCCACTTTGCCCCGTTCCGTGTTCACGTCGCTTAGTAGCTTTTTTTAAAGGTACTTCTTACGCAGATCCTCTATTTCGCGTGCTTGATCAGGCAACACCTCGCCAGTAACGTCCCTCTCATTCGATAAACCACACATCCAATGTACAACGTGTGTTCCTATTCAATACCAAACCATCAGAATTATCAATATGTTGTGTACATGTATTTTAATTATTTTTTTAATAAACATAAATTTAAACGCGATTACCTGTGTAAGTTTCCATATGCCGCATAAGGAAAATACCACAGTCGATGCCATTGTAAAGTGTTTGCCATGGCAACTCCAGTCGAACTGGTTGTGTATTCCTTAGATGTGAGGCGATTTTTGGATGCATCTTCATGTAATACATCTTATCCTAAATCAGTTTGAGACGGATATACATAACACCATTGTTGCAATGACCATAATAACACTCTTCTTATAGATCAGCATGACAAATAACACCCTTCATATAAGTCCAGGATAAATAACACACTTCATCTAAATCAACATGTAAAATAACACCCTTGATATACAAGTCCAGGATAAATAACACCCTAGATAACACCATAGTTGCAATGACCAGAATAAATAACACCCTTCATATAAATCAACACGATAAATAACACCCTACATTAAAGTGCAGTAAAAATAACACCATTCAAATGCAGATCATGATAAATAACACCATACATATCTAGATGTTTATAACACCATTTAAAGAAAACACCCTGAACGAATACCAAAAATACCCAAACTAAACACCTTAAAGCGATATAACACCAAATAAAACTAAACATGAACTACATAACACCATTATAACACCCTTATTCAATTAAACACTAGGTTTAACACCATGATAAATAACACCATACGTATGATTATGTTTAAAAACACCATAAACTACCATATTATGTATAAAAACACCATAAAACACCAAATAGAACTAAACATGAGGTTTATAACACCATTTGAAAAAAAACACCCTGAACGAATACCAAAATCAACCAAACTAAACACCTTAATCTGATAAAACACCAAAATCAAACTAAACATGAACTACATAACACCATGGAAAAAAACCCTTATTCTATGAAACCCTAGTTTTAACACCATTCGACAATCGATCAGTCCCTTTTAGGTCTTGGTTAACATAAACTACCTTACACTATAAAAAACACCATTAATCTTCAAAATTATCAAAGAAGACAGGCGAACCTTTTTTAAAATCAGAGGTTGTTTTCTTGATTTTTGGTAGTATAAGCCGCTGGTTTGTAGTGTCTTTTACAGTTGAATGATCCATCTTCTTCTTCGTCCTTCGTTCCATTGTCTCAGACGACGACTTTCGCCTTTTTCGCTTGTACACGATTTCAACTTTAGGGCTCATTGTATCTGATTAAGGTTATAATCTTTGGTGGGAAAGAACACCCTGTTTTTTCGAGCGTAAGAATCGCAATGGAGAGAGAAATCAGGTACAATAGATACGGTTATTGATTTGAAAGTATATGAATGCCCTATTTTACCCCTATGAAATCAAATCAGTATTTAAAAAACACTATTTTAATTACAATATTGCCATTCTAATCTTAACCATTAGATCAATGATCTAATGGTTTATATTCTTTCATACCTTTCTCACAAAAACTACCTTTTTTACAATAACCTTACCCTATATATATATATGGTAAGGATAGTGTAAAAAGGGCCTAAAGTGTGAGAAGTGTATTATAACACCATATAATATCATATAACACTATACATCTATCATAGACATGCTATCAGACAACCTATAGTGTTATATTTGTTATATAATGATATATAGTGTTGCATAGTGTTATATGGTGTTACATATTGTTATACGGTGTTTATATGGTGTTATATAGTATTATATATAGTGTTATAATACACTTCTCACACTTTGAGCACTTTATATATATATTGCTGGATCTAGGGAAACCAGTAAAAATGTGAAAACGGTGAGGACGATTTTGGTGTTGACTTGTGATAGTGGTGCTAACTTACACTAAGGACAAGATTGTCCAAAAAACTCATACACATGTAAGTCACATGCAATTTTCACCATCTTTTTTGAACTCCCGTAACTTTTTTTACGTGATTATTTTTTAAAGATAATTACACCATAAAATTGAGTGCTTTATTATTTTTCTAACGAGTATACTATTGCTATACTTTAAAAAATATAAAAAAAATGACATGAACTGAGTGTTTGTGATAGTGGGTGTTTTTATGGAGTTTTAGAAAAAAAAAAAAAAACGTAATGAAAAATGTCCAAAATAATGTCTCCAATCTAAAAACGTCATTGTAAAACCAGATTTAGAAAAACACCATAAAATGTTCAGTTGAAAAACGAAATAAAAACACCATGAAAAGGCTAGTTGAAAACACAATAAAACACCATGTTAAGAAAAATACCATGAAAAAACCAGTTGAAAACGCCAAACGCCATAAAAACACTCAGTTCAGAAAAACGCCATAAAAACACTCAGTTCAGAAAAACGCCATAAAAACCATTTTTTTTCCGAAAAGTATATCCATAGTATACTCGTTAGAAAGATAAAAAAATGTTGGATTTAAGATGAATTTTTTTAAAGAAAATAATCACGTATGAAAAAGTTATGGACGTTTAAACATGATGGTGAAAAAGACATGTGATTAACATGTGTAGATTTGTCTGGATCTTCCCATTTTCCCTCCTGTTAGTTCTATGGTTCAAAATATTTATGAAATTTCCACCGTATCAGTATCAGCCACAAATCACAAAGATCTTGTAGCTGTCATTCTTACAGTTTTCACACTTTTACCCGTTTTCTCCCGAACCTAATACTATATATGTATGTATAATGTTTTTTAGATAAAAGCTTATAACTAATTTTAAGCCCACGTTCCCATCAACATTTGATTTATTTTAGGCTTACTAGACATTTAAACATTCTTTTGATTAAACTCATTTACCTTTTACCCAATTACCCATTAGCCCACTTTCTTTTGATTAAACTCATTTACCATTTACCCAATTACCCATTAGCCCATTTAATTTATAATTTTAAACCAACTAAAAAACCAAATAAAAAGGCAGCAACGTATTACGCAAACAAAAGTCGGAACTAAGAATTACAATCACCATCAGAATTGGTTTAGGGTTAGGGCAAGTTGCACATAGATTCAAACTTGAAGATTGAGAGCAAGGATTTTTAGGGTCTATTTTTCTATACTCATCAAAGGCCTCAGAATTTTTAAAATAAGTAACGGACTCAGAATTTATTTTCTTAAACAATCAGGTCGTTTAACTAAACTTTTAAGGGGGTCGATTGAGACTTTTGACTACAAACTACACTAAAATTTATCTTTTTCGCAAGAGACGCTCCCCTCCGCGGCTCTGTGTAGGTCCGCCCGTGCGTAAAAGTAAAAAGTAAAAACAAATTATATTCACGAAATTTAATGGGCCTGCATGCACACGGAGGACTCAAATTACACGACAGTGGGACAGATGTCACCAACACGATAACACAGGTTGACTGTTTTCTCTTTCTCTAGTTCCAATAAAGACTCAAAATCTCAAACTCTTTCTTTATCCACACGAACTTATCCACCGCAATAGCACACACTACACACATCGATCAAGTTACTAAAACTTACTTCAACAATGGTGACCCCTAAGCTCACGCGAATACCAAGCATGCGAGAGCGTCTCGAACAAAATCTATCCGCTCACCGAAACGACATCGTTTCTCTCCTCTCCAGGTTATATCACTGTCTGTAGTTTTCTTTTTCACTTCGCCAACTTATTGTTCCGTATTATATTTACACACAAGAGAGACAAAAGATCAAATACAAATACAAGGTATATGATAACGCGAACAACAAAAATTTTAAACATGAATACGACTCGTTTAACTACTTTATATACAATGTCTATAAGACAGATATATATTTTATGTAAATGAGAAATAATGGATCCTAACTTTCATTGATTATTTTTAAAAACGTTAAAAGTCCCATGGTGTACTTTTCTGTTATCGTGTCTTAGCAAGTTACCTATGGCCAGCCCTATACAAAATGTACAGAGTATCTTATCGTACAAAATAAACTAATGAAGTGAAAAAGTAAAAAAAAAAAAAACATGTGACATTTTGTAATTATCAAAATGATTCTACAAATGATTTTAGGGTTAAAATAAATAAATAAATTGTATAGCATCAAAAATACCCTACAAATCTGGTTATGGTAATTTTGATTTTATAGGGTAATTTTGTAGAGTATCATGATTACTCTCAAAATTACCCTACAAATGTGGTAAGATAATTTTGATTTTATATGGTAATTTTTTAGAGTATCATGATTACTCTACGAATGATTTTGATCTGTTAATTATTGATTTGTAAGGTAATTACAAGTAAAATAATTACGAAAATGTCACCACATTTTTTTGCGTTCCATGCCAGTGTTATCTTTTGTACGATAAGATACTTTGTATGGGATGTTACTCGTGATATACATGTGTGTAGGTACGTGGATCAAGGTAAGGGCATATTGCAGCCCCACCATCTGCTTGACGAGATTGAGAACTTCATTGGAGATCAAACTTGCCGCCAAAAGCTTGCTGATAGTCCTTTTGGTGAAATTCTCAAGTCCTCGCAGGTTGTTTCATTATTATTATTATTAATTAACAATAACAACTAGTATTTTTGCCACGATTCGTAAAACGCAATGTGTAATAGACAATTAAAAAAAGTGTAAAACATAATGCATAAAACACAATTACAAAAAAAAGTAAAAAACAAAGGTAGACATGAAGTGTAAAACACAATGACTACACATTTCATAAAACACAATGCATTGGTATTTGCAAAGTAAGAGTAGTAGTCTAGGGGTTAAAATTGAGTAATATTGCAAGGGATAAAAGCGCAAAGTCTAAAATTTGAGGGAAAATAAAAGTAGAAGGGTAAAAATGGAAGTATAAAAGTAGAGGGGTGGTGGAGGAAAAGCTTTGAGGGGGTGGTCGCGGAAAAGGCAAAGTGTAAAAGTAAAGGGGTGTTGGAGGAAATGTGTAAAAGATGAGGGGGTGATAGTATAAATGAAAAAGTAGAGGGTTGGTGGCGTAAATACGTTGAAGTTGAGGGGTGGTGGAAAAGCAAAGTAGAGGGGTGACAATAGCAAAGTTTGAAAGGCGAGGGATAGATTGTGGAAATTCAGAGTAAAGGGGGCGATTGTAGCAAAGTATAAAAGTTGGGGTGTCGGTGGCGTAAAAGCCACCGACTTTGTGCATTAAGATAGTTAAGAATGTTTGTCATGTTTTTTGTCGGTAACTTGTCTAATAACTTATGGTGTTTTGGTTACAGGAAGGTATAATTCTTCCTCCATATGTAGCGCTAGCTATTCGTCCGAGGCCTGGTGTTTGGGACTTCTTGCGTATGAATGTTGATGAATTGAGCATAGAGGAATTGAGTGTTTCGGAATACCTGATTTTTAAGGAGGAGCTTGTGGATGGCCAGTGAGTAGTTATAGTTATTAACGCATGATTTGTGGCCTAATTTATGATCAGGATTTTAATTGATATGTGGGATAAGAGCATCTATGATGTGTCCGCTTTCAAGTGCATCCAAACACGCCACGTTAGCTGTCACATCATATTTAAATATGTACACTTTAATCTCAAATATACACATTTCCCTTTAATGATAAGTCCACCTTCAAACACCATTTTAGGTCTAATCTCATGTCGTTCGAAAATGACTGTTTGAGGTTGCATCGAATGCCGTTTAAACTTTAAAGGCTAGGGCTTGCGTCATATCTTCTACTTTTAAACGGATGTTTGAGGATTCGTTGAACAACTGTTTGAACGTTAGGGTTTGCGTCATAGCCCCAGCCTATAAACCGTTTGAGTTTGGGGGTGGCAACATGTGTGTGTGTGCGTGCGTACGCGTTAAGGACCCGCCATTGTACCATTTGTTTGCGTTTGGAATTCTGGACGTGAAAGCGGACACCACCTCGACTCCACTTGTCCATCCGTTTAGCAGCGTTGGAGCTAACACCTGCAATTATGTTGCAGGAGTAGGAGCCCTTTTGTGCTGGAACTTGATCTGGAGCCATTCAATGCTACATTTCCACGAATGTCACGATCTTCATCCATTGGCAATGGAGTTCAGTTCCTCAACCGCCACCTTTCCTCCATCATGTTCCGCAACAAAGATTGTATGGACCCGTTTCTGGATTTCCTTCGTGCTCATAAACATAAAGGATATGTAAGTTTGTATAATTCAAACATTCAATACCATTAGTTTCCAAATGACTGAGGATTTTGCAGGCGATGATGTTGAATGATCGGATACAAACAATGTCGAGACTCGAATCTTCTTTAGCAAAGGCGGAGGATCGTCTCTCCAAGCTACCACCCGATACACCATACTCTGAATTTGAATATGTGTCAGTATATCATATCTCACTCTAATAAAAGATTTCAGTCTCCAAAATGTTGATTCGACGTATAATCGTCAACCATTGTTATGCAGACTACAAGAATTGGGGTTTGAAAGAGGTTGGGGAGATAACTCTGAAAGAGTTCTCAACATGATGCATCTTCTCTCTGACATTCTTCAAGCACCGGATCCTTCATCACTTGAAAAGTTTCTTGGAAAGATACCGATGATCTTTAACGTTGTCGTGTTATCTATTCATGGTTACTTCGGGCAGGCCAATGTTTTGGGTTTGCCGGATACCGGTGGCCAGGTTAGGTGCATCATTTTCATGTTTAATTTGATGTATGATTGTGAAATTGTGTTTGTTGCATTCATGCTCTATTTGTTGACGGTTATTGTTTGTGTTTGAAATGAAGGTTGTGTATATATTGGATCAAGTACGGTCGTTGGAGAATGAAATGTTGCTTAAATTAAGGCTGCAAGGACTGGATATCAAACCCAAGATTCTCATTGTAAGTATCGTTACGAGAGTCAATTTGATACAATTGCAGGTTGGGGTGATCATGGTCCTTTTCGGTTCGTTTTGGCTTAAATTCTATTAGAATTGTATTTTAATCTGGACTTTATCCTAAGTTGGTTAAAAGTTAGTGATGGGTCACATAACCAACTGCCACTTGAAAGGGTGTGATGGTTGAATGTGTGTCTTCATTTAGCATATACATGTGTATGCAAACAAGTTCAAAGTTGTTAATATGATCGATAAAATAGTAAATATTTATACAACAATTGGATAGATCAGATCACATCTGATCAGATCATTCTTGTGACCCATTCTCTATAAATTATATGCTCAAATTTAAAACTTGGAACCAGTAGTCTTTAACTATATTATTCGTTTTCGTTAGGTATTTGAATAAGTACCATTTTTAGAGAAACGATTTTGAAAAAAACATATAATATAGGGCTTAAACCGCTAATACCACTCAATCCAACCAGTTTTTTCTTCGGTCGTAACATTGAACTGCGAGAAACTGAGCGGTAGAAATCTCAAACTGGCCAGCCGACTTCCTTCAAGTTTGGGTGGTTCGGATCATAGTTATTAATAGCGCGCATAGCGAGCGCTGTAGCGAATAGCATAGCGTAGCACTCATGTGTCGCTATTTAATTTTGGCTACTCTATAGCGGGCAAATAGCGAGATTTTAGGGTTTTTTCTGTTTTTATTTCTGCTTAATATAAATATAGCGAGATTTTATAGGTGTAAAATAGCAGGCATTTAGGTTTTGTTGTTAAACATACATATAAAATAGCGTATAACTTATTTGGATGTAATATACATATAAATATTTCTAAAATTTTCTCCTAGTGTGTCGCTAAACATAAATAGTGACCACTATTTCAACGCTATCGCTACGTAGCGTATAGGTAGCTTGTCGCTATCGCCCGCTATTCGCTATTAATAACTGTGGTTCGGATAGTTTCTAATGGTTTATGGACACTCCTAATTGCGGGTTGTATTTTTATTGAAGGTCACTCGATTAATACCGAATGCCAAAGGTACTTCATGCAACCAACGACTGGAGAGGGTCAGTGGGACCGAATACACATATATATTACGTGTCCCTTTTAGGACCGAAAAAGGGATTCTTGGCAAATGGATTTCAAGGTTTGATATATGGCCTTATTTGGAGGCGTTTACAGCGGTAATTTAATTTAGCAAATCAGATTCTCATAACTTTCAACTGTTAATAATCTTACATTTTCAATTGTCGTGTTTGATATGTTAACAGGATGCTGCAAGTGAAATTGCTGCCGAGTTGCATGGTGTTCCAGATCTTTTAATCGGAAACTACAGTGATGGGAATCTGGTTGCCTCGTTACTATCTAACAAATTGGGCGTGACACAAGTAAGAAATTTAGAATTATGTCTTAAATCGACTCCAAGCAAAAAAAACAAAATATAAAAGAGATCACATCGTAAGAGAAAAACTGATGAAAACCGACAGCATAGAATTAGAATTAAATGACTAAATAAACATGTAAAATTTCAAGATTCATGCATTTATACAATTAAAACACAATCAATGAAAATAACGAATTTGGGTCGTCGTCTGGTTTGTTACACTTTTTTTTGTTCATGGTTTATGGGTAACAATGGACGGATCAAAAGTGAGGTCCTTTTTTGAGTTGGGCATTTTTCTTGCTTGCAGTGCAACATTGCGCATGCGTTAGAGAAAACGAAGTATCCAGATTCCGACTTATATTGGAAGAAATATGAAGAGAAATACCACTTTTCATGTCAATTTACCGCCGACCTTCTAGCCATGAACAATGCAGACTTTATCATTACCAGTACATACCAAGAGATTGCGGGAACGTAAGTGGAATCCTAATAAATGATATTAAACATCATAGACGACAACATACACATGATACAATGTTATGCGTGTCTTGTTTCTGGCAGGAAGAATACTGTTGGACAATACGAGAATCATTCAGCGTTCACCCTTCCGGGCCTGTACAGGGTTGTTCATGGTATCGATGTATTTGATCCAAAGTTCAACATTGTGTCTCCAGGGGCAGATATGACAATTTACTTTTCATATGCCGAAAAGGAGAAACGACTTACATCTCTACATCCCACAATCGAGAAGCTGTTGTTTGACCCCGAGCAGAATGACGTGCATATGTTAGTCGTTTATCTCATGTTCAAATTGCATTCAAGTTCAAATAGTTTTAATCATGTTTAATCTATAAACTGTCGATGCAGTGGCAATTTAACCGACCCATCTAAACCCATGATTTTCTCGATGGCAAGGCTTGACCATGTCAAGAATATAACCGGTCTGGTTGAATGCTATGCTAAAAATAATAAGTTGAGGGAACATGCGAATCTTGTGGTTGTTGCTGGTTATAATGATGTGAAGAAATCAAGTGATAGAGAAGAAATTGCGGAAATTGAGAAGATGCATAACCTTATAAAGCAATACAAATTGGATGGTCAATTGAGATGGATATCAGCCCAAACGAACCGCGCTCGAAACGGGGAACTTTATCGGTATATCGCCGATAGCAGGGGTGTTTTCGTCCAGGTAAATTTAAATTTCTTCTTTCACTTTTAGCGATAATTCACTTTTCACTTGTATAGTTGCATGGTACTGAACAATGTATCAATGGGAAAATGTTAGCCTGCTTTCTATGAAGCTTTCGGACTTACGGTAGTGGAAGCCATGACATGTGGCCTCCCGACATTTGCCACGTGTCATGGTGGTCCAGCCGAGATTATTGAAAACGGTGTGTCGGGATTCCATATTGACCCATATCATCCTGATAAGACTTCAGCTACAATAGCTGATTTTTTTCAAAAGTGCAAGGAGGAACCGAGTTACTGGGCTAAGATATCCATTGGCGGGCTTGAACGAATAAGTGAAAGGTAATATCTATCTTAATGACATTATTAGCGGTTGTTTAATAGTTAACAAGATACTTGATGAATAGAAAAAGTTGTAATGCAATAGGTACACATGGAAGATCTACTCCGAACGGTTGATGACATTAGCCGGGGTCTATAGCTTTTGGAAATATGTGTCGAAACTCGAGAGGCGTGAGACCCGACGATACCTTGAAATGTTCTACATTTTAAAGTTTCGTGCATTGGTAAGAATTTTAGCCTTCTACTTGGAGAGGTTTGAAAACTATGATGAAAATATAACAGTTTAACCTTTTATTTTTTATTAACGAAGAATGGCAGGCAAACGGGCAACAAGTTTGCATTGTCCATAAATTTATCCGAATGGCCTTATTTTTTAAATTCCAAGCAACCACACGCACGTGGCCCAAAAAGCATAATCATGTTTTTAGTCTTATTTTCACGAAAATCACGCTTTTTAGGTCACTTTCTGGCGTAAATCATGTGGCCACGGGTGGAAAAAAAAAAAAAAAAAAACTAAACGATGTCACGTGTCCACCAAATTTACACCATGAAATGACCTAAAAAGCATATCCGTTGTTCATTTCTTTTTTGGGCCACATGTAACTCTGATTTGTTGGTCTTTTCTAGATTGTCGTATGACTTTTATGAAGGGTCAATAAAAGGATGAATTTTTTTCAAAAGTTAGTCAAATCAATTAGGTGATTTGTTTGGCTAAAGTGGGCATTTATATGATTATACCTTACAATTTGTGGGTCGATTCCTCAGGTCAAGTCGGTTCCACTCGCTGTTAATGACGAGCCATAGTAATAACGATGGTTTTTAAATGTAATCCAATCACAACTTGGTAACGTCTTTCCAGTAGTATAAATAATAAATTATGCAACGTGCCCGATAGACACGTTTGTCTAAAGTCCTATGTACATTTTAGTTTGTATCACAATATGTTACGGAGTAACATATGCATAAAATGTAGCCTCTTGTTATGAATTATTTGGTAATATTGCCGAAAGTAGGTGACCGCGCTCACGACAGCGATAGACGGGGTACTGTGTTGACTGTTGACCAGCTAGTAGATATGTTTTTAGGCCGGTTGTGTAATATTAGGCGGATGTTGATATCTTCTCAATCTACAAACACGTATTAAAGTAACTAACATCCAAGGACTTGCAATCACATTTAACTAATTAAGACGACTTTGAATTTTTGTGTATACCGACAAAATTTGAAGAATTTGATTCATCATTCATAAAACTTAAATTCTGTTCTAGAATATTTGTCGGAGACAATTTGATAAACTTTAACGCGCATTCTTTTTTTTTTTTTTTTTTTTTTTTTTTTGTAGTCTGGTCTCCATATTTATTGATTTGTTTTTTAGTTGAAGATTTCAAGGCGTTAATTTAAAGGGGTATTGGATTTTAATAATCCTAAGTTTCACTAATTGGCCGGTAATAATCCCAACTTCAAAAATTGCCTACAACAGTCCCAACTTGTAAGATTTTGGCCACCAATGATCCTTGTCTAACTGGGTTATAACCTTGTTGGGCTGGTGACCTGCAACTTATTCCGGCGACCTGTTTTACCCCTGAAACCACCAAACGAGACCACCACCAATCATCTCCGACCTCCTGTAATCTTCTTCGATTCTCAAAAGTTTAAAATTTCCACCATCTACGCAACTCTGGTGACCTGCAACTTATTCCGACGACCTTCTTTACCCCTGAAACCACCAAAGGAGACCACCACTTGTCATCTCCAACCTCTAGTGACCTCCGCCGCTCAAAACTTCAAAAAAACTAACTGGGTTATAACTCAGTTAGACAAGGATCATTGGTGGCCAAAATCTTACAAGTTAGGACTGTTGTAGGCAGTTTTTGAAGTTGGGATTATTACCGGCCAATTAGTGAAACTTGGGATTATTAAAATCCAATACCCCTAATTTAAATGAATTAACCTACACATACTTGACAATAACATCTATCTATACTATATAATAAAAGAAACCATTTGAGCGACACATGGCGCTCTATAACGATTATTGATAATGTTAAATTGAAAATTTGTAGAAGATATTTGGGATAATTTTTTTTTAACGAAATCGGGATATAATCTCTTTGATTGTATCATATTATATTCATGTTCAATTAAAAATTAAGTTTACCGATAATATCATATTATTTTATTTATTTCAACATTTAGAAGACTTAATATTCATGTTCAATTAGAAATTAAGTTTACCGATAATATCATATTATTTTTATTTATTTCAATATTTAGAAGACTTGATAACTTTTTTCTTTGACATTGGAAACTTAATCAGTGGGTTAGGATCAAATACAAAGGATAAAATAAATAAGAACTGTAAGAAGGATTCTAGTCCATTAATCTTAGATTTGGAGGGTTGAGATTGGTTGTAGGGAAAAGAAGATAATAAAAGGGCATAAAGGGAATCCTATATTTATGGATTTTCTCTCTCCACATGCAAGGCACATGTCAATTCCCCCATTGATTTAAAACGTCCATAACTTTTTCATACGATATTTTTTTTCAAAAAAAAATTCATCATAATAACGAGCGTTTTTTATCTTTAATTTGAGTACCATATTATCATATAAAAATAAAATAAAAAATTTCATTTTTACTGGGTTTTTTGGCATTGTGTTAAAGGTTCAGGTCATTGTGTCTTTTAACTGGGTTTTGGTCAGTAGAGTTTCTATACATTGTGTTATTATCAAAACCTATAACACAATGTTAATTTGAGTTCTATCCATTGCGTTTTTATAAAAACCTATAACACAATATATGACACAATGAAGATTTTGTTATATCTGAGTTTTCTATAAATTGTGTTATTAGTTCAGGTCATTGTGTTTAATATGTTATTCATTGTGTTTTAATATGTTGTCCATTGTGTTTTAATAATTTCTTCAATTTTTTATTATCTTATTCATTGTGTTTTAGTTTGTTATGTATTGTGTTTTAGTTTGTTATGTATTGTGTTTTTAGTTTGTTTTTCATTGTGTCTTCATCTGCTCTCCATTGTGTCTTTTATCTGCTGTCATTAATTGTGTCTTTTATCTGTTATCATCAATTGTGTTTTTATTTAGTCTGATTCTTATTGTGTTATATGTTATCGCCATTGTGTTATACGCTATGGTCATTGTGTTTTAGTATGTTGTCCATTGTGTCTTTATCTGTTGTCATTGATTGTGTTTTTAATCTAATTTACATTGTGTTTTACATCATGTCCATTGTGTAATATGTTATAAATTGTGTTTTAATATGTTGTCCATTGTGGTTTAATAATTTGTTCAATTTTTTTATTATCTTGTTCATTGTGTTTTAGTTTGTTATGTATTGTGTTTTTAGTTTGTTTTTCATTGTGCCTTCATCTGCTCTCCATTGTGTCTTTTATTTGCTGTCATTAATTGTGTCTTTTATCTGTTGTCATCAATTGTGTTTTTATTTAGTATGATTCTTATTGTGTTATATGTTATCGCCATTGTGTTATACGTTATGTTCATTGTGTTTTAGTATGTTGTCCATTGTGTCTTTATCTGTTGTCATTGATTGTGTTTTTAATCTAATTTACATTGTGTTTTACATCATGTCCATTGTGTAATATGCAACTGGGTTTTTGAAATTTTTTTGAAAAATATAACAATATGGTACTCATATTAAAGATAAAAAAACGCTCGATTTTATGGTATAATTTTTTTTTAAAAACAAATGATGTATAAAAAAGTTACGGACGTTTAAAAGTTAGGGGGGAAATAGCATGTGACTTGCATGTGCATATTCACTTTCCTCTTGTAGACAAAATTACCATTTCCATTTAATTACTCATAGGACATTTGTCACTCTCTGGTGCCTTCTTACCCTTCTTATTTTTAAATCTTTTGTATCAGTCATAAATGTATTAAGGCATAATGAACATTCAGATGTATATGTGATGAAAGAATATATAATATTCTATTAACAAGTTACATATATAATAAAGTAAACCAATTTGAGACACATGTCGTATGGGGCGATCTCAATTGTCTTTTCCTGCCTAAATAAATAGTTATTATAACTATTTTTCAAAAGAAGAAGTTATTTCTTGCGGTTTATACCCCTGACAATGCTTATACCAACGCTATCGAGATGCCTAAATTTAAAAAGTTGTTATTGGATTATCATAGATCTAATATATGATACCTAAAACAACAAATTATAACAAAATA
This sequence comes from Helianthus tuberosus, assembly GCA_030545235.1. Taxonomy (NCBI): domain Eukaryota; kingdom Viridiplantae; phylum Streptophyta; class Magnoliopsida; order Asterales; family Asteraceae; genus Helianthus; species Helianthus tuberosus. The sequence continues at coordinate 193,949,929 of CM060352.1, read as the reverse complement.
TCATCATCAAATTTTTCGAAATCCGTTACGTATGGTCTACAAAATAGAACACAGGGCAACACCATTTACCAGTAAAACAATATTTATAAATTTATGAATTCTTTGTATATTATCTTAATATATTTATATTCTTATTGAGTATGTGCCTTAGTTTTAATAAATTTTATGTATCTCGGTTATTGAATTTATGTGTAAACTCAGTTACTTTAGCTTTAAAATTTAGGGGTTGTTTGGTAGCCTCTTAATGACCATTCAGATGCTACCTCTTAATGGTTTAAAACCTCTAAATGAATAAGAGGTAACCTCATGTCTGAATGGTTAAGAGATAACTTATGAATGGTAAATCATCACATGTCACATTCTTCTATCTTATCATTGGTAAAATTCTTAATGGTTCCATTAAGAAGTAGCCTCTTAATGACCATTCAGAGGCTACCAAACAGCCCCTTATACTAGTTTTATTTGTTGCACCCGTGTGCACACGGGAAATAACCTAGTTCTCTATATATTAAAAAGACAAGGCAATGAACAGTCTTTTTAATACATAATAATTGTTTTATTATTTTAATACTTTAATAATTGTTATTTTCTTTGCTTTTAAAGATTGATAAGTTTGGTGTCAACTGGTACTTGTATCAAAAATACCAGTTTGTCATCGGTACATCAACGCAAAAACCAGCACCAACCTGATTATTTGCTTTTAAAGTTTGATAAGTTTGGTGTCAACTGGTACTTGTATCAAAAATACCAGTTTGTTATCGGTACATCAACGCAAAAACCAGCACCAACCTGGTACATAAAATGTCAAAAGTCGGTACCGGATTGAGTTTGATAGTCTTTTAGTTCGAGAAATTTGGTACTGCTACCCAGTACCATTTGCTCATCCCTGATCACGGGTACCGTACGAACAACAACGATATCGTACAATTTTTTTTTTAGTTTCAGGGGTAGGGATGAGCTCGGTACCAATTGATACCCTGGTTACTGTATCGGTATATGAAGGTAAAACCGGTACCAGGAACGCCAAATGTCAGTATCGAACTGGTACTTAGGATCTTTCGGTTCAGGAAATTCGGTACCGGTACCCATTACTATTTGCTCATCTCTGACTACGGGTTTCTACCGAACAACATCATTACCATAAAAACTTTTTAGTTGATTTTCTTTCGGTTATTTTTAGTGTTTTTTTCTACATTTTCTTTTTATTCTTGTCAGCGGTTCCGTGTGCAACGCGCTCGCAGTGATTTCAAACACATATAAACACAGACTAAATAACGAAACAAGTTTGCCGCAACGCGGCGACAGTTTTATAACTAGTTTAAATGAATTTTAGCTCCTCCAACATCAACTGAAACAGACTTATAGCCTAGCCAAAAACCGATCAACTGAAACCGATCACTTGGAACATGTTTTTGATAAACCAAACATTTGAGTTTCGGTTCGGTTGGGGGTTAAAAATCAAATCAAACCGGTTCGTGGACATCCCTAAAAAATTAGTGTTTTAAAAACCAAAAGATTATCGAAACTTCGGTTTCACTAGGTGACTTTCCATTATAGATTTATATTATAAATGTATAATAATACAAAAAAAAAAAGTAAAAAGTATAAAGATAGTCGCTTAGGGTATAGGAAGTGGTTACACACTTGAGAGTGGAAAACTAAAAAATCAACCAATCAGAGTGCGCCACGTCAATCAGTGAAAAGTGTCAAAACTATGCTGAAAAGTGTTGACAATGGATAGACACTTGGTGAAGTGGTAATCTTTTAAAAAAAAATGTGTGATTGGTTGAGAGATGGCATGGACCCCACCACACACACCCCTCTCTCTCTCCTACGCTCCTCTCCCCGCATCGGCATCCTATCCCCGCGACCAAACCTTCACCGAGCGGCAAAGGAGGTCGGCGGCGGTGTTGCTGCACGGCAAACCCCGTTGCCGAACTCCTTTCCCGCACCACACCGTATACCCTTAGGTTAAGTATATAAATGGAAATAGTAGTCAAATAAAATTAAACTGGCAGGCTTTGTTTGTGTGTTGCAGCGATTCGGTTTAGAATAAAACATAAAACATGGATAAAAAAACTAGCTCACAACAACGACTAAAGTAAAAAAGATATCATATTTTACTAATAAAAATTTCTATCAAAGTGTGTAGATAAAATAAGCACCTCGCAATGATGTGTTTTAAAGAATAAAATAAAAAATATTATATTTGACCCGGCTCGATTGTTAACAAATTTATATCGAAGTGTAAATAAAAATAAACACCTTGTAACGATGTATGGTGGTATAATTATATAAAATATAATAACTTAAAAAAATATATAAAAAGTTTTGAAGAAAAAGAAAGGACATGTGCCAAGTGGTGTGTGGTGGGGGTATTATGTCAAGTGGTGATGCCTCAAATTCAATGTATGCATGCATTAGTTTTTTTTTGAAGGGTGACATTCTATGTGCAGGACCTAGGTCACCGGGTTCTTGTCGAAGACAATCCCCCGTCAGCCCCGCCTCTCGGACGCGATGTTCTATCGGGCCCCGGCCGCCACGCAGACTGACCTTCGCCCGGAAACCATACTGCCCCCACACGAGAACCTCGCTGGGGTAACAGCTGGGTAAAACCGGGTTGCCCTCCGGATCGAACAACGATCCATCATTGGGACGTCCTCCCCCCATAACGCCGCAGCCGTGGATCGAACCGATGACCTCCAAGGAGGAACCGGCCCAACCGGAACCGGCCCAACCCCACCACATGCATGCAGTAGTTTGTGACTTAACATATCGTTTAGTCCAATTTTTAAAACAAAGAAAAAGACAAACTTGGATTAAAGTTCTATAATTAAGGGACTACGTATACACGTACCCTTTTATACGACGCATGTAAGTCTATAAGCGTCACAGACTTTTTCAATTTCTAGGAAAATGTCTAATTGTGTCATATCTAATATGTCTCGTATAGGCCTGTACGAGACATATAGAAAGAAATACCATTTTACTCCTGGTTTGGGGCTTATACGCAGCCCAAACCAAGGTACAATTCTCTTTTTCCCCCATGCATGCCTCGTATAGGCCTACACGAGACGTATATAAAAGTTTTTTTACAAACATTTCATACAATATTTATCGTTTTAGCAAAGTTTTTTTTTTAAAGTAATTTAAAACCGAAAAACATTGTTAAATTAATCGTGTTATAGTATCGTATATTATCATATCGTATAGGTGTAGTATAAGTCTCGTGTATGCCTATAGGTGTATTATAATATGAAATACTATAGCATTGTATTGTATATTATAGTATAGCTTCCGTATAGGCCTATAGGTGAAGTATAGGCCCCATATAGGCCTATATATGTATTATAGTATAGTATACTATAACATCGTATTGTATAGGTGTAGTATAGGTCCCATATATACCTATAGGTGTAGTATACATTGTATATGCCTATAGGTGTTATGTAGTATACTATAGCATCGTATCGTATAGGTGTAATACAGGTCCCCGAATAGGCTATCCGCCTATACAAGACCTATATGAGACTTTTACTACATTATACGGTACGATACTATACGATACAATATGACACTATAGGATACAATACTACACATATAGGCCTATACGGGACCTAAACGAGACTTATACTACACTATATGATATGTTACTATACGATACTAAACCTATAGGCCGATACAATTCCTATACGAGACTTATACAATAAGATACGATACTATACGATAGTACATATATAAGCCTATACGACCTATACTACACTTTATGATACGATACGATATAATATGATACTATATGTTGATACATATTGTGTGGATACGGCTCGGCTCGGTTCGACTCGGCTACGAAGTGAAGGCCGTAGTCAAGACATCCTCCTGTCTTGACTCGGTATGTTATTTACTTTGTAACGTTTGATGTACATGCAACTGCGTGTGTGCAGTATGCATGATTAGATTAAGTGTTGTCTGTTTGTTGTTTGGCCCAACATGTCGAAGCCCAAGTCGAAGCCCAACATGACGAAGTTTAGGCCCATCACATGTGTTCGTCACATGTGACGAAGTCACTCTTGGCGAAATCCATTGATTTCGTTGAAGACATTGGAAGTTCGTCGAGACATTATAAGTTCGCCAAAGACCACATGACGAAATCCCATATGTGGCAAAATCACTGGATTTCGTCGTGATGATGAATGTTCGTCGATGAGAGTTCCTCGGCCATAGGTTTTCGTTGTTACCTTTACTATATATACATCAGACAGTAGACAGAAACAAGAGAGAAGTCTGAATAGATTTCAGGGCGAACACACTGTAACACACACACACACTGAGAGTTTACAGGGAGATCTTGTAAGCATTGTATTGTAACCGTCCATAGCATTAATACATTGAGTGTTAATCGTTGAATCTTGTGTCTTACGTGTTCGTAACTTGGTTTAACTTACCCGTTTGGATTCCGCACTCTCGGGTTCGTCGAAAAACAGGAATAGAGGTTGACTCGATCCTCCGGGTGGACCTACAATTGGTATCGGAGCGTTTGGCTCGATTCCTTGTTAAAACCAAGTTGATTTCTTGTATTTTGATAGTTTTTAAAAGTGTCTTTCAATTTATGTTCTTGTTGAAAATCATTTTTCTGAAAAACTTTTTACAAAACCTTGAAAATCATGATGTTTTGCTTCTTGTTTTAGTGGAAACCTTGTTATATTACATGCTTGTATGTTATTGTGGGTTTTTATTGAAAGTTTTAGCAAAAATTTGGATCTCGAAAATTTTATTTGTTGAAAAGTTTGGCCAGAATCATCATAGTGTTCTTGGAATATTCAAACTGTTCTTGATATACATGTGTGTTTGATCTGTGTGTTGTTTGAATCAAAGTGTTTGTCAATTATAATATATTATGTTGACATTGTGTACATGTGTGATGATGGGTTGTTGAAAAAAAGAAGCTTCGAAATCAGATAAAAGCATGCTATGTTGAAATTGTGTCACCAACTTCTTGTCAGAAGATAAGATTTTATTTGGTTTTGAAAATATCTTTTTGTCCGGTCTCATTTGTCAACGAAATCACCTAATTTCGTCGCAGTTGTACATCGACGAACACTCCTAACTTCGTCAACACTTGTCCTCAACGAAAACCCTTATTTTGTCAGCTTGTCCATCGACGAAATCACACCTGACATCGACGAAATCTTCCTAATTTCGTCAAACATATTCTAGACGAACTTCTAGTCTTCGTCATAATTGATCTTTGACGAACTCTCTTGTTTTCGTCATTATCGTGTTGGACGAACTCTTCAATTTCGTCAAAAGAAGTTCTCGACGAACTCTTCATTGTCCATCGACGAAAACCCAATCTTCGTCAACATATGTCTTCGACGAACACCTTATAGACTTCGTCACTTACACTTGTGATTTTTTTTCAGAATACTTGAAAATCCTATTTAACTGTTTGATTTGAGTGATTTAAGCAGGTTTTCATCAATAGACATCCAAAATGAATCCGGATTGGTGGGGTACTCCGTCTAATACGGAAAGTAAGTATAGAAGCACGGGTTATCTCCATCATGGGCCGAATCTCCCGCACTCGCATCTAATACGGAGAGCAAGTATAGAAGCACGGGTTTGTCACCATCATGGGCCGAATCTCCCGCAACCGCATCTTCGCAAGCGAATCCAATTTCGACAGGTCAATGGGCGCTTGTTTCAAATCAAACTCCAAGTATTCAAAGTATACTTCTAAGCGTAAGCGAGACCGGAAGTCTAAATCACCCACCGAAACTGATGCACATAAATGAATATCCTGGATTGGTAGATAGATTCCATACGTATGTCCTTGGGCAAAACACGGAATTATGGTTATGTTTTACTACATATTTCGATCAAGCTCTTGAGGTTGCCGCTTCAACTGCCGCGACATTTGCAGATCTTACGGAAGACGAGAAAAAGGCATATGATTTAGAAAAGAAAGCATATGCTATTCTGACTCAGGCGTTGAGCAAGGATATATATCATCAGTTTGTCAGCTTCAAGATGTCAAAGCGATTATGGGATGCATTGAAGACAAGAGGTCTAGGAAATGAAAAGTCACGCCAATTGCGACATGATTTACTCAAGAAGGAGTTTGATGGCTTCACATATATGGAAAATGAATCTTTTGGAGATATGACAAGTCGATTTTATCATTTGCTGACTGAATTGAGTAATTATGGGGAAGTAACAACTCCAGCAGAGGTTGTCACAAAGTTTGCCGATGCACTGCCACCTCAATGGAATGGTTTTTTGGAAATCCTAAAATACAACGGCACATTGACTACGACAAACATCAATGACTTCGTTCAGCTCTTGGAGAACAAAGATCAGGAAGAAACCCTAAAGGCGAAAAGGGTTCCAGTGCGACAAAATCCTGATATGTATTATGGAGCTTCTAGCACTTCTGCAAGACCTGCTTCACATGCTCCAATTCAAACGGCGTTTGTCACAAGCACAAATTTATATGGCAATCCGATACAAGTTCCTGTAAAGCCAGCTCCAACCACAGACTTGTATGGAAACCCACAACAATCAGCTCCACAACAGCAAAGCTACCGGCCATCTACCGTAGCAACTGATTTGTATGGGAATCCACTTCCTGTTCAACAACAAGCTTGTTATGGAAGCACATCATCTGCTGGTCAGCCATCAAATTCAAATACAGTACGGCTTGACTGTCGCAACCCCCGATCCCTGATCCCCGGGAACGGGCGGACGCGATCACAGAGTTTCGGTGGTATCAGGGTTATTAAATCTCGCTGCGGAATTTACATCAGGACCGTAGTTAGGAAATGTTTATCAGAGTAAAACCACCTCATTTACTATTAATAATCACATGGGTAAAACCCAAGTTTCTTGTTACAATACATTTATAGGGACAAACCCTATTTTATTGAATTTAAAACATCGTTTATTAGGTAACTTTTATAGCCACATTTTCCCCAAGCCTTCAGTGCTCTCCAGCTGGCTTTTTACTAATTGGTTGTTCATATTGTGTTACCTGTAACGCGTTTTAAAAACATTTGTCAGTCGGAAATACTGGTGAGTGAATCCCAGTTTAATCAAGAAACATTTTATCGATTAAAACAGTATTGAGGACGATTACAATGTTTATGTCTACACAATTACTCCATTTGGTACTATCAATCCACTGACTTGTGGGTCATATTACACATTGGCTAACTCATTGTCCAATGGTAACGTACTGTCAACCTTGACTTACTACTCACAGTGTAGTACATTTTGTATACAAAACCCCAACATAACGGTAGTAATTGAAGAACTACAAAGACTCAATCACCGCTTAATCACATTGTAAAACAATTAAGGTTTTGTAAATTATTCCAAAAACGTTAACAAAAAGAGGATAAACTCACATTGCTGTCTTAGGCTTTTCGTAAGGGTTTCTTGGATATAATCTAAAATTTATACAAATGTACATTGGTTAGTATCATAACCCTTTGAAATTATTAATGATACCCTCCCCAAGACGGCATTCCAACAACTACGTCGGGCAGAACCACGACAGTTGTTACGGAACCCTAAATCAATCGGGCAGCGTAACTATTATGAAACTGGGGTTATAATACTTACAACGGAACAGAACCTCGCTAATTAGGGGTATAATACCCGGCTATAATGCCTCTACTACAGAATTTGAGATTGAGAATTGAGAAATGAACGAACTGAAATGAGATCCGAGGCCTCCTTTATATAGTTGCTGATATTGACTTTCAGGCGGCCCGCGTAAGGTAAGGCAAAGCCTTATGCGGCCCGCGTCAAACCGAGGGTCAACGCATAGCTTGTCCGGATCACCACTAGGCTTGACACGATGTCGACACGTGTCGGCCTGGGGTGCTGCCACTAATTTGATCTCACGCGGCCCGCATAAGTGTAAGCTAAGGCTTACGCGGCCCGCCTATACTAAAGAAATCAGCTGAGTCAAATCCAGTCTTGATACGGCCCGCGTGAGATGTTGGGGTGGGTCTACGCGGCCCGCCTCAACTCCATTATTCTTATTTTTATTTTATTTTATATGTTATAATCTATTTAGGGCTCGGTTTTTTTTCACATACAGGGTGTAATATCAGACATATAAGATATTTTAACATATAACAGGGTGTCTGACTTATTATAAGGGCGTTGGTTTTACCGAGGGTTGTTACATTCTCCCCACCTTATTTAGAGCTCGTCCTCGAGATCTACTGGAATAAATGCGGATATTTCTTTTTCATTTCTGACTCGAGCACCCATGTGTACTCAGGTCCTCTTTTGGAGTCCCACTTCACTTTGACCAGAACTAGTCTCTTATGCTTGAGATTCTTGACTTTCCTATCTTCAATTTGTTGAGGCCTTTCTACATACTTGAGTTGTTCATTTACTTCTATATCCTTAAGAGATACTATCAATGATTCATCAGCTAAACACTTTTTGAGATTTGATACATGAAATACATCATGTATTCCTGCCATTTCCTCTGGCAATTGTAGCTGATAGGCTACAGGTCCTATTCTTCTAATAATCTCAAAAGGTCCAACATACCTGGGACTTAGCTTTCCCCGTTTGATGAATCTTACTACTCCTTTCCAAGGAGAGACTTTTAATAATACTTTATCTCCTACCTGAAACTCCAATGGCTTGCGTCGGTTATTAGCATAACTCTTTTGTCGATCACGTGCTGCTTTCAGTCGTTCCTTGACTTGAATAATCTTGTCAGTTTTTTCTTGTACTATCTCAGGTCCAGATAGTTGCTTTTCCCCAATTTCTGCCCAACAGACTTGGGTTCGATACTTTCGTCCATAGAGTGCTTCGAATGGTGCAGCATTGATACTTGTGTGATAACTATTATTGTAAGAAAATTCTATTAAAGGTAAGTGATCGTCCCAATTACCTCCGAAATCAATTACACAAGCTCTAAGCATGTCCTGCATTGTCTGGATTGTCCTTTCGCTTTGTCCATCTGTTTGAGGATGATAAGCCGTACTTAGCTTTAACTTGGTTCCCATTGCCTTTTGGAAACTTAACCAAAAATGAGATGTAAATCGACTATCCCTATCAGAAACAATTGATAAAGGAATACCATGTAAAGAAACAATTTCATTTACATACAACTTAGATAATTGTTCCATACTAATTGTTTCCTTCATTGGTAGAAAATGGGCTGACTTGGTTAGTCTATTTACAATCACCCAGATTGTATCATTTCCTTTCCTAGTTTTGGGTAATTTAGTGACAAAATCCATTGTTATCAATTCCCATTTCCAAATGGGCATTTCTAATTGTTGTAACAAACCTGAGGGTTTTTGATGTTCAGCTTTAACTTGTGAACAGGTTAAACATTTAGAAACATAGACTGCTATGTCCTTTTTCATTCCTATCCACCAGAAATTTTTCCTTAAATCCTGGTACATTTTACCACTTCCTGGATGCATCGTATATTTAGATTTATGGGCTTCTTCTAGTATACGATGACGTAGATTTCCTAATTTAGGTATCCACATTCTCTTTTCATGGAATCTCCAAATTCCATATGTTCCTTGTTTTAATTCTTTCAGCATACCTTTCAATTTTTCAGTATCTTCCTTGATTACTGATTCTTGTGCTTCTCTTATCTGATCATTTAAATCTACTTGCAGATTTAATTTAAGAGAACGTACCCTCTTTGGTTTTTCGTGATACTTTCGACTTAAAGCATCTGCTACTACATTTGCTTTTCCTTCATGGTACTGGATATCACAGTCATAATCACTAAGAAATTCCATCCAACATCTTTGTCTCATATTTAACTCTTTCTGCCCGAAAACATACCTTAAACTTTTGTGATCAGTAAATATGGTAAACTTACTACCATAAAGGTAATGTCTCCAAATCTTAAAAGCAAGGATTATAGCTCCTAATTCTAAATCATGGGTTGAATAATTTTCTTCATGATTCTTAAGTTGTCTAGATGCGTAAGCTATAACCTTTTGACGTTGCATCAATACACATTCATAACCTAATCTAGAAGCATCACAATAGACTACAAAATCTTCATTTCCTTCTGGTAATGCTAGTATGGGTGTATGGGTTAATCTTTGCTTAAGAATTCTAAAGGCTTCTTCTTGTTTTACTCCCCATTCAAACTTAACAGATTTACAGGTCAGTTTAGTTAAGGGAATGGTTATTTTAGAGAAATCTTGAATAAATCTTCTATAATAACCGGCCAATCCTAAGAAACTTCTAACCTCAGTTGGAGACTCAGGGGTTTTCCATTTAGTAATTGCCTCAATCTTGGTTGGATCCACATGAATTCCTTCATGATTGACTAAATTTCCAAGGAATTGTACCTGTTCTAACCAAAATTCGCACTTTGAAAACTTAGCATAAAGCTTTTCCTTTCTTAATAAACTTAAAAGTGCGTGCAAATGCTTTGCGTGATCTTCTTTCCTTTTAGAGTAAATTAGAATATCATCTATAAATACAATTATGAATTTATCCAAATATGGCTTACATATTCGGTTCATCATGTCCATAAATGCGGCTGGGGCATTGGTTAAACCGAATGGCATGACAGTAAATTCATAATGACCATACCTTGTTCTAAATGCAGTTTTAGGAATGTCCTCTTCCTATACCTTTAATTGATGATATCCTGACCTTAAATCGATCTTAGAGAAAAATCGAGCTCATTGCAGTTGATCAAACAGATCATCGATTCTCGGTAATGGATACCGATTCTTAATCGTGACTTCGTTAAATTCACGGTAATCAATGCACATACGCATTGATCCGTTCTTCTTTTTAACAAACAATATTGGCGCTCCCCATGGCGACGAACTCGGTTGTATAAATCCTTTTTCCAACAATTCATCTAATTGTTTCTTCAATTCTTGCATTTCAGCGGGTGCCAACCAGTAAGGTGCTTTGGCAATCGGTGTTGTTCCTGGTATTAAATGGATTCTGAATTCAACTTCTCTATCCGGAGGTATTCCTGGTAATTCTTCTGGAAAGATATCTGAAAACTGAGATACTACTGGAATATCTTTTAAATCCTTTCCTTTAGTGTTAGTGATTATAGAAATCAAATACACTATAGAACCTTTTCTTATACAACTTGCAGTTTTCATCACAGAGATAAATTTAGTAGACCTAGAAATTTTATCTCCTTTAATTGTGATCATTTTACCTTTTGGTGAATTTACTTGGATTAACTTTTGGTCACATAAAATACTGGCTTTATTGGCTATTAACCAATCCATTCCTAAAACAACATCGAATCCTGCCAGATTCATGGGATATAGGTTTGCAATAAATTTCTGATTTAAAATTTCTATGCTTGCTCCCTGCAAGATTTCAGAAATTCTAACGGTTTCTCCATTAGTTGTCTCTACTAAGCATTCTTGTGGTAGTTTAGTTAATGACTGATTTAGAAATTTGCAAAATGATGTATTAATAAAACTTTGGTTTGCACCAGAGTCAAATAATACTTTAGCAAAAACATCATTACTAAAAACGTACCAATGATCACATCCGGGATTGTCCTTGCTTCTTCTGTAGTTAGAACAAATGCTCTAGCATTTTCTTAGTCATCGTAGCTAATTTTATTTACATGTTTCTCATAGTAATGCAAAGGGGAATCTTATACTTGTGATGGTATCTCAATTTTAAAGAGTTATTACCGTTCATTTTATCGCATAGATTGATAATCAAATAAAATAATGTTTATCATCAGAATTTATAGATATACACACTAGAGATTTCTGATAAATCTAAATTCATAATTGACACATCTGTCCGTGATTTATCTCTCATTATCAATCATTAGGATCTTTAGATTTCCTCATCAATATATATATTTCACCTACTGTAATATACACACTATCCATAATGTCAAAGCATTTAATAGATTCCCGAGTCAGACATCAGGTCATGGTACTATTTAGGGAATTCCATTATCATAACTTATACCCCATCTTACCCAGTCTTGCCGGAGAGGTAACCCCATCTCACCTGGTCTCGCCGGAGAGGTAACCCCATCTTACCCGGACAAGCTGGAAAGTCTACCGCACCATGCCCAGTTTTACCGGAGAGGTAATTATCATGGTATTTCCCACAAATAAACTTATCTCAAATCATGATCTTATAAAGGCATCATTTATTATGGTTTACATCAAGAAACAAGGAAATTAATATTCTCATGAGGAATCATATTCTAGAACCGATTAGTATCAATAAACAAGAAATAACAGTGGCCAAGTGTTATTGCTTATTTATCATACAGGCACTGTTCTAGTTATTATTCTCACAGAATCCCAATAACCGTCACATTTTGTCTATGTAAGCAATTAGCTTATCTCAAAGCTTGATATTAAGGCATAGCATTTAAAAATTTTCTTGTACTTCTAGGTGTTTAGGTCTTATTCTAGTTTTCTTGGTTCACTTTGTTGTTCATCCGAATGTTTATTTATCATAAACGAATATTTATTACAATTATACGAACAGATTAATTAAAACGAAATATTGCGATTTATATATTTATTACAAACTAGAACTGAAATTCGAAATATATTATTGGTTATACATCCATAACTTATTTTAGTCTAACTAGGTTATAGGAATATTATGCTCAACATGTATGTAAGGTTTATTCTATCTCTTTCTTCTTACGAAGTTCTTTTAAAGTTTCTAGCTCGTAGGTGGCATGGGTGCTGGTACTGGTTTGGCGATTCAACTATAAGTTAACATTTACTGCTGTAGTGGCTAACATGTAGAGATTTTCCCATTGGCTATCTAATTCATCTTCCCATGGTAGGTTATTGCCCGTTTCCTGAGTTCGTGTATTTATTTCCTGATTAATTATCGCTCCCTTCGGTTGTGACTTCTTTATTTTCTCTCGACTTTTGCTAATAATCCAGTTTCTTTTCTTAGTGGTAAATGGTTTCTTAGACTGTGCCTTACGAATAAATATTCCTTCCTCAATATCTGTTGAGTATCCTGAGGGATTTGGTTGAAATGAGGTTCCTGTATCTTTTGGTGAACTATCTAGTTGACAATAGATGTCCGAAATTCTTTGCTTACTCATACTGTAGACTAACAATTAGTCAAATAATATAAAACACATAATCACATAAGTTATTTCCTAACACAGAATTTAAAATTTAAGTGTCAGCAGAACACTTATTTGGCTTGAACCAGTGGCTAGGCTCTGATACCACCTTCTATCGCAACCCCCGATCCCTGATCCCCGGGAACGGGCGGACGAGATCACAGAGTTTCGGTGGTATCAGGGTTATTAAATCTCGCAGCGGAATTTACATCAGGACCGTAGTTAGGAAATGTTTATCAGAGTAAAACCACCTCATTTACTATTAATAATCACATGGGTAAAACCCAAGTTTCTTGTTACAATACATTTATAGGGACAAACCCTATTTTATTGAATTTAAAACATCGTTTATTAGGTAACTTTTATAGCCACATTTTCCCCAAGCCTTCAGTGCTCTCCAGCTGGCTTTTTTACTAATTGGCTGTTCACATTGTGTTACCTGTAACGCGTTTTAAAAACATTTGTCAGTCGGAAATACTGGTGAGTGAATCCCAGTTTAATCAAGAAACATTTTATCGATTAAAACAGTAATGAGGACGATTACAATGTTTATGTCTACACAATTACTCCATTTGGTACTATCAATCCACTGACTTGTGGGTCATATTACACATTGGCTAACTCATTGTCCAATGGTAACGTACTGTCAACCTTGACTTACTACTCACAGTGTAGTATATTTTGTATAGAAAACCCCAACATAACGGCAGTAATTGAAGAACTACAAAGACTCAATCACCGCTTAATCACATTGTAAAACAATTAAGGTTTTGTAAATTATTCCAAAAACGTTAACAAAAAGAGGATAAACTCACATTGCTGTCTTAGGCTTTTCGTAAGGGTTTCTTGGATATAATCTAAAATTTATACAAATGTACATTGGTTAGTATCATAACCCTTTGAAATTATTAATGATACCCTCCCCAAGACGGCATTCCAACAACTACGTCGGGCAGAACCACGACAGTTGTTACGGAACCCTAAATCAATCGGGCAGCGTAACTATTATGAAACTGGGGTTATAATACTTACAACGGAACAGAACCTCGCTAATTAGGGGTATAATACCCGGCTATAATGCCTCTACTACAGAATTTGAGATTGAGAATTGAGAAATGAACGAACTGAAATGAGATCCGAGGCCTCCTTTATATAGTTGCTGATATTGACTTTCAGGCGGCCCGCGTAAGGTAAGGCAAATCCTTACGCGGCCCGCGTCAAACCGAGGGTCAACGCATAGCTTGTCCGGATCATCACTAGGCTTGACACGATGTCGACACGTGTCGGCCTGGGGTGCTGCCACTAATTTGATCTCACGCGGCCCGCGTAAGTGTTAGCTAAGGCTTACGCGGCCCGCCTAAACTAAAGAAATCAGCTGAGTCAAATCTAGTCTTGATACGGCCCGCGTGAGATGTTGGGGTGGGTCTACGCGGCCCGCCTCAACTCCATTATTCTTATTTTTATTTTATTTTATATGTTATAATCTATTTAGGGCTCGGTTTTTTTCACATACAGGGTGTAATATCAGACATATAAGATATTTTAACATATAACAGGATGTCTGACTTATTATAAGGGCGTTGGTTTTACCGAGGGTTGTTACATTGACACGTCAAACTTCTCCAAAGTTAGCGTTGAAGTAGCTAAAGATCATATGGAGATACTAAACACATTGGTGAGCTCGTATTGTGGATTGATTGCAGGGCAGATCGGAAACATCAATCTAACTCAAGAAGATTATCAGCAGATCGATAAAGAAGAGATGGATATAATGGACATCAAATGGGCTTTCGCCAGTGCTGTAAGGCGAGCAAAGGACTTCATGGAACAGACTGGTCGAACCAGCTTGGAAAGCAAGAAAGATACCAAGTATGGGTTCGACAAGCAGTCTGTTAAGTGCTTTAACTGTGGCGAACGGGGTCACTTCAAGAGGGAATGCACAAAGCCAGCACAACATGGGAACCAAAATCTTTTCAGAGGTCAAGGCAACCAACAGAATCAGAATCAAACCAGGAATGACGATCGCACCTTGGTCCCTGCAAACAATCAAGCAGGACCATCGAACACCAATCAAGCTCTTGTGGTGCAAATAGATGAGGGTTGCGACTAGTCAATGCAATTAGGCATTGGTGATCAGGGAGGAGCAGCTTGTTTTGCTGAAACTGCTAAGGATTTGAATCACGCCAGTGGTGGAGAATCTTCCGCCAGTGGTGGTGAATCTTCAGATGAAGAGAGTTCTAGTTATTCAAGGAGTTCAGATGAGGAATCCTCAACGTCAGGCGATGACCATTTATCTAGTGGGAGAATCGATGCAGATATCGATGAATTGTTAGGAGAAGCTGCAGTAGGGAATGATAGAAGATCTATTCTGGTCGATCAAGCTGCTTATTCTTCTTCTTTTCTTCATTCAGCCTTTATGGCTAATGGCGGCAGTTCATCAAGCCAGGTATGTGTCGCTGAACCAACTGTCGTTAATTGTGATAATTGTGCTAGCTTAAGTGATAAATATGCTGATTTAGATGCTAATATGTATGAGTTGCAAAGCAAACATGATGCTTTAAATGCTGAATTGTCTGACTTGCAAAACAAACATGTTTCTTTAGATGCTAAGTGGTGTGATTTGCAAAGCAAACATGAGGCTTTGCAAAACAAATATGAAGTGACATATATCCACAATCAAAAGTTGATAGTGGATCTTTCGAAATGCAAAGAGGCTAACATGTTTTATGAAAACCATGAAAAAGGAGTTTAAAACGGTGGTTGCAAATTTAAGAAAATATTAAACCGAGCTGACAAAAATGGTTTCAAGAAAACAAACTGACATAAACTGTTATATCAATCATCTTGAGATCATGCAAAAAGAGTTAGCCTGTGTTAAGTGTGAAAGCGAGGTGATCCGGCTTAAGCTAGACAGTTATTCAAACTCTAGGTATGTGCTGGATCACATCATTGACACACAAAAGGAGAAAAAGGATGTCACGTGCATTGGATATAAGAAATGTCCACCACCTGTTAGACAAAATTATGATGCAATGCCTGATGAGGAGAATAGAACTTATTATGAGGAATCTGTTCCTTTAGACATTGAGGAATTTGCAACTGGACTTGGATACAAAAATGAAGTATCATCAGATTCAGATGTTTCATCAGTTTCAAGTGTGTCAACTGCTGAACAAAATCAGGATCCTCCAGTTATTGTTGAGGATGCTGATTCTTCAGATGATGAATCCGATGATACTGACTCAGCACAGTCTGATGCGGTAATCAAAGAAGAGGACATACCTCTTGAGAATCATATTCTATGTGATCCTCCCGCAAAACCTGCTAAGACTATTCTGGTCGAGTCCACGTCTGCAAAAGAGTCAGAGAGTGTGAATTTGCTGTACACTCTTGTTGGTGATGATAAAATCTATTCTAACAAAGATTTTCCGATTAAGAATGTAAATAAATCTTTAATCAGTAAAGTTTTTGAAGATTCGACAAGTAGGTTTTTGGGAAAGTCGGGTTCACACGTTGTGGTAACACAGTGCCCTCCGATTCCAAAAGCTGAAGTTCGAAAACAATATGGAAATCAACGATTGCCAACAGTGAAAAAGCAGCAAAATCATACCAAACCAAAAGGTAAATCAATGACTCAAGGTCGAAAGGAACCGAACCAAAAGAAGAACAAGAAAGTGAACTTTGTGAAATCAACGGGAACGGATAAACTTGAAACATTTGCCAATAAATCTAACTTAGATCATGTCAATCAAGTTAAATCTTTGAAAAGAAATGAACCAAACAGTTCAAAACCAAGTACCTCGGGATCACAAAGTTCATTGACAAGACAATCACATGTTACTTCGGGGTTTGTTGAACGAAGATCATGTTTTGAATGTGGTGAAATTGGACATATCATTCGAAATTGTCCATATCTTCATAAACTAAAAGCCAAAGTTGATGATCCCCATGACCAAATTGACCGCAAGCGATCTGTTTCATCAAAACCAGATCCCCGTCTTGTAAAAGAAAGGGAAAAGAAATAGAAACGCCAACAGGTTAAGAAAATTGAAAAAGCAATCAAAACCGATGTGGTTAACAAAACATCTATTTCTGTCAAACCAGAAAATTCAAAAACTTCAGACAATCATGAAGTTAAGATTTTAAAGAATAAAACTGGTAAAACAAAACAGACCTGGAAACCAAAAACGGTTACTGAATCAGGGGGAACATCACAATTTCCACAACATCGAGAAGTTCAAGTAACTTACGTTGAAGAAAATGGAAGACCCAAGACCACAAAGGCTTGGGTCCCCATCTCCAACTAATCATGTGAGTACATGTGCAGGGTGTTCCAGGAGGAACTTTCAGCAGTCATTGGATTGTTGATAGTGGGGCATCCAGGCACATGACCGGCGACATGAAACTTCTCTACGACGTCAAATCTATTAGAGGAGGTTATGTTACTTTTGCTGGAGATAAGAATGGTTATATAATAGGAGAAGGAATGGTATCCAACGGGGTTGTAAGTTTTGACAAGATCAACTTTGTACAATAGCTTGATCACAATCTTCTCAGCGTTTCACAATTCTGTGATAAACAATTTTCAGTACACTTTGATGCAAATGGATGTTACGTGCTGAAACCCGGCTTCAAGATTCCAAAAGAATGGATTCTCTTATCTGCTCCAAGGATTAACGATTTATATGTCCTTGATATGAGCCAAGCTATAACAATGACTGCACAAGCAACTTGTTTCATTACAAAAGCCACTGAAAAAGACTCTATCTCTTGGCACAGACGTATGGGTCACATTCACTTACAGAAAATGAATCATTTGGTGTCGAATGAATTAGTGAATGGTGTTCTTCTTAAAAATTTCCATCTTCAAGATGTCTGTGTTTCATGCCAAAAACGAAAGCAAACCAAGAAACGACATCCGACAAAGAAGATCAACACGGTGGCAGTTCCTCTTGAATGTTTGCACATGGATTTGTTCGGTCCTGTCAAGCACAAAAGCATCAGGAATGATCAATACTGCCTCGTGATATCCGATGATTATTCAAGATTTTCTTTGGTGGCGTTTATGGCTCACAAGAATGAAACTTTCGGTATTATCAAAAACTTGATCATTCAGATTGAGAATTTGTATAAGTTGAAGGTTAGACGGATACGCAGCGAAAATGGTACAGAATTTAAAAATCATGCTATGGCGGAGTTTTGCACATCAAAAGGTATTCTTCACGAATTTTGTGCGGCTTATACTCCTCAACAGAATGGCGTCGCTGAACGTAAAAACCGTACATTGATCGAGACTGCTAGGACTATGTTGGTAGAGTCGCAGTTGCCCATTCCATTCTGGAGTGAAGCTGTGGCCTCCGCATGTTACACGATGAATTGAGTCCTTACAGTCAAAAGACACAACAAGACCTGCTTTGAGCTTCTTCACAAACGGAAACCAGATTTTTCATATCTTGAACTGTTTGGTGCTCCTTGCACAATGATCGATCCTAATGGAAAGTTTGGGGCAAAAGCTATTGAAGGTCACTTTCTTGGTTATGCCACCCCGAACTTAAGAGTCTGGAATCTAGAGACTAAGGTGCTGTTTGTTTTTTCTACAAGAAAAGGTCTGCAGTCTGCAAGGAGAAGAGTGTTTGTTTTACATATAACCCTTCTCTTCTCTTCTATTCTCACACACAAGCACACACAGAAACACACACAACACCTCATCTCTCTCTCTGCCTTTCATCTACCAGCACCACCACAACCACCGCCACCAACTCATCTACCACCACCACCACAACCGTCGCAACCACCACCACCACCGAACACCCACCCCCGTCGCAACCACCACCACCACAACCACCCACCCTCATCGCAACCACCACCACCACCAAACACCCACTGCCACCACCGTCACCGGAAGGATCGAGGGGGAGAGATCAAGGGAGGAGATGAACGGGAAGGAGGGTTTCGATTTGGGGGTTTTATTTGCCTTCATCTACCACCGCCGCCACCACCGTCACCACTACACCACAACCACCACCGTCACCTTCTCACGGTTTGTTATCCGGTGACTCTTATTCCGGTCTTGACTTTCAGAATCGACGGTTTTCGAAATCAAATCTTCAGGTTAGGGTTTATGTGTTTATTATGTTTAATGATTTGGGGATTTTTTCGTTTGTTAAGAGATTTGGGGATTTTTTTTTTGGTTCAGATGAGGGTGTGGTGTCGGAGTGGAGGTGGTGGCAGAGTGGAGGTGGCGGCAGGTGAGGGTGGGAGGTGGCGGCAGGTAAGGGTGGGAGGTGGTGGCGGAGTGGAGGTGGTGGCAGAGGATGTGGTGGTGTCTGCTGGAGTGGAGGGAGAAGAGGGTGAAGAGGTTGTGCAGACCTTAGAAGACATGGGTTCATGTCTGTTTGAAGCAGAGGTCTCGCAGACCTTTTTTAATGAAAGGTCTGCTAGAAAACAAACAAGTTGCAGACCCTTATGTCTGCGCATGGTCTGCGTGGCACAGACATAAGAGGTTCTGAAGTGCTTCTAGCAAAAAACAAACACCACCTAAAAGGATCGAGGAATGGTCTGAGGTCAGGGTACAAAGGCACACATTGCCAGTCAAATGTCCAGGTCAACCATGGATGTTTGAGTACGATGACTTTTTCAATTCGATCAATGTTGAAGCAGTTGAAGAAAATGCTGCGGCAAGTATGTTTTTCGAGAGTGACAACGCAACAGAATCACCGTTGGTTCGTCCAATTGTTTTCAATCAAGAACCATCTTCAGTGAACAATAATGCTCTCGACAATGAGGATTTTCATGATGCAACCGAACTGAACGAATCTTCAGAGCAGTGTTGTAAAAGTCGGATTACTCGGCTGAGTACTCGGCGAGTACTCGGTCCTCAGACCCCCTCCGAGGCGACTTCCTCCTAGGCGGTCTCAATTAGTCGGCCT
Organism: Helianthus tuberosus; assembly: GCA_030545235.1. Taxonomy (NCBI): domain Eukaryota; kingdom Viridiplantae; phylum Streptophyta; class Magnoliopsida; order Asterales; family Asteraceae; genus Helianthus; species Helianthus tuberosus. Next base: position 193,929,889 of record CM060352.1, on the reverse strand, counting down.
CGGGAGTACTCGGTGCCTAGTCGGCGCCTAGTCGGACGTAGTCGGACGTAGTCGGCCTAGTCGGTCTAGGCGGTCAACGTGGTTTGTTGACTTTTAATCGGTCAAACTCGGTCAAAATCGGCCTACTCGGCCTTGTACTCGGACTACTCGGCCTTGTACTCAGACTAGCCGGACTTGTATTCAGAATATTTGAACTTTAAACATGTTTCATTATAAATTATACTCAGTTGACATGAATTATGCTTATTTTAACACATAAATAATATATAACAATTAATTTTCTTTATATTTACCATGTCCGCGTACTCCCCGAGTACTCTCCGAGTACTCCGATTACTCCCAACTCCCCAGTCGGCCGACTAGGGACCGCCTAGCGACTTTTACAACACTGCTTCAGAGGATGAAGAATTTCTAGATGCAGATCAAGAAGCTCCAACAACAGCTGTACAAGGTACTTCGGAAGCTCCAGCTCCAGTTGATAACCCCAAAACAGCTGAAGCTACTGCATCATCCTCTTCGCCAGTTCCGGGTATTGAATTGGTTGTTGATCTCAATCTCAACAATCTGGGTACAAATATTCCAGTTCAAGATAATCCAGAAACAAGGATTCACAATACCCATCCTCAACAAAACATCATCGGTAATGTACAGAGTGGCATTCAAACAAGAAACATGTTGCGAAACAACAACAATTCAGGCCTGTATGCGGCGATTTAAGAATCTGGTCAACAGAACGATTGGTCTTTCGCGTGTTATGTCTCACAGGAAGAGCCAAGAACTTGGAAAGAAGCTTTGAAAGATAACTCTTGGGTTGAAGCAATGCAGGAAGAACTGCAACAATTCCAGAAACTTGGTGTCTGGAAGCTCGTAGAGAAACCTGCTGATTACAAGAAGATTGGTACCCGTTGGGTGTATAAATGCAAAAAGGATGACCATGGAATCGTTATTCGAAACAAAGCAAGATTGGTCGTTCAAGGTTTTCGTCAGATTGAAGGTATATACTACAACGAAGTGTATGCACCTGTTGCACGTCTGGAAGCAATTCGGATCTTTCTGGCTTATGCCTCATTCAAAGGATTCAAGGTTTACCAGATGGACGCCAAAAGTGCTATCTTACATGGTCTAGTCGAAGAAGAGGTGTATGTTGAACAGCCTCCAGGTTTTGAAGATCCTATCCATCCTGATCGGGTTTGGTTGCTGAACAAAGCTCTCTATGGTCTATATCAAGCACCACGAGCTTGGTACGCAACCTTATCTAATTATCTGCTGGAGAATGGATTTTGCAGAGGTCTTATCGGTTGCACTCTCTTCATAAAAGAACAAGATGGAGATCTTCTACTGGTACAGGTATATGTGGATGATATTATATTTGGTTTTACTAACAATGTTATGTGTAGGGATTTCGAGCGTGTAATGCAGGATAAATTCGAGATGAGCGCTATGGGAGAGATGACTTTCTTTTTGGGCTTGCAAGTGCAACAAACGAAGTCTGGGATTTTCATCCATCAGACTAAGTATGTTCAAGACATTTTGAACCAATTCCAGATGTCCGACACATCGCCCATTGGTACCCCACTGCAGCAAAATCACGGAATCAATCCAGACTTGAAGGGTGAACTCGTTAGCTCTTCATACTACCGTGCGATGATTGGATCCCTTATGTACCTCACAGCATTAAGACCAGATATAATGTATCCAACATGCCTGCTAGCCAGATATCAAGTGAACACGAAGGCCTCACATCTTGCAGCTGTAAAAAGGATTTTTCGTTATTTGAAGGGTTGCCCAGACACCGGTCTATGGTACCCTAAGGATGATAACTTTGATTTAGTCGCTTTCAGTGATTCTGATTTTGGCGGATGCAAAATCGACGGCAAATCCACAACGGCTGGATGCCAGTTTTTAGGAAATCGCCTCGTAACATGGCAGTGCAAGAAGCAGACTTGTGTCGCTACATCAACTTATGAAGCTGAATACATTGCTGCATCAAGTTGTTGCTCTCAAGTCCTGTGGATACAACAGCAAATGCGTGATTATGGTTTTGAATTCCTAACTACTCCTATTTTAGTCGATAATTCTGCTGCCTTATCTATCACTAGAAATCTTGTGCAGCATTCAAAGACCAAACACATCGAAATTAAGTATCACTTCATACGTGATTGCTTTGATAAAAAGCTTATCGATGTTGTTAAAGTCCATACCGATGACCAACGTGCCGACCTTTTTACCAAAGCATTTGATAAATCCAGATTTGACTTTTTATTATTGGTAAACGGCATTAAGGTCAAGCAAGAGTAATCCGCATCGGAAAATCGTTTTTGTAAATATCTTTGTGTTTTTAAAATTTATTCTTAGTTTGTTGATTTTAGGGGGAGTAAATCAAAATTTGAAAATTCAAAAACATCTAAAAATGTCAAAAACTAAAAAACAATAGAAAAACAAAAATGAGTTTCCTGGCGAGCAAAAGAGAAAATGATAGTACATCAGTGGTCTGTCCAAACCTCTTTAAACTGAAATGCAAAATGAAAAATGTTAAGCAACTCTATATAAGATGTATCGGTAGGCTCACTATCATCTTAAAGTGTGCAGGGTGATATAAACTTAAATCGACTAAAGACCCGGTGGGAACCGCACATTGGCATATGGTCTTAGTACCGAAATTTCGTTTGAGAGATTGCCGAGGTTCTGAGATATGTGGTCTTTATGCTGTTTATCATCTGGGTATCATGGTTGTTTCTTTTACCGAAAAACAACGGAGACGAAGTCTAGATCTTCCATGATACCATACATACGTGTACATACTGCATACGACCTCAATAAGTGATCAACAATCACATGTCCACAAAAATAAGTGATAATATATCACATTTATCCGGGAGTCAAGTTCGTCTCTTTGCTGTACGTTTGTACTGACCTGTTCACGGACTTGCTCCTGTGCCCTCATGCATATGAAAATCAAGTTCCTCATCAATAAGTGATTCTATCACATATGGCTTGTTTTCATCAAAATAAGTGAGTTTCTCATATTTTCATATACGTCAAAATAGATGATAAATGGTATACTCACCAGTAAGATGAACTCTCGTGCATACCTTGATACGGGAATGTGTCGTGTGTGGATGAACACCGGTCGGTAAGTATAAATCATACCTTAACGTATTCCCTCGCCATGATTACATCTGATAAGTTGAGCTTATGTGGACAACAATATCGATAATCGTTATAGGGTGCTTATCTAAATGTTAACTAAATGAACAACAAGTTGTTTTGGCATGACCGTACACTGATATGATTCTCTTACCCTCGAAACTCGCAAAAAGAATGTCTGTAAATATTTATTTATTGCTTTCAGTTTCTGCATCTTTGTATATATTTATTTAATGTTTTCAGTCTTTACATTTGAAGTATTCAAAATTCCAAAAAGATTTTAGGTGTGTTTTAATATAAACTTTATAAAAGTCAAAAAGATTTTATTTATGCTTTAGTTTTGATTAACCGATGTTGGAACTCAAGTCTTCGTTACCTGAAATCTGATAGAAAACCAAAACGACTGAATCTTCATAAATGATCAGAGTTTGCAAGTTAAAAATCAAAATTGAAAAATCTGTTAACTTTTCAAACAAATTGTCGGACGGTAGTTGAATGAGAATTGGTCTCATATGTGTCATTTGTTCATGGTTAACTATATTCCAAGCAGTTGTTCTCATTACGCGTTTAGCTTTCTTGCATGTGCAGATGCTAAAGGCAAGGAGAACATGTTCGATGATAAGCTGGAATGAAGACACGACGTGAAGGCACTCAAATGATAAAGATGATCGAGTTGCCGCTGGCCAATCATCAACACCACAAGGATCTCAAGTATTGAAGATCAAAAGATTCACGAGCATAACTTAAGGGGGAGTTTGTTAATGCACTTCCTGTTTGTTGAAAAGGGAAGTTTGTTGATACACTTTCTATGTGTGACACGTGAAGACTTTGAAGATCCTTTCCGAGAAAAAGAACCATCAAGAGATGGAGAACGAGATTACGAACCTCGCGAGCAGCATCCAGGGGGGGGGGGTTTGTTGATACATATTGTGTGGATACGGCTCGGCTCAGTTCAACTCGGCTACGAAGTGAAGGCCGTAGTCAAGACATCCTCCTGTCTTGACTCGGTATGTTATTTACTTTGTAACGTTTGATGTACATGCAACTGCGTATGTGCAGTATGCATGATTAGATTAAGTGTTGTCTGTTTGTTGTTTGGCCCAACATGTCGAAGCCCAAGTCGAAGCCCAACATGACGAAGTTTAGGCCCATCACATGTGTTCGTCACATGTGACGAAGTCATTCTTGGCGAAATCCCTTGATTTCGTCGAAGATATTGGAAGTTCATCGAGACATTGTAAGTTCGCCAAAGACCACACGACGAAATCCCATATGTGACGAAATCACTGGATTTCATCGTGATGATGAATGTTCGTCGATGAGAGTTCGTCGGCCATAGGTTTTCGTCGTTACCTTTACTATATATACATCAGACAGTAGACAGAAACAAGAGAGAAGTCTGAATAGATTTCAGGGCGAACACACTGTAACGCACACACACACTGAGAGTTTACAGGGAGATCTTGAAAGCATTGTATTGTAACCGTTCATAGCATTAATACATTGAGTGTTAATCGTTGAATCTTGTGTCTTACGTGTTCGTAACTTGGTTTAACTTACCCGTTTAGATTACGCACTCTCGGGTTCGTCGGTAAAAAGGAATAGAGGTTGACTCGATCCTCCGGGTGGACCTACACTATACTACACATATGGGCCTATATGAGACTTATACTACACCATACGATACGATACAATACGATATTACCTCCATAGACCTATACGAGAATTATACTATACGATACTTAAAATGTTTTTTATTTATTTAAAAATTCTTATTATAAAACTTTTCTAAAACGATAAATACTGTACAAAAATGTTTGGAGAAAAAAAACCCCTTGTATACGCCTCGTATAGGCCTATACGAGGGGTAAAAGACCATATTACCCCTGGTTTGGGTTGCCTGGCCCCCAAACCATGGGTAAAATGGTCTTTTATGACCACACTAGCCCAGCGTATATGCCTTGTATATAGGCCTATATGTGGTGTATAGGAAAAAATACCATTTTACCCCTGGTTTAGGGGTTATACACAACTTAAACCACGGGTAAAATGGTCTTTTTTGCCCCTCGTATATGTCTCGTATAGACCTATATGGTCTTATAAAAGGAGTTTTTTTACAAAACATTTCTATACAATATTTAGCGTTTTAGCAAAGTTTTAAAGTAATTTAAAACAAAAACATTGTTAAATTAATCGTGTTTTAGTATCGTACATTATTGTATTGTATAGTATCGTATTGTATTGTATCATATAGGTATAGTATAGGTCTCGTATATTCCTATAAGTGTATTATAATATGGTATACTATAGCATCATATCGTATATTTGTAGTATAGGTCTCGTATAGACCTATAGGTGTATTATATGTCCCGTATAGGCCAATAAGTGTAGTATAGGTCCCGTATAGGCCTATAGGTATAGTGTAGGTCCCGTATAATCCTATAGGTGTAGTATAGGTCTCATATAGGCCTATAGATGTAGTATAGGTCCAGCATATGCCTATAGGGGTAGTATAGTATAATATACTATAGCATTGTATCGTATAGTATAGGTGTAGTATAGGTCTCGTATAGACCTATACAAGACCTATATGAGATCTATGAGAGACTTATACTAAATTATACGATACTATAAGATACAATATGATAATATAGGATACAATACTACACCCGTGGGCTTATAAAAGGCCTATACGGGACCTATAAGAGACTTATACTACAATTTATGATATGATACTACACCTATAGGCCAATACAAGACCTGTACAAGACTTATCAGATACTATACGATGCTACACATATAGGCCCATACAGGACCTATAGTACACTATACGATACTACACCTACATGCTTATACGAGGTCAATATGGGACCTATACTACACCTATACGATACGATACGATACGATACGATACTATACTATGCTATACTATACAATACGATACTACACCTATAGGCCTATACGAGCCCTATACGAGACCTATACTACAATATACGATACTATACCAATATGCCTATACGAGGCCTATACGTGACCTATATTACACTATACGACACGATACTACACTTATAGGCTTATACGCGGCCAATATGGGACTTATACTACAGCTATACGATACGATAATGTAATGTAATGTACTACACTATACGGTACAATACTATAAGATACTAGACCTATAGGCCTATACATGACCTATACTACACTATACTATACAATACTACACCTATAGGCCTATACTAGGCTTATACGAGACCTATACTACACTATACGACACGATATCTTAATTATAGGCTTATACGATACCAATACGTGACCTATAATACACCTATACAATACGATAGGTGTGGTATCGTTAAAAATGATTAATATTGTATAAGGATGTTTGTAAAAAAAAAAAAAAAAAAAAAAAAAAAAAAAAAAAAAAAAAAACCTCTTTTCATTTATTTAAAAAAATACTTTTTTATAAAAAAAATTCTAAAACGATTACTATTGTATAAAATGTGTAAAAATAAACCCTTATATACGTCTCATATAGGCGTATGTGAGGCATATATGGGGCAGGGGTCTTATACGAGACCTATACGAGGGGTCCTATACGCCCCATATTGGCCTATATACGGTGTATAGGAACAGCTAGACCAGAACTGACACCAGACAGACACTAAGTTTGATATAACCTTATACGTCTCGTATAGACCTATACGAAACAGGAGGTGTGCAAATAGGATGATGGGGTATGTGGATAGTTTTTCCCATAACTAATAGGAGCTTATATTTATTATGAATAATATAACGTAAATAAAATATTAACTTATAAATAACATAATGTTATAGGAATTGAAAAGGCTCATTCTATACGCACCCCCCCCCCCCCTCCTGATTATACCCCCCTTTGTGAGAGGAAAACTGTCGGTCCCACGCAGGCCCCACCTGTAAATATGTGAGAGAAGGGGGGTGAAAAAAGTAAATAGGGGGGGGGGGTGTAGAAAGTAGCACCCATTGAAAACTAGTGTTTTGAAATATTCTTTGTGAGACTTGAGATGACACTGATCAATGATTGGAAAATGATTTCTTATTAAATTTTATATTTTGTTCAAAACTAATATATCATTATTATTTAGTATAGACATTTCAGAAACGTCCAAATTATAGACGTGTGTATAAATTAAAAGTATAGTATTAAGTAGAAAGTAGTTACCCCTATGACTTGTGAAATACAAAACTAAATAAACATACCTGATAGGGACATTCAGAGGAATTGTAGCTACTCCCATATTAATCTAACTGGACTAGTAATTGAAGCAAAAGTTGATTAATTAAAAACTGATTGGTTTAAGTGTTTAAATAATTATACATTTTTTGGTTCTAGTCAGTTGAGGTTGAATGCCGAATCGAACTTCTTTGTGGACACCCCTGGATAAAAAATAAAAAAAAAACTAACGTTTTAAAAACTAAGGGATAATTGAAACTACCGTTTCACTAGTTGACCCGTCTAAAAAATAAACTACATCCTAATTAAACAATTATTTTTTAAATAGATAAAATTTTAAAAAATATATAATAATACAACTAAATAATGACATATTAGGATATTCAAATTGAACGTGTATGGATGCATAAGGTGAAAAATAGGGTTTTTTTTATTCAATCAACCGCTAAGTCCAATTCATAAAAACAAGGAAAAAGACAAACTTAGATTAAAACTTAAGAAGTCAAAGATTGATAGGATAGGAGATTATATTAATTACGAATAATCTGAAGTTATATTAGAATATCTACTTATAGATAACATAATATTAAAAGAATAGAAAACTAAGGTTTTGTAAGATTCTTTATGATTAGACTCAAATTACTTATAGATAACATAATATTATAAGAATAGAAAACTAAGGTTTAGTAAGATTCTTTATGATTAGACTCAAATTATATTATATTGAGTTAATTATTGTTTTCGTCGCTCTGTTTTGTCAAAAAACACTATTTCAGTCCTTCAGTTTAAAATTGCGATTTCAGTCCCTGTGATTTCACTTTCGTAACCATTTCAGTCTCTGTGGTTTCACTTTCGTAACTATTTCAATCCATTATTTTGTTAAGTACAGAGACTGGAATGGTTACGAGGTGGATTGAAATGGTTACGAAAGTGAAACCACATGGACTGAAATCGCAAGTTTTAAACTAATTGACTGAAATAGTGATTTTTGACAAACCACAGGGACGAAAACAGTAATTAACTCTATTATATTTTTATATATATTAAAAATAGAAGCCAATAAATAGTGTTTTAAATATTATAATAATATATATAGTTTTTTAATACTTTTATTATCTTCTTTACTTTTTAAGTTGGATAAGCTTGTGTCAACCGGTACTGGTATCAAAAATACCGGTACGGTATTAGTACATGAAGGTAAAAACCGACACCAGGATGATACAGAAAACGCCAAAAGTCGGTATCGAATTGATTTTGAAAATATTTTAGTTCTGGAGATCCGGTACTGCTACCCGCAGTGGCGAAGCTTGACAATGAAAATGGGGGTCGAAAACGTACATACCAAAAAATTTCTACAGAACCGGGTTCGAAAACGTATATTCCAAAAAATTTCTATACGAAAACTACATATATAACACTACTGAACGAAAAGTTCGGGGGTCAGGCCTCCCCACCCGCCCCCGGCCCCTCTTAAGCTGCGCCCTGTCTACTCGGTACCATTTGCTCATCCCTGATCACAGGTATCGTACGAACAACAACGGTATCGTGCAACTTTTTTTTTATTCAACTTTTAATGATTTCTTTTTTTAGTTTCAGGGGTAGGGATGAGCTTGGTGCCAACCAATATCGATTCGGTACTAGTACCCAAAATACCAGTTATGGTACCGGTATATGAAGGTAAAAACCGGTAGCGAACCGGTACCAGGAACGCCAAAAGTACCGAATTGGTACTTAAGATCTTTCGGTTCGGGAAATTCGGTACCTGTACCCAGTATCATTTGCTAATCGCTGACCACATGTTTCATACGAACAAAATCATTACCATACAATTTTTTTGGTTGATTTTCTTTTGCTTATCTTTTAGTGTTTTTTTATATATTTTTTTATTCTTGTCAGCGGTTCCGTACGTAACGCGTTCGTAGTGATTTCAAAACACATGTAAACACAAACTAAACAACAAAAAATGTTCGCCGCAACGCGACGATAGTAAAAAACTAGTATTGATTAATAATTAAAACATGATTTATATATTAATTTTTTTGTTTTAAAAAACAACTACTAATTTTCATTCATACTTGCTATGTTACATTAAAACAAAAGGTGGACGGGCAAAAAGCTACGCCGCCACCTTTTCTGAATTGCAAATCATAATCTGCTAAAAACAAACCCCCCCCCCCCCCCTCTAGGACTGAACAATTGCTGTGAATAACCCGTTGGACACTGGTTAGAAATTAACATTGATACTGTTTAGTATGGACGATTTAGAAAGGTCCAAAATCTTGACTTCGATTTTACAAAAAGGGTAGACCGGCTAAAGTCCTGGCCGTGGGTGAGGGGATGAGTGGCGTAGGAAAGGGGGATATAGAAATATAAATATAGGGACAAACTCAAATTGAACCATTGACTTTTCTAAACCAACATTTGGCTGCTTTCAAGAACTTTCGCCGCATCTCTCTTGATTTATATTTTGAATCTTTAAAGGGTTCAATCAATTACCAAATATGTATTGATGTTGAAAATAGATATTACTTTTCTCAATTTATAACAATAGGGTTCAATCAATTACCAAATATCTATTGATGTTGAAAATAGATATTACTTTTCTCAATTTATAACAATATTTTAAAAATTTGTATGGATTTTTTTGCTTATACGCTAGATACAATCTATAAGCAAAGGAAAATAAGTTGTCTTACATAGAATTTTGTTTACTAATGAAACTTATATTCAAACAAAGAGAACAAATTAAAACATAACACCATATTTAAACCTTTTCAAAATACTAGATATTACATATTATCAAAGAGCAACTAAATTATAGAGTTCAAAATACTAGATATTACATATTATCAAAGAGCAACTAAATTATAGAGTAAAATACAATTTTCCTCACTGTGGTTTGATGGCGGGAGCAGATCGTCACCCCAAATTTATTTTTGCACTTTGCACCATTGTAGTTGCAAAATATCACACTTTGCCTCCATGCCATTAACGGAGTTAGAATATTCCGTTTAATCTTTGACATTAACGGAGTTCAATACCTCTTTTTCTCTAGATATGTCTCTAGCTCACAGTTATTATTAGTAGTGCTATTCTGATAGCATAACTCTTTCTTTCGGAGACCCTTGTAATTATGTTATATGTTAGATCTACTTTCTACAAGCCAAATTGTATGTCACCACCACATCCATTATAACACCTTACCAACCAAACTCTTCAAATCTCATCGACGTCAGAAGTTTCAAGTGACCTCACACGCTGTTACTGAAGTCATCCATCTGACCAATAATGCAGCCATCTTAGTTGTTTTAAACGTGTGTACACTACTTCCATCACCAACATGATTATATAACCTAATACTACGTGATTATATATGATCATGTTACCTTACTACATAATTATATATATTTATGTCCCTCGTCTAAAATACACTTGTCGTATTTTGGTGGCTTCCTACGCTTCGCATTGTTTTCATCCTTATATAATAACCACCCCATTTATTTATCTAAGGGTCAAAAATCTTTCCACCTTTGTAGGTTATGGACCCATCTGTGTTTAAACATTTTTTTTCTATAAGTGTAATGGTTGAGATCATGGAGACCACCACTTGATCAATTTGTCATGTAACAAAAAGGTTGGAGTGATAAAATAGGTATAAACAACAACTATTTACTTTTTCAAATTCCCCTATTTTTTGAAAGCACATAACCTTTTTTACACAACAACAATATTTTTTTTTATTAAATTACACTACAAAATCAAACACTTTTTCTCTTCGATTTTAGTATAGTCTTGCAATGGTTGTTTTTTTTTATAAAAAAGTCAACATAAAAAAGTCGATGTACTATGCACATAATGTGTGTAGTTAATGTATATGCGTAATTATAAAATAAGTTGAGAGTAATTATCATACAAGTTATGTAATTATGTAATATATATACGTAATTTTGATGCGGATAAAGTTACCCTTTGCCCAAAAACTCTCATCACATCCTAGTGGCTTATCCTGTGTATGTTAATAACCTCTATACAATAACTCACTCTATATACAAATATTAATAAGATACATTTTTTTCATTCAAAAATAAGATGTTTATAAATATGTTGACTTAAAAAATCGATGTGCTATGCGTATAATGCGTGTAGTTAATGTATACGCGTAATTATAAAATAGGTTGCGTAATTATCAAATAAGTTGCGTAATTATGTAACATTTATGCGTAACTATGGATCGAATAAAATTACCATTTACCCAAAGACACGTGTCACATCCTAGTATCCTTTGTATAAATAACTCAGACTCTATATATAAAATATTAATAAGTTATGATTTTTTTCATTCAAAAATAAGAGGATGTAATTGCTTTTGCTCCTAACTAAGACCGAGTGACTGAATTTGGGCTTACCAAACTCCAATCTTAGTTGGCTTTCCCCTAAATATATTTTATTCAAATATAGAAATACATGACTCTTGACCGTTTAACTTCAAATTCCAATTCTAACAGACATAAATGGTATTATAATACTTTATAAGAAAAGAAAGCCAGATAATTGCCACCCATTCTAATATACAGTTGACTGTCGGTGTATATTCTAAAACCTGCTTCATTAAAATTTAAAATTATTGACTTCTGCTCATTATATTAAAACTAGAAATAAAGTCTACAACACAAAACTTATCTTTTGTACCAATACTTTAAACAACAATTTCTCAAATCAACAACCTTAAAAACACTGATCATGATGCATAATTTTATTTAGTAACCCCTTTCCGAAGAAATCATATATGAAGATAATTATTTCTCTAACACATTTATAACTCACTAACATCAACATGTCACACTAAATCATACACTTATAATATCGACACATATAACGTTCACGTGTAACCAGAAATGTCTTGAAAATTATAAACCTGACTCGCTCCTTAAGAGAATATAGCAACATGCAAACATATATTGAACACACAGAAAAAGAAAGTTGACAAAAATTTTCATGTTTAAGATAAAAAAGTAAAAACCGACTAGTTAATGTACTATAAAATATATATAAAAATCATACAAAGATATAAAGTAAATACGTAAAATAATATAGTGTATTTTACAATTACAAAGATAAGCTGCAACTATAGGTGTTCATAATTAGATCCGGATTAGAAAAATTCGAAATTTAAATTAATTTGATTCGATTATCATGAATTTGTTTTGATTATTAGAAATTTCAATTCAATTCGAGTCTACTAAATCGAATACGATTTGTAATTTTAAATTTGATTCAATTCGAATTCAAATTATACATATTTATTTATTATATATACATATATAATACACATATAATTAACTTTAATTTAGGTTATAGTATAAATTAATCTATCGATTTGTTCTAAGTCTTAAAATAGCCTATCACCAAGCCCAAATAGCCCATAACTTAAACCTAATTTCAATATATAACCTAATTTACTTGCATCAACCACAACCATAACTTAAGCTACTGAGACAACGACGTCACCATCACCCATCGGTCATAGCGTCGCTGCCCAACTACCATCCCCATCCCCTATCACCGCACCGGCCACCATTCAACATCCACCATCAGCGCACCAACTACCATTCCCCATCGCAGCACCAACCACCATCACGTATCACCCCACCAGTTTTGAACTTTATAATGTGATATCTTGATTTGTGCCTACTTTAAAATCTATACTTGGTGTTAAAGTTTTGATTTTGGTAGTTTTTTTACATATTTTAAATGAATTTGAATCAAAATGAATTTATTCGAACTCATACGAATTCGATTCGAATTTGAAATTTTAATCGAATTCGAATCAGAGTTTTTATTCGAATACGAATTCGTATCGAATATGAATTCAAGAAAAAATAAAATATATTTGAAAATTTTGATCTAAATAATTCAAAAATTCATTTTTTGATTCGATAAACACCCTAGCTACAAATATTCATTTAAGTGGTGTGGTCTTACAAAATATTTACACAAACCAAGTAAATTTAGGCATCAAAACATGAATCAAGTATTCTTAGAATACTTAAACACATGAGTAAATATTATATTATATACATTTGAAAATATACAAGTTGGTATCCTAGCGACCAACCAAACATGTAACGCGCTTTCAAGCTAGCTAGCCTTCCCATGCAAACGATTGACTTATTCCTCTTTTCATACAACTCCCATTATTTCATGCACTATAAATAACTCATCCATCCTTACACATCACATCCATCAATTAAACTCCTCATACACATACAACATCTATACAATATTATTCATGCATGCAATAACTTCACAAATGACTACTTCCACCCTCCTCCTCCTCCTCCTCACCACCCTCACCCTCCTTTCCACCACCTTAGCCGCCGTTCCGGCGCCATCCTCCGCCGCCACAATCTGCCAATACACCCCTTACCCATCCTTCTGCCGGTCAACCATCCCTATCAACAACTCCACCGCCAATGTCCATGACTACGGACGCTTCTCCGTCCGCAAATCCATATCCGCCGCACTCAAATTCTCCGCGTTAATCGATAATTACCTCCGCCGCTCCTCTGTTCTAACCACCGGCGCGATCCGCGCCCTCCAAGACTGCCAATATCTAGCCGGAGTCAACGTTGACTTCCTCCAAAACACTTTCCAAACAGTAGACAAAACACAAACCGCACTTTCCACCATGAAATCCGAAGACATACAAACCATGCTTAGCGCGATTCTAACCAACACGCAAACATGCATCGACGGCATTCAAGCAACCGCCTCTTCTTGGAGCTCGAAAAACGGCGTGTTAGCGCCTCTAGCCAACGATAACAAGCTCTACAGCGTGTCCTTATCGTTGTTTAACCGCGGATGGGGCGTGAAGAACAAGAAGATACGTTCTTCGCGTTTTTCATCCCCGCATAAAAAACTTAAAAACGGACGGTTACCGTTGAAAATGTCCGAACAAACAAAGGCGATTTTCGAGACAGTAGGAAGGAGGAACCTTCTGCAAACGAATGACGGTGGCGATCAGGTGGTGATTAGTGATATTGTGGTGGTTAGTCAAGATGGGTCTGGGAATTTTAGTAACATTATGGATGCAGTTAATATTGCGCCGAATAAGACTAAAGCTGAAGATGGGTACTTCTTGATTTATGTTACTGCGGGTGTTTATGAGGAGTATGTTAATATTCCGAAGAATAAGCATTATTTGATGATTATTGGAGATGGGATTAATCAGACTGTTATTACTGGAAATCGGAATGTGGTTGATGGCTGGACTACTTTTAATTCTGCTACATTCAGTAAGTCATTAGTTTTAAATTGTCTAGCTTTAGCGACACTTTTTCGACAAAACTGATTTTCTTGTATATCCCCTTTTTATGAAACTTTTTTTCCTGGGAAATCAGAAATGTTTATTTCCGACGGTTTTTTTAAGTGCCTAGAGAGTGGCATTTAGTGACATTTTTTCGACAAAAAATATTTTGTCGAAAAAATTGTTATGGGAAATTTTTCTTTTTAAAAAAAGTAGCTGGTATTTCATGTTTTTTTTTCCTTCGGTAAAAAAAAGGACCTACTTTTTCAAAAGAGTTAAAAAAACTGATTACTTCAAAAATAAAAAATCCTTTTGTTTGAGAGATTTATGCACATTCGCTACTAGAAAACTGGCTCGTTCCGATGGTAAATTTAGCGAGAATGTGTAAAGACAATCTTTGTATTGTTGAAAAACTGTTTCTATGAAACTATTTTTTTTCCTGCACGCATTTCCAACGGGTTTTTTCTTGAAAATGCGTAGAAAATGACATTTCGTGACACTTTTCCGACAAAAATCTTTGTTGGAAAAAACTGTATGGGAAACATTTTTTTAAATGGTAGGAATTCTCGTTTTTTTCTTCAGAAATGCGTAAAAAACGACCTACTTTAAAAAAAATGATTTCTTCAAAAAAAAATGTTTTTTTTCTCGAAATATTATAGTTGGTTGACCATTTCACTATTTTCTCTTTTCACAACGGAAATTTGACTTTTTCTACGTTTGCAGTCGTGACCGCGCCAAACTTCGTAGCGGTCAACATAACGATCCGTAACACCGCGGGCGCAATAAAGCACCAAGCGGTCGCGCTACGAAACGGGGCCGATCTATCAACGTTCTACAGCTGCAGCTTCGAAGGCTACCAAGACACGTTATACACGCACTCCCTCCGTCAATTCTACTGCGAATGCGACATATACGGCACGGTAGACTTCATATTCGGAAACGCAGCCGTCGTGTTCCAAAACTGTAACCTCTACCCCCGGTTACCAATGTCGGGTCAGTTCAACGCCATCACAGCCCAAGGGCGAACTGACCCGGGTCAGAACACCGGGACCTCGATCCAAAACTGTAATATTCGGGCGGCCGAGGACCTGGGTTCGACCAAGACGTATCTTGGGCGTCCGTGGAAAGAATATTCACGAACGGTTTATATAAAGACGTTTATGGATACGTTGATTGATAGCGCGGGGTGGCGTGAGTGGTCGGGTGATTTTGCGCTTAATACGTCGTATTATGCGGAGTTTGATAATTCGGGTCCGGGTTCGGATACTAGCGGGAGAGTTACTTGGCCCGGATTCCATATTATAAACGCGACCGACGCGGTTAATTTTACCGCGTCTAGTTTCGTGATGGGTGATGAGTTTTTGCCGCAAACGGGTGTGCCTTACAACGGTGGATTGTGATTCTTGAGTACAAATGTACAGGAATTGAGATGTTGTAACTTGTAACACGTTTGATTGATTTGTTATTTTATTTAAACATAATGTATTAGTTAACATTATTAATGAAATTAAATGTAACATGCATTTGCAATAAATATATTTTCTAGTGATTTTCCCAAGGGGTGCAGTTCATTTAACACACTCCCATACGGTAGTAGCTAAGTGCATTTAACACGCTATCATGCGGTAGTCTCTTGTCTAGTGGCATTAGATATTTATTCTCGTTAAAGTGGTATGAGTTACAGTCTTACAAAGTTGTCAGTATGGGCTATATGTAGATTTGTGCGCGCGCCTACAACGGTGCTTGAAGAGGGGGGGGGGGGGGGGGTGACGTTAAGAAAAAAAACTAAGAACGCTAAGATCAAAAGGGTTTAAAGGGAAGCCGAGAATTCGAATAAAAAGATAAATAAATTCGATGTCTTAGACTGAAGGGAGTGGGGCGTCCTTTAGAGGGGGCGTCTTGCGACACGTCAGATCAGAGGATTTTGAGCAAAAAAGGGGGCGTGGTGTTTGGGGCGGCTTGGGGCGTCTTGGAGGGGGAATCCTTGAAAGTTTGTGCCAAAAATCGATGTGTGTGAGAGGAAGCAGGCGACGAGAAGAGGACGTGGAGAGGGGGGCCCCCCTTGGGGACGCCTATGGGGGGCGGTGTTCTCGGCGACTTGGGGCGGCGTCGGAGGGGGAGACGCCCCACTCCGTTTAGTCTTATGTGGACCTGGCTGAGATTTTTTTACATGTGTTATGTGGACCAAATGTGGGGACATCATTAGATATAATGCAAAATGATATCTTTATATCATGAATACAATGTTCAGTATGCTAGTATTTTATTCAAGTATACAAATTCGATGTGCGGGAATAGTGGTTTTCACTTATTGGGTGAAATGGGTGGTGGTGGCCATCTATTGGCTCACATGGGCGGCAAAGAGAATAGTGTCAGGCACCAACTTGACAATCTTCTATTGGCCCAACAAATTTAAGATTTTATCCTGCTTTAAATTTACGATTTTGCCATGAGTTCAAAATTATGATTTTACCCCCACTTAAAAATAAATTTACGCTTTTGCTCCCAGCTAAAAATTTCAATTTTGCCCGCGGTTCGATTTACCATTTTGCCCCGTTTAAATTTACAGTTTTGTCATTAGTTTTTTCCCTTAAAATTACGATTTTGCCAGCAGTTCAAAATTATGTTTTTACCCCCACATAAAAATAAATTTACGCTTTTGCTCCCAGTTAAAAATTCCAAATTTGCCATCGGTTCAAATTTACGATTTTGCCCCGTTTAAATTTACAGTTTTGCCATTAAGTTTTTTTTTTCTCACAGCCAAGTTACGATTTTGCCCTCAATTTAAATTTACATTTTCACCATCGTTTTTGTTTGTTTTCCTGGTTAAATTACAATTTTGCCCCCAGTGAAAATTACAGTCATGCCGGCAGCTGCCTGCGACTCCCTCATTGGTCCATTCAATTTATGATTTTATCCCTGAATGAAAAATATGATTTCGCTCTCAGTTCAAAATTACGTTTTTCCCATCGTTTTAGTTTTTTAGCAAACCTATAAAAGTTTTGTTTTAGTTGGTTGACTCCGTTTAATTTTTTTCGGTGTCAAGGAGCTGCCTAACACTCGCTCATTAGTCCTGAAAAATTACAGTTTTGCCCTGAGCCGAAAATTACGGTCTTATCATCGTTTTAGTTTTTTTTCCTAGCAAAATTATCGTATTGTTTTTTTAACCGATTGAGAATTATTCGGCCATCGCCCCACAACGCGGGCGGGGCAACTACTAGTTGAATACAATGTTCAATATGCTAGTATGTGTGGACAATCATCACGTTATTCGTTGTGTTTGGAGTTGAGATAAACATAAGGGTACACGGTATGGTTTGTTTTAGTTACTTCGGTGACTCCTTTCACCGATCGGGGAACCACCCCCACTTGTTTGAGTCACCGATTGTTTGAATGTTTTCGGTGTATAGTCATCGATGCGGGAAGAGGAGGGAAGAAGGAGGGAGAGGGGTTTAATGGTGGGTCACAACCCCTTTCAACCAATCACAATTTTTTTTAATTCTTTACCACTCTCTAGGTGTTTGAACCATATCCTCTGATTGAGTGCAAAATGAGGAGTGGAATGAGGACTTGACATGTCATGCTATTATTGGGTAGAGAATAACTCAAACACCATAGAGTGATTGAACCATACCCTCCACCCTAACAATGATAATATATTATTTGGAATCTTGAATATATCGTAAATGGGAAGTATCTCAAATGGCTCCCATTATTTCCACATCTCTATATCTTATTTTCACACTCTATCTCTCTCTATATACATTTACTAGTCTAAGTACCCGTGTAATACACGGGTGGCTAAACAACAAATAAATTATACTTTGAGACGTAAATACTTTATTACAGGTTCGTTCGAATATTATGATGTATTTTAATCTACATAAAGGTAAACTTAGTACCTCAGAATATTATGATCAATGATGCCTAATGATATGTTTCTTACTTTTTCAAAACAAAATACGTTGTTATCATATAAATTTGAATTTAAAATATAAAAAAAAAAATTCATCGTACTACAAATGTAAAAAAAGGGGTTCGATGATGTGTATGTAAGAAATATGATTTTCGGATGTTCAATATAAATTGAAAATCTGTTACTCTAACACTTATGGTTGCTGGAGTTTCGTAACAAATAACTTCGAATTCGTTTTAGACCAATTGAAAAAACAATCAGTTGTTCATTACTATACTTGTAAATAGATTTACAATAAGTTGTAAAAATATTAAACATCTAATAACAAATTTATATCCTAAAATAAACAAAACAATAGCTATTAAAATTGTTTGAGTAAAATATATAAAAGTAAATATTGGTTACCAAAAATTACCGTCGAATTTACTGTTATTTTAATAAATGTTTACGGAAAATATATATGAGGATAACATTTAAATAAAAAATCATCATTACAAATATATCATATCAAGTTCTGCAAAATCAGCTATCCTTCTTCACAAGCTTCAAGAAACATCAAGGGCGGTTCAAAGAATTAGTAAAGGTAACTTCTGACTTCATCTCCGATCAGTTGTAAGAAGATTGTTACTTTGATTTACCAACTAAATTTATCATCTGTATTACAAAATACTCACGAATTGTGTTTATTTCCAACGATTAATGAAGAATTAGACATGAAATCAGAGTTAGGTTTTTGTTATATTGAAAGTTCTGTATGTTATATGTATTTAAGAAGGATTATATGTATTGCATGTGTTTGAGTGTATATAATTTCGGTTAATACTGTGATTTGGTTGATAGATTTTGATTATACTGTTTATGAAAAAAAAATGTTATTTAATAGTGTGATTTGGATGATTGAATAGATATGATTATCATTTTAAATTTATGATCCAGAATTTTTTTTGTGGAATTGTATTCAATATAAGATTATATTTAACTCATATTGAACACTATAAAAGGATAATTTTTGGTAAAAATTAATTGACACATTTAATTATTTGTAATATTCTATATAAATATAATGATCAGATAAAAGTTGCTTTAGTCTTGTTTATACGTATATTGTATATAGTCATTGTATCAGCAAAATGTGTGTGAAAATTTGTTTAAGAGGTTATTTTCTTATTCATATGAACATATATGTATCGATTCAAGTTCAACACTAAATGTTTATAACATATGTTGGTATAATGCAGATTTAAAAAATGAGTCACTCATGCATTGCAATCTTAGAAGAGCCATCCTCGTTAAAACTTGTATGTATAAAGCTTACAAAATAATATATATAACTTGTATTACAAATTATGTAAAACATAAATTTAACCGCAGGTGCTGCCAATTGATTTTGTTAAGAATGTATATGGAGAATATTGGCAAAGGAAAAAAGTAATGATAAATCATGAAAGTCGTAGAAGTTGGCCAGTTTCTTTAAGAAGTGTAAGTGGGGAATCCATTATAACCGACTGATGGAGTAATGTAGTAAGGGATCTGGAATTGACAAAAAGGACGATATTGCGATTAAGGATAATGGAGGACAACAGTATGGAAATAAGTTGCTTCGTTGAAAACATATGTGGTGAATCTTTTGTAACATTCAATCGTTACAACATTTTAAAGATAATAGTAAGTATACTATTATTTCTTAATGAATATTTATTTTGTCATTCTTGAAATATAAATGATTTACATAAATATATATCACTAATATATAACATTACTTTTCAGGTGCTTCCAGAAACTTATGTCACAAAATGTTACACGTACGTACCAGTGAACGACTGTTATAACATAAATGCAGCAGGTCATACTTGGAAAGTTGAGATGGAAAAAATCAATGATAATTATGTTTTTACAAAAGGTTGCCCGAAGTTATTTCATGATCTTGGAATAGAAGAAGATGATTTACTGTTGTTGACGAAAAGTGACAACGACACATTTACGATAAACATATATCGTAGAGGAGTTGAGTTAGTTCTGAACATCAAAGAAGAAAGTCATGATGAATCTGTGCTGGAAATACCTAAAGACACATACTACAAAAACGTTGACTTTGTAAGTATTTTATACTAAATTATAAGAGTTTATAAAAAATTCCGACTTACTTACGTATGTTATTGTATGACAGGCTTTCTGTGGAGATGATGATTCAATTGGCCAGATTATGTGTGAGGTACTGAGCTTCCATTTATGTAGATTAATATACATTAGAATAAGCTTTTGTGATTTTATTAAGTATCAATGTTTAATAAACAGATGAATGAAAGTCGTAACAAAGAGGAGGTTAATAAGAACGTTGGTGGAGAAGAAGTCTCGAACGTGGAAACAAAGAGTGTTATGAGAGAAGAGATAAACCAACAACCAAAAAAAAATGTAATAATTTGAATCATAATAATACATGAGTAGTAATTTTAATAAGTTTAGCCATATTTATTTTTTACTTCTTGGTTATTGATGTCAAACATAAGAAGTTGTGTTAACAGGTTAAGAAAAAAGGAAAACAAACTGAGGGATATTGTAAGGCAGACGACAGTAAGGCGCTGATATGCGGAACAGATATGGAAATGCAAACTGTTTCAACAGTTGGAAAAAGAACACACAGCCGGTTGGTACGTATAACAACATTTATTTATGATTAACAGAAACAAATTAAGATATATAATACATATTTTATTTTAAACATTATTTGTTTCTGTAATAATTAGGAAAAAGACATTAGAAATACATCTGGTAATGAATTGAAGATATTAGATGTTGCACAAAAACGTGTTGCAAGGAAGAATTCTGTTGATAAAGATGGTAACTATGAATTTACACAGAAGGTAGATAACAGAATGGTATGTTTTTAAAATACTAATTGATAAACAGTAAGACTATAACATTCAAAAGGCTGATTTAATTGTTAATTATCATATTCATGCAGAGATTGCCTGCTAATGTTGTAAGAATTGGCGGATTCAAAAACAAAGTGCATGAGTTAAAATTGAGGAACATGAAGGGAAAAACAATCGATATGAATCTTAGGCGGCAAAAGAATGAAGATAATGTGAGGTATTCAATTGAAGGTTGGCCAATGTACATGAAAGAGAATGGGCTTCGTTTGGGTGACACAATGCATTTCAAATTTGTAAGCACTGAAAATCTGCTGATCTTATCAGACGTGGATGAAGTTACTGCAGGTTGAAAAGGTAAATTTATAAGCTAATGATGAAGGTTTTTGCGTACTCGAAATCACAACTCTTTTATGCTACTTATGTTATGTTCACTTTTGTTTTGGACATGTAATCAGTGGTTATGATGTTATGTTTACTTTTGTTTAGGACATGTAATCAGTGGTTAACCTTAAAGACAATTAGTGTTATATCATCAACCAAAAAACCATACTTTTGTATGTAAGTAACGTTGGTATCGTCTATAAAAGGTTGTTGATTAAGAATGTGTATGTATATATATTTACATAATAAGTTGTTGTTTATATGTGAATCGGATTCTTTATATAATGTTTTATTTTGTTCATAGGTAGTTTAAGGTTAAAGACAATTAGTATTATATCATCAAACCACGTAACATATTTTATAATGTAATTAACAGTTGGTATCGTGTATAAACAGTTGTTGATAATCAATGTTTAAATATATATATTTAGAAAGTAAGTTGTGGTTGTTTATATGTGATTCGGATTGCTTATATAAGTTGGAAGTAAAGAGGTACTACAAATGTAATATAACACACACCAATACATGTTATCTTCTTAATCTTTATTATAGGTTCGTTCGGATTGCTAAATATTTAAATCATAAATACAGAATTAACAAAAAAAAACATTAAATACAATTATGAAATGACTAAATATTTAAATCTTTTATTTTATAATGATTTGGAAATTGGAAATACGACACTTTAATAAAGTGTTAATATCGATAGTAAATCAAAATAATATCGGTAACATCAACTCATTAATACTAAATAGGTGAGACAACGGTCTCTTCAAACGATGCTACTTTGTATAGTCCTCGAAAGGCCTCAGCGTCTCGTAAGTATTGAAAATCTTTCAGTCCAATTTGTATCTCAAGAATACCACAGCGATCGATCTCAAAAGACCAAGTGTCACCTTTGTTCTCAGCTAATTTGTTACGCCATGAATCAAATGAAATTGAATTTCCGTTTGTAAAAGACGACACTTCTGACCATAGTTCGTCTTCAAATTTAAATAGCTTCACATTTTTTTTCAGGGGTGTTTCCAACAATAAACATATGAAGTGTGTTGCGGATTTTGAAAAAACTGGTTTGGCGACCAATAACATCAGTACATTGTGGTATGGAAACCTTCGAGAAAGTTTCAGAATCCACATGAAAAGCAATCGTATAACTTTTAGCAGGCGTCCAATAGTGTGGAGATGGAAAATATAAAACATTATTGCATAAAGTTCCGGAAGACAACCAATATAAACTTGAACCGTAATCCGGTCCTTTCAAGAAAGTTAGAGTTTTCCATTCACATGTGTTTCGAGAGTACACACGCGGTACAACATCATCCTTACGACGTTGAAGAAGTAATATTTTAACATCGTTAAATGAATCAATATAAATCCCAACTGCATCTTTCTGAAAATCAAAAAAATGTTTAGGTTTCTTATCACACAAATTCAAAAATTGGTTAGTTGTTGGGTTCCAAAGAATCAATTCGTTCGGTAACCAATGGATGGAGATCAGTAAAAGACCATATTCAGAAGCAAGAATTGTTAGATTTGAAAGACAGGTGTCAACAGGGAAGGAAATAATATTCCTTGAAGAAATGTCTAGCTTTCCACTAATCAAGTTATGAAGATCAATTGATGACTTGTTCAGCGTGATAAGCTTACGACCTTCATATTGAGCGATACGGCGATAGTGAATAATCGCAAACAAATGTGAAGACAATTCGTATCGCCATTGTTTGGAAACACATCTTAATCGAGCAACACACTTTGTTGGTAGCCTTGATAGGATTTCGTTAGCAAACATTTGAAATTCAAGACATTCCATCCTACAAAATATTTCATAAGAAACAATTGATGAGAATTATGTACTCGAATTTGTGAAGTAAGCAACGAAGTTGCATGAATGATATACAAAACATATAATAGAGGATAACTTAATCGTATGAAGATGAATGGCAAATTAAAAACAGAACATAATGAAAGATACATAACAAAACCGAAATTCCGAATTGGAGATAATTACCTTTACTCTCAACACAAATAATCTGACCAACTAAAATGTGCTTTATTTATAATTGCATAGGAAGGTAAACTTTATAATTAATGATGATATTTTATTTAAAGAATATGATATATATAAGATATAATCCATTAATCCATTAAATTCATTAAATAATAAAATAAATGAAAATATTGTCTCCATAATTAGATAAATGGACCATTCTGAACCATGTAAGTTGGAAATCATTTACCTAATCATAATTTTATTTTCGACATTTATTAGAATAGATAAATAAGTGTAACTAATTTTATGTGATTGACCAATTTCCATATTTACATATAAACTATAAATTTTAAAGTAAAAAAGTTTGGAAAATGATGTACATAAATGTAACTTAAAATTCGACATTCATTGAAATAAATAAATAATTGTAACTAATTGTATGTGATTGTGCAAACTCCATATAAACTATATATTCTAAATTTAAAAAATTTGCCTAAAGTTAAACATAAGAATACAAAGTTTTATCTTCTATAATTTGTTTGAAAATATACCGTATCTAATTAAGATGCTAGATTAAATAAGGAAAAAAAAAAAGAATTAATGATAAAATATAGCTTATTAATCGTTAATTGATTAAGAAAGTAATTAGTCGTTACTATATTAACATAGTCAATTCCTTGAAATAACCGAATTATATATGGAATGATATATATCATTAATTTTTAATAAAATTATTTAATATAATATGAAGATGTAACAAATATAAACAAATGATAGAATATTCATAAGGTAAGTTGTGCTAATTGATAATTTCCCAAAACTAATTAAAAAAAAGAGTTGACTTATTTCGGTTAATTAACCGGGTAATACACAGGTGGCTAAACACTAAATAAACACATAGAAATACTATACGTTTAAGCGTTAAACTGTTATTTAGAAACAAAAATATTAAAAGATTGTTAACCATACGTTTAAGCGTTAAACAATGTAAAAGTCACAATGGCAACACAATTTTGCACACGTTTAGAAATCCTAATTCTGTTGAATATACTTTAATGCGTAAATACTTCGTTATAGGTTTCTTCGAATATAAACAAAAATGATACAAAGTACGTGAAGTAAGATAAAAAGATGATAAACATAAAAACCTCACAATCCATTGAATATCTCTTTATATACAACATTCATTGTTTTATTTGTAGGCCTGCCTTCATTGTCAAGTATTAGTAACTTGATTCCATCTCGTCTTGTAACCCTGGATAAAGCTACGTACAATTGACCATGTGTGAAAACTGGTTGTCTTAAGTACAAACCAACCTTAGATAGCGACTGGCCCTGGCTTTTGTTAATCATCATCGCAAAACATACAGTTATTGGATATTGCCTCCTTTGAAATGCAAAAGGAATCTTTCTGTCCGAAGGTACCAAATTCATTCTAGGTATGAATGTCCGAGAACCAATATTTGCACCTGAAATTATCTTCGCTTCAATAACACGGCTGTAAAGTTTTGTCACCTTTAACCTTGTACCGTTACACAAACCATTTCGTTGGTCAATATTTCGCAACAACATTACTGGAACACCAACTTTAAGCACTAACCTATGATTTGGTAAACCAGACACTTTATGACCATTCAGCACGTCGGGTGAGTATATTTTTTGCTGATCAACATTGCCATCTTCAGTAGGGCATAGACTGTCAGAACTAAGATACTTTTTTTCTTCACCTGGGAAAACTGCCAACAATCTGTCGTTAATCTCGTGAACAACCTCATTCTTAGGCACAAGTATAGCTCTGGTACTAAAGTAATTACGATCATTGTAGTTATCCAAGATTGACGGATAGACAAAATCAATTAGGCTAGAAATTGGATCAGATGTGCTGTCAATTAAAAGCTCATGTGGTATTTCAATTATTGCTTCTCCATCATTCGAACCACCAACATTTCCCTCACCAACGTCCAACAACCATTTTGCAAAATTACTGATCTCTTCAACTTCAAATGACGGTCTTCCAACGGTTAACCTCATGTTTCTAGTTAACGTTAACAACTTACACTTCCTCCACAAATAAGACGAACATAATGAGGCATTCACAATTTCTTGTCGTCCACCGTTTGGAACAACAGGTAATATTTGCCTAAAATCACCACCAAATACAATAACCTTTCCTCCAAATACAACATCAGACCTGGATGAATTAGATATATTGAAAATGTCATGCATAGTTCTATCCAAAGCCTCAAATGCATGTTTATGAACCATAGGAGCTTCATCCCATATAATGAGTTTGGTCTGTTGTAGTAATTTAGCTACATCATCGTCAGGTTTAATGTGACAAACGGAATCCTCATTAAGATTCAAAGGTATATGAAACCTAGAATGCGTCGTTCTTCCTCCATCCAACAGCAATGATGCAATTCCGCTAGATGCAACATTTAATACGATCTCACCTTTTGACCTAATTGCAGCAGACAATGTTTTCCATAAAAATGTTTTACCAGTCCCGCCATAACCGTAAACAAAAAATACTCCTCCATTGTCTCCATCAACTGCGTTCATAATTTCTTCATACACTAAACGTTGTTCATCCGTTAACAAATTGACCTGACCTTGATAAACATTTTGTAAATCTGTTCTGTCGTATGCAAGCTCTTCGTTAATCAATCGGCATCGAAAGTTATCTAAAGATGAAGTATCCGGGTAAGGCATTGATACAAATCTTCGAAGCGATGAATTATTTCGAGTTAAAAACTTCTCAATTTCGCATAAAACATAGTTCTTTAGTTGCTCATCAGGAATTGATAAACCTGTGAAAAAATCAGAACCACATATAAATTTATTGGTAAATTTTTAGTAACTGTAATAAAAACCTAATATGAAATTTATAATTTTACCTGAAACACGATGATACTTTGAGAATCTGTACAGAAAATCATCTGTCATATACTTCCATGTGCTTTCCCAGACTACTTCAGGTCTAGATAAAGTGCTTGACAGTAACATGGTCGCGAATAAATTGCGAATATAACCTGCGCTACCTGATATATTTGCTTCTTTGATGGCCTCAATGTACTCCGAGTCGTCATCTAACAAACCAAGCGCATAGCAAGCATCTTTAAAAGTATCGTACACTCGACCATTAACTGTTTTAATATCATCAAACGATGTTGGTCCTTTAACTTTGTTAAGAAGAATTCTTAAATAATATGCTTCACCGGTAGACGGAGAAACGGAATGAATTCTGCCAATTGTTTTTCCTTTTATTCTCGGAACCCATATACGCTGGTCAAGCTTCCACACATAAAAACGTGGAAACTGTACATATGTTAGTGTACGTGCAACAGTGTCGTTAGGATCTTGATTACGTTGCATCCAAGACAAAAACATTGATGAGTTCACAGATGGCTTGTTTAGCACCTGATTAATATCTTCATCAGGACCGAAACAAACTGTTTGTTGTCCAGGAAGATGGAAAGGCAACCTCATAACCAAAGGACTCCTATAATTAACTTCATTCGAAAAAATCCTCCAAGAGGCTTCACAAGCCGAGATATACCTACAATCATAATACTCTTTAATTTCATCATTTTCTGCTTGCTCGTTTTCATTATTGCTCGGAACCACAGCAACTGTTGCTCTATCAGGACCTTTATTAATATATTTGAACAAATACTTTATTGACGCCGCTTGGTTGCACCATTCAACGTTTATATGCGCCTGATATCTTTTCAAAAGTTTTTTGTTGTAAGGTACAACACTTCTGTTGTCTAACTCAATTCTATTTTTTAAAACGAAGGAACCGTCATCTCTTCTTCTGTATAAGGGAAATCCGTTACAATCCAAGGTTGAGTGATCTTGAAATTTCTTGGAAAACCTTTTGAACATTTTCTATCAACCATACATGGAGAGCTCATTCTAGCGTTACCACATGGACCATGAATCATATGGTCTTTCACAAGCGTATATAGTTCCGGGTCTTGGTTTATATCAGGGATTTCTGCAGAAATAAACTGATCTACATGGTCTACAGTTGGAAGTTTGTAATCATTCTCCATGAATAAGCACATATGCGCATGAGGCAATCCTCGCTTCTGAAACTCAATAGTGTATACAACTACACAAAAAGGTAAGAAACTGTTAATTATCATTTATATCATGTTCAAAATAGAAAATTTAATAACATACCAGCTGAAGCTTTTCCAAACAAATGACGGTCTTTCAAATCTTTACAAATTGCATCCAGCTTTATTTTAAAGATTCGCGATAAAATATCAGGCCTATCCTCCGGTTTAAGATTTGTGTCCTTAAGAAACCTTTGAACCTCCGGCCACTTGGGATTGCAGGTAATGGTTATAAAAAAGTCGGGATAACCATACCATTTACAAATGGCCATAGCGTCAAGATAGTTTTGCATCATATATCGTGACCCGCCTGTAAACGAAGATGGAAGGAAAATACGTTTTCCAACCTTAGACAAATCTTGTTGGCCGTTATATCTTAGTTTTCGAATATTCTCGTATGTATCAGACCTGAGATCATGTTGCTGAAATCTTATAAAGTTAAGTCGCTCGCTCTCAATCATCGTATAAGCATCAACCAAGAATTGTTGGAATAACCGTCGAGAATTTAGAATCAATGAAAACTGGTTACTACGATCTTGTACACGATACGCAAAAAACTCTCTCATAGTACAATTCGGACGTTTCTTGTTAGTAACATCAATGACACCCCTATGGGGTACGTCAATTCTGTAACAGTCGTCTCCATATGGGAACAAAATAGGATACTGAAGTGCAAGATAGGACGGAAGCAACTCACTTATTCTTTTTAATGACCCTGTTTGTGTCTCGACAACGATATCTCTATTCTCAAGAGCATTATCAATATCTCCAACAATAAGAGCAGCAACCTCGGAGGAAGTAGGTAAGTTATAAGTCCGACCATCTTGTTCTCTTTTCCCAATAAGGCGAAGCTTTAAAGTAGCATTAGGATTCTGTTGGAAGCAATCTCTAACCATCCTATAAATTTTCACAAGCACATTGTTGGCATCCAACATTGCTTTGATTTGTTGTATCAGCTTATTATCAGTTTCGTCTGAAGATGTTGATGAGGAAGCATCGTCTGAAGACCTGTTTCATAAAATTTAAATAGTAAGTAAATATATAATTAAAATAAATGTTATTAAAAAAATCAGTTCATGAATGGTACCTAAAAATTGATTGCCTGTTTGCCAACTCATTTTCTGTATCGTATATGTATAAGTGACAAAATTTAGGTTTCCCTCCGTTTTCTGGCACAAGACTACCAATAGAATGATAATTTTCACCACTAATTCTGTAGCAAAAAGGAGCGTTACCAGTATTAACGGTCTGGTCAACCTTACCACCCATTGACGTAAACGCGAACATAGAATTGTAACGTCGAATGTTCTTCAAAAAGTGCCTGCTTTCATTGTCATTGGACATGAATAGACTTTTATAATAAGGTGTCGCAGATTTGTAATCAGGTAACACAACTTTGGCATAACCACAACATAACATATGACATAATTTGCCACCCTCTTTTCTTCCACTTCCTTTCTCTGCATCCCATAACTTTGCATAACAAACTTAACAAGTAATAACTTGATCACCATGATCAAAATAATCTGTTAAAACGTACAACATTAGAGTTATATATACAACATTCATTACAATAATAAGATATACGTATTTAAGACTTGGTATTTTTACACTATGTAGCACTACTTATCACCAAACCTAACCTGTGGAAACACCTTTATAAGGATCTCGTTCTACGGTTTCCTCTGTGGTCAAGTCGATCATTGGTATAGGAGATGAAATACGTGGTTTGGATACCAACTTACGTTTCCCAGATGATAGCCTTTGCAAATTACAGTTCAATGATGATGTGCAGGTGGTTGATGTGATGCCAGTTGAATTATTAATTCGAAAACCATTTTCTCTCGTTGTCCGATTGCTGGTACTACAACTAATGTTACCTAGTAAAATTGACAAAAAACATACTCAAAATATCGATGCAAAACAATACAAACATAAAAAAAAAAAAAAACAATAATTAAAAAATTACTTACTTGTTACCATACTTGACGGACTTGGAGTAACATTATTAGCCACATCATGAGTGGATTCAAAATTGTGACAACCAATTTTGTTGACTATGTTATCCGATGTAACACCTATAGTAGTAGATCTTCTTTTGTCAATAATAGATCTAGGTAATCGCATGCTATCTCTATCCTTGTTTTGTATAATCATAGTCAATAATAGAAAATATTAAAGCATCCCAAATAAATTCATTGTCACGTATTTAAAAAAAAGTTAATTATTTCTAAACGTAATTAAAATAATATACAAAAAATTAAACCAATGTATAGCGTCTAAAATAACATACCATCAGGAACTGGACGATGTTGTGTAACACACGGAGTGGAAGTGGAATTAATATTGGTGGATACAATATTGAGGGATGACGATGTAGTTCCCCCATTTGATCTCTTATTATCTAATAATAATTTTCTTAATTTCCTTCTGTGAGATGCCTCGTCTTGAGTAACACTTGGGAGGACAACTAACAGAAAATCATATACATATTGACAAAAATTATAATCAACAAACAAAAACAAATCAAAATAGTTAGTTGTAAATCAAGAAAGGATAATCTTCAATTTGTTATAAAAAATGTATAGCTAAAATAATACCATTGGTTATGCTTGATAAAGGTCTTCTGCCTCGTCGAACTTTGAAGAGACATAAATAAAAAAATGGAAGAATTAATCAACAAATCGAGTATAATAGTTAGCTAACTAAGTAGGCGTAAAAGAATCGAACTGGATAATGAAAGAATTAGTGTTATACCGTTAACAATGTCGGTGGATGTGTTTCCAATCCGCTGAACTGCACATAAAAAAAATATATATATACTCATATAGTTGTTAAACTAATTATCATGCGCCCGCTAATTTTAAAGTAATCGTTTTTTTAGGAATGAATAGGAAAAAACCGAAAAACTTTAAATAACATACCATCCTGTGTATTTTCTTTATAAATGTCATTGTATACGGAATCAGTCTTTGGTCGTTTAGGCATTGCTGGAAATTTAAATAAAAAAAAAGTGTTACATTAAATAGTTGGTATGTTGGATCACATGTTAAGTAATATTTAATGAAACCAGATTCATATATAAAATCTAACAAACCATTATGGTGGTAATAGTGTACATCAATCTCTATTTTATACTGACTCATAAATCATAAAATTTATGTAAACGGACATAAAGAAAAAACAGTTGCACACCAATCTATATCAACAATATAATGAATTCACATTAATGAACAAAAAATAATATGGAAAACATCATAATTTATAAAAACAAAATAAAACAAAGAATTAATATAAATAAAGTAAGTACTTGGGAACAATAAAAACAGAAACAAAAAAAATTATATAACTTCTAACTAAAAGGAGAAATAATAGTCTCTATGAATAACGCTCCGTTAACTTCATTAAATGTATCAACATCTTGTAAATAATCTAACTCTTCGGCGGTTAATTTAACGGTAACCATATGTCCCCATTCACTCATTAAAATCCATGTGTTGTACTCCATTATATGTGGTTGGTGCCGCCTACTTTGGAAAGAAACTGTTTGAGAATTCTGAAAAGATAAAACCTTATTCCATACTTCACCTTCGAGTTTGAAGAGTTCAACAATAAGCTCTTCAGGTTCGGAAACAACAAACATGTGAATATTCCGGTTTAATGTGATAAGATGCCCTTAGCTAGGAATAAGATCTTTACTCAAAGGAAAATTAATAAGTTTGAATGTTTCAGATAAAACATCAAAAGCAACTATAAACTTCTTTCCAATTACGCACCAAGATTGTGAAACAATGAAGTATACAGTCTTGGCGGATAGTGTTCCAACAGACCACGCATAAGAACGTGAACCAAAGTTAGTTCCATTAATGAATTCGACATCTCTCCATATACCAAAACTTCTAGAATATACACTTGCAAATACATTATTGTATCGACGTTTGATGTGGAGTACTTTAAGGTCGTTAGATTGATCGTAGTAGATAGCACCATTATCATATTCGTGATCGTATCCATGTATAGGGTAGTCATCAGATAAAATAGTATACCATTTAGTAGTTGGATTCCAAATGATAAGTCTTCTAAGACAGTAAACTAATAAAAGTCCGTCGAGAGAAGAAAGAAAACGTAATGACAATGGTGGAGTCTCGAAAGGAAAAGATATACTTTTCGTTGAACCAAATTCAATCTTGCCACAGATTACATTATCAACATCTATTGACATATCATTCAATGATATTAGCTTCCGATTTTTAGCTTTATTAAGCATTACACAATGCAAAATGGCAAACTGATTACTTGATAATTCTGCACACCATGCTTTACTAACACATTTGAATTTACAAATTGATTTTGCAGGGAGCCTAGACAAAACTTCCACGACTAAGGTGTCATAATCAATAGCTTCCATGATCAGAACTACATGGGAAGGAAAAAAAATATGAAATACATAACAAAGATGATTTGTGTATATATGTATATATATATTACTATAAGGATACGTTATAATTAGAGCATATAACTTAAGTGAATGATACTATGCGAAAACAAATATTGAGAAAAAAAACATAAAAGTTCAAATAAAATGTTAAATCGTTAGAATAACAATAAATTAAAATACAAAGTGAACAAACTAACCGAGTTCAAAGGTTGATTCACCAGGAGCAAATTATCAACGGAACAAAACGTGTTTAGATGAATTCTTATTGAATAAGCCAATATGAAATGAAAGGGTGATATAGAAGTAAAAAATTGAAACAACTCTATTTCAATATATAGAGATAGAATATGAAAAAAATGGAAATATATTTATGTAATATGTTACTTTTGGAAGTGATTAAATTGTAATATAGATTTCCATAAATAAATTTACTTACCTTATATTCAATATTTTTTTAAGGAAGATGAGATTGATCACATCTTTCAAATTAAATAAAAAATTTGAATTGTGTAAATGTGAAGATTGTAAATACTTACTAAAATATACATATCAAACACTAACAACATTGGACGTATTACAAAATAAGTTATTGGTATCATTACAAAAACAACTAAATAAACTAAACCATAGTAAATTAAGCAAAGTTATCATGTTCATCAACCAAACCACCAAAATGTATCTATTTAAAAGACTAACAAACAACTTACCAAACCATAGCTGTTTTAAACAAAATATATACCAGTCTTCCTTAAAACGAAGTTACATCTTTCAACACAATCTTCCTCTGAGAAGTTACATATGTGAAGTGCAGCATGTGTCCAAGCTGCAACTGGTTATCTTCCATGAATTTCCTCCAACCATCAACGGCGTAACGTAAAGTACCACCGTTTAACTCTGTCTTTGTTTCATAAACTTCAACATCACCATTCATGTCTTACACAGATAAAGGTTGCAAGCTTTCAGACAGGCCTGCTCTTTTTACAACCTCAACAGGAAGCCGCTAAATGCGTTGAAAGAAAACAAAATATAAGTGAATATAGAAAAGTAAAAAAAAATATATGATGGTAAATCATGTAAAAAAAAACCTACCAGCCTATATTCTGCTTTACGACTAAAGTTGAAGAATTCAGGATCCATGACGACAGCGGAAACTTTGCTTGCATTCCTTGTAACCTTCTTTCGATGCTTCACATTTTGAACATCAGATAACCGTTTCTTTGCCTTGTTTAATTAAAATAAATATATAGAGGTAGTTAACACCAAATATAGTATATATTGTACAATTAAAGTAATCTTGTACAAATACTATGTATGAAGATGGATAACATACTGATTTGGCTGAAAAACTATTAGTTTACTTAAACAATGTTACACAAAATATATACACTTTCTGCGACTTATAAACAATTAAGAACATTGATTCTAAACGTATTCAGTTTTTACTAAATTAATATTGGATTCATTCTACTTGAACACGAATATCAACAGATTCAAGTTGAGCACAAAAAAATAAAATACCAAAGAATCAATAATTTAAATTTTAAACTTGTTATTCAGCAGAAATTATAAATTTTCTATCAAACCTTATGAATATACCTAAGCAAACAATGACAATAAAAACGGATATCACTAAAGTTAATAAAAATACATAAAAATTTAATACCTTGACAGTTTGACCAGATGTTGTATAACGTTTTCGGCCTTTGCATTGTTTGTTCAAATTCTCAACTGTGTCGGATCGGTCGACAAAACGTTTACCTTTTCCCTTTCCTTTAACCTGTTGTGAAAGAATAGAGTTAGCACATCCAATATGTTACATCTTATATGTTTTATAAATTTAAAACTAAAATTATCCTGCATCATATTACATATACAAAATGTAATATATTTTCAGAAAAAAAGGCTAACATACATTCCAAACCGACTTTGAATTTGATCTAATAAAGCTGCATGTTATTTTTGTAATATACTAAAGTTATTAAATTTATTGTAAAATGTCATCAGTATTTAAATAATATTTGACTGGTAAACCTAGGAAATAAACAATGTAGTTATTAAACCTCTAATACAACTAATATGATCATTGAAACAATTTCATTTAAATTACTTAAACAGCAAATTGATTAAACAATGTGTTTGTACAAAACAAACAACCAAAAACAGCCTATAACAGTTATGATATAGATGCAACAGTAGGTTTCAATTCAGTACTAACGTTCGTATGAGTTAATTGAAGTTCTCATTTATAAACATGATTTATAATACGCAATTATCATAACTAATAAATTAATATAAATATATAATAGTGGTGGTAAACTTACATCTTGCATTGTCTTGAAATGTAAACCATCACCTACTTTCAACGTCTCTTTAACATGAACCTTCTTCGGTGTACGTGACGGGATTGTTCCTGATGGACTTTGATCAGAAGTGGGCTGGTTATCATCTTCCTCTATGTCCTGCAAACATCATATTGAAAAAAAATTAAAAGAAGAATAAAAAAGGATACAAAATTTAATACTTAATAAATTCGAACCTTAAGAAGCGCTTTACAGTAATTGGCCTTAGATATTAGAAATACATCATCATCATCATCAGATTCAACCTTCTTGCTCAACCTTATCTCAACCTCATCTCGATACACGGTTAATCCAAACATAACATCAGTAAGTTTTTCAAAAACCAGTAAATCATCTTCTTGAACGCCAAGATCGTTGCAAAGTTAAGTCCAACCTTGTGAAAATACATAGTTTGAATTAACCTTACTTGTTGACACTGTCCACGGAGAACCCTTATAATTAATTTCATATGAGCCAGCCACTACATTGTCTCCAAAACATTGTTGAACAAAAGAATCTTCAATGATCTACATAATATGAAACATAACACATTGAATGTTGGCTTTGTACGTTATATTATAAAGAGTGAAAAACATGTTAAAGATAAATTGTAATGAAAATGAAATGAGATTACGTACCGTAAAACCCATTCTTAGATGACGATTAATGGTGAAATAAGATTGATCACAGACACCATTAACATAAGATGAAAGATGGAGACCAAAATGGCTCAATGGAAGAAATGTAAGCAGACAATCCTTTTGGAGTTCAAGTTCTGAAACAACTGTTTCCCAGCCGTCAGTTAAGACCGGCATACCTTTTACTCGTTTCAACATTACGACCCATTTTTTCCCACTTGAATGATATATACGCAGCTTCCTACCGGCCCAATCCTCTCCATAGAATTGAGTAACAAAGTTGTTTGGGACATCCTTTATATATATTAAGATTCAGTATATTTAACAATATATGTTTAAAACTTCAAAATACTAAAAAATAATACTCAAAATAAATGAATTATAGGTAAAATAAAGAATGCTTACTATACTCAATGATGCCGGGTTGAGAAGATATTTTACAAACGAAGTGTACATTTTCAAATCTGCAACAATAAAAATGCTAATAAGAATGATTTCAAAAAACAAAATATTTAAATCATGCAAAACCCAATGTTACAGGGTTAAAAAATTCTTGCATTTGTTTTGTTTTAAAAACAGTATTCAAACAAACTTCAACGATTATGAGATTTAAAGTTCATATACCCGTATGTAACAAATTTTAAGTGAATGATTAAATACAGAATCATCATTTAACGTTTATGTTTAAAGTACACTCGGTATATACACACAAGTAGAACATAGCATAACA
Organism: Helianthus tuberosus; assembly: GCA_030545235.1. NCBI lineage: Eukaryota > Viridiplantae > Streptophyta > Magnoliopsida > Asterales > Asteraceae > Helianthus > Helianthus tuberosus. The sequence continues at coordinate 193,893,797 of CM060352.1, read as the reverse complement.
AACATAAACACAAACAATAATTTTCTAAGAGTTTAAGACTCAATCTTACAAAAACAGTAATAAATCGGGTTAGGATTCTAAGTATACCTATTTTAAGTTCAATAAAATCAACGATATAAACAATTAAGTAAAAAATTTATGAATAATCTGAAGGAACTTAAATGTTGTTACCTCTACATCAAGATTCCAAGCCCTAGTTCCGTTGCAGAGCACTTTAATTCTGATGATTCCGGCAATAATAAGACCTTTCGTTCCGGCCGGCGATTCACTCTATGTTTGGGATGATGGGATGATAAGAGCGATGATTTGATGTTAGAGTATGGTAAGGACAATGTCCTTAATTACAACCGCCATTTGAAATGTTATATAAACACCCCCTATAGTCTGAAAATTTGACTAAAATAAAATGGATTTTACAATAAATTACAACAACACCCTTTTATTTTATGAAAGGTTGTTAATCTATTTTATAAACAAAATAATACATCGATATATCGATATATAATAATAATTAAATAATGTATGAAAGGTGGGTTAATAAATGATAAAAAGGAGTGTATGATAAAAAAATTTTAAAATACAATACTAAGGAAACAAATAAATTTATACTTTATTCTGTATACTAAAACAATTTAAGGAGCACCTTCTTCAATAACTTATTCTTTACACTATATTTTAACACGTGCAAGACGACGTTCAGGAATACGGACAAAATCTTATGTGCCTCTAAAAACCATCTTGTCAACTTTTGATTCCGAAATCATCTCATAAATAATATAGTGTTCGTCTGAAACTTTCATGTCTTCTTTAATTTGATTCCATCCAGTAGTGAAATAAAAATTTTGACCATGCTTGTGCATAAAAACAAAACATGTACGGTTAGGAAAAGCAGTTATAGTAACATGGCTGGTAGGTATTGTGTTATTCAGCTTATGATGAACAAAAAATCTATTGATAAGTTGTAAGTAAAAAATAAATAATTATGTTAAAAAAAGTATAATATAATTAGTCAAAAGCTAGTATAGTATAAATATAAACAATAATAAATACCAAAATGCTCTTTTGATTTACAAATCTGTGATGTTTGGCAATATAAGAAATCATCTTGAGCAAGTGACAAATATTGCTTTAGTATATGAGTCGAAAAGTTAGACTACCTTCATACAAAAAATAAAAGCAATGACTTATTTGGTAATAGTAGTGACTGTATCATGTTAAACCATCCATCATGAAAAAAATATGAAGACCCTGATTATATAACCCGAACAGAACAAACTATTCGATGAGTCGTGATGATTTGAACCATACAATCAGGAGGTAACTTGAAAGCAGCTACCCTATTGTGGTAATTCGTTGGTAAAATATGTATACAAATAGTAATATAATAATTAAATATTAACAAAATTTGTAAGAGTACAGTTTATTTGTTACAAAAAGGGTGAACTAGAAAATTAAATATATAAATAAATTTTTTTGAACAAATTAATGGAGTCTAATTAAAGTTTTTAAATTTAAAACCGGATTGTATTTTTTAAATTATGTATTACTTAAAAACGTTAATTTTCTTTTTTAAATAGTATGTAAAAACGTTGAAGGGGTATGGTCCCAAATATCGCGTCAGCACGACCGCGAATGACCATTACCCTCATTAAAAACCCCCAACAGCAATTAACTCTCCAGTGTCCGCGTAGACACACGCGAACACTGCGGTCCAATCTGTCCATTGATGAGAAGACTTACCTTAAGGACGGAAACTAATGTTACGCATAGCGATGCGGCCTCGCACCGCATCCTATGAACATTTTCGTCACGACAAGGGATCTGGACAACAGTAACAGTCACTCAACAGGCGTTGCGGCACAACACCGCATCCCGCGCAAATCATGGATGGAACAACTAATGCGGGAACAACATCAATGACCGCAAGCAGCGATGCGGCTTGGCACCGCATCCTGCCTACAAGGCAAGTGGGTCTGACACCACAGTGCAAGTGGCACTGGGAACAGTCGCCTACTAGCCCACGTATGAACAACAGTCTGACACCACAGCCGGACGTGGCATCACCACAGCATCCGACAGGTCTGACACACCTGCAAATAGCTGTGCGATGTCAGACTAGCTACTCAACTACCCTCCTTCATTCCTCGGCTATAAATACTCACCCCAAACCAGGTTTGAGGTATCACTTCCCAACTCTCTCAATACTACTACTATCATACTTTGCTTCCCAAGCAAATTACTGATTCTCACGCCGGAGAGTGGTAACAAGGAGCACCCCCCACCCCATCCTCCTTGTTACGAGTCACGGTTTGTTTCCTTGTGCAGGAAACCCACCACCAGACGATCCAGCCAACGATCCTCGGAAAGAAGGGATTAACCCTCTTGACGAGATCAGTGAGTTAACCCCGCCTGGTTAACCATTGTTTCATCATTGGCGCCCACCGCTACTCCTAGCACTTTTTTCCAATCATCCTTTTCTTTCCAAAGATGTCTGATCGTCAAAACAACACTACCGGGGATAACCTAAACCCCGCAAACCAAGGGCCTGCGGGAACCATTCCCCTAGCCCCAAATGCCCAACACATTGGCACGTCAACGCAAGGGGGCGCATCCCTTACGTTCGGACACGATCTGTCACAATACGCTGCCGTCATACCTCCAGGCATGAGCCCTCATACCTGGTATGACCAACAAGCAGCCCTTCTGGCCGCAACGTACAACAGAGCTTGCGCCGACGAACAAGGAGGTATTGGACCTACCCCGATACCGCGTACACCTGCCGGTCGTATTTTACGATACGACGACAGGGCACCCACACATCCAGCCTCCAGAAGCAGGCAAGAGGACCGCGGCTCCTCCTATTGTGATGTCCGCACAATCAATGAGGACGATTCCTCATACGGGTCCCGCCGCAGGGACTCCGTACATAGCCGTTTAGGCTCTCAAGATGAAAGAAGGCGGCAGTCTACAATGCGCCGCAACACAAACATTCAGAGTCGTTTGGGACCACAGTCCCACCAGGAAGGACATTCGTGTACTGCCATACTGATCCAAATGACAGTACGTACCGCGGGGAGTCCCATTCCACCAACAGTAGACCGGGCGGACGCAACTATGTTCCTCCCAGTCAACCCCGCAACACATACCTACGCGCTGCAAAGCGCAACCAGGGCAAACCTTACAGGCCGAAATCTGCGGCCGAAAACTCTAAGTTTGTCCCAAAGATCGCCAACGCCGATGTCACCACCACAAAATTCCCATTGAACATTGGGAAATACAACGGCTCGACCGACCCAGATGATCACAACAACATCTTCGTCGGCGCTGGGTGCAACGGTAAGTGGGACGAACCTACCTGGTGCCATTTTTTCCCAGAGACCCTAACAGGTCTGGCCAGGGCATGGTTCGATTCTCTGCCACCAGGGTCACTGACCTCATTCGAGGACTTACAAGAAAAGTTCCTCGCGCACTTCAGCTAGCAACGACGCCATGAACGTGATTCAATGGACGTCATGAACATCTGGCGCAGAGACAACGAATCGCTTGATGCATTCGTTGTCCGTTACAATAAAGAGATCCTAGAGATAGGCGACGTTGACAACCAGATGGCACGTAACCATTTCATTGTTGCTGTCAAAGACGAACAAATGGTTATGAATATTTCCGGAGGTAACGGCTTGCCTAAGAAGTGGGAAGATGTCATGGCTAAGGTCAAAACATATGCCCAAACTCAGCGGTCTCTCAGACCGCACATGACAAAGGCACAACCCCTAGCGGAAGGCCAATCTTCCCGCCAAGAACCCAAGCGCGGCAATAAGCGCAACAGGGACACATGGAATCGCGGCAGCGATCCCAAGCCATATGTCCCCCGGAACAACCAGCCCGACGCAAGGGCTACAATCAACGCCCAACGAGAAAACCGGGCGTCAAAGAAAGAGTCTCGGGACCGCAACTGGACCGAGATCAACCAGTCGCCAAGCGACGTTCTCCTCACGGATGCACAATTCCTGAGACCGGCCCAACCAATGAAGTCCAAAAAGAATCAAGATCCCGCACTCTGGTGCGAGTATCACAAGGACTCGGGCCACACCACGAACAACTGCATCAGTTTCCGACTGGAGATTGAGCGAGCCTTAAAGGAGGGGAAACTGCAACACCTGTTGACAGGCGCACAAAAAGCTACCAAGCGCATCACTCCCCACAACGAGGGCACCTCCACGGGTAAAAGGGCCATGTACGTGGCCTCTACCCACATGATCAATGGAGGAAAAGGAAGACCGCGTAAGGCGGCAAGAAGACCGGACAATGACTGGAAGGACGAGCAAGTCGTCTTTCCAAAAGTCCGAGGCGGACCGCGCGATAGGCGCGCCGTGGTTATCACTGGGCACCTAGCTCACTACTGCACCGAGCGACTGTTCATCGACCTGGGCAGTACGTCTGATATTATATACGAGCAGTGCTTCAACCAGTTCGATCAAGAAGACAAAGATCGACTGCAGCCAGCGGACTACCCGTTGGCTGGATTTTCAGGGGAAACCGTGTTCCCCCTGGGACAAATTACCTTCCCTGTGCGCCTCACCAACGGAAGGCACACAAGGACGGAGGAGGTGAACTTCATGGTTTTACCTCACACCTCAAAGTATGACGTAATTCTCGGGAGGGAGTCCCAAGGCGACTTCAACATGATAACATCCGTCCCCCACTCTGCCATCGGTTTTCCAACCGAAACGGGGATCGCGATAATATACGCCCAAAGAGAAGTCATGTCTACGGACGAACTTTGTCCGACAAAGGTAGCAAGGCCTACCCCCAACACTCAACCAGAAAAATGGGTTCTTAATGTAAGACACCCAGAACAAACAGTCACGTTGGGCCATGCCTTGACACCTACCATCAGAGCGCGCCTGAAGCAACTCCTCTTCAGAAACCAATATATTTTCGCGTGGACACCCGCAGATATGACAGGGGTACCACGCGAAATTGCGCAACACTTCTTGAATACCATGCCAGGTATCAAACCCGTGATCCAAGGCCAACGCCACCTCGGATCAGCAAAAAACGCGGCGATGGAAGAGCAGGTACAGGAACTGCTCTCCGCAGGCATCCTGCGGGAAGTGAAATACCAGACTTGGCTGTCCAACCCAGTCATGGTAGAAAAACCAAGCGGGGGCTGGCGCATGTGTGTCGATTACAAAGACCTCAATAAGGCCTGCCCCAAGGATTGTTACGCGCTTCCAGAGATCGACGAGAAGGTCGATAACCTCGCACCATTTCGATGGAAGTGCTTCCTCGATTGTTACAAAGGCTATCACCAAGTACAAATGGCAATCGACGATGAAGATAAAACGGCATTCCGCACTCCCATCGGGAATTACTGCTACACCAAAATGCCGTTCGGGTTGCGCAACGCGGGCGCAACCTATCAAAAGTTGATGAACGACACCTTTCGCGGTCAAATCAGCAAAAGTGTCGAAATCTATATGGACGACCTGGTCGTCATGAGCATGGAGGAAAACACCATGCTCGACGACATCGAAAGAACATTCCAAACTCTGCGAAGCGTTAACATGAAGCTCAACCCAGGGAAATGCTCGTTTGGAATGGAAGAAGGCAAATTCCTTGGATTCATCGTAACCAAAGATGGATTCAAGGTAAACCCGAAAAAAGTTCAGGCGATCGAGCGCATGCCATCGCCTTCTACGATGAAGGAAATGCAACGACTAGCCGGTAGGCTAGCCGCACTCAATAGATTCTTAGCCAACCACGCAGCTAAGTCTTACCCTTTCATCAAGACCCTGCGGAGCTGTCTAAAAAAGGAACAATTCCAATGGACCGCAGAGGCCGAAAAAGCTTTCCGGGAAATGAAAGAGTGTTTGATCCAACTCCCAACTTTAACCGCACCACGAAAAGATGAGCCACTTATCTTATACCTGTCTGCCGCGGACAACGCGGTAGGCGCGGTACTTATAGTGGAGCGGGAATGAGTCCAAACACCCATCTACTACATCAGCAAAATGCTCAACGACCCAGAGACAAGGTACTCCATCATGGAAAAATTGGTACTGGCACTAGTGCATGCATCAAGACGTTTACGACGTTACTTTGCAAACCACGTCATCACAGTGTTAACCAACTATAGGATCGGACCGATCCTATCAAAACCCGACATCTCTGGGAGGTTAGCAAAATGGGCAATCGAGCTGGGCGCGCTTTCACTGAACTATAAGCCGCGCCCCGCAATCAAAGGCCAGGTCTTGGCTGACTTCGTCGCTGAAATACCAGCAAACCGCATCCAAGAATGCGAAGAAGAACAAAACCCTGTATCACAACCATCCTCCACAGAAACCTGGGCACTATTTACAGATGGTGCATCCAACGAAGATGGTTCTGGCGCAGGTTTGCGACTTGTCAGCCCCGATGGCCAAGAGCTAACCTACGCAATACGCCTCGATTTCGAAAGTACGAATAACGAAGCGGAGTATGAGGCTCTACTGGCAGGGTTGCGTTTAGCAATCAAACTCGACGTCAAACATTTGGAAGCACACGTCGATTCACTACTAGTTGCAGGGCAGATACGCGGTGACTATGCCGCAAAGGGGGATACCATGATCCTCTATCTCGAACAAGCCCTGCAACTGAAGTCAAAATTTACCTCCTTTAATATTCGCCACATCAACAGGAGTGAAAATAAACCCGCGGACGCACTGTCAAAACTTGTGTCCACCAGCTTCCAACACCTGGCGAAAGAGGTACGCATCGAAGTCCTGCAAAATCCTTCGATACCCCTGCGCCAAGTCAATGTCATCCAATACGGTACAACATCCTGGATGACACCGCTCATTGCATACTTACAATCAGGGGTTACTCCCGAAAGCAAAGCAGAGGCACGCAAGTTGCAATACAAAGCGTGTCATTACCAAATGGTAGACGGTATCTTATACCGTAAATCATACCTGGGGCCACTCCTACGATGCGTCAACCCCCAAGATGCCACATACCTTATCAAAGAAATTCATGAGGGGATATGTGGCATACACGCAGGACCACGCATGGTGGTGGCCAAAATCATGAACGCCGGGTACTATTGGCCGGGCATGCACCTGGATGCAGTCAAAGTCTTACGCAAGTGTTTCAATTGTCAGCGACATGCTCCCAAGACCTTGCGTCCCAAGAACAACTTGATCCCCGTCACCACCGCATGGCCATTCCAAAAATGGGCAATCGATGTGGTGGGACCATTTCCAGACGCACCAGGAGCAGTGAAATTTATCATAGTAGCTGTTGATTACTTTACAAAATGGGTAGAAGCAAAGCCACTTGCATCAACCACCGCTATGATAACAAGGAAATTCGTGTGGGAACATATCATCTGCCGTTTCGGTCTACCAATGTGCATCGTCACCGACAACGGTACCAACTTCGCTGCCGACGACTTTCAAAAATGGCTAAAAGAGCTAAACATTGAACACATATTCTCCTCAGTAGCGCATCCACAAGGGAACGGCCAAGTCGAGAGTATCAATAAAAGCTTAGTCGAAGGCATCAAAGCACGGTTGGGAACAGCCAGACGCGGCTGGGTTGATGAACTCCCAAGCATTTTACGGGCTCACAGGACAAGCCCAAAAACAAGCAACGGCGAGACCCCCTTCAGCCTGGTCTACGGCACTGAAGCGGTGATCCCCGCGGAAGTAGGCCTCCCCTCACCTAGAATGTTGGCCATCAACAAGATGGACAACAATGAGGAACGCAGGGTTGACTTAGACCTCTTGGAAGAAAGGTGCGAAAACGCTGCCATCAACGAGGCCAAGTACAAAACCAAGTTGGAAAAGTACTACAATGCACGCGTTCGCATTTGTACTTTCAACCCTGGAGACTACGTCCTTCGTGACAACGAAGCATCCAACGCAGAATGCCCAGGGAAACTTGCCCCCAAGTGGGAAGGACCGTACCTCATCCAAGAGGTCCTGGGCAAAGGCGCGTATAAACTACAAACATTAGAAGGCGAAACTATTGCACGCACATGGAACGCACAGCAACTTCGACGATGTTATATGTAAGCCATGTTTTCTGCATGTAATCTATTGGGCCGCAGGCCATTTGCAAATAAATAGACCATGCAATGCAATATTGTTTATTTATTTCTATTACAAATGCGTATGCCACTCTGAGGTATACACAAAAACAGATTAGCAAAATCTTCATTCGTGATACCCACACAGAATGGTAACCACACGCAACTATTGTAATAGGCCAGCACTGGCAATACTGTTTGTCTACCAGAGACAAATCTTCATACTTGCATATCACCTAGATATGAAAAAGGCAATTACAGATTTAGTATTACTCACAGTAACACTAAACGCGTACAAATTCAAACATGCAAGTACTAAAAACACGTAAAAATTCAACCAACAATTCTTTATATTCAAAAAATTCCTGCACAAGGAATTTACATAAAGTTTTATAACGGTTACATAAGGAAACAAAAGAGGCACGCAGGCCAATCTAATCTTCCTTTGTGCCACTGGGGCCCGCACCATCCGTGCCCTCAACATCTGGCTTTTCCTCATCTTCGTCTTTAGCAGCGTATAAGACTCGCAAGCGGTCCACATAATCTTCCGCTTCTAGACACTTTTCAAGTTCTTCAAGATCTGTGAGGGTTGTATCATTAAACTCCTTAATCGCAGCAGCAAGAAGCGCTTCAGTATCCACGCCATGAAACCCAGACCGCTCATCAGTAAGCCCGCCACGCGCTGCAACGTTCAAATGACTAATACAGCGGTTGTAGCCAGCTTTGAAACCAGCATCCCGGGCACGCTCCCTGATCTCGTTAATACCTGCTACGGTCTCGGGTGCGTCAAGAATGGCGGTAACAATCTGCGAAACACGAATACAATGGTTATCAAAGGCAAACTTACAACAAAAATAACAAGGCAACGGATACTTACATGCCCGATCCCGCGCATACGCATCCATTGATGATCAGCCTTGAGCAACTCAAGTGAAGCAGCGTGGCTATCCCTAGCCTCTTCAGCCTCTCTTGCCCGCACTTCAGCTTCAGCAGCACGGGCAGAGATTTCCTCAATAGTGATCCCCCGGGTCCGCACTTCAGCCTTTTTAACAAGAAATCAGAAATACACAAAAAGAATCAACAAACTTAGGAGACACAATTTCAAAGTCAGGAAAAACTTATACCTGAAGGTCCAAGATAGTTTTGCTTAAATTGGTGCGGTCAACATTTGCCCCTTCAAGAGCTTTTGCAGCACGAGCCTCCGCCTCCTTGGCCTCTTCCAGAGCCTTGGCAAGACGAACCTCTGCTTCCTTGGCCCCTTGGGCAGCCGCAACAGCCTCAGCTTTCTCTTTAGCCAACGCAGAAATTGCTGCCTTGGCATTTATAAGCTCCTGACGAACATGAAAGAGAGTTTCATTCTGTTTACCCCAAGATTCTTTCCAAGTCTTGCGCTCATCGGAAAGGGTTTCTTTAAAACGCTTACGCTCATCAGACAGCAGTTTTGCAAGAGTACGAACCTGTTTAAGCTCAGCAGTTGCAGCCCACTCTTCAGTCTGCTTATGTTTCTCAAACGCAGCTCTATCCCTCTCAAGCTGCTCTCTATCCCTCTCAAGCTGCGCTGCACCCTCACGTGCAGCCTTCACCAACTCCTCGGCCTCGGCCCGTAAACGCGCATTCTCCTCCTCCTTGCGCCCCAGCACCTTGCACTTTTCCATAATGGCATTCACCATTATGGAGCTCCCCACAAGCATGGAGGAGAGTTGGTTCATCTGGACCTCAGTCGGTAAAGAACGGGCCCGGTTTACCTCAAAAGGAGTACCCAAGCCACTCAAAATCTCCCTACACGCAGAGGGATCAGCAGAAATGTCATCCCCTTGCATCACAGACCACGGAGGGCGGTGGTAAGACATGGCCCGGTCTTCTGTGTAAGAGCGATAACAATACTCCAATTCAGGCTCTTCAGGCTGAATTGGAGTCTCTACAAAACCCGCACCACCCGCGGAACCGGAAGCCTTCTCGGCAACAGGAGACTTTGGCTTTCCGGTATAACCAAACTTCAAATCCATATCAACAGTATCCTCTGGGGTGATAACATTATCACTCGAATCAACCGTGTCATGGATTTGAGCCGCGGGACCCTTTCCAGTGTCCACCCCCCGCACAGAGGCTTCAGGAGTAACTGCCTTATGAACCCCCGCACCCGCAGCAGTGTCGTGCGGCAGAGGGGGAGGAGGAGCATCAAAGTCGAAGAACCCTTCATCTTGCGGTTCTGAAATCAACACAGAAATACTTTAAAGTACAAGTATCAACACAAAATATTTGTTAGTCATGCATCACATACCAGAAACAACCGCAGGCTTCCTTGGTATGACAAAAGGCTTGCGCCTGGTCTGAATCTTCGGCTTCTTTCCCCTACCAGCATCACCAGCATCCTCCGCTTTCCTCTTATTCCCATCACTAGGTTTCGACCCCGCAGTGGTTCCACCGGTGACCGCACCAACACCTGGAACACCCAAGCCCTCTAGGGTGTCAGATACTACCACGTAATCGGTATATCTGCGGAAATGAGAACGAGAGATACCTGCTGTTTGCTTCACCAAAGGCGGAACAACAGAAACAGGTTTCTTCACACCGCGACCCCGCCCAGGTTTATCCACAGGCTTTTTCTCCGCATGTTTTTTGGGGGCGCCCTTTGGCTCAAATTTACCAAGGTCCCCAAGTGTACCTGCGTATAGGAGATCAGCAACAAACCTTGTAAAGCAATAAAGGTTATGAATAATACCTTTGCCCTGCGGCAGGGGTGCAGTCATCACCTCACGTGAAGCAACGCGGAAGAGAGGGACAATCGTCAAGTTAAACCCTTTACCTTCCGCAGTCGGAATAAGATCAACTTTGCCAGTTAAAGTTGGATCAAATATCTTCCACAATTCCACAATTTCTGATAATACATCCAAATTAATAACAAACACGGGAATAAAGAAACCGCAAAAGAATGGTAACACTTACCACCAGTTTTCTCCCGCACCACAGGCGTGAAATTCCTCTTAGGCCGGGTCAACATCATCCGCAGCACCCACAACTCATTGTTGGTCAGCTGCCTATGCTCAATGGGTTTCAACCTTGAGAACCACTCCGCAGTCTCCGCGGTAGGCATACCAATATCCTCCGCAGGGATAGGCTCATTAACGTTCCGCATATTCATCTCCACAACAACTGCGGCAGCTTTAACGTAGAAGAACTTACACTTCCACTTCGTAATACCCTTCGGAGGGGTCATCAACTTGAGGCTTCCATACCTTTCTCTAAAAGAAAAGAAACCGGTGTTCACCGTCAACTGGTAAAACCCCCGGAAGTTTTCAACGGTAACCGGCAGACCAAGAGCACGAAAAGTTGATTCAAAATGTCTAATACGGATCATCCCAAAAGGACTCATCTGGGAGATATGGATCTTGTAATGTTCCAAGACCTGAGCAACAAAAACTGTTAATGGTAAACGAAGGTTACCATCAGTAAAACACTCGGCCCACATGGTAATGTGACCGGCCGGAGCACAGGCACCAGTATCACCAGTTTGGGGATAAACAGCCCCATACTCGTGAGGCATCTCAATCTTGGCCATCAGTTGGTCGAATGAAGCTCTCGGCCACTTCAATGGTGGTAGGCCACCACCAGGAACACTGCCACCATCATCTTCTTCTTCTCCGGCCACCGGAGAAGATGCTTCAGGGTTTTCACCCTCCACATTATGTGGGTTAGATGGATCAGCCATCAGAAATATGTAGAGCAGAAGTTTCGAGTTAAAGAAAAAACTCAGAAAAACTCAAAAGATTGCCGGAATAAAAGACAGATTGATCGGAGAAGACGAAGGGAATGCTCTCTCTCTCAACAGAAATTTTTCGAAAATTTTTTAACTGTAAGGAGAAACCAAACGGTTCCCCCTTTATATACTCATCGCAATAAATGTGATACAGTAACCGCCTCAACACGTTCAAAATAGGCGAGTTACAAGGCGACACGCGGTCAGCGACCTTTCCGCTGACGGTTATCACGCGCGCGTGGCCGCCCACGCGCCTGACAAAGAAGACTTTTTCACTCCCTGCTACAGTGCAGTTATGACCTCGGTCAGTGTAAACGTCTTTTCAAATCAGCACATGTCAGAATCCTACCAACTTCAACAACCCACACGTGCAATCGTGACGTAAGCAACAGAAAGCGACAACCTTATCCAAACACAAGCGGCATGCGGTTTCTCTGGTTACCGCACCATAACCCATACCGCATGTCGTTTTTTACATACCCCTCAAAAAAGGCAAAAATAAATATCTTTAAATTATATAAAGGGGTATAAGTCATAAACCGCACATATCCACGAGCACACGTGGAATATGCGGAGATGACGCACACCAACCCGCACAGGTGTGTCAGATACTCAGAACCAGCACGGTTCTTTGGACTGCGAAAACCGCTTCTCAGGATGCGGTAAACCGCACCCCATGAAAGCTTCTTCAAGCTTCAAAACCCTCGTTTCCGGTTCACAACCACAGAGGGAACGCAAACAGCTTCTCCTTAAGGAACAGGACAAGTATGCTGAGCAACCGCACATCAGCAACCCTGTCCCCTGAACCTTCAAGAGCCACATCCAGGCTACAAGACTTCTAGAAGCGAGTTCTTTGCTGCAAACCGCAACTATGCGAACGGTAGCTAAGGAAGAGCCACAACTAAGCCACCACGCGGAAGAGCAAAGCTATTTCAAGAAAAACTGCTTTCCAACTAAGCGTGAAGGAAAGTGGCTACAAAACGAATGCGGAAGAGTTTCAACCAACTTCTCAAGTATCTAAAACGATCTCTTCCGGCAACGCTACTTACAGGGAAACTACTTTCCACCAAGGCGTGAAGGAAAGTGGCTCCAGAACAGCGGTAACAAGTCTGCCTATGACTAGTTACCCTCCTATGGACCGCATAGAATAAACAATGGTGGGCACAACCCTGCCCATGATCATGTTTATTTGCCCATAGTACAGATTCACATTGTTCGACCAAACACGGCCAACAATGACGCAAATACCCCACGATCCTCAAAGAAACATGGCAAACGAGGTTCGACAACGAGGTAACCGCAAAGAATGTACGGTTACTAGAGAGCTACACCTCTGAGGACGTGCGGTTACTTGAGAGATAAACCGCAGAAGACGCGCGGTTACTAGAAAGCTTAACTGAAGAACACGAACACCCCACAAAACAGGGATCATCGTTACATGTCCAGTTGCTGAACATAGAGCTTGAGCAAAGTACTTACAACTTTGCACCAACTGACGCAGAGATTCCAACTACACTGAAGAAGACATCTTCAGTCACGATCTCAAAGGTTGGTTCGAATTCTGCTAATACCTTCAGTCACCGTCTCAAAGGTTGGTCCGAAACACCAACAGGTGGCCGATGACATCAGAAAAAGGTAGACAGAGTCAAGTCTTTGGCTGAGAATTCCGCATCAGACAGAACCTGCTCACCATGTACCCTTCTCAAAGGAAGAAACAATCCACTAGAAAGGGCCTAATACTTAAAGAAGGTGCCATCTGCATGGCACAATCTTAACCTTCTAGACAACATAGTCCAGTATCCCTCCCACATGCGACTCGCATACGGAAGGAACACTAGACTGGGGGGACTTGAAGGGGTATGGTCCCAAATATCGCGTCAGCACGACCGCGAATGACCATTACCCTCATTAAAAACCCCCAACAGCAATTAACTCTCCAGTGTCCGCGTAGACACACGCGAACACTACGGTCCAATCTGTCCATTGATGAGAAGACTTACCTTAAGGACGGAAACTAATGTTACGCATAGCGATGCGGCCTCGCACCGCATCCTATGAACATTTTCGTCACGACAAGGGATCTGGACAACAGTAACAGTCACTCAACAGGCGTTGCGGCACAACACCGCATCCCGCGCAAATCATGGATGGAACAACCAATGCGGGAACAACATCAATGACCGCAAGCAGCGATGCGGCTTGGCACCGCATCCTGCCTACAAGGCAAGTGGGTCTGACACCACAGTGCAAGTGGCACTGGGAACAGTCGCCTACTAGCCCACGTATGAACAACAGTCTGACACCACAGCCGGACGTGGCATCACCACAGCATCCGACAGGTCTGACACACCTGCAAATAGCTGTGCGATGTCAGACTAGCTACTCAACTACCCTCCTTCACTCCTCGGCTATAAATACTCACCCCAAACCAGGTTTGAGGTATCACTTCCCAACTCTCTCAATACTACTACTATCATACTTTGCTTCCCAAGCAAATTACTGATTCTCACGCCGGAGAGTGGTAACAAGGAGCACCCCCCACCCCATCCTCCTTGTTACGAGTCACGGTTTGTTTCCTTGTGCAGGAAACCCACCACCAGACGATCCAGCCAACGATCCTCGGAAAGAAGGGATTAACCCTCTTGACGAGATCAGTGAGTTAACCCCGCCTGGTTAACCATTGTTTCATCAATTATGTATTACTTAAAAACTTTAATTTTCTTTTTTAAATAGTATGTAATACTTTCTATAAGCTGATGATTTATATATGTTTAGAATAAATTATGGTAACTGTATATAACAAAAATTGATAACGTATTAACTAAAATACTTAAATAGATTACATTACATCTATAATTAAATTGAATTTAAAAATCAACCAAAAAATGAATTTTAGTTTCAAATCTTAGAAAATAATATGAATATTTTAAATAATAAAAAAGAATCATTTTTTAAATGTTCAATTTTATCGAAATATATAATGGGTCTTATAATTTTAGTAACATTAATTTTTGAAAAAAACGGATGTATTATTTTGATTCTGTATAAATTAAAAAAATAAAAATTTTGTTATCTTAATAGTATGATATATACGCAGTATAACCTGATTAATTTATATGTTAATAGTAGTAAATTACAATAAGAGTTAGCAAAAATAATAATCATAATCATGATATATATATAATAAACAAAAAGTATAATTAACAAAAAGAATTAGCAAAAAACAATTGTTATTCAAAACAATTAACTAAACCATCAGAATCATCATGTTCATATAAAAAAACCACACAATTCAAACCATTGTCAAATTTCAAAAAAAAAAAAACATAAAAAATATCCAAATACTGAAGCAAAATGAAACAATGAGATAAAATGTTTGAATTATAGGTTACTACTTTTCTGTTTTTGGAATTAGAAGCACTGCATCGACACCACCCTCTTTACGCATTTTTGATGAAGACTGCGAAGAAAAATCATCCACGTCGTACACGGTATCCAAATTGCGTTTCAAGTCACCTTCGCTCATCGTATCCAAAATAGCATCATTCTCATCAAAGGATGTTGTAAACCCAACTTTAAAAACATTTGAGCAAGGGGTTACATCGTCTCCAGTTTGGGATATAGAATCCTACAAATATCAAATAATTAAAGAGGGATGAGTTATTAATATACATTTAACAAATAATGAGTAAAAATAAATCTATTGAATCAGATAGTAAAGTAAAGGATAGTAAACCTTAACAGGCCAATCGACATTATGATTTGAATCGGATGGTTCGACATTGACGGCTTCCTCATCAATAGGCTGATTTTATTTTAAAAAAAATAAAAAAAAATTATAATAATTATAAGTTAAAGATTGTTGGCAAAACGTAATAATAGTATAAAAGGGAAATGGAATAAATATACCTGAATAGTGTCAAAATGATTCTCAAGCTCAGACAAAACAACCGGGTTATTAGTCATCTTGGAGACTGAGTAGCCATCAGACTTCTTGCTAATGTTAAAAGAAGAAACAGCAATCTTGAACGCAAACTTCATATTGAGTAAAGAATTTAGCTCATTTGGAAAGTTTCCTTCGTTTGCTAACTGTTGAAAAAATAAATATACTTTAATGTTGTATAATAACAAAACATATGATAAAATCAATTATTTAGTACATACCTCAATGTTGTTGTCTAACAGCTGATTAGCATTAACCTTCAAAAGCTTTGTAACCTCACGCTCAAACAATGTCAGCGTCACAATACCAGTACAATCTTGCACACGTATAGAAAGCCTAATTCTGCATAACATATTAATAAGATTTAGTTTTTTTGACAACCAAACCTTAATATGGATAATATTTTACCTTGGAATTGATGAAACGGTCCTTGTATTACAAACATCAGTCTTGCATTCCAAGACAGTAACCTCTTCAAAACCATCACTACCATCCTGCTTCTCTTTAACAACAGTAATGGTTGAAACCTTTTTGTTGCAACTTTTGCACGCGTTGTAAAACCACTCATTGTTTGATGCAAAACTCTTGATAGTCCCAACAATGACAACAAACTTTGTCTGCTTAAGATATTGATAATGTATAAAAAAAACATAAAGCAAAACATATTAAAACAATCTTAATTCATGTTACCGTATCTATTGAGTTTAACGACCCAATGGGATAAAAAGTCAAGTCTGAAAGGAACTCTTCAGTGACAGACTTCACAACAGAAGAACTTAAGCCAGAATAACTGGAAGAAACTTCGGGAGAAAGTTTCTCGATAAATCTAATAAAACATGAAAAATAATTATTTACACTGTTAAACCTGGTTTCAAAAATATAAAAACATATTAGGATAGTGAACCTTTTTTTAAACTCAGCAACTTCATCAATATCACTGTTAATTAATACTCGAGTGACGGTATACAAATTAGAAACAGACAAATGCCCTGTACATAATAATAAAAAAAAATTAATTACTTTAAACAACTATTAAAATTGAAACAGTAAAGACAAAGCACAATAGATTTAAAGAAATAAGATACCTCCCCAGAATCTGTATTTCCCAAACTGAATGATTACAACAACATTTTTTTGACCTCGATTGCTGCTCTCATACTCCATTATCTGATCCGCATAACCGTCCCAAAGTGTCACAAAGATCTGCTTATTGCTGAACATTAAAACAGTAAAAACATATAGTTAGTAGTATAGAAAACATAATATAAAAAACATAATAGTATAAGGAATAGAAGTGAAAACAAAATAAATAAATACTTCAAATCTTCAAGCATAAAGGTGACTTTCTTCTGGTTTTTTCCATTATTAGTTTCCATGTCTACCTCGAATGGAAAACTTTTGACCACAAAACCAATTACATCTGAGAAAAATGTAAATAGTGTCAACAAAATAAAAATGTGTTATGTTGTATTATATAGTTTTAATTGATAGATGATACCAATTGGACTTTTAAAAAACTTGTTGTCATCTGTTGGATCCTCCACAACAGAATCAAATGGAGTAAAATCAAAACCCCATTCAGAACCAATAGCCTCGTGACATTCCTCAACAACGGTGTTGTTATTAAGGTTAATCTTCAAACCACCGTGAGCGTATTTGACCTTCTGACGATTCTCACCCAAAGAAGGATTTCGAATAGTCAAACAACGCTTTTCTTCTAAAAGATGTTGATATCCAGATGCGTTTTTAGCCAAAACAAAAGCTTGCATTTTTGTTCCCTGACAAAAAACAGCATTATTTTATAAAAAAAATCCATACTTTAAGAATTAACTGTATATAATATTAAATTAAAAAATACGTCTATGAAAGCTTACCTCACTGTCCATGACTATCATATCATAGCAATAAACTTTTCTAGCGTTATTGAAATCAGCTCTTGTCCACAAACGAACAATGCGTATTCTGATGGTGTAGTTATCAACGTTGAGGTCCAAATTATTCAACAGTGTTATTGCAGCATGTGCCATTTCTGCATATAATTCATCATGAAAGATTAGTAGAAAAAAAAAACAATATATACTAAAACATTGTAATAAATAATCATAATCATAATCAATCAATATATTATAGAAGAGTCAATGGAATTCTTACCTATGATTATGAAAAGAGATAGACAATTTCTGAGTAGAGAATAATGATTTCAATGTGAAATGTTTAAAAAATATTTATAATAGGTAGGCATTGTTAATTAAGGAAACATTGTATATTTTACAAAATTAAAATATACAGAAAATCAATTATAACAAACCATGAACATGGAAATATGTCAAATAATAGTATTTTCTAAAAATACAGTCAATCAGTGTACATGTCCATAAATAGGATAATATGAAAAAACAATTTGCTAAATTGAAATGCAACTAACCACCTTATTAAACGGCTTTGAAATTTCCACTTCCTTCTTTAGCTTTGATTGAAACTGAAGCTTTCCAGCATTCTACAACCTTATCAGTTATAAATTCAGCACTGACAACCTTGTTCGACCCGCATACTGAAATCAAGATACAAAATATGTTATCGAGGCTTATATAGCACTGCACAACAATACCAATAATATGATATCTCACACATTCAGGAGCATATACATATAATGTGAATCCGTATCCATATCCATATCTATAATATATTTCTTTATTTTTTCGGATAATTATAGTCTGTAAAGGAATCAACTGGATAAAAAAACAGAGGCATATTCATGTTCGTTAATAAATAATATATATGAAACATAATGGAATAGATACTATAAATTTAATTTGTCATATTAACAACTTCTGACAAAAAAAAATGTTATAGAATAACATAGTATAAAGATATCATAATGCTCTCACATAAGATAATACTGTATAAAAAATTGTTCGGATAAACAGTAGTACATTATGGTTAAACGACATACATAAAACAAAACAAACTTCAAAATACATTGAAAAAACACACAGATGTGTAAACAAACAAAAGAACTCTTTATTATCATTTCCAATATGATTAAAAAATGAAATGAAAATATATCCATGATAAAAACATTATTGTTCCTAAGTTGCATAGGTAATCATCAAGGTAGCACTATTAAAATAATAACGAAGTAGATAAAGATATCCATCCTCCAAACCAGCTTGGCGCATAAACTTTGTCCAACCTCTAAATGCATATCTAATCTTTTTGTTACCGTAGGCGAAACGGAGAACCAAAGTATTGGAAAAGCCATTTCCAGACACAACATTCATGAATCCTATGTCGCCAAGGTTAACGTTCGACGAAAATTCTTTTGGAAATATCTACATTAAAAAACATAAACCAATATTAGTATGCAATAAAGTGAACCGTATAAAAATAAAAAATATTAAAAAAATAATTAAAAGAAGAAACTTACAAAACGGGTCGTTAAAACCCATTTCAGTTCATAAAAATCAGCCACATGTACAGGGGCTTCTACTATAACATCTGAAATAACATGATGTTGAACTTGAATTACTTCTTGTACTCTTAAAGGCTGTTGATGAATACGATTGAAACCATCTTTGTGGAAAACTGAAATACTGAAATCATTATATCCAAATAATTCAAATATAACAAAATCCCCTGTTTCCAGTTGAAGATCTTTTGAAATATGAATCCAATCAACGATACTATAGTTGGAAGCAAAACGGCGTGCAATATATACCGTCCCAACCAATTTGTTTTGAAAACGTATTGTGAAACGACAGTCCAAGGGATCATTCTTGAAATAATTCTCCATGAAGCCAGATGGAAGCAACTGAACAAAATAATATTTAGTAAAATTAATGAAACCAAATAATTTTAAAACTAAAATAAAAATATTATGAGAATAATACCAGATCTTTTGATTCTGTATCCGTCATCACAAGATAGAACATAGAATTGACATATGTACCGTGGTGGAATTTGATATGTTTCAATTTAAATGTTTTTAAATCCACTTTTTCAAAAACTATCAAATCATTATGCTCAACAGCAAGCATTATAATAACTGCCACCCAACCTTGAATTATAAAAACCCCCTTTGTGTTGGATTCAATAACAACAGACCAGTTAGAACCACTATCTGTTATTAGATCTACACAACCGACAGGATAATTAGGAACATCTATCAAGGAATTATACCACTTAGGGAATTCCTGAAAACAAATATAAAAATAGGATTATAACAGAAGGAAAACAATATAAACATATAACTAAGTAAAATTATAACATCTAACAAAATGAAGTTGGCAAATAAAAGCAGAGTTCCTAACCAACTCGGATTTATACGGATCCGTCATATGAACCAGAAAGCCAGCTTCCATATCTGACAAGAAAATAAAAATTAGACACACTAAAATTTGTAATTATAACAATGTTATATTGAAAAAATATTAACATGGTAACATGAATACATATACGTAATAAAAATTAGCGAATAGAGTTTATGATAAACAGACTAATTACATCAACCAACTGCTATAAATCTCATATCTAACAGAATTAACAAATTAGTTTAAATGAACAACAACATACAAATCATACAACATAATGGGGATTATCTAATAAAAAATAAAAAACACAAACAGAGGTGGAATATACTTACCGATACTTGTATTTGGATGTCTGATGATGAACAAAAAACAAAGCACGCTTCTGCAGGGAACGATTGAAACATCAGATTAAAGGAAAGATTTTGTATATAGGAAAGACAAATGGAAACCGTTCCATAATTTAATAAAAAAAAATCCGATTATCGAATAAGATTGCAACCTTCCATACATAATCTAAAAAACGCGGTTCAATAATTAAAGTAAATTGAATGAAATAGAGAAGATATCTGTAGTGAGAATAGCCACATCAAAAAGAATAGTCAACACTTTAAGATAGATAAAAGTAAAAAATAACTTACATAAAAAATGGGATGATATATGTTGATCAAAAGAAATAAATGATGATTGAATCTTCATGTAACAACACATACAGGGTCAGTCAACACAGTTGAGATGATACAGGTTCAGGTAACAAAAAAAAACCTATGTTGTAGAAGCAACCAGTGAGAGAGATTTAATGGAATTTTAAAGAAGGGTCGTTGACATTGCCGAGGAGCGTAAAAAATGATATCACTTAGCAATTCTTGACACTCCTCGACAACATCAACGACACCTCCATGTTACGAACAAAACACTATCACTGTTTTCTTCTTCAACAGAGGAATTCTTCTTATTACCTTGAACATAAATCATCTAAATTGTATTTGACACATCTTTTGTGTCTTCCTCTCTTCGTTAATAGTAAAAAAACGACATGTAGGCAAATCGAGTTCATCTTGAAATCTCTCTGAACACATTACATGGAATAAAAATCCACGAATTAGAACTGTAAATTTATAAATTACTAAAAAAAGGTAATAAAATTAATATAAAACTGAACACTTCTTATTACATAAAACATTAAATTCATTCAAAATGTACCACAAATTTCAATCGAGTCCTATTCAAATTACTTTATATCAAAAAATAGCATGAACATCCACCAAGCAAATCAGTAGATTAAAAGGGTTTTCAATATAGATCCATTAATATCAAAAAATACCATGAGGATCCACAACGCTTTGTAAATGACATATAAAACATGAGTGGTAAAAAAACTTGATAAAGAACACATATTATGAAATTATGTAATAATATATATCTTTTAGAACAACATTAAAAAAAATAAGAAAATTACAACATATATAAAGTGAAATTTGTATTTCAGTGATGATATTAATAAACATGTATTTCAGTAATGGCATATTTTTTTAAAATTAATATCTATGTTAATATCAACTCATTTATATCAAACATGTTAAGTATCACTGCTATGTTAACATCTGAATATATCAACTCATTTATATCAAACATGTTAAGTATGACTGCTATATGTACATATCACCAACTGGTATATGTTTAATGGAAATAAAAATCAAAAAATTAAGATTAAACATCTTACACAATGGGTTTTTTAATAATATGATATTATCATACAGATTGCAATTATAGTGGTTAAAATAAATCTCAAGAGATGATAAAATGTACTATATTGATGTTGAAAACCATAAGAATGTTAAAACCCAAAAACCATATAAAAAGTAAATATCTAAATGGTCAAAAAGGAAAAAACAATATCCATGTCAAATAACTAATTATTACTCGTAACGTAAGGTACAACCTTTTCAACACTTAGCACTTGCTCATTTTCGTCAAAAGAAAAGTCAACGGTGTCACGGACCTTAATTCCAGCAGTTTTCATAAACTTCGACCAATGCCTTAAAGCATATCGAAAACCTTCACGTTTCCTTTCACGTATGGTACCGTTGCTAAACTGCACTGGGGGATCCCGGTTCAAAAGTCTGACGGTTATATCTTTTAAAGAAAGATCAAGTTTTGCCATTTCAGAAACACGATCGGGAAGCATCTGTATTGTTATAAAAAAATAATTAATAAAAAAGGTAAAAAAAATAAATATTAACAATTAAATACTGGTACTTTGTAAAAAGATATTAGAACTTACAAAATCGGTAGCAGCCATACGGGAAAACCGGTAAACAGGACCATGTGGTTGTTCGTAAATTTCATTTAAAACATCGATAGGTGCAACAAAAGGCTGCAATTCATATAAAACATTTATTATATGAAACAATATATATAAAAATTTATATAAGTACACAAATGTATACTTACCACATCGACATCCACATCAATAAAGTTCTTTTCAACACCGTTTTTTCCAAACACTTTTAAATTAAAATTATTACCTAAATTTTTTGTAAATAACAAAAAACAACCAGGCTCTAACTGCAACTGACTAACAATAACGTCAATACCAACGGTAAAACCGAATTTACCGTCAGACGTTTCTATCATAACGTGAAAAGTTTTGTTCTCTATCATTATAGTGGATATTACATCAAAGGATGTATTAAACGAATTCGGCAGAATAAATTCAGGAATGACCTATAAAACAGATAAGAAATAAAATAATTAAGTTTTAATATCAATGAAGAACAAAAATAATACTTTAAGTTAAATAAAAGAAAAAAATAACTTACATAAAAATCAGATGATGTACGTAGCAGATATGTCCAAAAAGAGCTACCATTAACACCATCAACGAAATATGTTAATTTAAAAGTAGTACAATCTATGGGATTGAATACTAACAAACATCCTTCGGATAGTCGCAAATGTTGGGTTACATTGGACCATCTTTGGAAAAAAAACAAATTTCCTTTATCTTCGCTTAACCAAACATTAAAAATCCGGCCATCATCAGTATGTATCATAACATTAGTAGGGGCTTTACCCACACCCCACAGTTTGCAAGCAGCATCAGAAGGAATAGACTAACAAAAGGAAACAGTGGAAAATGAATTATAATTTCATAATTTAAAAATTAAAATAAAAAATTATCATAAATATGATTTAATGATAACAACCAACAAAAAAAGGAACAGGGATATATGTAATAATATATCAATTACCATAATAACTTCGTCTGCTTTACTCATATGCTTACAGAAACAGGGTTCTCTAAGACTAATTTATACAAAAAATAAGTTAGTAAACATTAAAATGTTGTTGTAAGAAAACAAATGATAAATGAGGGAACCAAAATATATAATACAATAACTTAGTGAATAATAAACAGATCTTGAATGAAAAACATACCTTAACGAAGAAGATCCAGGCATATTGGAAACCTACAACAACAGGTTTGAATGACAAAAAAAGAATTCAGGATAAATAATGTAAATCATGATAATGTTAATACTCAAAAATTAACAGATCTTTAATGAAATTAATATACAGGGTTAATATAAAATAACAACGATCAATTAACCAAACAATCAAACACATTTAAAAAAATGCATTCAAATAATTCAGGATAAATAATGGAAATCATCCGTAATGTTAATAGTCAATAATCAACAGATCTTGAATGAAATTAAGATACAGGGTTAATATAAAATATCAACGATCAATTAACCAAACAATCAAACAAATTTAAAAAGAATGCATTCAATATCATCCGTAATGGAAATCATCCGTAATGTTAATACTAAAAAATAAACAGATCTTGAATGAATTTCAGATACAGCCTTAATACAAAATAAAAACGATCAATCAACCAAAAAATCAAACACATTTAAAAATAATAATGCATTGAAATAAATCAGGATTAATAATGGAAAACATCCGTAATGTTAATACTAACAAAATCAACAGTTTTTGAATGAAACTCAGATACAGGATTAATATAAAATAACAAATATCAATTAAAAAAACAATCAAACACATTTAAAAGAATGTACTCAAATAATCTATGGTGCATAGATTACAGCTTCCAAAAAAATTAAACATTATTTTAATTAAAATTGAGATTTAGGGATTTGCATAAAAATAACATCAAATTCAATAACAATAACATACAGATCTGTAACTACAATCGGAATTAGGGTAAACATCAAATTCAATTATAAAAATAAAATTATGTAAAATCAAACATTACAATCGGATTTAGGAATATGAGTAAACATCAAATTGAACATCAATAGCAAAATTTTAATAAACATAAAACACAGATCTAGATTAGATATCGGACTTAGGGTTTCTACAACAGACCAAATATTTATTCAAAAAAATAATCAAAAACATAACAAAAGTTATTATCCACACAGATCTGTATAGACAACATAAAAATATACCAAAATCAAAGCTAGGGTTTATAGAACAGGAAAATAGTTTTTGAAAAAATACTTAAAATTCCGAACAAAAAAATAACGATTAAACTAAGATTAACAATATACACTTACAGATTTGGATATGGTTCAGCGAAAAATATGAGAAATCGTGCGAAGAAGATGAAGAAGATGAAGAAACGGACGAAGTATATGTAGGTTAAATTAGAAGATGAAGATAGAAGGCGGTGGGAAATTATTGGGGGTAATGAAAAGCATTGAATGATAATTGAAGGAAATATATTGATGATGAAATTGCCGCCCAAAAAACCAATTATCTGGCCAAAGAAAGGTGCCAAGTCATGGTCAAATAGTCAACCTCTATTTTGCTTTAGTATAATAGATAGATTTATGTATGTATAAAAAGAGAGAGAGGAGAAATATGTAAATATTAACTCCCATCTCAAATACATTTGTGTGTTTTTAGCGAAGACAACATTATGTAATAATGACGAGTCTGTCTTGTTTTGCCCATACCGAAGACCAAATTTTCCTCAACTACTACATATTTTAAATAGACAAAACTATACGGATAGTCCATGTGGTTAACAAAAATTTTAGATTTGTTCCCTACTTTTTCAAAAGTACACAGATGGTCTCTGTAATTTGAGTCAAAGTGATAGTTGGAAGTGGCAGCAGCTAATACCCAATGGTTAGAGTAATAAAATCCAATAACCCTTTATTATAATATAAGGAACACATTTATAAATATATAAGGGATCCATTGTGAATACTTTATGTAGAACAAGTAATTTATTCTCTCACTAGTCTTTCTCTCTTGCAGATTATTTTTCGATGATATTATGTGATATTCTGATACTTATTTTCACATTAGATCAAGAGTGAGCACGTAAATTTTCTTCCTTTGGCGAGACTGACGACATTCTATTAGTTTCTGGATTTGATCTATCAATTTAATCCCTAAGTAGATAGTCTAGTTTGTCTGAATTGTATAAAAAAACGGAAAGTCATAAAAACAACTCATTGTAAAAAACTAAAGTGCAAAAGGGACATTATGAGGACAAAAAACTAAATTTCCTTTTTTAGATATACTAGTGGAAATGCTTGCACGTTGCCGCGGGTACTTATGTTAAAGTCTACCAAAATTACACATAATGACATATAATGCTTCAATCCTCAAAGGAATGACAATCATTATAACCTCATATACCTCAAAAACCCATATACTCTTCCTTCTTATGATAATATATAGATATAAAAATAAGGATTATGATCAAATACAAAGGATCTTAATTGTAAGAAGTGTAAGAAAAATTTATAAAGTGACAAGTGTCCAATAACCTAAAAAACCCACTACAAAAAAAAAAAAAAAAAAAAAACGTAAACATCCACCACCACCAAAAACCTAAACACCCACCCCCACAAAAAAAAAAAAAAAAAAATTTTGCCAAGGGGGTGGGGGTTTAGGTTTTTGGGTGGTGGTGGGTGTTTAGTTTTTTTTAGATTTTTTTTCTAGTTTTTTTTAGGTTTTTTACGATTAGAAGCGTTTGTAGAATAACTTGACCCATAAAAATAATTCCGATAGTAGCTTGTTACACGAATATGTCAACTGTTGAAGTCTAGCAAAGTTTACCTTACCTGCAATAGCAAACAAACAACAACTTAATGACATTGGTAATATAAACAATCTTTTTTTTTTGAACGGCCAACAAAATCAATCTCGAGCACTCTCGGGGCACCTACTGGACAAACGGAGTACGCCGAGAGTAACCTGAGTCCACCACCAATTCCGGGGAAAACTCAATAACCCACCCGCTCGTAGGCACGACGATAAAATTACCGGTAAAACCCGTTTAGATCAAGGACGGTGACCCACCGCATCTGAATTCGCTGTAACAATTCAAAAGAAAATTAGGGTGTCCTCAATTTTCCTAATTTAATGAAAAAAGTTTACGATTTTACGGTGTATTTTTGTTTTACATGTTTTGGAATCTAATAAAAGAATCCGAATTACCTTCTCTTATTAGTCAAAAACTTTTATTCAACAATGTATCAAGTCAAACAATTCAATTATTTTAGAACAGGTGTAACAGAAAAATAATAAATAACGGTGAGCACATTTTACTACAGTCGGTGATAAAATATAAGATATAGAAGTAAAGACATAGTATCCTTTCATCCAAACTTTAGGTTCACAAATAGGTTCCCATTTACTTTGATATTTTAAGAAAAAAAACAAAGATTACAGTGTAAGTTCGCATTTGTCTTTGTTTACATTTTACGTTACGTGGCGGCAGAATTCGTGTTTTTGTTTTACGATTTTTCTCGGTGTCGTCGTTTGCTTACTTTTAATAAGCATGGTTTTACGACCCCCGCACCCGCAACGCGGAGGTTAAACACTAGTCGTAAACAAAGTTACAATCAAATTTACCAACATAAATTAAAAGGATAGATACTAAAAATGCATTTAAATTTAAATTTAAATTATAAAACGACTACAATGTTGCATCTCATAAAATTGTTTATTCAATTCATAGCAAATAATTTCTTGGTTCGCCACTGCACATGAGACTTAAGAATTGAGAAATAGAGAAAATTGGAGATTATCTTTAATTTGTTTTACTTAAAAATGTTTGAACGGTATGCAATTTTATTCATAATCATACTTATAAATTACGAGTCATAATTATAATATGTATCGGGTATTAAAAAATCTTACATTTTCATTCTTTTTGGCCACTTCCTCTGTTTGAGGATTCCTCCTTCCTCTAGCAATACGTTTCTCACATGCATATGCCATTGTCAGTGTCGCCTTTAAATCAACCATCATGTTTGGTTCTGACCCGATCATCGGCGCATTGGCTACACTGGCCATCATTTCAACGATGCTTGTGTAGCTCATGCAACAATCTACCAATGTCGTCCAACCCTTATCAACTCTCAGGAATGGAACCATAGGGAGTCAAGAGGGTTTGGTGACCCTCCGGCTAGAAATTTGTAGGAGGTTTATATATAAACTCTAAGATCTTCTTACAAAACATAATTTGGACCCTGTACTTGTTGGGGAAATTTCAGAATCCGGATGATCAGAGAGGCGTGTAATCACTCTCAGATCAAATTATTTCGATGGTTCACCCGAATAATTCAATCGGATACAACTCTGATTTTGAGAAATTGAACCAGGGTATGTTTGTCTGCGAAATTGATTAAACCAGAGAATTGTAACCAAAAACTGAATACGAATTTTGGGGTTAGGGATCATTAACTGCCATTAGGCAGTTATCACAATTTTTTATTAAGACACAGTTGTCTCCAAACTGCCTATTAACTGCCATAATTTGAAGTTTCGAAATTATGGCATTTTCCAGAAAATAAATTTTTCTAAAGCAATTTTATTAAAGCATTTTCCATAATTTGAAGTTTCGACCCCAGCCAGGGGCTCTGCCCCTTGGACCCCGCCAGGGGCTGCCGCCCCTTGGATCCTGCTCCCAGGGGCGCTGCCCTCGGACCCCCGCCAAGGGGGCGCTGCCCCCTTGGAACCCTCGTAGAGTACGGGCTCCGCCCGTACACTTCGAATTATAATAACTCAAACAAGCGTGCACTCCCGCACCTCCTAACTTGCTTGATGTATATTATTATTCGCTTTGATCACCAAGTCAATCCCGATTACACTAAAATATCTAACATTCCTCCCCCATTTTAGCGTAATCCTTGATTAACTTAAACAACTTCACAACAATCAAACTTATGCATAAATGAAATATCGCGACTATTGAATTTCACATTAGTATATTACACATTCCAAATATTCGAATATACGGGTGTCGCTAAGGATTGAACCCTTTCTATTCAGTGAATACATGAAGATAATATACACACAAGTTTACATACTCTAATGTTCTTTCTTGACACTATTTTTACTAGCCTGTGTCCCATCCTTCAATGAACATATCAAAGCCAAGTCCTAGCTTCTTGAAGCGGCTAAACTTCATGCTCATATAGGTAGCTCTTTATTCTTGCACCTGCATATACAATTTTTCAAAGAACTATTAAGAAGAAAACCTTAAACCTCCTTTAACTTGCAGGTCTGAACACATACCTTGGGATGATGCTACTAATGTGTTCCAATTTCTAGATGTTAAGCTTTCCACATTGAATTCAGCACCTAACGTCATATTAGGTGGGAATAGGTATCTTAACACGAGAAATCTCAGGTGGACTTTAATCCCATCCCTACAGCCGCCTTGTGCACAAGATCTCTACATAACTCTTTGGTTAAGTGGTCGGCTAAATTCTGTTGAGTTCTCAAAACCTCCACCGATATCACCCCATGCATGATGAGCTCACGAATCATGCTGTGTCTAACACCTAAGTGTCTAGACTTCCCATTATACACTTGGCTATAGGCCTTAGCCAAGGTAGGAGCACTATCACATCTAATGGATATTGGTGATATAGGTTTGGGCTACAATGGAATCTCATAAATCAAGTTTCTTAGCCACTCAGCTTCTTTGCCAGCTGCAGCTAATGCTAAAAACTCAGACTCCATTGTCGAATCAGTAATGCAAGTCTGTTTCTTAGATGCCCAAGATATGGCACCTCCTCCAAGCAGAAAAGTCCATCCACTCGTGGAAGAATGATCTTCCTTGTTTTTAATCCAGCTTGCATCCGAATAACCTTCTAAAACCGAAGGAAATCCAGTATACGTCAAACCATATTTCATGGTTCCCTTCAAGTACCTAAATACTCGATTCATTGCTTGCCAATGACTTGCACCTGGATTGCTAGTATACCTACTAAGCTTTCCAACAGTATAAGCTATATCCGGTCTAGTGCTAATCATGGCACACATGAGAGATCCAATGGCCATTGAATATTCAAGTTGGCTTACAGTTCCACCTTCATTAGGTGAGAGCTTAAAAGCAGGATCCATTGGAGTGCTAACCGGAGAACTATCATGAAAATTAAACTTTTTCTATATCTTCTCAATATAATGAGATTGAGAGATAGATATGCCATTGTTCTCCCGTTTGATCCTTATACCAAGGATCCCTTCTGCCTCCCCCAAGTCTTTCATATCAAAACAAGATGACAAAAATTTCTTTGTTTTATCAACTTGATCCTGGTCAGTACCGAAGATCAACATGTCATCCACATATAGACAAATTCTGATTCCTGTCCTAGAATCATCAAATTTGCTATATACACACTTGTCTGCTTGGTTTAATATAAAACCATTAGACAAAACCATTTCATCAAACTTTTGATGCCACTGTTTTGGTGCTTGCTTTAAGCCATATAATGACTTAACTAGCTTACACACCTTATGCTCATTGCCAGGCATAACAAAACCCTCTGGTTGTTTCATATAAATCTCCTCATCCAAATCACCATTCAGGAAAGCGGTTTTCACATCCATTTGGTGAATTACAAGATTTTGTATTGCAGCCAAGGCAACCAACAATCTAATAGTGGATATTCTTGCTACAGGAGCATATGTATCAAAGTAGTCAATTCCTTCCTTTTGTCTAAAGCCTTGGATAACCAATCGGGCTTTAAACTTTTCAATTGAACCATCTACTTTCATATTCTTCTTCAAGATCCATTTACAACCAAGTGGTTTACACCCATGGGGTAGATCAGACAGTTTCCAAGTGTTATTCTGCATAATAGAGTCAATCCCATCATTTATAGCTTCTTTCCAGAAAGCTACATCCCGAGATGCCATGGCTTCACTATAGGTTTTAGGATCTTCCTCAATATTGAAACAATATTGATACTGAATTTTAATTTCATCTCTAGATCCTTCAACCAAATATAGCTGAAAATCATCACCAAATGATTTAGCTTTTATTGCTCTACCACTCCTCCTAGGTTCCGGAGGAGTATCAATCACTTGATCAGCCACGTGAGAGTTACCAGAGCTTGGAACCATGTCTCTAGGCCTAGGTATTGAAGAGAATCTATTCTCATCATACTCTGCAGTTCTTGCCTCAATTACCGTATGCACTGACACGTAGTCATTTGGTTCTATAACATAAAACCTGTGAGCAAATGAATGCTCCGCATACCCAATGAAGATGCAGTCTATACCTCTTTCCCCTATGTTCCTTATCTTAGGATCAGTGAGCCTCACCACGACTCTACAACCCCAAACTCTCAGCTTATGCAGCTCAGGTGGTTTTTTATACCAAAGCTCAAAAGGGGTGGTCTTGTTCCTTTTATTTGGAACCCTATTTAGCAAATAGCAGGCTGTCAACATAGCCTCACCCCAAAAGCCCTCACTTAGGCTCGAATAAGACAACATGGTATTGACCATTTCCTTTAAAGTCCTATTTTTCCTTTCCGCCACACCATTTTGTTCCGGTGTGTAAGGAGTTGTGGTATTGTGTATTATTCCAGTAGATTGGAAATACATCGGATCAAAATACTCACCACCTCTGTCTGTATGTAGGGTTTTGATCAACCCACTCCAATGAAGCTCTACTTCTTGTTTATAAATCTTAAACTTTTCAAGAGCTTCATCCTTAGCATGCAACAAATAAACATAACAAAATCTAGTAGCATCATCTATAAATGTTACTACATATTTTTTATTACCTAGAGATGGTGTAGCATGAAAATCACATAGATCACTATGTATCAAATCTAACACTTTAGTTTCCCTATGAACATTTTGCATGAAAGGCTTTTTGGTTATCTTATTCAACTTGCAAACACCGCATTTATCATTGTTTATGTTAATAGGTGGAATTAATCTCATTTTAGACATTTCTTTAAATCTTTTATAATGTACATGTCCTAGTCTAGCATGCCATAATTCCGATTCGGTCAAGTTGTTTCTACTACTAGTTGAAGCTTATGCAATTTGCATTACTAGTTGAAGGTATATCATTAACATTACTAGTTGAAGCAACACAAACAGATTCATTCATAAACGAGACATCAACATTCAACATAAACATACCATTACATAGATAACCGAAACCAACAAAGGTACCATGTCTTGACAAGATATACTTGTCACTTTCCAATACTTGTTTGTACCCACAATTATTCAACACAATGCCACTTAGCAGATTCTTTCGAATTCCGGGCACATACAAAACATTGTTCAAAAGTAAACATTTTCCAGAAGTAAAAACAAGATTCACAGTCCCTATTCCCTTGATTGGTTCAATTGCAACGTTCCCCATCTTGATGATAGATCCGTCTTCGATTGGTTGAAAGTCTTTAAACCAACGAAGATCCTTGCATACATGGCTTGTTGCACCCGAATCAACCCACCAAGAAATGTCATCATCCTACACATAAAATGCCTCAGAAATTAGTGACACATAATTCTGAACCGAATTATTAAAATGTACTAAATTCTGACCTTGCTTGCCCGGGTCCTTGGACCCGCTAGGACCAGCCTCATTCTTGTTCTTTGAACCAGACTTGTTGTTATTCTTCATCATCTTACAGACCCTATTGAAGTGACCAACCTTACCACATTTCCAGCAAGGGTAATTCGGCCTTTTGTTTGAACCCGAATTGTTATTTCCTTGAAACTTTCGTTTCCCTTTGAACTTACTGTTTCCTTTCGATGATTCACCTGTCTCAACCATATTCACAGAACTTGATCCAGCCCGTTTCTTTTCATCATTGACCAACACATTTTCCTGTGCTCTCAAGCCTTCTTCAATTCTGAAGTGGCTTCCAAGTTCAACCAAAGTTAACTCTTCTTTTTGATGTTTCAGATTATGTTTAACATCTCTCTAGGAAGGAGGTAACTTGTCAATGATACTCGAAACAGAGATGGATTCATCCATCTTCAAATCATGTTGGGCAAACTGCCCCAGAATTCGTACCAATTCATGATACTGTTCCATCACAGGCCTTTCATCAACCATTCTGTAATTATTGAAATTACTGACAAGAAACTTCTTACTAGAAGAATCTTCTGCCATGTATTTGGCTTCCAACGTGTCCCACAGTAACTTTGCAGTTTCAACATTTTGATAAACATCAAATAAGGGATCAAACATACCATTCAGAATGTGGACAAGACATATATAATTGTCATTCTCCCACTTCGATCTCTTCCTGATTTGCTCCAGATTGCCCTCATCCAGTATCTCCGGGATTGGAGTAGTCAACACGTACACAACCTTCAACGAAGTCAGAAGAAAGTGCATCTTCTTCTGCCATCTTCGGAAGTCCTGCCTTCGAACTTCTCCAGTTTGTCAACCTTGCTTGTCATATCCTTCATCGATCCGCTTGCCATCTTCACAGAAAATAATTTGATCTTTGTTGGGGAAATTTCAAAAACCGGATGATCAGAGAGGCGTGTAATCACTAGAAGCTAGTGCCTCACTGCTAGACACCTCCTTGATTGTTTTTGCCACTACACCACCAATTCATGATACTGTTCCATCATAGGCCTTTCATCAACCATTCTGTAATTATTGAAATTACTGACAAGAAACTTCTTACTAGAAGAATCTTCTACCATGTATTTGGCTTCCAACGTGTCTCACAATAACTTTGCAGTTTCAACATTTTGATAAACATCAAATAAGGGATCAAACATACCATTCAGAATGTGGCCAAGACATATATAATTGTCGTTCTCCCACTTCGATCTCTTCCTGATTTGCTCCAGATTGCCCTCCTCCAGTATCTCCGGGATTGGAGTAGTCAACACGTACACAACCTTCAACGAAGTCAGAAGAAAGTGCATCTTCTTCTGCCATCTTCGGAAGTCCTGCCCTTCGAACTTCTCCAG
This sequence comes from Helianthus tuberosus, assembly GCA_030545235.1. Lineage (NCBI taxonomy): Eukaryota > Viridiplantae > Streptophyta > Magnoliopsida > Asterales > Asteraceae > Helianthus > Helianthus tuberosus. Next base: position 193,860,477 of record CM060352.1, on the reverse strand, counting down.
TTTGTCAACCTTGCTTGTCATATCCTTCATCGATCCGCTTGCCATCTTCACAGAAAATAATTTGATCTTTGTTGGGGAAATTTCAGAAACCGGATGATCAGAGAGGCGTGTAATCACTAGAAGCTAGTGCCTCACTATACACCTCCTTGATTGTTTTTGCCACTACACCACCAATATTTTTTTTTTGCAAAATAAATGGATGAATATACTAAATATATAATTTAATAAATATATACAAGCTTATAAAGACTTTTCAGGCCCTTTGAAATTTTGGGCCTCGGGCGTCGGCACGGGTTTGCCGGTGTCACGGCCCCCGACCCGGTTTGACCCGTTTCAGGAGCCGCGGGACAGAAATCCCGTGGTATTTATTTAATTAAGTTTAACAGCGGAAGTTTATTATCAGGATCATTGTAAAGCTAAAATTTTCTCGATTATTTTATTTCACAACTCGGGATAAAACCCCGTTAATTTACAATATTATGATTTCACGGAGAAATCTTTATTTAACAAAACATATTTCTTTCTTTTATAATGAGCCACTTTCTTAAGCTTGCAGTGCTCCGTAGCACCTTTCCTGAATCACAACAGATCACCTGAAACATGTTTGAAAAAGGTTTTGTCAGCAGGAAATACTGAGTGAATCATTCTATTTATTAAAACAACCTGTTTGTTATAATTTACAGTATTAAGGAAGATTACAATGTTTCTGATATCAACCAACTACCCACAGTACTTTGTCACTCGACCCATTGGCCCATTCGTCCAATGGTGTCTGTGATTATGGTCATATCACCCCTTGGCTGCCCCAATGGTGAAGATTATCAAGTAATGTATACAAAACCCCACATACCGGCTGTAACTTGGTGATTACATAAACTTAATCACTGTAATTATAACCTTTGAAAATAAACATGATTTGAAAGTAATTTGATAAAAAGAGAATGACTCACATTGCAGATTTAACACGGACAGAGTCTAGTCTATGGATTAGCCTTGTTAACCTAATTTAAATAATTATGCACACAAAACTGGGTTAGTAATCAATACAGCATTTACGATAACTCACGAGATCAACCCTCACAACGAATGACAAAGTGCTATGCTTAAACATCCATCGAATTAACGACTAATGACAAAGCATCACCCTAATGTGGGCAGCACTTAAACATCCATTGAGTACATTGATCGATCGGAAAATGAATCGTAATAGCGATCGAATTATTACCCTGTTTTGCGACAGCAATTCGGGATTCGTGTGTGTTTTGATAGTATACAGAACGTAATTCAGTGTGTAGTGCGAGTTTGTTCGTCGTTTTAATTCCAGAAATCAAGTGCCACTCTCTACTATTTATACATGAATTTGGACTAGCTTACGGACCGTAAGACTCAACCCTTACGGTCCATAAGGGTCACAGAATCTTCATAGGGTTGCCACGACTGGGACTAGCCTTGCTGACTTGATGATTTCGTAAATTTCAATTTTGACAGCATTTTCTATAGATAATCGTAACCAGGGTTTACCCCCCCTGAGTTTTAGGGGCCCTGATCCTGATTCCGATTGTTCTGAAAATTTTAGGGTTTGTGCAGAATCACTTGGGTGTCTCAATTAGGGTTTCCTATTGGACAATTTAATTTAATAAATATGACTTTCGATGAGAGTTGTTACATTCTCCCCACCTTAATAAAAATCTCGTCCTCGAGATTTACTGGAATAAGTGTGGATACTTTCGCTTCATTTCTGATTCCAGCTCCCAAGTGTATTCAGCTTCTCTCTTTGAATCCCACTTTACTTTAACTAGCACTAGTCGTTTGTGCTTGAGAAATTTCACTTTTCTGTCTTCTATCTGAAGAGGTTTCTCAACAAATTTTAACTTTTCGTTTACCTCTATGTCTTGAAGAGGTACTACCAGAGATTCGTCTGCTAGACATTTCTTGAGATTGGATACATGAAATACATCATGTACTCCAGCTAATTCTTCTGGTAGTTGTAAATGATAAGCAACTGGTCCTATACGTTGGATTACTGTAAATGGTCCTACGTATCTTGGGCTTAGCTTTCCTTTCTTACCGAATCTAACAACTCCTTTCCAAGGAGAAACTTTTAACAGTACTCTGTCTCCAACTTGGAATTCTAATGGCTTGCATCTATTGTCTGCATAACTCTTCTGGTGATCTCGAGCCATTTTCAGCCTTTCCTTGATTTGTGTAATCTTATCAGTCATTTCTTGTACAATCTCCGGACCTGATAAATGACTTTCTCCTATTTCTGCCCAACAAACTGGAGTTCTGCATTTTCTTCCATACAGTGCTTCAAATGGGGCAGTTTCAATGCTTGAATGATAACTATTGTTATAGGAGAATTCGATTAAAGGTAAGTGATCGTCCCAATTTCCACCAAAATCTATCACACATGCTCGGAGCATGTCTTCCAGAGTTTGGATCGTCCTTTCACTTTGCCCATCTGTTTGTGGATGATATGCAGTACTTAAGTTTAGTCGAGTTCCCATTGCCTTCTGGAAACTTGTCCAAAAATGAGAAGTGAACCGACTATCCCTATCCGATACAATGGAGAGTGGAACTCCATGTAAGGATACTACTTCGTCTACATATAATTTGGCTAACCTTTCCATACTAAAGGTTTCCTTCATGGGTAGAAAATGAGCTGATTTGGTTAATCGATCTACAATTACCCAAATCGCATCATTACCTTTTCTGGTTTTGGGCAACTTAGTAACAAAATCCATTGTTATGAGTTCCCATTTCCATACCGGCATTTCTAATTGTTGTAGTAGACCTGAAGGTTTCTGATGTTCTGCCTTAACTTGTGAACAAGTAAGACACTTAGAAACATATCTAGCTATATCCTTCTTCATGCCTATCCACCAGAAATTATTTCTTAAATCTTGGTACATCTTATTATTTCCAGGGTGTATGGTATACCTAGATTTATGAGCTTCTTCTAAAATCTTATTTCTTAATTCTCCCTGTTTTGGCACCCAGATTCTTTTCTTATGGAATCTCCAAATTCCATCAGCTCCTCGTTCTAAATCTTTTATTCGTCCCTTCATTCCTTCAGCAACATCTTCTATTGTTGTTTCTTGAAAATACTTTAGTTGTTCCATTAAATCTAACTGTAGACTTAATCTGAGAGCACGAACCCGTCGTTGTCTTTCATGGTACTTACGACTTAAGGCATCTGCAACTACATTTGCCTTTCCTTCGTGATATTGAATATCACAATCGTAATCACTTAAGATTTCCATCCATCTTCTTTGTCTCATGTCTAACTCTTTTTGCCCAAATATATATCTTAGACTTTTATGATCCATATAGACAGTAATCCTACTTCCATACAGATAATGTCTCCATATTTTAAGGGCAAAAATTACAGCTCCTAATTCTAAATCATGAGTTGTATAATTTTCTTCATGTTTTTTCAACTGTCTTGAAGCATACGCAATTACCTTCTTGCGTTGCATAAGCACACACCCAAATCCTAGTTTTGAAGCATCACAATATACTTCAAAATCTTCAGTTCCTTCTGGTAAAGCTAAGATTGGAGCATTGGTTAATTTCTGCTTCAAGATTCTAAAGGCTTCTTCTTGTTTAGGTCCCCATTCAAACTTAATGGCTTTACAGGTTAGCTTAGTTAATGGTACAGCTATCTTGGAAAAATCCTTAATAAACCGTCTATAATACCCAGCTAAACCTATAAAACTTCTAATTTCCATTGCGGTTTGCGGAACCTTCCAATTGGTAATTGCCTCTATTTTAGCAGGATCTACGTGAATACCTTCATGATTCACCATGTGTCCTAAGAATTGCACTTCTTGTAGCCAAAATTCACATTTTGAGAATTTGGCATACAGCTTTTCTTTTCTTAACAAAGTTAAGAGTGCATGCAAGTGCTGATAATGTTCGTCCTGACTTTTTGAATAAATAAGTATATCATCTATGAAGACAATTACAAATTTATCCAAATACGGTTTACAGATCCTATTCATCATGTCCATGAATGCTGCAGGTGCATTCGTTAACCCGAAGGGCATGACTGTAAACTCGTAATGACCATACCTAGTTCTAAAAGCAGTCTTAGGTATGTCTTCCTCTTGTACTTTTAATTGATGATATCCAGAGCGTAAATCTATCTTAGAGAAGTATCTAGCCCCCTGAAGTTGATCAAAAAGATCATCAATCCTAGGTAATGGGTATCGATTCTTAATTGTAATTTTATTCAAATCTCTATAATCAATACACATTCTCATTGAACCATCCTTCTTCTTTACAAACAACACTGGAGCTCCCCAAGAGGATGAACTAGGTTGTATGAATCCTTTACTTAGGAATTCATCTAATTGCTTTTTCAGTTCTAACATTTCGGTAGGAGCTAACCGATAAGGTGCCTTAGCTATCGGTGTAGTTCCAGGAATTAGATGAATCCTAAATTCAACTTCCCTATCTGGTGGTAATCCAGGTAACTCTTCTGGGAATATATCTGGGTATTCTAAGACTACAGGAATTTCCTTAAGTTCTTTACCCATAGTACTAATGATTACTGAAATCATATATACTATTCCTTGCTTTCGTTCATAACTAGCAACTTTCATTACTGATATGAACTTCATGGGCTTATGTGGTTTATCTCCTGTAATCATGATTACTTCTCCAGTAGGTGCTTGAATTTCTATAGAGTTTTTATCACAAATGATTTGAGCATGGTTGGCTATTAACCAATCCATTCCTAACACAACATCAAATTCAGCTAATTTCATAGGTAACAGATTTGCAGCAAATTTATGACCTGAAAGTTCTATTTCTACTTTTTGCAAAACCTGATCTATTTTAACTGAATTCCCATCTGCGGTTTCAACTGTAAAAATCTGCCTAATGTTGGTTAAAGGTAACTTAAGAGCTTGACAGAATAAAGTATTGATAAAACTTTGGTTTGCACCAGAGTCAAATAATACTTTTGCGTATACATTGTGAACTAAGAACGTACCAGCTATCACATCTGGAATGAGTTCTGCTTCTTGAGTGGTCAGCTGGAATGCTCTGACATTCTTCTTAGTAGCTCCGTCGGTCGCCTTGGTTTTGTTGTCTGCTGGTTTGGCCAACTTAGGACATTCTGTTTTGTAATGCCCCGCTTCTCCACAGTTAAAGTAGATTATGGTTTTCTTTCTGCATCTTTCTTCACTGTGTCCTATAGCTTTACAAAGGTTCCAGGTTACATTACATCTTCCATAATGTTTCCTTTTGCAATTCCTACAGAAAGGTGGATTTGAAGATTGCCCTGCTCCTCTTTTCTTGAAGTTATTACTATTACCCACACGAAATCCTTGGGTAATTTTCTGAGCCAGTTCCTTTTTCCTGGTTTCATCTCTTGTGCGTACCAGTTCATCAGTTAGGGTGTTGGCTAGTTCCACTGCATCGTCAATAGTGCGAGGTCTCGTAGATTTAACGATATTGCGAATTTCGCTAATTAATCCCCAAATATAGCGAGAAATGAGTACCGGTTCTGGTGAAGCCAGTGTTGGTACCACCCTAGCATATTCGAAGAATGTCGAAGTTTATCCTCGACAGTCCACATTAACCATCCGATGGTTTAGGAACTTATTTGCCATTTGATCTTTTTCATACTCGGGACAGAATTTTCTTTCTACAAGACTCTTAAATTCTTCCTAGTTCATGGCATAGGCCACAATCCTTCTTTTAGCTTGTAACACTGTGTTCCACCATTCTAACGCCCCTTCTTTAAAAAGATTAGACGCATACATAACTTGGTCTTCCTCAGCACATTTACTTATAGCAATTACTGCCTCAGTTTTATCTAACCAACGTAATGCTGCAATAGCCCCTTCATTACCTGAAAACTCAGTTGGTTTACAGGCAAGGAATTCTTTGTAAGTGCAACCAGGTGTTGCAGCTTTCATTTTCTTGAAAATTGGGCTTGCAGATCATTATTGTTATTAACATGATTTCCGCCTCCGTTTATACTATTACTAAAGTTATCGCCTTGAGTACGTTTACTAGGAATGATTGATTGAGGTTTAACAGGTTTTTGAACAGCAGCAACAATTGCTGGAATAGCATTGGCTATTCCTTGTGCAACGATATCCTCTATATCTTGTCTATTTAACAATTGTTCTTCCTGAATTTGCTCGGATTGATTTACTTCATTTACTGGTTCATTACCAATGTTTTCCATCTGATAATTAATTTATAGATAAATAATTAGTATAAAAGAAATAATCCAATGTCACAATTAATTGCACATAATCACGTAAACGAATATACAGACAAAATCTAAAATTTCATTTATTTTATAGATTATATCATGCCTCTATATACAACCGTTTTATTTATTTTACAAATACTGATTTTACTATTACTATTACACAACCACAGTTTTACCAACCCATTATCTCTCGTCATTTGTCTTCCTAAAAACGAAGCTCCCTTTCATCATACTTCCAAGCAATTTGTCCCCCTATTTCCCGGATTCTATTTCCCGCATCCATTAACTCTTCGCCAAAATGGCGAAGTTCTGCTAAATTTTCGTTACTCATGGGTGGATTTGGTAATGGTTCTGGATCGAATTGCGGAAGAAAGGAATAAGGACTGTTGACAATGTTTTGAAATTGCCAATCATTTGTCCACCATTCGTCCATTCCTAAAGGTTGGGAGTGGACTATTGGTTCTGGGATTGCTGGTTCAAGATTTATAGGGAGTTGATTTTCAATAGGACGAGTAAAAATATTTGTATTGACATGCTGAATAGTATCACAGCTTATCAATATAAAATCTATTTCCTCCTGAAAAGTCATTCCTTGGTTTTGTTTGGAGCTTTCTCCAATTTCCATCTGAGTTGGTCTAGAACTTTTTCCAACCTCCATTTCTATTTCCTTAGAATATTCCTCAAACTGCATTCCCATTTGCCTAGAATCTTCCTTGACTTTAGTCTCCATCTCCTGCTGTCTAGAACTTTCCCTGGTTACAATTTCTTTTCCTTTTTCTAAAGGATTGTTTATTTTAGGAAGTTTCGTAGTTGGCTTTTTCCTACGTATACGACTCCCCCATACGTATTTCCTTCTTTTCTTTGGTTTTGGCTTTTTCAAAGGTGGAGCGTTGAATTCTACAGGTTGTTCCACATCAGGAAAATACCCAGTAAATTCTTTAGAAACTTCTAGGTTTACAGGGTATAGGTTGAGATTCTCTAGGGCTTCCGATAACTCATTCATGCTATTTAATATATAAGTAAAACACAAAAATGCTAAGTTAAAATTTATAACAAAATTTAGAAATAACCTTTAAATTTTATTGCATACCCTATGACTAATTTACACAAAAGAAAATGAACAATTTTAAATATACTAGGTTTTATTTATTTACTAGATGATATTTCGACTTGTAAGTGATAAGGTTGCTATTACGGAATCATGGTATTTTAAATATTAGCATTTACTGCTACAGTGGCTAGCATATAAAGATCCGCCCATTTTTCCTCTAATTTGTCCTCCCAAGGTGTTTTACTGGTTAATTCATGGGTTTCCTGTTTAATTTTCTTCTCTCGGGCTTTCTTTATTTTCTCCTGACTTTTCTTAAGAATCAAACTTCTTTTATCCGGAGAAAGTGGTTTCTCGTATTGGGCTTTTCGAACAAATATTCCTTCTTCAGGAATTGCAGGGAGTTTTGAGGATTTAGTTTGGGATGAACTTCCCTTCTCATTGGATGACCTATCAAATTTAAGATAGATGCTGGAAAGCTTTTTCTTACCCATACTCTAACTAACAAATAGCCAGTTAATAAAACACATAATCACATAATAGTAATCAGGAAAAATTAAGTATTTCTAAATACTTAATTAGCTTAACTTAGTGGCTCTGATACCACATTTTTCTGTCACGGCCCCCGACCCGGTTTGACCCGTTTCAGGAGCCGCGGGACAGAAATCCCGTGGTATTTATTTAATTAAGTTTAACAGGGGAAGTTTATTATCAGGATCATTGTAAAGCTAAAATTTTCCCGATTATTTTATTTCACAACTCGGGATAAAACCCCGTTAATTTACAATATTATGATTTCACGGAGAAATCTTTATTTAACAAAACATATTTCTTTCTTTTATAATGAGCCACTTTCTTAAGCTTGCAGTGCTCCGTAGCACCTTTCCTGAATCACAACAGATCACCTGAAACATGTTTGAAAAAGGTTTTGTCAGCAGGAAATACTGAGTGAATCATTCTATTTATTAAAACAACCTGTTTGTTATAATTTACAGTATTAAGGAAGATTACAATGTTTCTGATATCAACCAACTACCCACAGTACTTTGTCACTCGACCCATTGGCCCATTCGTCTAATGGTGTCTGTGATTATGGTCATATCACCCCTTGGCTGCCCCAATGGTGAAGATTATCAAGTAATGTATACAAAACCCCACATACCGGCTGTAACTTGGTGATTACATAAACTTAATCACTGTAATTATAACCTTTGAAAATAAACATGATTTGAAAGTAATTTGATAAAAAGAGAATGACTCACATTGCAGATTTAACACGGACAGAGTCTAGTCTATGGATTAGCCTTGCTAACCTAATTTAAATAATAATGCACACAAAACCGGGTTAGTAATCAATACAGCATTTACGATAACTCACGAGATCAACCCTCACAACGAATGACAAAGTGCTATGCTTAAACATCCATCGAATTAACGACTAATGACAAAGCATCACCCTAATGTGGGCAGCACTTAAACATCCATTGAGTACATTGATCGATCGGAAAATGAATCGTAATAGCGATCGAATTATTACCCTGTTTTGCGACAGCAATTCGGGATTCGTGTGTGTTTTGATAGTATACAGAACGTAATTCAGTGTGTAGTGCGAGTTTGTTCGTCGTTTTAATTCCAGAAATCAAGTGCCACTCTCTACTATTTATACATGAATTTGGACTAGCTTACGGACCGTAAGACTCAACCCTTACGGTCTGTGACAACTCGAGTTTCCAAGATTTCCATCTTCGCATTAATTGCGCGTTAATTGTTTATGTTGTTTGTTTACACGACTCGTTGTTTCGCAACGGTACACGTTTGTAATATGTTAAGTCGTATTGTGAATGATGTGTTATATTTGTTGTGCAACATAAGTGTGTTTGTGGATATATGGTTGTATGTTTGCTAGTATATGGTTGTATGAGCAATATATTAGTATGTTTATTATTAAACATGGAACTCTTGCCGAAAACACCCCTCCCCTTGTTGAATACCCTTACCCCACGAAAACACCACTTGGTGAAAACACCTTGGTGATTTCGTCTAGTATCAGGCTGCCGAAAAAAACATATGGGATTTAGCCCAGTAGGAGCCCAACTCGAATATAAGCTAGGTTACGTAAACTCTGATCAGAAAACCCTAGGGACTCTCTTGCTAAATCCTCTCTAAGTGGGCGACGGCAATTGTCATCTTGGAATCGTTCCGATCTATTGTTCCAGTCATCATCCATCTTGGTTAGTAAACATCGCGACTTGTTTTATTCCTGCTAGCAGTGCATGTGTGATGTTTTGAAAGTGTAGTCAATTAGATATGGAACACTACATGATTGTCGGCCATTGTATTTATATGTGCATATGATTATCTGTAGTCATGTGATTATTATTATTATGTGTCTTTAGATTGGTTATAACAGGATAGTGCTCTCGTTAATCAATGATTAGGGTTTCAACGCAAAACTGAATATAATTAGACGTAACAGGTGGAATGTGGTTGATGAATCATGATGGTTTCGTCGACTTGTTTGCGGTGGACTGATAGGGTTGTGTTAGTAACTATGCATGATAATGAAATTATATTATTCATTGTAATGGTCAACTAAGACCGAAGGAATTGTCAAATTCAACAAAGAGGATTAGAACCAAATGCATGCAATTGTCTGACAACTAGTTTAATTGCTATTGGACCTTTTAACAATGATGGTTATCTTATTGAGTTAGTGGGCCGAGATGTCACATGCAAATATCAAAGTTCATTAATTGCATCTGATTGGGATCGTTGATGTTTGGACCGAAACAGAAATCACATGGGCTCTATATTAATATAGGATCTCACATATCTGGTAGATCACATAGTTAAGGCACATGGTTTCTAAATAAATGGTCACACGAATTAGTTGAGAATAGAGAATAAACATTACATAGAGACTTTTATATATATTGTTAGAGCAAATTACAAATCATGGGTTGGTAGACGGGCAACAAGCTGCGCCGCCACCCCCTTTTGAATTGCAACTAGGTAATATCATGATGTATATTACTACTTGGATTGTGTGATTAATTATCACAGTTTACATGATAATAGACGTATGATTACATGTTCTTATGGATGATGTTATGTGATTTATGTGCACGCTACTTGTGCAATGTGTATGACGTATACGTGAATTATGTGTAAACAAAACTGATTAACCTTTGGCAATCACAGAAGGGTTAGGTTGACCAACTGGGAACTGGTAAAATAACTAATTCTACCGAGCAAACCAAGGTGAGTTCACACTCTATCCAAGGCATGGGATTCCCAAGGGTTGGGAATGGGTTAAAGATACTGAACGGTAACTACAAACTTGCGTATTCCCCATACAACAGGATACGTATGATCATAAGACCATCAACTCTATCACTTTAAGTCCCTCATTTATCGACTTAATCGCCGAGGCCTATGGCGAGCGGGTCATTAGTTAATAGCGCTACTAGGTTTAACAAACCTCACACCGTGCCAGTCGGACGGGCGTGTACTAATGGACTATGGGCAAAGGGTCAATGCTGATAGACATTGACTTAGGGCACCTCTTACATTTTCGTAGCAGTCGATACGCGTGGTCTAGTAACACATGGGAAGCCCCCACTAATCTTCGCAAACATGTCTGGGAGACCGCGATACGAATTAATACGATACATGGTTTACAAAACGAACATACGATTTACGAAACGAGTACGATAACCAAACAACCAACTGTGAACTCGCTCAACTTTGTTGTTGATTCGTTGCTACATGCCTTGCAGGTCGTTAGGTACCCATGGAGCTTGCACAGGGAGGCGCAGTCGTTGTAGGACATGGCAATGTGTGCCATGCTATAAACATTACTTTATTTCGTACTTAATACTTACTTTGGGTTTTTACAAATATGCTTCCGCTAAACACTTAACTATGCTTTGGTTTTGAACACCTTTCATATTGTTTGGTTGAATTATATTTACTACATACATTGTTCAATATGATTGGTGGCTTGGTCCTGGTCAGTCACGCCTCCAAGCGGTGATACTCCGCGTGTGGATTTTGGGGGTGTGACAGATTGGTATCAGAGCCATTGGTTATAGCGAACTTGGTTTTAATAAGGGAAAGCGTTTTTATTAAAACCAGACTATAACCTGTACAGTGCTCAATGATCCACAACGACGCCTCGCTCCACGTGCAAGACTCAACATGCTAGGTGATACGATTTATGTTTACATTGCCTACTTGCTAGATTACATAGAACTTTGCTTATGGTATGCTTAGAAACGTAACAACTATTGATTGAAAACACTTGTGTGCTTACTCTCTTCTGTCATCGCACTTTCGCGAACCTCTCTCACTCATGTTTCCTTTGGTGTGAAGATCATGAGTGGACGTGTCAACATGACTCAAGCCCAGTTGGCGGCTTTGATCACTGAACAAGTTACTGCAGCACTCGCAGCTGCCCAGGTAGGAGGTCAACACGCTCAGCCACCTGTATGCACATTCAAGACGTTCATGGACTGTCGTCCTAGTACTTTCAGTGGCACTGAAGGAGCCGTTGGACTCCTCCATTGGTTTGAAAAGCTCGAGTCTGTCTTCGAGATGTGTGAATGCCCTGAGGCTCGTAGGGTGAAGTACGCCACTGGTACTCTCGAAGGCACTGCGCTAACTTGGTGGAACGCGCAAGTTCAGATGCTGGGACTGGCGGCTGCTAATGCCACCCCATGGAATGATTTTAAGGAACTGATCAAGTGAGAATACTGTAACCGTGATGACATCCACAAACTGGAAGTGGAGTTCTTTAACTTGAAGATGACGGGGTCAGAGATAGAGGCGTATACGAAGCGATCTAACGAACTGGTAATTTTGTGTCCAACTATGGTGGATCCTCCCATCAAGCGCATTGAGTTGTACCTCAAAGGCTTAGTTCCAGAGATTCAAAGTCATGTGACTTCTGCTAACCTTGCTACTATCCAGGATGTTACTCGTCTTGCTCATCGTCTCACAGACCAAGCAGTGGAACAGAACAAGCTGCCTAAACGTATTGGTGCTACTACTACTACTACTTCTGCTATTCCCAGTGATAATAAACGAAAGTGGGATGGAACCTCCAGCAAGGGTTCGACTTCAATTCAGTCCCAGGCACAGCAACGAAAGATCGATGACTACCAGAGTCCGGGTCAGCAGTCTTCTGGTAGTCAAGGGCAGGGTGGATATCGAGGAAATCACCCAAAGTGCAATAGATGTAACAGACACCACAGTGGTTAGTGCAACAGGGGTCGTTGCCAGGGGTGTCTCAAGATGGGTCATGAAGCTAAGGATTGCAGGAGCTCACGACCTCCGAATCAGAACCAACAACAACAACCACCAGTTCCACAGAACCAGCAGCGACAGCGAGGTAACAGGGGATGCTTTCAGTGTGGTGCTGAAGGTCACTTCAAGCGGGACTGCCCCCAGTTAAATCAAAATCTGAACAACAACAATAACAACAATAATCAGGACAATGGGAACAACAACGGGGGAAACAATGGAAACAATGGCGCCCGAGGTCAAGCATTCGTGATTGGTCAGGGTGACGCAAGGAATGATCCTAACATGGTGATGGGTAAGTTTCTTCTCGACGACTTTTATGTTACTGTCTTATTTGATTCGGGTGCCGATACCAGTTACGTGTCTCTAAAAGTTAGTCAAATGTTAAAGCCCACACCAACACTTTTGAACACCAAACACGTTGTAGAGTTAGCAAATGGTAAAAGTTTAGAGGCCACTCACATAGTCAAGGGTTGTAACCTCGTCTTAGCTGGTCAGACATTCTCCATCAATCTCATTCCTATAGTTTTGGGTAGTTTCGACATCGTCATTGGTATGGATTGGTTATCCCAACAACAAGCAGAGATCCTATGCAAAGAGAAGATTGTTCATATTCCCCGTTCTGGCAAAGAACCTCTCGAAGTTCAAGGCGACAAGAGTGGTGCTGTAGTGGGCATCATCTCCTTCCTTAAGGCCCAGAAGTGTTTGCGAAAGGGTCACACCGCTATCTTAGCACTTGTTACTGACGCATCAACGAAAGAGAAGAAGATAGAGGATATTCCAGTTGTACGCGACTTTCCTCAAGTGTTTCCTGAGGAATTACCTGGTCTACCGCCTCATCGTCAGGTCGAATTCCAGATCGAGCTAGCTCCTGGAGCAGCACCCATAGCTCGAGCACCTTATCGCTTAGCTCCAACCGAACTGGAAGAACTGTCTAAACAATTGCAAGAACTCTTGGATAAGGGTTTCATTCGTCCTAGCTCTTCGCCCTGGGGAGCTCCAGTATTATTTGTGAAGAAGAAAGACGGTACCTTCAGAATGTGCATCGATTACCGCGAACTAAACAAGGTGACCGTAAAGAATCGCTATCCTCTTCCACGCATTGACGACTTGTTCGACCAGCTGCAAGGGTCGAGCTACTATTCAAAGATTGATCTGAGATCAGGCTACCATCAACTGAGAGTCCGGGACGAGGACGTCTCCAAAACAGCATTCAGAACACACTACGGCCATTACGAGTTTCTGGTCATGCTATTCGGGTTAACAAACGCGCCTGCAGTCTTCATGGATCTTGTGAACAGAGTGTGCAAGCCTTACTTGGATAAGTTTGTGATTGTATTCATCGACGACATTCTGATCTAATCTAGGAGTCGTGAGGAACACGAGCATCACCTCCGACTTATTTTAGAACTACTTCAAGCAGAACAGTTGTACGCCAAGTTTTCAAAATGCGACTTCTGGCTTCGTGAAGTCCACTTTCTAGGCCACGTGGTGAACAAGGATGGGATTCATGTTGATCCATCTAAGGTAGACTCGATTAAGAACTGGCCTGCACCTCGTACACCAACAGAAATCCGCCAATTCTTGGGTTTGGCGGGCTACTATAGAAGGTTCATCAAGGACTTCTCCAAGATTGCACAACCTCTCACCTCACTAACTCAGAAAGGCGTTATTTATCGTTGGGGAAATGCACAGGAATCAGCATTTCAGCACTTAAAGGATAGGCTCTGTAGCGCACCTATTCTCTCATTGCCAGAGGGCACAGACGATTTTGTGGTCTATTGTGACGCATCCATTCAGGGTCTTGGATGTGTGTTGATGCAACGTGACAAGGTCATAGCCTACGCCTCACGCCAACTTAAAGTTCATGAAAGAAATTACACTACACACGATTTGGAGCTGGGAGTTGTTGTCTTCGCGCTCAAGATATGGAGACATTACCTGTAAGGTACCAAGTGCACCATCTACACCGATCACAGGAGTCTCGAGCATATCTTCAAGCAAAAGGAATTGAACATGCGACAACGTCGATGGGTCGAGCTATTGAATGATTACGAATGCGCCATCAAGTACCATCCGGGCAAGGCAAATGTTGTGGCTGACGCCCTCAGTCGAAAAGATACTACACCTAGGCGTGTACGAGCACTACAACTCACCATCCAATCTAGTCTTCCTTCACAGATACGAGATGCTCAGGTAGAAGCATTGAAACCAGAAAACGTCAGGGCTGAAGCTCTACGCGGCTCAAGGAAACGGTCAGAACAAAAGGAAGACGGCGCCTACTATGTAACAGGACGCATCTGGGTCCCACTCTATAGCAATCTACGAGAACTGGTAATGGATGAAACACATAAGTCTCGTTACTCGGTACATCCTGGTTCGGATAAGATGTACCACGATCTCAAAACTACGTATTGGTGGCCTAGCATGAAAGCTCACATAGCAACTTACGTTAGCAAGTGTTTGACTTGTGCGAGAGTCAAGACTGAATATCAGAAACCATCAGGCCTACTCCAACAACCAGAGATACCACAATGGAAATGAGAGCAAATTTCCATGGATTTCGTTACTGGCCTGCCTAGATCTCAACGTGGAAATGATACTATTTGGGTGATCGTGGATCGACTCACAAAATCTGCACACTTCTTGGCTATCAAGGAAACGGATAAGTTCTCCACTCTAGCAGACGTCTACCTTAAGGAAGTTGTCTCGAGGCACGGTGCCAACCTCTATTATTTCCGATCGTGATGCACGTTTTACTTCAGAACTGTGGCAAGCGATGCACAAATCTTTTGGCTCTCGGTTAGACATGAGCACAGCTTACCACCCGCAAACAGACGGGCAGTCTGAACGCACCATCCAAACTCTAGAAGACATGCTTCGGGCATGTGTAATCGATTTCGGCAACGGCTGGGAAAAACACCTCCCATTGGTGGAGTTTTCGTACAATAACAGTTACCACACCAGCATCCAAGCCGCTCCGTTTGAGGCATTGTACGAGCGTAAATGCCGATCACCTCTTTGTTGGGCAGAGGGGGGTGATAGTCAGATCACGGGTCCAGAACTTGTAGTAGACACAACGGAAAGAATTGCTCAGATACGACAACGCATGGCGGCAGCTCGGGACCGTCAGAAAGCCTACGCAAACAAACGCCGGAAACCACTCGAGTTCCAAGTTGGGGATCGAGTGCTACTCAAAGTTTCACCCTGGAAGGGTGTAGTTCGTTTTGGCAAACGAGGCAAGCTCAATCCGCGATATGTCGGACCATTCGAAATCATTGAGAAAATAGGCAGGGTGGCCTACAAACTGAACCTACCAGCAGAACTCAGTGCAATTCACAACGTCTTTCACGTGTCGAATCTGAAGAAGTGTCTGTCAGATGAGACCCTCATAGTTCCTTTGAAGGAACTCACTATCGACGATCAGTTGCGATTCGTCGAGGAACCAGTTGAAATCACGGACCGGGACGTTAAGGTCCTCAAGCACACCAGAATACCTCTTGTTCGAGTTAGTTGGAACACCCGTCGTGGCCCAGAGTTTACCTGCGAATGACAAGATCAAATGAAACTCAAGTATCCCCAGTTATTCGAAAATAGTGCAACCACTACTGAGGCTGAAGCTATTACAGAATTTCGGGACGAAATTCCAAATCAACGGGGGGATGATGTGACACCCCAGGAAAACCAGTAAACTACACAACACAACTAGCTTCCTCAGTAACCGCGTGCTAAATTTCGGGACGAAATTTCTTTCAAGTTGGGGATAATGTGACAACTCGAGTTTCCAAGATTTCCATCTTCGCATTAGTTGCGCGTTAATTGTTTATGTTGTTTGTTTACACGACTCGTTGTTTCGCAACGGTACACGTTTGTAATATGTTAAGTCGTATTGTGAATGATGTGTTATATTTGTTGTGCAACATAAGTGTGTTTGTGGATATATGGTTGTATGTTTGCTAGTATATGGTTGTATGAGCAATATATTAGTATGTTTATTATTAAACATGGAACTCTTGCCGAAAACACCCCTCCCCTTGTTGAATACCCTTACCCCACGAAAACACCACTTGGTGAAAACACCTTGGTGATTTCGTCTAGTATCAGGCTGCCGAAAACAACATATGGGCTTTAGCCCAGTAGGAGCCCAACTCGAATATAAGCTAGGTTACGTAAACTCTGATCAGAAAACCCTAGGGACTCTCTTGCTAAATCCTCTCTAAGTGGGCGACGGCAATTGTCATCTTGGAATCGTTCCGATCTATTGTTCCAGTCATCATCCATCTTGGTTAGTAAACATCGCGACTTGTTTTATTCCTGCTAGCAGTGCATGTGTGATGTTTTGAAAGTGTAGTCAATTAGATATGGAACACTACATGATTGTCGGCCATTGTATTTATATGTGCATATGATTATCTGTAGTCATGTGATTATTATTATTATGTGTCTTTAGATTGGTTATAACAGGATAGTGCTCTCGTTAATCAATGATTAGGGTTTCAACGCAAAACTGAATATAATTAGACGTAACAGGTGGAATGTGGTTGATGAATCATGATGGTTTCGTCGACTTGTTTGCGGTGGACTGATAGGGTTGTGTTAGTAACTATGCATGATAATGAAATTATATTATTCATTGTAATGGTCAACTAAGACCGAAGGAATTGTCAAATTCAACAAAGAGGATTAGAACCAAATGCATGCAATTGTCTGACAACTAGTTTAATTGCTATTGGACCTTTTAACAATGATGGTTATCTTATTGAGTTAGTGGGCCGAGATGGCACATGCAAATATCAAAGTTCATTAATTGCATCTGATTGGGATCGTTGATGTTTGGACCGAAACAGAAATCACATGGGCTCTATATTAATATAGGATCTCACATATCTGGTAGATCACATAGTTAAGGCACATGGTTTCTAAATAAATGGTCACACGAATTAGTTGAGAATAGAGAATAAACATTACATAGAGACTTTTATATATATTGTTAGAGCAAATTACAAATCATGGGTTGGTAGACGGGCAACAAGCTGCGCCGCCACCCCCTTTTGAATTGCAACTAGGTAATATCATGATGTATATTACTACTTGGATTGTGTGATTAATTATCACAGTTTACATGATAATAGACGTATGATTACATGTTCTTATGGATGATGTTATGTGATTTATGTGCACGCTACTTGTGCAATGTGTATGACGTATACGTGAATTATGTGTAAACAAAACTGATTAACCTTTGGCAATCACAGAAGGGTTAGGTTGACCAACTGGGAACTGGTAAAATAACTAATTCTACCGAGCAAACCAAGGTGAGTTCACACTCTATCCAAGGCATGGGATTCCCAAGGGTTGGGAATGGGTTAAAGATACTGAACGGTAACTACAAACTTGCGTATTCCCCATACAACAGGATACGTACGATCATAAGACCATCAACTCTATCACTTTAAGTCCCTCATTTATCGACTTAATCGCCGAGGCCTATGGCGAGCGGGTCATTAGTTAATAGCGCTACTAGGTTTAACAAACCTCACACCGTGCCAGTCGGACGGGCGTGTACTAATGGACTATGGGCAAAGGGTCAATGCTGATAGACATTGACTTAGGGCACCTCTTACATTTTCGTAGCAGTCGATACGCGTGGTCTAGTAACACATGGGAAGCCCCCACTAATCTTCGCAAACATGTCTGGGAGACCGCGATACGAATTAATACGATACATGGTTTACAAAACGAACATACGATTTACGAAACGAGTACGATAACCAAACAACCAACTGTGAACTCGCTCAACTTTGTTGTTGATTCGTTGCTACATGCCTTGCAGGTCGTTAGGTACCCATGGAGCTTGCACAGGGAGGCGCAGTCGTTGTGGGACATGGCAATGTGTGCCATGCTATAAACATTACTTTATTTCGTACTTAATACTTACTTTGGGTTTTTACAAATATGCTTCCGCTAAACACTTAACTATGCTTTGGTTTTGAACACCTTTCATATTGTTTGGTTGAATTATATTTACTACATACATTGTTCAATATGATTGGTGGCTTGGTCCTGGTCAGTCACGCCTCCAAGCGGTGATACTCCGCGTGTGGATTTTGGGGGTGTGACAGATTGGTATCAGAGCCATTGGTTATAGCGAACTTGGTTTTAATAAGGGAAAGCGTTTTTATTAAAACCAGACTATAACCTGTACAGTGCTCAATGATCCACAACGACGCCTCGCTCCACGTGCAAGACTCAACATGCTAGGTGATACGATTTATGTTTACATTGCCTACTTGCTAGATTACATAGAACTTTGCTTATGGTATGCTTAGAAACGTAACAACTATTGATTGAAAACACTTGTGTGCTTACTCTCTTCTGTCATCGCACTTTCGCGAACCTCTCTCACTCATGTTTCCTTTGGTGTGAAGATCATGAGTGGACGTGTCAACATGACTCAAGCCCAGTTGGCGGCTTTGATCACTGAACAAGTTACTGCAGCACTCGCAGCTGCCCAGGCAGGAGGTCAACACGCTCAGCCACCTGTATGCACATTCAAGAAGTTCATGGACTGTCGTCCTAGTACTTTCAGTGGCACTGAAGGAGCCGTTGGACTCCTCCATTGGTTTGAAAAGCTCGAGTCTGTCTTCGAGATGTGTGAATGCCCTGAGGCTCGTAGGGTGAAGTACGACACTGGTACTCTCGAAGGCACTGCGCTAACTTGGTGGAACGCGCAAGTTCAGATGCTGGGACTGGCGGCTGCTAATGCCACCCCATGGAATGATTTTAAGGAACTGATCAAGCGAGAATACTGTAACCGTGATGACATCCACAAACTGGAAGTGGAGTTCTTTAACTTGAAGATGACGGGGTCAGAGATAGAGGCGTATACGAAGCGATCTAACGAACTGGAAGTGGAGTTCTTTAATTCCAGAAATCAAGTGCCACTCTCTACTATTTATACATGAATTTGGACTAGCTTACGGACCGTAAGACTCAACCCTTACGGTCCATAAGGGTCACAGAATCTTCATAGGGTTGCCACGACTGGGACTAGCCTTGCTGACTTGATGATTTCGTAAATTTCAATTTTGACAGCATTTTCTATAGATAATCGTAACTAGGGTTTACCCCCCTGAGTTTTAGGGGCCCTGATCCTGATTCCGATTGTTATGAAAATTTTAGGGTTTGTGCAGAATCACTTGGGTGTCTCAATTAGGGTTTCCTATTGGACAATTTAATTTAATAAATATGACTTTCGATGAGAGTTGTTACATTCTCCCCGCCTTAATAAAAATCTCGTCCTCGAGATTTACTGGAATAAGTGTGGATACTTTCGCTTCATTTCTGATTCCAGCTCCCAAGTGTATTCAGCTCCTCTCTTTGAATCCCACTTTACTTTAACTAGCACTAGTCGTTTGTGCTTGAGAAATTTCACTTTTCTGTCTTCTATCGATGAGAGTTGTTACAGCCGGGCCCAGAGCCGGCCCTGACATCATGGCACATGGTCCCCTTTGTGGATTGGGTTTGGGCTAGGTGCACCACAGGGTGATGAAATTTAGGTGTGAATTAGGATATTATTAAAGATAAGGATGGCTAGGAAAGCATATAGGAGTCACAAGGATACACCTAACCTAATACGAGAAAAGTAAAATATAGATCCCTGACATGCAAATTGGTGCTCTTTGTTTTAATGTTATCACATTTGTTACTAATCTACAACTATAGGGCTTGTAGTTCAATGGTATTTATGTGTTGCATTAGTGTGTCTCTCTCAAATGACAAGGATTTAAGTTTAATTGGAGATAAGTGGCATAGATTTTAGAAATAGGTGTGCTTTGTTGTTAAAAAAAGTAATCTACTAACATCTCTTTTGACTTTGATCATATGAGTTTTGTCTATATGTTTAAATCACTGCTTTAAGGACTCATTATCTTTAGTGATGTTTAGAAGTCTTCAAAATCATCCGAATTCGAAACCGAATCCAAAATATCCAAAAATCTGAATTCGGATATCCGAAATTCGGATATTCCGAATTTACAGATTCGGATTGGGATAGCGATTTCGGAAATTTTCGGATATCCAATATTCGAAATTATTTTTTTAATATAGGAGTGTATATATACCGGGGAAGGTTTAAATGAGAACGCTAAATATTGTGAGAACCGTGAGAACGAATGAAAAAACGACGAGAACTTGGTCAAAAACAAATCAAATTCAATTTTTTTACACTTATCATTATTATTCGAATACAATGTTAGAAATTAAATTTACACGTTTAAATTTACATGTATTTGTAAATATTGAAAATTTACACATGTGTAAGTTTTCTCATCTATACATGTGTAAATTTGTTGTATTTAACAAAATTACACATGTGTAAAAAATCTAATAAGAGTGATTTTGAGAGGAGAAATGGATTATTTGATATTGTAAATTCTTTTTTTGTTGTTGTATCTTAATTACAATGAGGTTTGTATTAAAAAAATTTTGGTTTTGATTGGTTTTCTTATTCGTTCTCACGATTCTTGCAATATTTAGCGTTCTCAAGATAATCATCCCCTATATATACCATTATATATTTAATCATAATATAAATCCTTTTCTCGAGCGCTCCACATCGCCTCAAGATCTGGACATCATCCATCTGAACATTGAACATCATCCATCTGAAAATCAAAGATCTCAAGATCTGAACATCGAACATCTCAAGATCTAAACATTGAGGGTTTATTTCTATTCTGAGTGATGTGTTCCATCGAAGCAGTGATATTTGTTGGGGGTGCGGATGAGGGATTCAATCATATTTTCAAGGGGTGTGGTCGTGTTTTTCTGCCTAAAAATACATTAAATTAGTTTTTCTAAGGGGTGTGCCCGCCCGGCCACCAAGACACGTGGGCCCGTCCCTGTATCGAAGGTTTAAAGTATATTAACTTTAGTTAATAGGTGATTCACTGAGTTTTATACCCATGAGTCCACCATATATTACCCGTTAACATCGATTCTTTCAGTTAATATGTGATTTGTTCCAGTAGATTTAATTTTAACAATTTTTTTAAGTTAATATGTGATTCTTTTAAAGTAGATTTGTTTCAGTTAGTATCTCCGATGAGCTTTCTATTTATGTAAAACACTAAAACAATGGATTGTGCTTTTTTTAATGGTTTCGTTTGCTATTTGGTATGTTGGAAATATGTAAACTTTATTTTAAACTTTTATTTTTTTAGAATTATAGATATCCATTTCATTATCCGAAATGTTTGGATATCCGGTTTTGAACACCATACAATCACACCCTTAAGAACTCATCGACTAACGGTAACAATCCGACCTGAATTAATTTGATTTTAATCATTTATCTACTCTAATTAGCGCCATTATTTGGAGTTAAACTGAAACCAACGACGAAAAAAAAAAAAAAGAGTTTTAATTGTTTTGGGCCTCGGACTAATGACTAATATAACATCAAAATGAAATATCTTAACTGGGCTTGGCTGCAGCTAAAAGACAATAGGCCAGCTAAAGAGTTAAAAGGATCATGAATTCATGATATTGTGTGAATATGAATGTGTGTCGAACTACTTTTTTTTTTTTCTAAAGCTTGTTTTTGTTGTAAACTAGTTGATGCCCCCGCCCGCGTTGCGGGGGATGGCCGAATAGTTCTTAATCAATTAAAATAACACTATGATAATTTTGCTAGGAAAAAAACTAAAACGATAATAAGACTGTAATTTTGGGCCTAGGGCAAAACCGTTATTTTTCAGGACTAATGAGCGAGTGTTAGGCAGCTCCCTGAGACGGAAAAAAATTAAATCAAGTGAACTAATTAAAACAAAAAAGTTTTATAGTTTTGCTAAAAAAAACTAAAACGATGGGAAAAACATACTTTTGAACTGAGGGTGAAATCATATTTTTATTTCAGGGGTAAAATCATAAATTAAATGGACCAATGGGGAAGTGTCAGGCAGCTGCCGTCATGACTGTAATTTTACACCGGGGGCAAAATTGTAATTTAACCAGGAAAACAAAAAAAAACGATGGAGAAAAAGTAAATTTAAGTTGATGGCAAAATCGTAACTTAGCTGTGAGAGAAAAAAACTAATGGCAAAACTGTGATTATAAACAGGGCAAAATAGTTATTTTGAACCGCGGGTAAAATTGAAATTTTTAGCTGAGAGCAAAAGCGTGAATTTATTTTTAAGTGGGGGTAAAAACATAATGAACAGATGGCAAAATCGTTATTTTAAGGAAAAGAAACTAATGGTAAAACTGTAAATTTTAACGGGGCAAAATCGTAATTTTGAATCAAGGGTAAAATTGAAAATTTTAGCTGGGAGCAAAAGCGTAAATCTATTTTTAAGTTAGGGTAAAAACATAATTTTGAACTGATGGTAAAATCGTAACTTGAAAGAGGGATAAAATCGTAAATTTGTTGGGCCAATAAGGGAGTGCCAGGCAGCTGCCTGGCACTATTCCCTTTGCCGCCCATGTCGCCCAATAGATGAAAAGCAATAATTGAGAAGCACTGTTTGTGACACCTGTGTCACTTCAACCATCAAACAAATGCCAAACCAATGAAATATTGTATTTCATACTTGGGATTTGTAAAAATATGTGTATCGTTTGCACATATCAACTCTTGTTCGATTTTAAGCTTTAAATCGCTTTCTGGAGGGTTATACGCGCTCTGATGCGTAAATATAACCAGTTTAATCCAACGAACACTCCGGAATAGTGAAATAGGCTTAACATACCTTAAATAACCTTTACATAACTTAGAAATAAGTTTTGAAGGCTTTGGTATGGCAAAATCAAGTTAATTCGCTTACAGGGACTAAACTTGACAAACTGCGAAAGTATGCCAATTTGAACTATAACGAACATTCCGGAACATGACCATAAGTTAAACACACCTTAAATATCCTTTATATAGCTTAGAAATAGGCTTTGAGGGGTTCGGTGTGCTAAAATAAACTTTTGGGTCATTCAGGGAACTAAAAGTGTCAAAAAGTGCACAAGTTTGCACTTTCACGCATATCTTACGTTCTGAATACATCTGGACATCCAAAAATCTATGTAAGCACTAAAACATTTTATTTTTGTGTTTGGCATAAGAAAAATCCATTCGTCGCGTCATTTGGATCGTTTTTCGCGCTTATGCGCATTCCGTCGTAATTAAGCGAACATCGCGATCGTACGGCCAAACGAACCAACATCCGGCATATTTTTGAGCATGTTTCATGTCCACAATGTTTAGGCATCATTTTAGGGCCTTAAAGTTGGCTTTACGGGCCTTAGAAGTGTCGGAAATGGCCTTAAAACACAACAGGGACCAAAACTGTCATTTCTGAAAGTTGTTTGCTGATCAGACAGGCCAGGCGGCTCGCGTAAACCCAAGGTGTATCCTTACGCGGCCCGCGTCAGACTTCCAGACCAGATTCAATGCATTAACAGCCTGTTAACAGTCTTTCAAACACCCCAAAGGGCAATGCCATGTGTCAAACTCTTAGGGTGGGGGCAAAATGAGTTACCACAACATTCCGACAAGTGTACGGGCGAGATCAAGGCACGTTATCCAAGAAACGATCCTAACGGTGAACCGAAATCTATAAATACCCATCCATCCCCATTGCAAAAACCCACTAGAATCTGATTTGAGAAGCTCTAAGTTGAAACCTTTGTTTCATACCTGAGCTACTTGGATCAAGATTAGCATTCGGGGACCCTTTGTAAGTGTTCCTTCGTTCTTTTATTGCTTTTCGAGTCCGAAAGTCAAACTTTGTTTGACTTTCTGCATTGACCAGTTTATGGTCAATGCGAAGTTCGTTTGAACTTCATAACGTGAGCGTAATCACGATGGTTATAGTCCCTAGTGACTATACCTACTGATTACCACGTTATCTAGGCTCAGTGACGAGTCGTAGTTTTGGCCAAAATGCGCATTCTTGCGTATTTTGTAACCAAACTACTCTTGGGTATCAAAACCGTTTGTTTTGATACCAAACCTGTTTTCTAAACTTAGTTAAGCATGTTTTAGCATGCTTAGCTCGTCACTTTTAGTTTAGTGCTTATATAGGGTCGTAAGGTAAGCGATCTAAACAATCGCTTATACTTTCGAACCCGACCCGCTTGGTCGATCATTAGGATCCGACCAAACACATTAGGTGACCATAGTATATAGGGAATAACCTTTCGAGGTTATACCTTATGGTCGCTTCGTTTAAGTAGTTGTATGATAGGTAGTTTATATGCCTTAGGTAAATTACCAGAATACCCTTTTCATGTATAATTGGTAATTAAGCATATGTAACATAACTTTTGGTATCTAAACTGATTTAGTAACAATATTAAACATGTTAAGGCATATTTTACTTGTCATAGGACTAGTTAGGCGGTCCGAACGCGTTTCACGCGAACGACGCGTTAAAGTAGCATAAGCTACCTAAACGAGTCATAATGGGTCGTAAGCACTTAGGTTAGGTTTCATTTAGCATGTAGGATTTGTTAAACCATATGACACGAGTCTCCATACTCGTTTGGTTTACGAACCCTCATTCTATCTAAATCCTCCGATTTAGGTCCGGTATATTAACATAGTTACCTATATTAGGTGCTGTTTGATTTCCGTGATCTCTAGCATTGCTTGGTGGTTATCCTAGGACTTCTAAGCAATCTCAAGTGAGTACATAGTTCCCCTATTTTACTGTTTTCCAAACTGTTTTGGGGTGAAGCATGTGTACCTATGTGTTATTTTCATGATTTCAAAGTATAATTGATTATACATGTTATTACTTATCTTTTGACAAACTAAATGACTATCTATGGTTTAAACACTGATTTCTTAAAGAACATAAAATAAAAATGTTGAATTGTACTTATTTTATGTTCACCAGACCGATTGTTAGTATGATATAGCGCTATAGGACTAGACAACCCATTCCTGTTGTCATGGAATGTCTGAAACCAATTTGTTTCTCCATCCAAATAGGGATTGCCTTTGTGGTATCCCTATAGTCTCAAAGGTGTATTTTGATGCACTAGGTCTGAATGAATTCTTAAATCACACCTTTAAAGTATATTTTGATATACTCTCATGTGTGGTATTGTATAGAACCAACATATATATATTTTATCAACAAACCAAAACATATTTTTAATATGTTAGTTACAAATCCAAAGTATACTTTTAATATGCTACTATAAGGTTATTCGTTTAACCTTACATTATTTTACAAAGCATAACTTTTGATTTATTCAAACACTTTGTTTTGTACATTTTTACTTGTGGTTTAAGAAATCTCATTTTACTTACCATACATAACTTTTGTTTACACATTACATGGTTTACATTCAACTTGAGTTATACCATAACATTGGACTATTGGTTTAAACATGAACATTCTATATTGGTGGTTTGGTTTGAGTAAGTGACTTAAGTAACGAGGCTTGTGTAATATGATACAAGCATGGTGGATACGCCGCTGGTACTTCCTATATATAAGTGTTTGTATGGTATTACACATCGTATCGTTATTTGAATCATTTCAATTTAAGTCATATAACATTTTATACAAATAACATACTTTTCATAAGACATTGTTTTACAACAACTTATCTTATACAAATTCATTTTTACTTGGTTATTCAATTAACCTTACATTACTCTTTTACGTATCATCTACTTTATCATCACTTTTCGAATGATTTATAAAACAAAACATTTTACAAGGATCATGACTGACTTTTGTTAAACAACTCTTTCTAAACTTATAAGTCATGAATCCTATATTCACAAAACCTATGTATCTCACAGGCATTTTTATGCTGACGTACCTATTTTTACACATGTTTCAGGTACTGCTTTGCAATGATTGTTGATACATGCTACATTTAGGATGGACTCGTGCCTTAGCAACTTTAAAACTTGGAAGATCATAGTTGTACTTATTTTATTGTATTAAAACAATGAGTTCATTTATTCAATAAAACAGAATTTATTTATTCCATGGTTATGAAACAATGATTCTGTTACAACACTCCCCGACGTTTCCGCCACGTCTTGATGTCTCACGTGGTCGGGGTGTGACACTGTTACCGGCCATTGATTTTGAATACGTTGAATTCATGATATTGTGTGAATGTGTGTCGAGCTACTTTTTTTTCTAAAGCTTGCTTTTGTTGTAAACTAGTTGATGCCCCGTCCGTGTTGCGGGGCCATAGCCGAATAGTTCTTAATCAATTAAATTAACACTAGTATAATTTTTCTAGGAAAAAACTATAACGATGATAAGACTGTAATTTTGGGCCTAGGGCAAAACCGTTATTTTTCAGGACTAATTAGCGAGTGTTAGGCAGCTCCCTGAGACGGAAAAAAATTAAATCGAGTGAAATAATTAAAACAAAAAAGTTGTATAGTTTTGCTAAAAAAACTAAAACGATGAAAAAAACATACTTTTGAACTGAGGGCGAAATCATATTTTTATTTCAGGGGTAAAATCGTAAATTTAATGAACCAATGGGGAGTGCTAGACAGCTGCCGTCATGACTATAATTTTACATCGGGGGCAAAATTGTAATTTAACCAGGAAAAAAAAACGATGGAGAAAATGTAAATTTAAGTTGATGGCAAAATCGTAACTTGGCTGTGAGAGAAAAAAACTAATGGCAAAACTCTAATTTTAAACAGGGCAAAATCGTTATTTTGAACCGTGGGTAAAATTGAAATTTTTAGGTGGGAGCAAAATAGTGAATTTATTTTTAAGTGGGGGTAAAAACATAATGAACAGATGGCAAAATCGTTATTTTAAGGAAACGAATCTAATAGTAAAACTGTAAATTTTAACGGGGCAAAATCATAATTTTGAATCGAGGGTAAAATTGAAAATTTTAGCTGGGAGCAAAAGCGTAAATCTATTTTTAAGTCGGGGTAAAAACATAATTTTGAACTGATGGTAAAATCGTAATTTCAAAGAGGGATAAAATCGTAAATTTGTTGGGCCAATAGGGGAGTGCCAGGCAGCTGCCTGGCACTATTCCCTTTGCCGCCCATGTCGCCCAATAGATGAAAAGCAGTCGTCCATTTCACCCAATAAATGAGAAGCACTATTACCGGCCATTGATTTTGTATACGTAGAATTCATGATATTGTGTGAATGTGAATGTGTGTCGAACTACTTTTTTTTTTCTAAAGCTTGTTTTTGTTGTAAACTAGTTGATGCCCCGCCCGCGTTGCTGGGCGATGGCCGAATAATTCTTAATCGATTAAAATAACACTAGTATAATTTTGCTAGGAAAAAAACTAAAACGATGATAAGACTGTAATTTTGGGCCTAGGGCAAAACCGTTATTTTTCAGGACTAATGAGCGAGTGTTAGGCAGCTCCCTAAGACGGAAAAAAATTAAATCGAGTGAACTAATTAAAACAAAAATGTTTTATAGTTTTCCTAAAAAAACTAAAACGATGGGAACAACATACTTTTGAACTGAGGGCGAAATCATATTTTTATTTCAGGGGTAAAATCGTAAATTAAATGGACCAATGGGGGAGTGCCAGGCAGCTGCCGTCATGACTGCAATTTTACATCGGGGGCAAAATTGTAATTTAACCAGGAAAACAAAAAAAAACGATGGAGGAAATGTAAATTTAAGTTGATGGCAAAATCGTAACTTGGTTGTAAGAGAAAAAAACTAATGGCAAACTTGTGATTTTAAACAGGGCAAAATCGTTATTTTGAACCGCGGGTAAAATTGAAATTTTTAGCTGAGAGTAAAAGCGTGAATTTATTTTTAAGTGGGTGTAAAAACATAATGAACTGATGGCAAAATCGTTATTTTAAGGAAAAAAAACTAAGTGGGGCTAAAAACATAATTTTGAACTGATGGTATAATCGTAATTTGAAAGAGGGATAAAATCGTAAATTTGTTTGGCCAATAGGGGAGTGTCAGGCAGCTGCCTGGCATTATTCTCTTTGCCGCCCAAGTCACCCAATAGATGGAAAACTACCGTCCATTTCACCCAATAATTGAGAAGCACTATTACCGGCCATTAATTTTGTATACGTTGAATAATTTAATTTTTTAATAGTGCATTGAACTTGGTTATACATGGAGCTAAAAGATCTCACTAGTAGAATAGTTTAACTTTTTATATTATTAAATAAAATTGTGTTTTTTAGTTATCTTATTTTTGTAGTGTCTAAATATTTACGAGTATAAAATGGTATAATCTTGTATATAATTAATCTATAATCATTTTATAAAAACACAAACTTTTAATTATTCCTGTATTATCCCTGTATTAATTTGAAACTTTCTCCTCACATACATATTTACTATTCAACTTTTTACTATTTTCCATGCTCAAATTACTTCTCTCATATACAGAGTTACTTCTCTTGTATCTTTAATTAATATAATTATCCTTGGACGTATTTTGTTTTTCATATATAACTTT
This sequence comes from Helianthus tuberosus, assembly GCA_030545235.1. Taxonomy (NCBI): domain Eukaryota; kingdom Viridiplantae; phylum Streptophyta; class Magnoliopsida; order Asterales; family Asteraceae; genus Helianthus; species Helianthus tuberosus. The sequence goes on along the minus strand of CM060352.1, from coordinate 193,831,440 downwards.
TAAGATATTATGTTTTATAAATTTCCAAGTATTCAGTTGTGATATGCTTATTTTTATCTATGCATTGATATAAGTTTTATTCAAAACTAAGTTGTGAAGAGTAATAATACACAAGTGATCGAACAAACAGATATATCCCCATATTAATTTGAAACTTTCTCCTCGCACACATATTTCCTATTCAACTTTTTACTCTTTTTCATGCTCAAATTACTTCTCTCATATGCACAATTACTTCTCTTATATTTTTTACTAATTTATTCATATAATTATCCTTGGACGTATATTGTTTTTCATATATAACTTTTAAAATATTATGTTTTATAAATTTCCAAGCATTCAGCTGTGATATGCTTACTTTATCTATCAAGGTGACGAATGCAAGAGGGTCGAGTGATAGAGTCGAGGCGGTAGCGTTAGTGGGGGAGAGTGAGAGGGTTGAGAGTGATAAAGAAGAGGTGGTGTGTGATCCAAGTCTAGAGAAGGTGATAGAACCCAAGTGTGGGGATCCACCTGATAGGAGAGTAGAGGAGTTAGAGGAGAGATTGCTGAGATTAGAATTTAAGATAGAAATGCTGACTCAGTGTGGGGATAGGAGAGATGTGGGAAATGTTAGGTATGATAGTGCTACAGTCCGTGAGAGTGTGTATGGAGGTGAGCTGCGCTTACATGATCCTCCATAAGTACGTGAACAGTTGTGACCCACTTGTAGAGTTTGTATTTTGAGTCGTAGTTTTTGTTTATTGAGTCTTAATTTAGTAGTATCGAGTCAGTCGTTTGTGTCGAGTCGGTATTGCTTTGGTGTTTGCTTGTTTTTGTTTATGCAGGTTTAAATATGTACTACCCGTACTCAATCTCCATTCGGGTGATTTTGGAGCTGCTTATCAGATCCCAGGCATTTATCAGGCATGTCAGTCAGTGTCAAAGACGATCGCGAATGAAATGCTATACGATCGAGATGGATTGGACGAGAGTTTCGGAGCATACGCGTTGTTATTAACCAGCTAAGTCCTTTCCATTTATGCCCTTCGTCTTTTTATTTCTTATTTATTTTTAGTTTTTTTGAGTCGGTTTCCATCCTACATTGAGAGCAATGTAGAGTTTAAGTGTGGGGATGGGAAACTATCGTTTAGTGTCTAGTTAGTAGAGTCTTGAGTCATAAAAAGCCGAAAAATACAAAAAAATAAAAAAAATAAAAAAAAAATAAAAAAAAATTGAAAAAAATTAGAAAATGTCTTTTGAAATAAGAAGTTTGCAAACTAAAAAGCGGAAAATGATAGAAAAGTCGGGTTTTTGTTCGGGTTCAAATAATAATAATATGAGATAATATAATTGAGCTTGTGTCTAGTTTGGGATGTGCGGGTAGGCTCGATTCGGTTCTGGGTTCCTTTGATCTTAAAATTACCTAATTGTCGGTCTACTAGTGGGTTCTCATCTAGGGAAAGTGGGGAAATTGAAATCGCCAATAATAGTATAAGGGATGCCGTTATAAGCTAAGATCGTTAGAGTTTCTTGTCATATCTCGTTGAAAAAAATGAAAAAAAAAGAGCTAGAAACTAAATGATAGTAGCGCATTTCTATGTAGTCTGGGTTGGGGATAGTGACTCTACAGCCGGATTACCTCTGGGGTGTGTGAAATCGACCTTGCAAAGAAAATAAAAAGTACCGAAGCCTAAGTAATCCGAGCTGGGGATAGCGACTCTACAGCCGGAATGCCTCGGGGTTAGGGAAAACAACGTCTATGCTCGAAAAAAGAAAAAAAATGAAAAAGTGATGAAGAAAAAAATGGAAAGAAAAGGAAAAAAAATATATTTGATTTTAAACTCTCTTGATCTTGGTATAAAAGGGTTAGGAAATAACCCAGTGGTTGTTCCTTTTGTCCTATAAGCTTGAGGGGGGATTAGGTGGACTTGCAATTCTTAGCGTGAGACCCTAGGTAGATTGACCGGACTTGAACTAAACTTGCATGATAAGGGCTTGGAACCGCATGATAAGGGCTTGGAACCGGGTTTGGGTTTAAAAGGACAAATATACTTGCAATCGCGGCTAACACAAGTTTCGATTTTAATAAGTAACTAAGCTTTTGTTCCCGAATAATTATTTCGTCTATGATTCCGTTTTGCAAAATTCTTTTTCGGGGACGAAAAAAGGTTAAGTGAGGATATTTGATGTAGGGTAAAATACACATATTTGTCCCGTGTAAATTGTATAATTTTTGTATAAGTCTTATTTGTTTTTATTTAGTTTAGTATTATATTATATTATTTTGTGTTTTGGCAGGTTCTTGTGCAAATTGAGCGAAAAAGAATAATAAATAAATAACCAGCCAGTTGAGTAGAGTAGACCGCCAGAGACCGAATAGAAATTGCAGCTATTTTCTGTGAGTGGGCCAATGCCACTATCTCTATTTATAAGTTGGATGATCAAATTGATTAAAGTTGAAGGTTGTTTTAAAAATAGTTATTGAAACTTGAGGGACTATTCTTGCAAGATGCTAAAAGTTGATATTAATTCCATTCTCAAAAAGTGATATACTGTTGACCAAGCAATTGTATATTTTGACCGAGATTTAGAGTTTGACCTCCTCAACTATTTTAGTTTTTGGGCTGCTGATCTTTGTGAGGTAAGCCCAGCAAGGGAAGAATTAGAATTGTAATATACAATATACACATCGAACAAGAATTGGCTAGCTGCAGACAAGAAGAGACGAAAAGGAAGCAAGAGGGGCCAGGCCCACTTGGGGTTTTGTAATATACAGTTGGGCTTCAAAACTAGAAATAATTGGCGGCAAAAAGGGTTAATTGACCGACTTATGTTTAGACGCAAATATATAATTCGGACATCAGACGAAAAAAATAAAAAGGCTGGGGACACACGAAGATCAAGAGACGAGGACAAAAACACAGCAGCATTGAGACGAATTTTGGAGATCTTTGAAGGTGTTTTTGAAGGTTTGAAGTCAAGGAATCATCGTGGAAGGCTAGGGAGCACTCGGGTTTGAAGATTTTCGGGTTTTATCTTCTCGTTTATTCTTCTTGTTCGTTTGTTCTTTGTTTATTCATGATGAATTCTGAATTGTTGATGATTATTATGTCTTTTGATACTATATTGTCGGCTAAAACTCTTTAACTACCTAGGTGTGACAATGGTTTAAATAAAGTTTGGATTTTTATTCGGTTTTTAAGTGGTTTATGGATTTTCTTGTATTGTAACGGCTATGGAATTTTAACTTGGTGTATATGCATGCTTGATATTTGTTTTATCGCTGTTTATTGCTTCGTATAATCCTTGGTGACGGTCTTTATCACATAATATGATTGTGCTAGGGTTCTTGATTTAGGTGAGTGTCTATATCACGTAATAGATCATTAATCCTTTAGGGTGAAAACGCGTAAGTAACCTTAGAAGTAATATTCGGTAATTTAATAAAATCAAGTGTTCTACTAATCTTGTCGCTGTGAGGCTCGAGGTTATTAATAGGTCTCGGTTTGGTTTATAGCTAGGTCTAAGAAATCGGTCTAGTCCTTAAACATTCTCTTGTCTATTAAACCAAGATTAAAATCCATAGTTGCCTTAGACTTTCGCGCTGTGAGGTAGATTGTCTTATTTAGGCACTTTCAAGAAACTAGAGGACTGTGAGGAAATCTAGAAAACCGGTAAGCGTAACAGCCTAGGTAGTGCCACAAGAATCACCTTGAGAGGGATTGAGGGGCTTAGTTGGTATCTTAATAGGTTTAGCATTTAAAGATCCCGGTTCCATACCACAAAACTATCGAATACAACATGCATTTGTATCACTTATAATCTTTTAGATGTATACAACCGTAAGACCATAGTCACCATATTGTTAAAAAACAGTGAATGTGTGCAAGGAAAATGATAAAATATCCTACTTTCAGGTGGTATCTGGACCATGTATTGCTGCTAATAAGGTATAAAAGATATCATCACTCGGATGATATGTACAATTTACCTCTGTCGTAAGGAGGCATGTCACCAGTTTAGATTGACAAGATACTCCAATACGTGGTTAGAACCATTAGAGCATGAACAAACTATTAAATAAGAAAACACATGATAATTACATTAAAACACACCAAACCAGACAAGAAATAAATGGGTTAGGGTCAGGGCTAAACGAATTCAAGCAGTATATATGGGTCAGCATGACTAACCCATATAACTAACGGCCCGGGCTCATGTTGGCCTAGCTAAACTTTTCCAACCCATTTAAAATTAGAATTCAAAAGAAAACTCATTATTTGTTCGTAAGCTACGCTGTTCTCCACGCTTCTTGGGAAACCATCAATCAAATATCTATCAGTTCACCAGATTTAATTGCGCTTTTGAGCAATTTGACTACCACTTCCGAAGAAACGATGTTTCCTTTTTGCGATCGTCTTCGGCATCATGTCACTACCAGATTGTTTTAGTAGAGGTGAAAATTTCAACCAATTTGTATGTAAACAGGTCAGCTTGGTTTGTATTTATCTAAAAACAAGGTTGTTATAAGCATAGTTGTCAAAGGCGCAAGGCACACTCAAGATGCAAAGGGTGAGCCTTGGGCCTCAATGCAAGGCGCTTAAAAAGCGAGGGCCTGAAAACGGGCTTCTAAAGTAAAGCGAGAAGGCTACGCTAAGACTGGAAATGGAACGGATAGATTAGCGTTGACAACATAGGTTATAAGTAGCCAAAACTGAAATGGAACGGGTCGAAAACCATCTAATCTAATTTATTTAAAAAAAAAAATTTGTATTAATATTTATAGTATGGTTCTTAATTGTTTTAATAACTTAATATTGACAAAAATTTTAAAAGTGTTAGGTGGTAGACACAACCTAATCCAACTTGTTTTGACCTTTACATAAAAACTAATCGACCAGAACCCATTATAATCCTTCCCAACTTGCATATTTTTCCACCTCTAGTTTTTGTGCGTTGCCCAAAAAAGTGAAGTTAAAAAATCATACAAATATACACCGTTGAAAGAGATCCCTTTTCTAAGCAAATCTCTAACGCATGTGTGAATCCATAATTGCTTGATAAGTTGGGATCATGGCCCTTGTATAACACAGGTATACAACAGCAAATGCAAGCTGCACAAAAGGGCAACTATTAAAATCATTATTCCTAACAAACTAAATATAATAAACACAACTAACATTTAGGTTTGAGGAGTTTTGGTTATGTTTACCATTTCAAAGATCGGTGGACTTACACTAATAGTTTCAAGTGAGCATAAGTCGAATACCTGGTGTGCAGAATTTGGATTTCGTTAACTCTTGATGATTATGCAAAACGCCAACAAAATTCATCATAATTTCAATAACAATTTTGTCATGAATTTTAAAGAAAAATTTAAAAGTTCAAAAATCTAGGATAAAATATATATTGATACAACGTATTTCACAAAATTCTAACAAAGATTGATAGTTGATACTTGATTCAATAAAACCAAATACTATGAAAAAAAATATTTAAAACATGCATACCTGCTTCAATGGCTTGTTCCTTAGAATTCAAACCCATGAAATTTCTCTCCATGTTGCATCGTTTTCATATAAAGGTAGTTAAAAATCCTAGAGGGGGCAATCTTGACCCAAAGCCTTCCAAGTGGGTTACTTTGGGTTGCTTTTAAAATTATATGGATTGGTTTGGGTAATATATTTTAACTAAATGGGTCACAATGGGTCACTTGGAATTCCATCTTGTTATTTTCGGGTCAAAACGGGTCGACAACATTAAAGAAATGGGTCGATGTGGGTTAGTGTCTTAAAGAAACGTGGGAGGTTTCGGATTGGAATGAGTTTCGAGCCGACACAAGCATCCGCACGAGACGGGTTTTGGATCGGAACGGGTTCAGTTCAAATTGAGTTTCGGGCCGAGACGGGTTTCGGCACGACGCAGGTTTTGGACAGAACGGGGTCGGTTCGGGTCGGGTTTCGGGCCGACATGGGTTTCTGCACGGGACGGGTTTCGGATCGCAACGGATTTTGGGCCGACACGAGTTTCTGCGCGAGACGAGTTTCGGGTCGGGACGAGTTTCGTACCGTTTCGACCCGTACCGTTTCGACGCGAACCGTTTTGACGCGTACCGTTTCGACGCGAACCGTTCGACGCGTACCGTTTCGACGCGAACCGTTTCGACGCGAACTGTTTCGACCAGTACCGTTTCTACCCGTACCGTTTCGACAAGTACCGTTTCGAATCGAACCGTTTCAACGCGTACCGTTTCGACCAGTACCGTTTCGAATCGAACCGTTTCGACGCCTACCGTTTCGACCCGTACCGTTTCGACCAGTACCATTTCGAATCGAACCGTTTCTACCCGTACCGTTTCGACTTGATTAAGTGTGGTACAAATGCTTGCATGAGTGGGCTATCATTGTTCATCTATTTGATGTTCCTCTGTTTTGCATTAGGTTGATCGCTATCTTAACCATGACCAAAAGTTCAATTCTTTTTTGTTTTCTATTTGAGGTTCAGTGGCTCAGGTGATGAACAACTGCATGACTAGCTCTGTTGATTGGCACTTGGCAATATTGAATGATTTTAATTTGCATGTGCTGTAGGTTAGATGTTGCAAGATTCAATCATGTTTTCTCCGTTTTTTTAAAGAAAGCAATGTTTAACCAATCCAACCCGACCTGACCTGACCCGAAACCCGTTCTGACCCGGACCCGTTTCAACCCGAACCCGTTCTGACCCGAACCGATCCGACCCGAACCCGTTTCGACCCGAACCAAAACAACCCTTTTTTTGTAATTGACCCGTTTTGACCCATGACCCAACCCGACCCGAACCGACCCGTTTGCCAGGTCTAAAAAATCCCAACAACCTACACTTTCATATATATTCACACTTAGCTCAAAAATTATGCCCTAAATTTCAAAACATTGAAGGAACTGCAAAAATTAAAATAGATTAAAGTTAAAAACTTGCAATGTTTCTCACCTCTGCTCATACGCAACATCCTTTGTCGAAGAAAAAACCAACCCTAACGGATTAGACCACCTGCGATGAGAGCAAAACAACTCATAAAATTTAGGGTTTCTTACTAATTCACTGATATCCGATTCAAGGTAAAGAAACACCTTACCACATACAATCGTCGCCGGTCTCTGGTGAAGACGAGCTGAACAAACGACAAACGATTGACAATCCTGGAATGCAAAATCAGCCATCGAAATCACCGTATAGACTAACGATAGTCTCGAAAACCAAGAACACAACCCTCGTCGCTTTGATTCCTTGGCGTGTTCGACGGAAACAATGGACGCTTCTATGACCATAAAACCTAGAAAAGAACAAAAGAGAAGGGGAAGGGACTGAGCAAGAAACGTGGGTTCTAAAGATGAAGACGCGTGTACTATAACTTGCCACCCCAATAGAAAATTTTAAACAAACCTTTAAGCTTAGTGTACAACTCATGAAGCCTTAGAATGTTACTAATTTATAAATTTATAATTTATAATATAATGTTGGATAAAATTCCGAATATACCATTACGACGTGCTTATATTTCTCTTTCGGTTGCTATACCGAATGTCGGTACCATATCCATACCGTAATGAAAGGAACTAATACCGACCGAATCCTTGCCGCAACACGATGGAGCATTTTACTAGTTCTTACATAAACTAGAATAGGGACATTTTACTAGTTCTTACATAAACTAGAATATTAATTAGCCCATAAAGCTAAAACTCAAGTCATGTACTCATGTTTGGACCATACTCTTTGCCTACGTTATTGCTGGAGGTAATGATTAAAAATTTAATGTGCTAATCGGTGCCTAATAACATATTCACATAGATTATGTGCCACTTAGACCACAATCATGACAATAACAAGTTGCTAATTCTCTTCTCTTATTTTTTTATTTAACCACATTTTATGTGTGTACACAGGTTCTTACCATATTTAACAAATTTGTAAATCCTTAATAAACTACAAATATGTCATGTGGATTAAATAATAGTAATAGCCAACGGGTTCCTGCAAATAAGGATCGGCTCAAAGGCTACCTGATGATGTGGGTGCCCGGAATCTCCCACTCAGCAAAACTGAAACAATAAGTTAAACAAAGTCACACCAACGACTGTAAGCTAGAAGCTAAAAGCTAAAAGCTAAAAGCTGGAAGCCAGAAGCCAGAAGCTGGATGCTCATGTTACTGTACACACATAGGGTCTTAAATCTGCAAAGTCAAAATGATGTGACTATGCCTAAAAATGAATAAAACTGCATAGAGACACAATCTGACATTTCCTTATGAGGCAAGGTCATTCGCACAATTAACATCACCAAGAGATAAGCCTTACCACGTATAGAAGGTATGAGCTGGCGAGAGCTTCCCAGGGTAGACCTTTCTGCCTATAAAAGGAAGTCTTTTCCCAGCTGCAATGATATGTTCTCACTCTCTCTCTCTCTCTCTCTCTAACTATTCCCTATCTTTTATGTTCAACTCTTAGAGATCAAACGACTGATTCTCAAGCCGGAGTCCAAACGCGGGAGACCACCTCCCAGCTGCAGATCCCAACGATGTGGATGAAATAATAGTAATAGCCAACGAGTTCTTGCAAATACGGATCGGCTCAAACGCTACCCAAATCACAAATTACATGTGTCTTCAGGTTTCTCACCTCTAAAAACTACAAAATCTGTTCAAGTTACACTCTCACCGACCCCAATTTTTATCAAACAAAAATTTATTCCAACTCCATCACTTTTTTGGTTGATAAGAGAACATTGTTAATGATCTCTTATGCACTAGGATTTCTAAAAAATAAACCGTGTCGAAATACGAGGTTCCCTAATGCCCTATAAACCCAATTCAAGCTTCAATCATCATTATTATCATACTCAGTAAATCCCACAAATTCAAACTTCAATATAAATACAATATGAACCACATAACTTCAAAGTTCAAACTGGTAATTTAACTTACCTAACATGATCCAAGAAACTAAAAGACAAATCACATGCATATCACTTTTGATTAACATTACATAAATTACGGATTTAACATCTCCGCAATCATACAATACATATCAGAACATATAGTATATACTTCGTAATAGTAATGACCCTGATTTCTCTATAAATCATCATGATAAAGATCATTTTTAGATTGAAATTTTGTGTCCTAATCTTCAAATTCAATCTAGATAACTCAAAAAGAAAAACAAAAATGCTTAATATATTATATGGGGTAAGATCAAATAAAAAGTTAATTTTCCATAAGTAGGATAAGAATGAATCTTAACCATTCATTTTTCAAATCAATGGTTAAGATGAAAGGGTAGGACAAAGGAGGAGTGCAAGGGTATCTTGGGAAAATCTTATTTATGGACTCTCTCTCCACATGCAAGGCACATGCATATTCCACCCCAATTTTTTAAACGTTCATAACTTTTTTATACGACATTATTTTTTCATAAAAATTTCACCGTAAAATCGAGCGTCTTTTTATCTTTAATTTGAGTACCATATTGCTATATAAAATATGAAGACTAAAAAATCCCACTTAAATGTGTTGTATTTCTATGTTGTATAACATTTTTTTATGCTGAATTTTTTTGTCTTAAATTTTTTTTCCTCAATTTTTTGTGCTGAAATTTTTGTACTACATTTTTTTTGCTGAATTTTTTCGTGCTATATTTTTTTGTACTAGATTTTTTTGTGCTATATTTTTTTGTACTACATTTTTTGTGCTATATTTTTTGTGCTAGTTTTTTTGTTCTAGATTTTTTGTACTAGATTTTTTTGTACTAGATTTTTTTGTTGTATTTTTAAAAAACAAAAGGGTACCACATGTCATTTTCACTCCTATTTATAAGGACCAAAATGTCCTTCATTCCTACTTGTTAGGAGTGCCACATGTCATTATCACAATCATTCTTAGACTACTTAAGAAAAATCCACTTTTTAGGGGATCCTTCTCCTATATTATATACTCACAAATATAATAAAATAAATGATTCACTCGCAAATGGGTCTAACGAAAAAGAACTTTTTGATGATGAGAATATAGAAAAAACAAAAGGATTACTTATTATTATCCTTATATTAAAAAACTAACGAAATTAACAGTAGTATTGAGGCCTTGAGGGGGTATTATTCAACGTATACAAAGAAGATGGGCGGGAATAGTGGTTTCACATGGGCGGCAAAGAGAATAGTGCCAGACGCTTATATTAAAAAACCAACGAAATGAACAGTAGCATTGAGGGGTATTATTCAACGCATACAAAGAAGATGGGCGGGAATAGTGGTTTCACATGGGCGGCAAAGAGAATAGTGCCAGGCAGCGCCTGACACCCTCCTATTAGCCCAACAAATTTACGATTTTATTCCGTTTTAAATTTACGTTTTTGCCATGAGTTCAAAATTATGATTTTACCACCCACTTAAAAATAAATTTACGCTTTTGCTCCGAGCTAAAAATATCAATTTTGCCCGCGGTTCCAATTTACAATTTTGCTCCGTTTAAATTTACAGTTTTGTCATTAGTTTTTTTCCCTTAAAATTACGATTTTGCCATCAGTTCAAAATTATGTTTTTACCCCCACATAAAAATAATTACGCTTTTGCTCCCAGCTAAAAATTCCAAATTTGCCATCGGTTCAAATTTACGATTTTGCCCCGTTTAAATTTACAGTTTTTCCATTAGGTTTTTTTTCTCACAGCCAAGTTACGATTTTGCCCTCAACTTAAATTTACATTTTCTCCATCGTTTTTGTTTGTTTTCCTGGTTAAATTACAATTTTGCCCCCAGTGAAAATTACAGTCATGCCGGCAGCTGCCTGCGACTCCCTCATTGGTCCATTTAATTTACGATTTTATCCCTGAATGAAAAATATGATTTCGCATTCAGTTCAAAATTACGTTTTTTCGATCGTTTTAGTTTTTTAGCAAAACTATAAAAGTTTTTTTATTGGTTGACCCCGTTTAATTTTTCTCGGTGTCAATGAGCTGCCTAACACTCGCTCATTAGTCCTAAAAAATTACAGTTTTGCCCTGAGTCGAAAATTACGGTCTTATCATTGTTTTACTACCTCCGTCCCATTAAAAGTGTCATATTTTGAATTTTCAAAGTCTTTATTTATAAACTTTGACCTTAAATAATTTTGTTTGTGTTAGATAATACTTGATGAAAGTTATATGATTTGAGTGTGTTTTACAAGTGTTTTTATCGGGTTAATTTTCATCAAGTTTTATATAACACAAAAAATATATAATTAAAGTCAAAGTTTATAAATAAAGACTTTAAAAATTCAAAATATGACACTTTTAATGGGACGGAGGGAGTAGTTTTTTTCCTAGCAAAATTATCGTAGTGTTATTTTAATTGATTGAGAATTATTCGGCTATCGCCCCGCAACACGGGCGGGGCAACTACTAGTTTAATTAATTCAACATGAGGAAGTGGTTAACAAAAGAGGTAACCAACACATTATTCATAATGATACATTTTCCTTTTCTAATCACTCTACACATGTTATAGGAAGGATAATTTGAAACGCACTTCACATATACATAGGGTACGGATAATTTGGAAACCCACATGAGTTAAGAAAACTCTGAAAACCCTATATTTTACAACATTTATTTTTTAAATTAAGGCATGTAATATACATAATTTCTAACGTTTTGAGACAAAAGATGTAAAAAATGCCGAGTAAATATTAAAAAATAATAATAAAACTACAAAAGCAAATATGTAAATATTAAAAACTAATAATAAAACTACAAAAGCAAATATGTAACTGTAACAGTTACATTTTCTTAATTGTTTCAAATCTTATTTTAGTTTATGAATTTTTTTTTTATCAAAAAAGCTTCTACATGCAACTATATGCAAAAACTCTGATTTTTTTTTTGAGAAAAAAAAAACTATGTTTTACATGTTAAATTGATTTTTTTTATGATATATTTAGCATGTTAAATGCATGGTTCCCTATTGAACCCACCCATAATAAAAAGAAGATTTTGGACAAAAAGCGTGACATCTTAAAATTTTGGCCAAGGTATGAGCGTTTTGTCGTCAAACTTATTTATTTATGTATTTTTCACATGGTGTTAACGTATAACACCATATGTTTTTGTTGATTTTTTATTGGATCACCCGGGATTTTTCTATGTGATGTTTAACTGTCGGGGCTGGTTTATAAAGCGCTAGGCAGAATATACGTTAATGGTCATGTTAGTTTCAAGATATGATTGAGACATTCGAGTTTTCACGCGATGAAGTGGATGTTATGATACAAACCTTAGGTTATCCATAAGATGAAGTTATTTATTACCATTACAAGGTACCTAATCAAGGTCTTGATTATGTTTTAAAGCTTTAAGAAATCAGAATGATGTCTTGGGTTTGTTAAAGTATATTAAGGAGTTTAAGGTCATTGAAATTTTCACATAACACATATGCAAAACAATAGACAGTGTTGTAGTTGTGAATGAGATACTAAATGATAATGAATATGGACATATGGTATAAGAAGGAACATACACGAAATCACCATGGTATGTAGAAAACAACTCTCAAAGCTACTAAAATCATTAAAGCCATAAAAAGAAGCCTCAAATTGCACAATCATATGGAGTGGGAGCATTAAATTATAAGCGAGTGGGCCTGATAAAGGTCGGTGCGTAGTTGAGGTTGATCACAAAACTTGCTGATGTTAGAGGTAGGAGTTTATTGGCATGCTATGTAAGAATTGCAGTGGTAGTTAATTGGATAATGCCTCAATATGGTATGGATGTTGGCCTTATAGAGTCTTGGGTTTCAGAAGTTTACTTGCTAGACACATAGAAGAAGGCGTATAGAAATACAATTGACCCAATCAATGGTATAGACCTTCGGACACCTTCACAATGCCTAACCACTCTTAAACCTCCTAAGCATAAAATAACAGGTTGGGAGGCCAAAGAAAAATAGAAATACAAGTGTTGAGAAGTTGAGTCAACCAATCAAAGAGTCAAAGATGGGGAAATGAGTAGACTTATAAATACTATATAACAAATGGATAGTGCAAAAACAAGGATCACAACCAAATGTCTTGTAGGGGGATCAGAGCAAACATCCCAACCTGCATCACAACTATGAAGAACAGTGTGATTATCATTTAGTTATTGGTTGTCTTTGGACATTGCTAGTGGTTATGGTATGTTTATGTATTTGTTTTTGAGTAAACACTTAGAACTAGGTTTGATTGTTTTCTAGATTCAATTGAGTTTTCTTTTGAACTATGTTGACTCGTGTATTTTGGATGATTTATGGTATCTGTATGCATTATTGCAAATATTTGTTTTATGGTTGTTAATATTTGTAGGTTGCCAATTAGTTGCATTTGATATTGTAATGGTTGTTTATATGTGTCAATTGTTGTAGGATGTCAATTGGTTGCTGTCAATATTGCAATTGTTGTTTACGTATGTAAATAGTTGCAACTTAATTATGGTAACATAGAAATCAACATTGCAGGTCATATGAATGAATACCACTTATCATTTTCAACAAAATTTGCAATATTATGCATTTTATTACATTAACATTTTAGTAACACTTGCGAACATAGGAAATTACCTTTACAAAAGTAACAAATTAGGTCATTTTGAAAACAAATACATCACAAGAAAATTCCAACTTAAAGCTAATAAAATCTTCAGCCTTTGAATTTGAAATCCACTTTTTCTTGCCATGCTTTCATGTGTGTTGATGGCTCTTAGGAGTCTCGAAATGGTTTATGCAGATCTTTGATGCATTAGGGGATCGACCCAATCACAATTCCTTGATGAACGAAGCGATATTTACAGGGTGGTACGGTTTGATCTCGTGGGGCGGCAAGGAGGAGATCATAATAAAATAATAAGTTTATTTTATTTATTTATTTTAATGAGTCATGTTTATCTCTAGCTTATTTTTAGGATTAGTATCTATACTATATAATAAAAGAAACCAATAAAGGGACACTTGTCATTATTCTAGACTATCATTAATTGTATATAATTTTTTATTTAATTTAAATTATTAAATTTAATATGTTTCAAACATTTAAGAAATTACAGATAAAGTTCCATAAAATATCTTATTATTTATTTATATTAACTATGTTGACCCTTGACCGTTTTCATGTAAAAGAATTACATCGATTAGTATTACATTATCATCTATTTTTTATTTTTTTGAACGGCTACATAATCATCTATTATAATAAATATATAAATAAATTAATATTTTAATATTCATCAATTTACTAACAACTATTTCTTCATTCTAAAAGAACGAGTTTTAAAAGTACATGCATATATATCTTAGGTTTGTGTTATATTAAACACATGATTTGATGAAAAGCAAATGCTCTTACATGACCGTGAGACTATGTAAAATATAGAAAAGAATAACTATGTTGATCTTTGATCTGTGCGTTGCGACATACCTATCAAACGGTGAAAATAGACGCGCTGCGACGAGCCTGTCAAACATGGAAAAATAGATGTAAAAATGTTGAACCCCACGCGTACGTTGCGACGTGTTAACTCAGAAAATTTAAAACGAAACGTTAAACGGAAAAAAACTTGCGAAAGATGAAAAGTAGAAGAGACCAAAGTTGAAATTAAAAAGTGTTGGGGTTAAATTGTAAAAGATGAAAAACTTTGGGTTAAAAGTAAAAAAAAAATCAAAGAGGTTAAATTGGAAAAGATGGAAAAATGGAAACTTTTAAATTGAGAGTGAAAATCAAATTAATCAAAGTGGTTAAATTTTGAAGTATTGAAACTTTAGACTTAAATTGTCAAAGATTGAAACTTTAGAGATAAAAGGGAATAATCCATTTTTTTTTTTAAAACTCCCAAAGCTAAGGGTACAACAAGCATAAGCACATTTATGTTGCTTATTTATAGTTTTTAATTTATAGTTTTTAATTACTAGGTTAGAAATTATATCTTAATTCCTTAATTGTAGATAATTATTATCTAATTTAAATTATTAAATTTAATATATGTTTAAAATGCAAGAAGAATAATAACTACATTTATCATACTAATAAATTTAAATTTAAAGTTATAATTTAATAATTACCGATAATTTATACTTATCTAATTAATTTAAATATTATTTTTTTGATATAATTTTATCTAATTGTCTAATTGCTATATGCCTAATCTGGACATTTCAACATTTTTTAGAAGTAATAAATTAAGATCACTATTATTTGAATAAAAATGTATGTTCACATGACTGTTAAAACTCGTGAGAAAGTCGATGATACAGTTTGTCTTCTAATCGATGGTTCAAATGCTTTCATATTTATAAACTTGACAAACATCACAAGTTTTAATCATACATGACACAAAATTTTGTTTGGATATCATAAAAGCGTCTTAAAAATATCGTTTTATAATTGTTAAATCTTCGTTATTAATTATTTGAATTTTTATTTACTTAACCCGTGTAATACACGGGGTTATAATCTAGTTCTAGTATAATTGGTTAACTTAGATTTATCTTGTAGGGTCTATATAAACCCATCTAGGTTTATGTTTAGTCAAGTTTTAGTTCGTCTATTACCTTGTACGTGTCTTTTATTTTCTGATAATAAAAAGAGTCGCATAATTAGTTTGTGCAGATCTGTTCGTCAAGATCATCATATCTGTTCGTCAAGATTATAAGAAGTTGTTCAAAGATTGGTTTGTATCACTTGTGAAAGTTTAACAAGTGGTATCAGAGCCTGAGTTATACATCTTGAAGATGAACCTGTAGCAGCCGTTTCTGAAGAAGTTGTATCCATGGCAGATCTCTCGTTCGTCGCAGGAATCAAGCGTTTGAATCAAACTAATTATCGTGTTTGGTCTACATGTGTCATGTCCTATCTCCAAGGACAGGACCTGTGGGAAGTTACTAATGGAACGGAAACGCAAGTGCCAAGGAATGATACCGGAGGTGCAATCGGGAAGTGGCGAATCAAGGTTGGAAAGGCAATGTTTGTGCTGAAGACAACAGTTGAGGAAGAGATGTTGGATCACTTCCAAGATTCAGAAACTCCTAAGCAAGTTTGGGATATCTTGCAGAGATTATTTTCTAAAAAGAATGACACCCGACTACAACTTCTCGAAAACGAGTTGCTATCGATTAAGCAGAAAGAGATGCAAATCTCTCAATACTTTCACAAGGTGAAGACGTTATGTAGGGAAATCGCTGAGTTGGATCCCCAGTCGAGAATCGGGGAGGCAAGAATGAAGCGGATAATTATATACGGTTTAAGGCCTGAATTTCAGACGTTTGTCGCTGCTATTCAAGGTTGGCCAACCCAATCGACATTATCAGAGTTTGAAAACTTATTATCTGGACAAGAATCCCTTGCCAAACAGATGGAAAATCTGTCCACATCCACAGTACCGACGAAACACGAAAGTGAGGCTCTTTATGCAGCCAAAGAAAAGGGAAAATACAAGTCAAGTGGCAACCATCAGAAGAAACAAAGCTGGGATCGGTCAAACAACAATTATAAGGGGAATCGGACCAATGATAAAAATAAGAAAGAAGAAAGTGACGTTAATAAGAGCAACAATAACCGAAACTTCAAGAAACAACCATCGTTTAAATGTTACAACTGCGGGAAACGAGGTCACCTAGCCAGAAATTGCCGATCAGAAAAGGTTGAGGAAGGGAATGCCGCTACCACGCAAAACCGAGTTAATGAAGGTTGGGATGCAGAAGCATATTTTGCAAACACTGAGATCGTTCACGCGTTGACGGCGACTATGGAACCCTCGGTTAACTATATTAACGATTGGATAGTCGATTCAGGCTGCTCTAATCACTTAACGGGAGACAAAAAGAGATTAAAGAACCCCATCAACTATGAGGGTAACCAGGTAGTGGTAATTGCTGATGACTCGAAGCATGCAATAGCCCATGTTGGTGATGTGAGGTTTATACCCGAAAAGAATGACGAAGAACTGGTTATGCAGAATGTGTTTCACGTGCCAGGTATGAAAAAGAATCTTCATTCTGTTCCACAGATTACGAGTACAGGACGATTTGTGTTATTTGGACCGAATGATGTGTGTATTTTTGACAAACTTGAAACTAAATCTAAGCATGTAATCCGCGGGAGAAAGCATGATTCCGTGTATGTTTTGTCTGCCGGAACGTCATATGTTGACAAGGTAAAGAAGAACCAGAATGCGGATTTGTGGCATCAAAGATTGAGTCATGTAGGGTACGATAAACTCAAGTTAATTATTACGAAAAAGATGCTTGCTGGTGTACCAGATTTAGAAGTCAAGACTGATATAGTATGTGGGGGTTGTCAATACGGAAAGGCTCATAAGTTACCATTCTCAAAATCAGCTCATCATGCGTCAGTCCCTCTCGAGCTAGTTCACACCGATGTGTTCGGTCATGTGAAACAGTCTACCATGAAATGTATGCGATATATGATTACCTTTATTGATGACTACTCAAAATATTTGTGGGTTTATTTTATGAAGGAAAATTCTGAAGCGTTTGATCGATTCAAAGAATTTAAGTTAGAAGCTGAACGAGAGACAAAGAGAAATATTGAATGCTTACGATCCGACAATGGTGGCGAGTATACATCCAAGGAGTTCTCTATATTTTTAAAAGAGAATAAAATTAAACGACAATTAACCTGTGCCAATACCTCCGAACAAAATGGAGTATCGGAAAGAAAGAACCGACATTTTACTAACATGTGTGGTAGTATGATGCATAGCAAAAATATTCCAGGAAGATTTTGGGCCGAGGCAATGAGAACCGCAGCATATGTAAGCAATCGGTTACCTCAACAAGCTATGAGTTATGAAAGTCCCTATGAAAGACTCTTCAAAGTTCAACCGACAGTAAGTTATTTCCGAATATTTGGTTGTGTCTGCTATGTATTTATCCCAGTTCATTTGAGAAACAAGTTAGAAAAGAAAGCAACAAGGTGCATCTTCGTTGGTTATGATAGCGAGAAAAAGGGGTGGCGATGTTGTGAACCAAGTTCCGGTAGAATATATGTATTAAGGGATGTAATCTTCGATGAGAATTCTTCGTGGTGGTCTCCGAATCAAGAGGTGTTACCTGATACACAGGAATTAAAACAAGAGTACGATGAATACGTCACACTCCATATGAACAACTTTGATCAAGATGAACAAGAGAACGAGTTGACTGAACAGGAAGCTGAAACGACGACACCCAGGCGTGGGCCGTGGCAGACCGGCTCGTCGAATAGCCACTCAAACTCACAGCAATCAGGTCATGGTGTGTCAACCATTGCCGAAACAGAACAACAAACAAGTCGAAGATCTGAACGAGTACGAAGACCAAATCCCAAGTATGCGAACGTAGCTTTACTTGCTGATCAAGAAGTTGAACCTGAAACTGTGGAGCAGGCTCTATTGATTCCTAAATGGAAAAAGGCTATGGAAGAAAAGTTGGGGCCCTTACTACAGAACGAGACCTGGAGTTTAGTACCAAAACCTAATGAAACAAAGCCTATTTCTTGTAAATGGGTTTTTAAAATCAAAAGGCGAGCTGATGGGTCAATCGAGAGATACAAGGCACGTTTGGTTGCCAGGGGTTTTTCACAACAATATGGGATTGATTATGACGACACGTTTAGTCCCGTAGCTAAACTCACATCGGTCCGTGTAATTTTAGCTATATCAGCAAGTAAGGGTTGGGATTTATGGCAAATGGATGTTAGCAACGCGTTTCTATATGGTGACTTGAACCGTGTAATTTATATGGATCAACCGGGAGGTTTTGTTAGTCAAGAATTTCCGGGGCATGTTTGTCAATTGAAGAAAGCAATATACGGGTTGAAACAGTCACCTAGGGCGTGGTTCGGAAAGATTGGTGAATTTTTAGAATTGAATGGATTTGTTCCTACACATGCTGACACAAGTGTTTTTGTTCGTACAAAAGGTGATAAAACGGCTATTGTTCTTGTTTATGTGGATGACTTAATTATAACTGGTGATTTGATATATGTGGTGAATCAACTTAAGTCCAACTTATGCACTCGGTTCTTCATGAAAGATTTGGGAAGGTTGAAACATTTTCTAGGTTTAGAACTAGAATATGAACCTGATGGTGTAGTGTTGCATCAGCACAAGTATGTTGTTGATTTATTAGTAAAGTTTGGGATGGAGAGTTGCAAGCCTATAAAAGTACCTATGGAACCAAATTTAGTACTTCGAGCTGATGAAGGAAAAGAGTTAGAAAATGTTACAATGTACAGGCAGATTGTTGGAAGCCTTATTTATCTTACTCTTACACGACCCGATATATCTTATGCTGTGGGAATTTTGAGCAGGTTTGTCCAAGCTCCACGAAAACCACATCTCGAAGCTGCTAGACTTGTGTTACGGTATATAAAAACCACTCCGTGTTATGGAGTTAGGTTCAAGAGGGGGCCCAATATTGAGTTAATTGGGTTTTGTGATGTCGATTATGCTCGAAATCCGACAACAAGATGAAGCGTAACTGGGTATGTGTTCCTGATTGGTTCAGGGGCTGTCACATGGTGTAGCAAAAGACAGCCAACGGTGTCTCTTTCAACAACCGAGGCTGAATATCGAGCAGCAGCGATGGCTGCACAAGAGTGTGTCTGGTTGGTTCGATTATTGAAGGAACTGAATCAAAAAGTTGGGGAAAAAGTAACCATGTTTGGAGATAATATTTCTAGCTGAAAATCCGACTTTTCATGCGAGAACAAAACATATAGAAGTCCATTATCACTTTATACGCGAGAAGGTGTTGAATGGAGAAATTGACTTTAAGTATGTGAATACGTTTGATCAAGCTGCAGATATGTTTACTAAAAGTCTGATGAAAGATAAGTTGATGAAGTTTTGTACTCTTCTAGGAATGAAGAAAGCAAATATCGAGAGAGAGTGATGAACGAAGCAATATTTTCAGGGTGGTACGGTTTGATCTCGTGGGGCGGCAAGGAGGAGATCATAATAAAATAATAAGTTTATTTTATTTATTCAGTTTAATGAGTCATGTTTATCTCTAGCTTATTTTTAGGATTAGTATTCTAGTATAATTGGTTAACTTAGATTTATCTTGTAAGGGTCTATATAAACCCATCTAGGTTTATGTTTAGTCAAGTTTTAGTTCGTCTATTACCTTGTACGTGTCTTTTATTTTCTGATAATAAAAAGAGTCGCATAATTAGTTTGTGCAGATCTGTTCGTCAAGATCATCATATCTGTTCGTCAAGATTATAAGAAGTTGTTCAAAGATAGGTTTGTATCACTTGTGAAAGTTTAACATTCCTTCCTTGTATAGATTCCGAAAAGCATTCGAAAAAAATCAAACAACATGAATGAATTTGAATCAGGAACAAAAAACTTACCGTTTCGCTACAATAGTAAAATCCTCTTCTAGGGTTTGAAGATGTCCATGAGTTACGAATTGCGGTAGTTGAACCACACAAACAATAACCCTTTGATTGCTACGAATGTGATCATCCGGTTTGTTATTGTTCGTTATCCTTGAGTTTTTTGATTCGTCATGTTTGAGAGTTGAGGATGCAGTATACAAATGAAAGGACAATACCGACCCTCATATCAAAGGCACACTGATAGAACTAACCTTTATATTGGATGAAGTTAGTGATGGTGGGTTTAACTGAAATATAAATGAAGTTTTTGGTACCGGTTTAGCAAGATTTGATCTATTGGACTGAAATAGTTATTTTTAGCAAACCATTTAGAAAAAAAGAGTAATTTACTCAAATTTAAAACAGTATGTATTAAAACAGTAGTTATTTTTAGCAAACCTTCTACAAGTCGAATATCTCGTGTTAACTTCTTAACAGATCTTGGAGTCTGAGATGGTGAACTCGGTATCATTTAAGCAAAGGGGGGCATTTAAGCAAACACCTGGAGTGCATAACAATATCATTCTCAGATTACTCAAAAGGATAGTTCACATAAATAGATATATAATACCTGTAGATACAAAGTCCCATGGCTCAAAATGCTCTGATAACTGTTGTTGTGAGAACCCTAAAATACAGAGATTGAGTAATTGAAGAAGAGAAATGGGAGCAATCATATTCCCACATGCCCATGGTGACTGTTTGGATGGTTGGAGTGAATAATCTCGAAAACTGACCCTCAATCTCTCAAAATGAACAGTACTTTTAGGATTAATCATCATAACTAGGTGAATCTCTCAAAATCTCAGTAACATAGGGATTGATTGTTGAGACTTCAGGGTGGATTGACATGGTTCTGATTCGGATTCAAATTCAAATTTTAAAATCGTTCATTAGAGAAGATGAAACTATGATTGGAGTGTGATGAGAGAAATGAAAAAGAAACAGGTTATATGAGGCAGGAGATACTGATATGATGAGGACTGACATGCATTAAATGCTAATTATATATCTCTATATCTTTCAAATTCAAATTTCAAAATACCCGGCACTTGCACTCCCTCTCTTCTTTTTTTTTTTGTAAGATTAAATATTAAATATAAATTAAATATTAAATATAAAATCAAAAATATAAAAAATAATGATGCAATAATGACATAAGACAGACATTGTTGGCTAGCCTGGATGGCTGCCACGTCAGCATTGTGATGCAATGCTCATCTGTCTTTTTTATAGAAAGTATAGATTATGTATTCTATTGGCGATTAACATATTTTAATTTAATTTGTTTTATCCTTTTATCAATTGACCTAGCCTGAACCTGAATCGGAATGAACTAAAAACAATATATAGCTATAGACAACAAACTATCCAAACCTTCCAACCTCCATGAAAAAAGATTCTTGGATCCGAGTCATTGGATGAAAGATGTATCATATGATAAATTAATAATACAAATAATCATAGGGATAAAAATAGTTGGTCTATGGTCTCTCAGGATACATAGACTGGTATGAATCACAATAAAATTATCAATAGCTAATTAAGAAAAAAAAAACATCTAATAATCTACTTAACTTAAATAACAAAAAGTTACAAGAACCTTCAACTATATAGAAAAAAGTCAAAAAAGAATAAAAAAGAAAAAGAAGTGAATCTCTAAAAATAGAAGATCAGAGAGTACCAAAAGAAGATAGACCAATGAATAAAATTGTCCTTTAATTAAGTGGGGAGCGATTAGTCATAATCACCAAAGGTGATGAAAGTTTTGATCCCAATGCCCACCAAAACCTAATTTATGTTTAAAATAGTTGATTAATGTTTTGATCCCCATGCCCACCAAAACCGAATTTATGTTTAAAATAGTTATTGAATTAGGTGGGGAGCGATTCGTCATAATCACCAAAGGCCAAAGGTAAACAAATCAAAGTCTTCGGGTCATCTACTTCCACTATAAAAAAAGTTGAAAATTGTCACAATGTTCCGGTCATTTGTCATTTTGAGGAGGAAAGTAAACCGACCGGGGTTCTTAATCTTGGGTTCTAAATCCTAATTTTCTCACAAACATGTACACCTTATTTCCCATCAGTCGTCACCCCTCCACCAACATTCACTAAATCTTATTACCTTACTACATTTACTTTTTTATAAGAATGTGGGGAGTGGGGGTGTTGGTTGGGCGGGGAAAGTCAGGTAACGCTCGCTAACCCACTCTGTGCCAGCGTTGGGTTTGGCTATTTAAAAAAAAATCTTTTATTTATAATCTATATATCAAACAATACTTACCATTTTTACTATCAAAAAATTCAAAAACCACTACCAACCTCCAATGGATTTTTCAAGTTCAAGCAATTCGTGTGATAGATTTGTTTTGTCATCCTCATCCGACGACGGAGCGGAAATATTATTATCAACAGTGGTGACGGTCGTTAAAGCTATTTTTGTTGTAATTTTTTTAAAATTACTTTATGTAAATTCTATGATTAATATAAAAAAACAAAAAAAAATTAAAAATCTATCCACATGGCACTCTCACACCGCTAACTCACGCCCCTTCCACACCCTAATTTTTTGGATGTAGAGTGGTGGAGTCCAAAAGTGCCATGTGTCATGCAAAGTCCCCAACCCAACCCAAGCCACTCACTCCCCATAGTCTAATATACATCTAAAAAGTGATTAAATTGATTATTGCAAAATTTGGTTTTTGTATATCTTATTTATACATTAGAACATGCTTGTGTCATTTCACCATTTTAACATTGCACTTCCTCAGCATCACCTTTCAAATCCCTTAACCCCACACACCCTTTTCCATCTCACAAACAAAAAACCCAATGTTCACCTTATAAACTCCAAACAACACCAACAACACCAAAACAAACATGGAGAAAATACAACATAACAACATCAAAGTAAATGGCATCAATATGCACGTAGCCGAGATCGGGGAAGGCCCCGCGGTGCTTTTCATCCACGGCTTCCCCGAACTCTGGTACACATGGCGTCACCAGATGCTGTTTATAGCCTCCAAAGGCTACCGTGCCATCGCACCAGACCTTCGTGGGTTCGGTGACACGGAAGCGCCACCTTCCGCCACCAGCTACACCGCGTTCCACGTAGTTGGAGACCTTGTTTGCTTGCTTGACTCGTTGGGGTTAGACAAGGTTTACTTGGTGGGTCATGATTGGGGTGCCATAATAGCATGGCACTTGTGTATGTTTAGACCTGAACGGATCAAGGCTTTGGTTAACATGAGTGTGGTCTATAAATCTAGGCATCCTTCGGTCAAACCAGTGGAGCTGATGCGACAAATTTATGGTGACGATTTTTACGTTTGCAGATTCCAGGTGAATGTTGGATCCACTATGGTTATTACAAAGTTATTCTCATTTATAAATATTATTATAATGATATAATGATTCTCTTTACCTTATATTTATACTAATACGAGTATTGCAACAAGGTTAGTATTTTAATTTTAAATTGGATAAATACGCAATTAAACAGTTTTTTAAGGTGAAATATGCAACTGTCCCTAGTATTTAATTATCTAGAGTTATTATGTGTGTTTCTATGATCAACCTTTCATAACATTAAGATGCAACAATTGGCCGCTTGTATACATACATATATACATAAATATATCTATCTATATACTAGTAGGGTGCCCGCGCGATGCGGCGGGGTTGACACTTTGCATTGCGGCACTCGTTTCTGATAGTTTTCTTATTCGTATAATATTTATTGTAACATTATTGTGGTGGATATATGTCATAAGTATTACATATGTCTAGAAATTATTAAATTTAGAATTTAAATTATCAAGTACTTCAAGAAATTATTGACGTAATAAAAAAAATAAGTCTTAAACATAAATAAAAGTTATATAAATTAGTACACGAATAAGAAAATATAAGTCTTAAATATAAAAGTTGAAAACTAAAAGATCAAGTGTCAAGTACTTTGCATGATGATGAGACCAATTTAGTAATCATACGGCTTAAACATCTCAAGGATGTCATCTATATTGTCACACAATCATTTGTTATCATCGAGATCAACGCCCTCCAGAATTTCTTGTATCTCTTTCTGTTTGATTATTACATCCTTTGGATGATGAGTTTCTTCTCTATTCTCCTCTTTAACTGATACATCACTAATAGCTGGAGTAGTTTGGGAAACTGAAAAAAATGTAAAGTATTTTAGTTACATATTATATCAGGTTACCGTTATAAATAATATAGGATAAAAAAACGACGTTCACAGTTAAACATAATATAAAAACAAACAATATATCATGTTTTAGAAACATACTTACCTATGTAAAGATATGAAAGGATGAATATTGAAGCTACAAAACCACTAAATAATAAATAAGATGAATGTTAAGTGTGAGCATAGAAGAATAAATCAAAGTTATACACAACAGAAAATTAAAAAACCTGTAAACCAAAAATTCTAAACAACAAAAAATCTCTTGAAGTGAAAAAATTAATCAGTTATACTATATATAGAACCTATAAACCAACGAATTGAATAACATATAGCTTTTTTCAACTAACTAATATTATCTATAAGAGTATTTTTTGTACTTATAATCCCTAAAAAAATGCAACAGAATCTGGTATTCAGTTTTTGAAGACGTATTATGTTTAGATTATGGAGTTATTTCCTAAAAGTTTGTTGGTGGAAAACTTATTTACCAAACTTCTAAAATAAATTATAAAAAAAGTTGTATAAAAACGAAAAGCTTCTAAAAACGTTTTTTTATAATTTTTTTTATGAAAACTAAAATTCAATTTTGTTGAATATGGTATTATATAAAGTTTTTTAATACAACCAAATAGATAAAACAAGTGAGCATGTTTGATATCAATCTACTACCTGCTAACCCATGTAAGTGTGTGCACCCAACCAAGTAAACACACAGAATACGAACAAAGCTCATATCAAACCCGTATGTGCAAAGTTTCGAAATTTAATCTAGTCGCCATAACAAATTGGTGAACAATCTTAATCAAACAAAAATTGAAGTGAAAAGGGTTAGAATATTATTAAACTGATGCTAATGACAACAACGTAGAGAGTCTCGAGCATGTAAAATGTGATAGGACACATTGCTTTAATCACTTGTACACTAATACATCATCTACTTGTACATTTTAATCCGCACAACAATACTGACCAAGACAACTATCGAAATGTCGACAAAAATGAGTAGGTCATCACGGTACGTTTGGATTTTTTAAAAATATTATAGTTTATAAAATATGATAAGAATACGTAAAATAATTAAAAGTTTGTTGTGAAAAGGGATAAGTGTAACTGATTAGCCATAATTTGTTAAAATAAAGGGATTTAAGTGTAATAATATGAGGGATTAAAATATAATTTGTGTTTAAAAGACCAAGTTACCCTCATTTTAGGGGTGTTTTTATAAATAAAGAGGGAAAAAGTTCTTATTTTTTTGTATCTTAAAATACCCCTCCCTCATGAATTATAATATAGTATGGATATACGCGGGCGCTTATATATAGGAACTTATATGAGTCAAGTTTTATGGAGCTCCTTGAGCTCAGCCAGAGGTCCTTGGATTTGAGCTTTTGAAATGTTACTGTAAGCGTATTTGAAGTAATTTTACATATCTGAATAAATATATTGTATTCCCTAAATTAGCTAATTAAATTAACATAATAACTCATTTTCCAAATATATTTTTTCAAAACAAGCCTAATTTACGACAAATGATAGAGCGTAGGATAAATAAATATAAGATGAATTTCGATATGTGTAGGATAAATTTTGAAATTTATATTTGATAAATTAATATGTGTTAAATAAAGTGTTTTGACCTAATCAATTAAAAAAAGAATAATTAATGAATTTAGAAATAAACTAGCTAATTGAAGAGATAAATTATTTAGTGTTTATCATTATGTACGTTTGATTTAATTTTCATTTACTAAAATTTAAAAAATGAAATTAGTAGTCCATATTTGTTCTCTCTTTTCGCAAGTTAAATTTATTAGACTTTTCCAACTAACTATTTATGATTTTGGTGTTATATTCAATTGAAATGTGGCTGGTTGTTTATGTATTCAATTGAAATATGATTATCAAATATAAACTATAAATATATATCTTTTCGTTTTAAATTGAGCTTTAGTTGATCTTGAACCTTTCTAAACCAAGATCGAGCTTTCAAATTACAAAGCTTCAATCTATCAAGTAAAGTTTAAGCCCAGTCTAAAGTCATTAAATTACAGAATTGGAGCCTGGCTAGGTTTTTGCAACTTATTCCTCATGCATGTATATTATTACATCTATTTTTCATTAAAACTATAAAACTTTCTCTTATTATTATTTTTAACATTCAATAAAAAAAAATCATCACCATTATGTCATCAGTATGTCACCAAACTAATGAAATATGTGGAAACATTAGGCTAGCTACTTCAGCTACAAAGCTACTGCATAGCAAGTTATGTGTTTATAGCTTGTTAATTTAAAAAAAAAAAAAAAAAACCTTCAAACTCTAATGTTAACAATTTACTTCCATTATGTATCAAAGGTAAAAGTAGAAACATGTATATCATACTTGTTCGAATTTAAGCTTCACATTCTTTTAGAAATAAATGACTATTATATATCAGCTGGAATATAATTTTTTACCTTTTTAATAGATAGAGAAAAGTCACTATTTTTAAATGCCAACTATGGAAATGCTAACGTGTAAAGGGTAAAGGTTGTTAAAACGCACGACACACACCATGTAGGCATGTACTCTTGTTATGTATCTATACTAGGCATAGCCGGCCCTAGGGGTGTGCGGGGAGGACCACCGGCCAGGGCCCGTGTTTTTCGGGGCACATTTTTTTTAAAAAAAGTCCGATATATATATTATGTATATTATATATTATTAAATATAAAAATGATAACCATCTAAAATGTGTAGCCGAGTGGTTGTTTGTGTTTGTTTGTGGATTCAAGGTATCTAGTTCGATACCCAATACAAGCATCCTTTTATTTTTTAACTCTTCCCTATTTTGTTATCTCTTTTTTTTTTTTTTTTCGTGAGAGGATTGAAAATAGAGCTATATGGAACTCATCAACTACCCTTCATGTGGTGTATAAATTTAGCTTTACATACCTCATCAGCTTATTTGAGTACTTATTAGTTTATTTATTTAAAACACGCTTTGACGTAAATTTAGTTCGGAAACAAGCCGGGTCGATTGTAGGAGAGCTTCACGAATCATTGGTTGGCTATTAGTTTATTACGATATATTATTTACTCATTCAAATACTATGATTTTGTCATTTTTGGCAATTGCATTGTTTATTGCTATAACTTTAATCGTTGTTTTAAAAAATTAGTTTACGTCGTATATTTATATATTTCGTTAGCACTTGAGGGGCACATTTTTCTAGGCTCGGACAGGGCACCTGAATTCTCAGGGCCGGCCTTGATACTAGGTTACAACCCCGTGTATTACACGGGTTGAATAAAATAAATATAGTTAATAATAAAGATTAAAATATTATAAAATAAATTTTGTGACAACATATTGTTGATTTTTTTAATAAAAGTTATAAAATTGAATAATAAAATCTGAAAGAGAGTGAAATAAGAGGGAAAATAAATCTCCGGCTAACTAAATTATAACATATAACGCAAAATAATAATAATAATAATAACAACAACAACAACAAAAACATTGTAAATAAAATAAATTACCTCTAGAATATAAAAGAAAACCGTCACCTTAAGAATTTTCATAAAATTATTATGAAATTTATAAATTAATCAAATAAATTCAGTTAGGAAATATCTAATATAACTTCTAATAAGTTAATGCCACATGTCAACACATCATTTAGTTTATTTATTTCTTTTTAATATTTGAGGGTGTGTCACTAAAATAATATATGGAATTTCTGTGAAATATATATAAACAAAACAAAATATTTTTGTGTTACACGGGAATAGGTATTATACAAAATCGTAGCCATCCTTTAATTTTTGTGTAATATATCTGTAAACACATTTTTAAATTATGTTAAATTCATTGCATAAGATATCTCACCTATGCAACGCATCCTCTCAGTTTCAGAAGATTACAAATTCAATGTCATGATTTTATATCATCATCTTTCTTAAAGCCAAATTTATATGTAAAGAATGCATAAAATAAAATAAAAACTTGTCTATAATTATATGTAAAGAATGCATAAAAAAACACTTATCTATAATTATAATTTATCACTTATCACTTATCAATTACAAAACATATAAATAATATTTAAACTAAAAAATCCGTAAAACATAAAATAAAACTTACCTATAATTATGGCTCATTTTGTGGGAAAAAATTACATATTTATTAATTAGAGATAAATAAATCAGTGGGAAAACAACTCTGAGGATGCGTAGGAATGCGACACGTGTCCCAAAACATGTTTCTTTTATTATATAGTATAGATGTGCGTGCGTACATGTATATAGGACAGATTAATTAATTTAAAACATCAAATTATACATTTTTATAACATCAGATTAATTAATTTGAAACATAAAAGACGAAAAGTGAAATTTAGCAAATGATAATATAAATTGACGATTATTGTTTCTCACTACTCTATTCTGAGAATACCAAAAAATATGAACACGTTAGTTCGATTATTCAGTTACAGTATGTACAACTTACACACATGTTGCAAAAGTCGTTAGGCGCCCCCTAATCGGCCGATTTGGGAGTTCAGAGTACTCAGTCTAGGCGGAGAATAGTCGGGGAGTACTCGGACATGTTAAATTATAAAGAAATTGGTTTTTGGGAAATTATATATATGATATGTCAAATATGTTAAGTTTACTAATAATTATTACAAAATACGTGTATATTAATATAAATAAGAAAAAAATACATGGTCAAATAATAAAGTAGTTCGAAAAATTTTATTCATTCTTTAGTATGATAGACATAGGAATTATGTTTTATTTTTTTAAGTCAAACTCGGTCTGAGTTGACCTACTAGATCCGATTCTGGTCGAGATTGACCACGTTCAATTGATTCTGAGTAATTAGACGGAGTTGAAGAAAGTCGCTTCAGCAGCCTACCTTGTAGCGATTACTCAGGTAGTACTCGAGCTTGGCCTTCTAGACCTTGTTTTACGACAATGCTTACACATATCTAAGTTATATACATAAAAATCAAACGATTTTGTTATACATGTATTCTTTTGATTTTAGTGAGACACTGAGAACTAATTTTATATTTTATATTATATATATAGTTTTCGAAGTACCATGAATATTTTATATATATAGTTTTCGAATATAGCTTTTTAATATTTTATTATATTAATAATTTTTTAATATTTATTTTTAACATATTTTTTTTTCTATTTACTTTTAGCTTTTAAGGTATTTTTTTTTCCTTTTCTAAAATCATATTTCTTTTGTCAATTGGTCTATAACAATTCTCATTTATCAATTGGTCTATAACAATTCTCATTTATCAATTAATTTGATATTTCTTTAATAACTTATGTTCGTTAAATTTTTTTCTAAAAACCTTAAGTACGTAGTTGAGCTTAATTTTTACCCTCGATTAATATAAGTTTTATTAAAAACGAATTTATATTAAAAAATAAAGTATTTATTTGCTATCGTAAAATGATACGATGATAAACTGAACTGATTCTAACGGTTTGGCTTTCTAAACAACATGCTACATTTTCAAATAACGTTTGTTTACATTATCATTTGCTCCGTTTCACCGCAACGAGCGACTAAAAAAACCTAGTTTTTATTACATTCATACCAATATCATTAAACATAGCAGTATTGCAAAAATGAATGATTTGTTCTTTCTACGTGTTCTAGAATGATAGATAGATGTGTATCAATCATACTTTAATCATCCAAGAACATGTTATTTGTTCCATTACACATTTTCCTTACGCCCAAATTAAATCTCAAATAAAGCACATGTTATTTGTTCATTTATACATTTTCTTACACTCATCATCTCAAATAAGAACTTTAAATCTTGGACCAACAAAGGAACAAAAGAAAACAAACATTTCAAATTAACTTGTCTCTTTGATTTTTAACGTGTCAAAAACCAGGGGCGGATCTAATGGTATCCCTGGGGTTGCCTAGGATACCCCTTAACTTTATTTGCGAAGTGCAATTTTTGTTTTCTTCTTTTTAGGTTTATGTATCGGATACACTAAGTAAACATTAGGATAGGGGTTGCCCAGGATACCCCTCAACTTTATTTGCGAAGTGCAATTTTTGTTTTCTTCTTTTTAGGTTTATGTATCGGATACCCCTAAGTAAACATTAGGATACCCCTAAACAATTGAAGAGAAGAGTAGAGATTAAACTTAAAAAAAAACATTCCGGCCAGCTGTGGTGGTGAAGGCTGCTCCTCAGTGGATTGCATTAGGGTTTTGAATAAGACAATGAATAAGATAAAAGATAAGAGTATTTGTTTGTGTTTGTTTGGACCTTATATAAATTAAACCCAAGTCTTTAAAAGCCCACCCTAATAAAAACTTTTGTGTTTGTTTGGGCTTATCTAACTTGTCCAATGCCATAGCTATATATAAAAGTATTATTGGGAACGCGTATTTTTGTTTTGATATAGTTTGTATCATTATTATTGTTGGATTTGTTTTTTTTTTTTTTCTGGAATATTGATTTCTTATTTAGTTTATTTATCAATTGATTTAGTCTAAAAACTCATTATCTTATTTCACAATTTCTCATTTCAATAGGTAAAAAAATTAAATATGCATGAAAATTGAAATAAAAATTGTTGAGATGAAAGTTAAACTATTGAATGTGAAACTCTTAACGGTTTGTCTTTGTTTAAACGAATTAATAATTATCCTATACATATTTGAGAGTAAGGAGACAATAACTAACAAGAACCCTTCCCTCCCCCTTGTGCTAAGCATTCAATTAATATACACTAACAAATGTAAAATATTATATTCCAACACTCTAGCCGGAAAACTTTTAGTTCCGCCACTATATTTAGGGGCCCATTTTTATACTCGCACAGGGCCTCAAGGGCCCACAAATTCTCAGGGACGGACATGCCCCGAGCAAAGGTGCTCTAGCACAAAAGCAACGAAATTGGATTTAGGTTAGGGTTTACTTACTAATTTTAGTTATTATTTTGTAATTGATCGTATGAAGGTACGATAAAATAAATTTGGATACCCCTCACGTTTTCTTCTAGTTCCGTCACTGTCAAAAAGGTTAGATATGTTACGAATATTCATTTGATATATGGTTTGTAACTGGATTAAAACTGACTCGATTTCACTCGAACTAGTTGGCTCATACACTTGTTACAAACCTTATGATTTTGCTCAATAAAATAGACCCGTATAAAATTAGTCTCATCATCATCATACTCAGTAAATCCCACCAATAGCAAAGCAAAAGTAGGGTCTGAGGAGGGTAAGACGTAGACAGCCTTACCTCTACCCCGTAGGAGTAGGAATAGAGAGGTTGCTTCCAGTGAAACCCCCGACTCGATAGTAGTTTTGCAACAAGCCTTGGACATAAGATAAATAACACTCAGCAATCGGGACAAAGACCGATTAGTGCATGTACCCTTTTGTCTTTCAGCTATCAACGCCACCACATAATGCATGATTAACCGTCCTCAACTTTTGACGTTATTTTTTCACGAAATTAGTAAAATAACGTTAAAATTAGCGCACTTTCTTACGAAATTAGTAAAATAACGTTAAAATTAGTGCACGTTAAAATTAGTGCACTTCCGTATAAAATTAGTGTATATATATTAATTAGTTCATATAATATTGTGAACTTACCATTGTTTGTAATTAGTTAATTTGTTCAAATGGTGTTTACAGGAAATTGGGTGGGAAGAAGAGTTTGCAAAAGTAGATACCAAAAAGCTACTAGCCACATTTTATTTCAAACGAATCCCAACTCCACCAAAGATGCCAAAAGACTTTGCAAATTGTTTTAACCCACCACCATACACCTTACCAGCATGGTTCACCGAAGAAGACCTCGACTACTTCGCATCCAAATATCGCGCCACAGGATTTTCAGGACCATTCAATTATTATCGATGTTTCGATCTGTAAGTAACCTGCTCAAAATGTAATTATTTTACAAGGTACGTTAAACGTACCCTACCTTGAGGTCCTTCATGGTACTTCATCTGAAAACATCAAATCAGGGCGATATTTATGTCTTTAGTACAAAAATAAGGAAAATTAATGATTTGACAACTTGTAAGGGGCTATGACAACTAAAAATAAAGAGGGCAGGGTAGTAGGGTACATTTAGCACAACCCTGATTTATTCTGTTGTCTGATTCACGAGGTTTAATTAGTAGTTTGGATTGTAGAAATTGGGAGCTATGTGCAGCATGGATCGGATCCAAGATAATGGTGCCTGTGAAATTCATAGTTGGCGACATAGATTTGATGTATAACTTTCCCGGAATGAGAGAATACATACACGGCGGTGAGTTTAAGGAAGCGGTGCCACAACTAGAACAAGTGGTGGTGATGGAAGGAGTCGGTCACTTCATCAACCAAGAGAAGCCGCAAGAGATCAACGACCACATCTACGACTTCATTACCAAGTTCTAAGCTCTAACTTACTCAATCTAAAAAATGTGTGTACTTGTGTGTGCTTGAAATAGGATTCTATATATACGTGGTCATGTCTAACTAAAATGTCATCATAGTCTTCTTTTATGTTTGGTTATATAACATTCTGATATCTATTTTTGGTCTATATATTATGTTCCTCAAGTTGTATAATCGATTGAATACAGTTTTTGTTATCCTTCTTTCCATTTTTCTAATATCTTAAAAAATATTTGTCAACCATATGTATCTTATTTCCTACAATTTCATATCCAACTAGCTTGCTAGCAAAACGAATCAGTTTTTACATTCTGGTGTGCATAAAAAATATCTCATATCATTTTAGTCATATGGGTCAGTATCGGTACCCAGTTTTGGCGAAATTCAGGATCGGGATTTTCGGGATCGGGACGGTATCGGGATTTGGTCATCCCTAGATAGAAGAGGGTTACTTCTTACGAGTTTTAAACAACCCTATATACTACATGAATCGACACGACGCTTTGATAACTGTTAAACGGTGTTAAGTGATAACTTCCTGACCACCTATCTGGTTATCACGGTGTTAATTGTTAAACACATCACACATTATGGGTTCCTTGAGTTTCTGGCCTCCGGCCCAAAACATAACATAACATAAACAAACCCAAAGTTCCAAATTAAATTGTTTTAACACTAGCCCCAACAAGACTAAACAAACATAATAATAAACATAAAAGGCTCAAAACGGCTAATCAAATTACCAACCGAACCCCCAAAAGTCAAGAGAAGACCATATTATCTATCCATACAAAAACCAACTTAAGACACAACGGTTTATCAAAGGGTTACCACCGTTCCAACATACTACACATGGAAATTAACCGACACAAACTAACCGACGCACCATTACAACATACTACACACGGAAACTGAAGTGTCACGTCATTTTTTTATAAGCACCCCTTCACCAAAGTTTGCAACGCAACCCTTCACCAAAATCCCCAAAGTTATAAATATCGGATGATGAATTGAGTAACCTATTCTTCATTTTGCAAAGTGACAGTTATCACGTACAAGACTGTTTGATAATGCCCTCTGTGGTTTCAATTTCTTCCTTCAAAACTGACGCCATCATAAACCATTAAATTTGATTGCTGTTGTGTCTGTTCTGTCGAATCCTGCTTCCGGCTACCGGTGATACAATCCTGATTCTTTTGAACCCATCTTTTTGTTGATGTTTGTTATTTTTAAAAGGCCGGCGACAGCCAGGGGGGAAGGGATCAAGCCGGCGGTGGCGAGGATGAACCGAAAGAGATATAGAGATGGTAGTTTCTCAACCAATACTATGAACACTGCCGGTATTAAGAGATAGAGATGGTGGTTTTGTTCTACAGGAGAGAGGAGAAATTTTTCATCACTGATACCATAATAAGAATTATATGTTCCATTGATTTGAAACAAAAACACTAAAGATTATCGGTTTATTGATTGGATGGTGATGATGTGGTGACGGTGGACATGGTTCGGTGGTTGTGTTGTGGTGGCGGTGGTTCGTTGGGGGTGTAGACGTGTAGTACTAATTTCTTCGAGGCCTTTGATGCCAACTTTTGGTATGTGTGTTTAAGAAACTGAAAGTTTGAATAATGGATATGTAAGTTTATTTGGATGGTGGTATTTAGATGATACAGATTGTTTATGATGGTAGTATTTGATGGGTTGTTTGGAGCTTACCCACTGTTTTACCATGAATTTTTCACCCACTTTTTACCATTCTCCCTAATATTATTATTTACATACAATGCCAGAAAATAGATAGTATATTACCATTCCCCCTAATATTATTATTTACATACAACTAGGGTTGTAATCCCTGTATGATTTACTCCTGTGTTGTTCTTGACTCCTTGATGGGTTGATGTCAGTTACTTTGTGCACTGGTGGTAAAACGGTTTCGGGTTGAAACAGGTCACATGTGTCATGGAGTGATACCGACTCATTGGGTTAAACACTTTCTCATCTTGATGGCATGTATGTTTATATAAACCAGGAAAACTTCAGTGTTAAAAACCTAAAAGTTAAAAGATATACTGGCGCAACTATGCGATATCTTTTGATATATATAATAATGCCAGAAAATAGATAATATATTACCATTCTCTTATACATATATTTTACCATTCCCCAAAACAAGTGACACTTATAAAAGTATTTCTATATATTTATGCTTAGCTTCGGGGTCTCTCTGAAAGCAACCTTTCAATCCTCATCGATAGGGGTAAGGTTTGCCTACATCCCACCTTCCCCAGACCTTCCATTAGCTTTCCTAATTGCGAAATTTACTGAGTATGGTTGTTGTTATTGTTATTGTATGTTTCATCGACAAACTTTAATAGTCTTTAAAATATGAGAGACAGATTAAGATAACCAACATCGACATTCATCTTTATACTTCTTGATCAATGTCAATCCTTTGAGGTATTTGGGTTTTTTGTGCTGTAGTAAGTGCCCGTTGCATAACGAACCAATATTATTGTTTCGACTTAGTCATTCTTTTCATAAAAAAAGTTTTACGTAACAGTCCACAACACGCGTCTGTGATTCAATGTTTTAATGTTTATTTTTTCTTTGGAATTAACTATCCCGCCGCAACGCGCGGGTTCACGTCCACTCGTTACCCATGGAAGTCTAAACCCCAACGCTCAACCTGTTATATAAAACCCACAAAAGAATTTAACATACACACAAAAACAAACATGGAAAAAATACAACACAAGAACATCAACGTAAACTGTTGGGTTATTTTTGCCCATAAGAAAGCCCAACAAATTTATTCTTCATGGGTTCTTATTATTTGTATTTTAGTTTGATAAAATTAAAGGAAAAAAATATGTATATTAGGGGTGTTCAGAATTCGTTTCGAATTCGAAAAATTCGAAATTCGTTTAAATTCGATTCGATTATCAAGAATTCGTTTCGATTATAAGAATTCGAATTCGATTCAATTCGAGTCAAGTAAATCGAATACGAATCGAATACGAATTTACAATTTCAAATTCGATTCGATTCGAAATTCGAATAAAAATTATACAATTTTATTTATTATTTATATATATATATATTTTTTTTAGATTAATTTTTATTTCATTCCAATCATCAGGCTATACTACATGACCCATAACTAAAACCTAAGTAACAAATCTATCAATAGATTTCTAAGCGTAAAAATATTAACTTGTAATGTGAAGTGGTTATTCCCGACTTCACGTTTTGAATTTAGATTTATTATACTTTATTTGTAATTGTTTTAATATGCTATCGTGCTTTATGTTTGTTTTAAAATTTATGTTTCATTTTGATAGTTTTTTATATGTTTTTAAAGAATCTAAATCAAATCGAATTTATTCGAATTCGAATTTTTATTCGAATATGAATCGAATACGAATTGGGTTTTTTATTCGAATACGAATTCGAATCGAATTTGGTAGATTTTAATCGAATTCGAATCGAATACGAATTCAAGGGAAAATAAAAATTATTCGAATAATTCGATTCGAATAATTCGAAAATTCGATATTCGATTCGATGAACACCCCTAAATTGTATATCTTTCATGTTGGTGACGTCAGGAGGTGAATACCAAAATCTCACCAAATTAATATAATGGTGATTTTTAGGTGGGCTTGCATTTGTGGCACACAAACAAAAGTTTCTTGGTGGGCTGGCTTTGGACGCAAGAGCAGAATAAATAGGTTCTATTTATTTTTCTAATTCAGCGGTCAACAATATTGAGAGATCGAAGAAAGGGTTTCTAAATCATTCTTGGTTGGGTTTGAAGATAAAGAGACGTTGTAGTTTGGTGATACCTCTTACTCGCTTATTCGTATTTGTTTTTATTCCATATACTTGAAGTTAGTTCGTGCCAAGTGTATGATGATTTTGTACGCCTCTAGTTTTATCTAGGGAAGACTTTGTATTGCTATTATTGGTGATAGTGGATTTGAAGCGGCTCTAGTAGTCCCGTGGTTTTTACTCTCTTTTTTAGAGGTTTTTCACGCCAAAATTTGGTCTCTTTATTGTTATTTTTATAGCCTATTTGTTTGCATCCTCACAGGTTCATTCGAGTTGGGAAAATATTTGGTCAAACGAAGTTTGCTTCCGCGTTTTTAGTTTACCGTTTGTGACCGGTTGCGCGTTTTTTCTCATCAGTAAACGGTATCAATATGCACGTAGCCGAAATCGGAGAAGGCCCCGCCGTGCTTTTCCTCCATGGCTTCCTAGAATATTCTATTATCTTTAAAAAAATTATTATAAATATAATATATATACATATACACATATTTATAATTTTATATCTAGATACACACTTATTGTTTTTAATTTTCTTTTTTACCTTTAAATAAAAAATAATAGAGTAAACTTCCGTTTTGCTCCCTGTGGTTTGCTCACTTTAACGGTTTTGCCCCAAACATTTCAAAATAGCCACTTTACTCCCTGATCTTTGAATGCTATCTTGATTTTGCTCCCCGCCCCTTAACCTCATCCATTTATGCTGTTAACCCATCTCACGTGCAAATCACCTGAGGGGCATTTATGTCTTTTCCCAACCCTCTTTAATGAATCATATTTAAAACCCTAACAACCATAATCGCCCCCCATTCATCTTCTTCCCCATCAACAAAGAAAAACCCTAAATCCATGGCAGACGTTCACTGTGCTTGTGGATCTCCAACCTCGAACGTGACATCTTGGACTCGAGCTAATCCAGGAAGGAGGTTCTATCTATGTGCTCAACATGGCTTTGTGAAGTGGTCAGATCCACCCATGTGTCGACGATCTGCTGAAATCATACCTGGTTTGTTGGAGAGGTGTAACAGGAACGAATCCATTGCAAGAGCTGCTGCGAAAGAAAACAGGAAGCTTAAAATTTTGTTAGTGTTGACATGGATGTTTTGCATCTTCTTGTTGCTAAAAAATTGACCTAGGTATTTTGTAATTAGGAATAACCAGTGTTGTAGGTTTGTTATCGAAGAATGTTTGTTGGAACGGTCT
Source organism: Helianthus tuberosus (assembly GCA_030545235.1). NCBI lineage: Eukaryota > Viridiplantae > Streptophyta > Magnoliopsida > Asterales > Asteraceae > Helianthus > Helianthus tuberosus. The sequence continues at coordinate 193,793,346 of CM060352.1, read as the reverse complement.
TGTATGGAAGAATGTATTTTGGAACTATAATGAAAGCAGTTTACTTGTTTGGCACAGTTGAGTTTTTTTTTTTTTTTTTTGATATGTTTGGTTTTGACATCGTTGACATTACATACGGACAACGGCAAAATTACGACCACTTTGTACAGTTATGCCAATATGTTTGGTATGTTTGGTTTGCAGCCGTTTGTCGGCAAATCAAAACAAGACCAAACCAAAACAAGACCAAATCATATCTGCATATGATAAAGGACACCAAAACAAGACCAAACCAAAACAAGACCAAACCAAAACAAGACCAAACCAAAACAAGACCAAATCAAAACAAGACGAAACCAAAACAAGACCAAACCAAAACAAGACCAAACCAAAACAACATCAAATCATACCTGCATATGATAAAGAACACCAAAACAAGACCAAATGAAACCTGCAATAACTGATCAAGACCAAAAGAAGACCAAATCATACCTGCATGCATTAAAAACACCAAAACAACATACAATAAACTGCAGTAACATACATAAACAAGACCAAGGCCAAAACTGCAGTATAAAATACATAAAAGACATTAAATACATAACAACCAACCATAACATTGTCATTGATATAATAAGTAAGCCTTAACCCATAAGAAACACCAAAATTCAGGCCATAGGGTAATACAGTCATAATGTCAGCAAAAGAGGATGATTGTTATCACATACATACTTAAACCATTAAAAACCTAACCACAAACATCTAAAACTTAAACATTGGACTGAGACCCATCTGCAGTTCCCTTGCAAGACCTTTGATTATGCCCCTTCCCACCACACTTTGTGCATTTCACAGTTTGACCAACCCTAGACAGCTTCCCTTGCTTCGATGCATGTTCAGTCAAATCTTCTGCACTTTTCTTCCTCTTCTTTCTTGGCCTGCCAACTTGCTTATGGTGCTTTGGTGGAACAAGGGTTGTTGGACAAGCAGATGGTAGCCACATGTTCCTACCATTGATCGGGTCCACTGTTTGTGCATAGACCTGCTTCCAAGTTTGTAACCAATAGACTTGTGAAACCCATTTCTATGGAACATCCACTTTTATTCCATGTGCAGCCATATCCCAAATAACTGCCACAACATGCTTACAAGGCATACCAGTTAGTTCCCACCTTCTGCAAGAGCAGGTTTTATCAGCCATGTTAACAACATACTGTTCCAATGAACTCCCTTTAACCTGATACTTGTCCACAGCATTCCACTGGACACTCATATCTGCAGCCTTCTCCTTTATCTTGTCAAAAATCTCAGTAGCAGTTGGTGTCAAGTGACCTTCACTCTTTGAAATCAGTATGTGCACAGCAACATTCCTCCTCATCAAATACTCTCTAATATACTCTAGACATGTTATAACAGGCTTGTCCCTTCCTTCAACCAACTGTCTGTTGAAAACTTCACACAAGTTGTTAAGAAGCACATCACTGAAAGCCCTACCTGCATAACACAAGTTACAAATGATAAACATTACTAAATTAAGTTACAATTCATATACAATATTTACAATACATTACTAAATGAAGTTACAATATTGACATACCACTAAAATAGGCTCTGGTCCAGTGAACAGGTGGAATCTCCCTTAGCCATTGATATAAACCCTCATCAGTGGCTAGAACCTCCTTCATTGCTTGTTCAAAGTAAGTTACAGTAGTTGAAGATGCACATTTCCATAACAAATTCTTATATAGCTCACCCTTCCACCTAGGCTTCATGTTTTCATGCACATGCCTTAAACAGAACCTATGTTCTGCATATGGAAACACCTGTTGTATGGCTGGAATGAGGCCCTAAAATGAACATTGGCAGTTAATGTTAACAATGACAGTTAATGTTAGAATGAATTAGTGTTGCAGAATGACAGTTAATAAAGTTACCTTCTGCCTATCAGTGATAAATGTGAAGTATGAATTTCTCTGAAGATCTAAGTCATGTCCCAGACAATTCAAGAACCAAACCCATGAATTTTTGGTTTCAGCTTCAACCAAGGCATAGGCCACAGGATATATTCCATTGTTGGAGTCTAGGCCCATTGCTGTTAACACTTGTCCTGGGAAAGGACCTTTCATGAAGGCTCCATCCAAACCCAATAGTGGCTTTCCACAAAGCTTAAAGTCTGCCTTCAAACCACCTAAACATATGTAGATCCTTCTAAACTGTCTTGTTGGGCTACTATTAGCTTCAGGCTCTACATCAATTGTTACTGTTGTTCCTGGGTTAGACCTCATGAGTTCTTCACTGTAGTCTCTCAGAATTGCATACTGAGCCCTGTAGTCCCCCTCTATCTTCTATTTTGCAATCCCTTTTGCCTTGAACATCTTTTGCAAAGAAACCGAGATCTGATGCTTCCTTTGGAAAGTATCTTGCAGTGCTTTTAGAGGAATAGAAGGATTTATTGCAACTGTAGGCTCTATCTCCTTTGCTAACCAAGTAACAGTACACAGCTTCACAGATCTTGTTTGAAAGCACTTGTGTTCATTTATGTAAGTCTTCACTACCCAAGACCCTTCTCAGTTTGCCTTGGAGAGATAAAGTATCCATGGACATGTGGTTGCATGTTTTTTGGATCAACTTTCTGACCTTGTGGTAGGTTTGTGCATTAAAGCTTTACCCTTGGGACCCACACCCTTTGGACCACCTTTTTTGGATGAAGATTCCCCTTTATCACCACCACTTGTTGCACATTTAACATTTTTACCCTTAGTTGCAGCTGTATTTCCCTTTTTACCCTTACTTGCATCTGAATTCCCCTCTTTACCCTTACCACCATCTTGTTTAAACCCTTCACAAATCACCCTAAACCTAACTGGATCATTCCTTATAATCTTCGGTTGCCTTTAGCTAGACACAACCAACTTCTTAACTAGGGCCCTTATCTCCTTCCTTTTCTGCAAAAACTTGACCAAGACAGAATGGGTCAGCCACAGGATTATTCCTTCTTTTTTGTTTCCTTCTCTCCCTTCTCAGTTGTATCTTAAGGGGTGGGTCATTTTCCTCATCAGTTAAGTTGTCAAACTCATCTAAATGTACATTCAGTCCCATACCCTCTGAGTCACTTAAATGATTGTACTCTAAAGGCTCTTCCTCTATGTCATGATCCACATAACTACTAAAATTCTGCATATCAACCACTACATCAGCAATCCTATTATCTTCATCTACTATGTAATCTGAATCATCTTCCTCTTCAACAGTATTTGCAGGCTCCTCAACTAGGTCCCCATCTTCATCTTCACTAGCCTCAACATCATCTTTGCCCTGCTTATAATCACTATCCTCACTATCACTAGCCTCACTGCCCTCACCATCATCTCCCTCATCATCAGCCTCACTACCCTCATCATCAACTTGGCTAAATTCCACATCATTCAATACCTGACTCTGATCTAATTCAACTTGCCTAAATTCCACACCTTTTTTATTAACCTCAGTTTGACTACTTCCAGCATTCAATACCTGACTCTGATCTAATTCAACTTGGCTATCTTCAACAACATTTTGATTAACCAGCACATCAGTTTGACTAGTCCCAGCATCACCTACATTATACTCTAATGCTAGTCTCCTGGAAGCCCTTGACAATATTTCTTGTGTATTCCTAACAGGTAGATCATCATCATCATCATTTATTTCATGAATCCTAACTTTACAATTAGGAGACATAAAATAAGTTTCAACTAAAGTTTGACCATGCTCAGTATATACTTCCATCAACTTATGATCTCCCACACAAGACAAAAAGCTGATCACATCAGAGTCATTTCCTAAAGCCCTCAATCCAAAGTTCAAATCTTCATCAAACACTTTGAAATGGTAAAAAATCAACTCTTTTTCAAAGTAGCCTAGTTCTAACATCATATAACTAACTTCGTGAACTGAAAATTCACCCTTGTCTACGAAGTCAACATAGTCTACCTGACCTTTTAAGTAAATCCTGTTAGGAAACTTTGTGAAAGATCCCCCATGATGAATCTTCAGTGAGAAAAATGTAGGATTATCTGAAAAAACATAACAAAATGATCAGTGTTAGGGTTCAATAGATGATCAGTGTTAGGGTTTACTACATGATCAATGTTAGGGTTTAAAAAACTCACCATACAGTGTCTGTACATCAACTTCTTGTCCCCTAGGACGAATGAACCACATTGACATTGCACTTCAATCGTCGATGATCCTGAATGATTTCGTTTTCGGAGAATGTTTAGGGTTTGAGAGTGATTTCGTTTTGGGAGATGAACATCGATTTGGGAGAAATGTCTGGGGAAAAGGGTGATAAGATTATAATAAGGAGTAGTTAGGGTTTTAAATATGATTCATTAAAGACAGGGTTGGGAAAAGACGTTTTTGCCCCTCAGGTGATTTGCACGTGAGATGGGTTAACAGCATAAATGGATGAGGTTAAGGGGCGGGGAGCAAAATCAAGATAGCCTTCAAAGATCAGGGAGTAAAATGGCTATTTTGAAAGGTTTGGGGCAAAACCGTTAAAGTGAGCAAACCACAGGGAGCAAAACGAAGTTTACTCAAAATAATAATAAATCAACTATAATATATACATATACACCATACACACTCTCTTTCTTCTATCTTTCTCTCTTATCTACTTCCACCTATACCTCCATTACCACCACCACCACCGCCATCGCTGCCACAACCACTCCGTCTATCTCGGCACTCGTACCTCATCTCCCCTCGTCAACCCGTCGTACCATATATCAGTATCACTCGTCTTTCCCGTCGTACCAAACATCATTAGTTTATTATTATTTTTTATTTCAAGGTAAAAATAATTTTTTTAAATAAGTGTGTGTATATACAAATGTGTGGTGTGTATATATATATATTATATGTTATATTTATAATTATATTTATTGTTTTTTATATAAAGATAAATAAAAAAAATAAAAAAAACAAAGGAATAAATGGGTAAATTGCTCAACTAGTATCAAGCGGTTTCAAAGGTTATGGTTCCTCCGAGGATGCAATTGGGCTCGTTAAACAGATGGTACGCCCTCTATAAAGAAACCCTGTAGGTTTCCGACCTGTCAATCTATAAGTGGTCGTTCTAAAAAATAGAAAAAAGTTTATACCATGTCATTGTTTTAAAACCAGATAGATAAGACAATTTTATTGGTGTGGTAATCAATTTAAGTTGAAACTTATACCAACTAATTATTATTTTCTTGTTTTTATCATTATATATTACATATTAAAGTAAAGAATGTATTTTTATTTATGTGTTTGTTATTTTCTTTTCTCAACTTTTAGGTTTTCTATTATTCTATTTTAAACTTAGTTTTTTTATTTTATTATCATAACTAGGTTATAACCCCGTGTATTACACGGGTTAAGTAAATAAAAAATCAAATAGTTAATAACAAAGATTTAACAATTATAAAATGATATTTTTAAGACGCTTTTCTGATATCCAAACAAAATTTTGTGTCATGTATGATCAAACTTGTGGATTTTGTCAAGTTTATAAAACAGACTATATCATCGACTTTCTCACGAGTTTTAACTGTCATGTGAACATACATTTAATAACCCAAGTTTTATTTAAATAATAGTGGTTTTAATTTATTAGTTCTAAAAAATGTTGAAATGTCCAGATTAGGCATATAGCAATTACCCAATTAGATAAACTAATATCAAAAAAATAATGTTTCAATTTAAATTAATTAGATACGTATAAATTATCGGTAATTATTAAATTATATAACTTCAAAATTTAAATATCTGGACGTGAGTTGCATCTTAAAAGGATGATTGTTTTTGGATAAATTTATTAGTATGATAAATGTAATTATTATTCTTCTTGCATTTTAAACATATATTAAATTTAAGAGTAAATTGTACGGATAGTCCCCGTGGTTTTGTAAAATAATACCTATAGTCTCCAACTTTTGTAAAATGCACGAAGAAGACGTGTATCGATGAGGGAGTTGCAGGTGGTGAGGGTGAGGGTGGGGTGGGGCCACTTGAGTTAACTTTATCTTTTAATATTTTTTAATACAGTAAGGGCATTATGGTCATTTCACGTCCACTTAACTAAGAAAACTAACCCCTCCCCCCTCCATTCCAGGGACTATCCGAGTAACAAACTGTCAAACCACAGGGAGCACGGGTTTAATTTACAAAAGTTGGGGACTATAGGTGTTATTTTACAAAACCACAGGAACTATCCGTGCATTTTACTCTAAATTTAATAATTTAAATTAAATAATAATTATCTACAATTAAGGAATTAAGATATAATTTCTAACCTAGTAATTAATATACATAATAAGATATTTTATGGAACTTTATCCGTAATTTCTTAAATGTTTGAAACATATTAAATTTAATAATTTAAATTAAATAATAATTATATACAATTAATGATGGTCTAGAATAATGACAAGTGTCCCTTCATTGGTTACTTTTATTATATAGTATAGATATAGATAAATAAAAACGAACCTTATGAAATACGCCACCATCGTTGTTAACAGGCCTAAGGTTTGAAGCTCTTCATAACTATGTATTAAATCCAGCACTAATCAACAACACAAATACAGTCAGGTAATCATAAAATCAGATTAAAAACCAACCAACAGAGACTGCAAAGGAATCAGGAGACACATTCGTAATAACCCCATATCATGATTCCAACAAAAAGAAATTAGACATCTCATAAAAAAGAGACGATTACCGGGTGTTGGAAGAAGATACAAACTATAGCAGCAAGTTGTCCCTAGACCCACCCAGGGACTCCATGTTTCTTATCTGGCGTCAACAGCTGCTCTACCTCCGCCTCTCCAACCTTAACCCATCTCCTACCAAGTTAATCGAGAATCAAAACCATCATCAACATCTCTGTTATCGTCAACACTCCTTGAAACCTTAGAAACTTATGTCATCCGCCGGATACCACCACCCACCCTCTTCTCTCGCCCTTTTCGTTTCTCTCTCTTCTCCTTCTCTCTCCTCAGCTGTTTGTTTTAAAAGGGTTGATTACGTGGAGAAACACACACATGTCAAAAGGGTAGGATGACTGCCCAAATGCATCAATTAGAACAAAACACAAGTTAAAACACTATTCATTTCTATTGGTTTATATAATATAATATAATATAATATGTCACGGCCCCCGTCTCGGTTTGACCCGTTTCAGGAGCCGCGGGACAGAAATCACGTGGTACTTAATTTAATTGAGTTTAACAGCGGAAGTTTATCATCAGGATCTTTTTAAAGCTAAAACTTTTCCCTATTATTTTATTTCATAATTTCGGGATAAAACACCGGTAATTTACAATACTATTATTTCACGGAGAAATCTTTATGTTACAAAACATATTTCTTTATTTTATAATGAGCCACTATCTTAAGCTTGAAATGCTCCATAATACTTTTCCTGGATTACAACAGATCACCTGAAACATGTTTGAAAAAGGTTTTGTCAGCGGGAAATACTGAGTGAATCATTCTATTAAAATGACTCATTTGTTATAATTTACAGTATTAAGAGATATTACAATGTTTCAGATATCAACCAACTACCCACAGTATTTGTCACTCGACCGGATCTGTGACTATGGTCATATCCCCCATTGGTTGCCCCAATGGTGACGATTATCAAGTAATGTATACAAAACCCCACATACCGGCTGTAACTTGGTGATTACATAAACTTAATCACTGTAATTATAACCTTTGAAAATAAACATGATTTTGAAAGTAATTTGATAAAAAGAGAATGACTCACATTGTTGATTTAACACGGATAGAGTTTACTTTATGGATTAGCCTTGTTAACCTAATTTAAATAATAATGCACACAAAACTGGGTTAGTAACCAATACAGCAATTACGATAACTCACGAGATCAAATTCTCACAACGAACGACAAAGTGCAATACTTAAACATCCATCGAATTAACGACGAATGACAAAGTATAACCCTAATGTGGGCGGCACTTAAACATCCATTGGATATATTAATCGTCGGAAAATGAATCGTATCAGCGATCGAGTTATTACCCTGTTTTGCAGCAGCGATTCGGAATTCGTGTGTGTTTTTGTAGTAAACATAACGTAATTCAGTGTGTATAGCAAGTTTGTTCGTCGTTTTAATTCCAGAAATCAAGTCCCAATGCCCTCTATTTATAGGTGAATTTTGACATTGTCGCGGCCCGCGTAAGATCTAAGCTAACCTTACGCGGCCCGCGTAAGAGCTATTTTTAGGCATAGGGTTGCCACGGTTGGGACTAGCCTTGCTGACTTGACAGTTTTCATAAATTCAGTTTCTACAGCACACAATTTAGATAATCGTTACTAGGTTTTACCCCCCCTGAGTTTTAGGGGCCCTAATCCTGATTCCAAATGTTCTGAAAATTTTAGGGATTGTTCAGAATCACTTGGGTGTCTCAATTAGGGTTTCCTATTGGACAAATTAATTTAATAAATATGACTTTTTATGAGAGTTGTTACATTCTCCCCACCTTAATAAAAATCTTTTCCTCGAGATTTATTGGAATAATTGAGGATACTTTCTCTTTATTTCTGATTCCAGCTCCCAAGTGTATTCAGGTCCTCTCCTTGAATCCCACTTTATTTTAACTAGCACTAGTCGTTTGTGCTTGAGAAACTTTACTTTTCTGTCTTCTATCTGAAGAGGTTTCTCAACAAATTTTAACTTTTCGTTTACCTCTATATCTTGAAGAGGTACTACCAGAGATTCGTCTGCTAAACATTTCTTGAGATTGATGAAATACATCATGTATTCCAACTAACTCTTCTGGTAGTTGTAAACGATAAGCAACTGGTCCTATACGTTGGATCACTGGAAATGGTCCTACGTATCTTGGACTTAGCTTTCCTTTCTTACCAAATCTAACAATTCCTTTCCAAGGGGAAACTTTCAACAGTACTCTGTCTCCAACTTGGAATTCTAACGGCTTGTATCTATTGTCTGCATAACTCTTCTGGCGATCTCGAGCAGTCTTCAGCCTTTCCTTGATTTGAGTAATCTTATCAGTCGTCTCTTGCACTATTTCAGGTCCTGACAATTGATTTTCTCCTATTTCTGCCCAACAAACTGGAGTTCTGCACTTTCTTCCATACAGTGCCTCGAATGGGGCAGTTTCAATACTTGAATGGTAACTATTGTTATAGGAGAATTCGATCAGAGGTAAATGATCATCCCAATTTCCACCAAAATCTATCACACATGCTCGGAGCATGTCTTCAAGAGTTTGGATTGTCCTTTCACTTTGCCCGTCTGTTTGTGGATGATATGCAGTGCTTAGGTTTAGTCGAGTTCCCATTGCTTGCTGGAAACTTTTCCAGAAATGAGAAGTGAAACGACTATCCCTATCTGATACAATGGAGAGTGGAACTCCATGTAGAGATACTACTTCATCTACATACAACTTTGCCAGTCTTTCCATGCTAAAGGTTTCTTTCATTGGTAGAAAGTGAGCCGATTTGGTTAATCGATCCACAATTACCCAAATCGCATCATTACCTTTTCTGGTTTTGGGTAACTTAGTAACAAAATCCATTGTTATAAGTTCCCATTTCCATACTGGCATTTCTAATTGTTGTAGTAGACCTGAAGGTTTCTGATGTTCTGCCTTAACTTGTGAACAAGTAAGACACTTTGATACATATCTAGCTATATCCTTCTTCATGCCTATCCACCAGAAATTATTTCTTAAATCTTGGTACATCTTATTATTTCCAGGGTGTATTGTATACCTAGATTTATGAGCTTCTTCTAGAATTTTATTTCTTAATTCTCCTTGCTTAGGTACCCAAATTCTGCTTTTGTGGAATCTCCAAATTCCATCAGCTCCTTGTTCTAATTCTTTTATTCGTCCTTTCATTCCTTCAACAACATCTTCTATTGATATTTCTTGAAAATGCTTCAGTTGTTCCATTAAATCTAACTGTAGATTTAATCCGAGAGCACGAACTCGTCGTTGTTTCTCATGGTACTTATGACTTAAGGCATCCGCAACTACATTTGCCTTTCCTTCGTGGAACTGAATATCACAGTCGTAGTCACTTAGGATTTCCATCCATCTCCTTTGCCTCATGTTTAACTCTTTTTGCCCAAATATATATCTTAAACTTTTATGATCTGTATAGACAGTAAACTTACTTCCGTATAGATAATGTCTCCAAATCTTAAGGGCAAAAATTACAGCTCCTAATTCTAAGTCATGAGTCGTATAATTTTCCTCGTGCTTTTTCAATTGCCTTGATGCATACGCAATTACCTTCTTGCGTTGCATAAGCACACATCCTAATCCTAATTTTGAAGCATCACAGTATACTTCAAAATATTCAGTTCCTTCTGGTAAGGCTAAGATTGGAGCATTTGTTAATTTCTGTTTCAAAATCCTAAAGGCTTCTTCTTGTTTAGGTCCCCATTCAAACTTAACGGCTTTACAAGTTAGCTTAGTTAATGGTACGGCTATTTTGGAAAAATCCTTAATAAACCGTCTATAATACCCAGCTAAACCTATAAAACTTCTAATTTCCATTGCTGTTTGCGGAACCTTCCAATTGGTAATTGCCTCTATCTTAGCAGGATCTACATGAATACCTTCATGATTCACCATGTGTCCTAAGAATTGCACTTCTTGTAACCAAAATTCACACTTCGAGAATTTGGCATAAAGCTTTTCTTTTCTTAACAAAGTTAAGAGTGCATGCAAGTGCTCACAATGTTCCGTTTGACTTTTGGAATAAATAAGTATATCGTCTATAAAAACAATTACAAATTTATCCAAATACGGTTTACAGATTCTATTCATCATGTCCATGAATGCTGCAGGTGCATTTGTTAACCCGAAGGGCATGACTGTAAACTCGTAATGACCATACCTAGTCCTGAAAGCAGTTTTAGGTATATCTTCTTCTTGTACCTTCAATTGATGATATCCAGAACGTAAATCTATCTTAGAGAAGTATCTAGCTCCCTGAAGTTGATCGAATAGATCATCAATCCTAGGTAATGGGTATCGATTCTTAATTGTAATCTTATTCAGTTCTCTATAATCAATACACATTCTCATCGAACCATCCTTTTTCTTTACAAACAACACTGGAGCTCCCCACGGGGATGAGCTAGGTTGTATGAATCCTTTACTTAGTAACTCATCTAATTGCTTCTTTAGTTCTAACATTTCGGTAGGAGCTAACCGATAAGGTGCCTTAGCTATCGGTGTAGTTCCAGGAATTAGATGAATCCTAAATTCTACTTCCCTATCAGGTGGTAATCCCGGAAGTTCTTCTGGAAATATATCTGGGTATTCTGAGACTACCGGAATTTCCTTAAGTTCTTTACCCTTAGTATTAATGATTACTGAAATCATATATACTATTCCTTGCTTTCGTTCATAACTAGCAACTTTCATTACTGTTATGAATTTCATGGGTTTACGTGGCTTATCTCCTGTAATCATGATTACCTCTCCGGTTGGTGCTTGAATTTCTATGGAATTCTTATCACAAAGAATTCGAGCATGGTTGGCTATTAACCAATCCATTCCTAACACAACATCGAATTCAGCTAATTTCATAGGTAACAGATTTGTAGAAAATTTATGACCTGAAAGTTCTATTTCTACTTTTTGCAAAACCTGATCTATTTTTACTGAATTCCCATCTGCGGTTTCTACTGTAAAAATCTGCCTAATGTTGGTTAAAGGTAACTTAAGAGCTTGACAGAATAAAGTATTGATAAAACTTTGGTTTGCACCAGAGTCAAATAATACTTTTGCGTACACGTTGTGAACTAGGAACGTACCAGCTATCACATCTGGAATGAGTTCTGCTTCTTGAGTAGTTAGCTGAAATGCTCTGACATTCTTCTTAGTAGCTCCTTCTGCAGCTTTGGCTTTGTTGTTATCAGTTGGTTTGACTAGTTTCGGACAATCTGGCCTAAAATGTCCAGTTTCTCCACAATTGTAACAAATTGTGGATTTCTTCCTGCAGTTTTTTTTTTCACTATGCCCTACAACTTTACAAAAGTTGCAGGTTACACTGCATCTTCCAAAATGTTTTCTTCTACAGTTTCTGCAGAAAGGTGGAATTGAGGATTGTCCCGTTCCTCTTTTCCTGAAACTGGTATTATTACCCGTACGAAATCCTTGGGTAATTTTCTGAGCTAGTTCCTTCTTCCTGTTTTCATCTCTTGTGCGTACCAATTCATCAGTTAGAGTGTTAGCTAATTCCACAGCATCGTCAATAGTGCGAGGTCTCGCAGCTTTAACGATATTGTGGATTTCGCTAATTAATCCCCAAATGTAGCGAGAAATAAGTACCGGTTCTGGCGAAGCCAGTGTTGGTACCACTCTAGCATATTCGAAGAAAGTCGAAGTATAACCACGACAATCCACATTCACCATCCGATGATTTAGGAACTTATTTGCCATTTGATCTTTTTCATACCCGGGACAGAATTTTCTTTCTACAAGAATCTTAAATTCTTCCCAGTTCATGGCATAGGCCACAGTCCTTCTTTTAGCTTGTAACACTGTGTTCCACCATTTTAACGCCACTTCTTTAAAAAGATTGGAAGCATACATAACTTGATCTTCCTCAACACATTTGCTTATAGCAATTACTGCCTCAGTTTTCTCGAACCAACGTAATGCTGCAATTGCCCCTTCATTACCTGAAAACTCAGTTGGTTTACAGGCAAGAAATTCTTTGTAAGTGCAACCAGGTGTTGCAGCTTTCATTTTCTTGAAATTTGGGTTTTGCAGATCATTATTGTTATTAACATGATTTCCGCCTCCGTTTATACTATTACTAAAGTTGTCGCCTTGGTTACGTTTACTAGGAATGATTGATTTAGTTTTAACGGGTTTCTGAACGGCAGCAACGATTGCTGGAATAGCATTGGCTATTCCTTGTGCAACGATATCCTCTATATCTTGTCTATTTAACAATTGTTCTTCCTCAATTTGCTCAGATTGATTTACTTCATTTACTGGTTCATTACCAACGTTTGCCATCTGATAAGTAATGTATAGATAAATAATTAGTATAAAAGAAATAATCCAATGTCACAATTATTTGCACATAATCACGTAAATGAATATACAAACAAAATCTAAATTTTTATTTATTTTATAGATTATATCCTGCCTCTATATACAACTGTTTTATTTATTTTACAAGTACTGATTTTACTATTACTATTACACAAATACAGATTCACTACCTACTTCTTTCTCGTCACTTGTTTTCCTAAAAACGAAGTTCCCTTTCATCATATTTCCAGGCAATTTGTCCCCCTATCTCCCGGATTCTATTTCCCGCATCCATTAACTCTTCACCAAAATGGCGAAGTTCAGCCATATTCTCGTTACTCATTGGTGGATTGGGTAGAGGTTCTGGATCAAACTGGGGAAGAAAGGAATAAGGATTGTTGACAATGTTTTGGAATTACCAATCATTTGTCCACCATTCGTCCATTCCTACAGGTTGGGAGTGGACTATTGGTTCTGGGATTGCTGGATCAAGATTTATAGGGAGTTGATTTTCAATAGGATAGGTAAAAATATTAGTATTGACAGGCTGAATCGTCTTACAACTTGCCAATAGAAAATCTATTTCCTCCTGAAAAGTTCTTCCCTGATTTTGTCTTGAGCTTTCTCCAATTTCCATCTGAGTTGGTCTAAAACCTTTTCCAACCTCCAATTCTATTTCCTTAGAGTATTCCTCAAACTGCATCCCCATTTGCCTAGAATCTTTCTTCACTTCAGTTTCCATCTCCTGCTGTTTAGAACTTTCCTCGGTCACAGTTTCTTTTCCTTTTTCTAAAGGATTGTTTATTTTAGGAAGTTTTGTGACTGGCTTTTTCCTACGTATACAACTTCCCCACACGTAATTCTTTCTTTTCTTTCGTTTTGGCTTGTTCAAAGGTGGAGCATTGAATTCTACAGGTTGTTCCACATCAGGAAAATATCAAGTAAATTCTTTGGAAACTTCTATATTCATCGGATAAAGATTGAGGTTCTGAAGGGCTTCAGATATCTCATTCATGCTGGTGTAGCATATATGCAAAATGCATAAAATACTAAGTTAAAATCTTACAATAAATTTCATAAATAAATTTTTAAATATTATTGCATATTGTGTACTAATTTATTACAGAGATAACTGGAAAACATACTAGGGTTTATTGGAAATTTATTTATTTATTGTAGAAGGTTACTAGATTGTAGGAAATAAGATGCTAAAACTTAAGTTAAAATATTTAAAGATTTGCATTTTCGGCTACTGTAGCTAGCATATATAAATTTGCCCATTTCTCATCTAGCTTGTCTTCCCAAGGTGATTTATTGATTAATTCCTGGGTTTCCCGTTTAATCTTCTCTTCTCGGATTTTCTCTTTACTTTTCTTAATAATCATACTCCTTTTTCTAGGAGATAATGGTTCCTCATATTGTGCTTTTCGCACAAATATTCCTTCTTCAAGAATTGTAGGGAGTTTTGAGGATTTAGTTTGGGAAGTACTACCCTTCTCGTTGGATGACTTATCTAATTTAAGATAGATGCTTGACAGCTTTTGCTTACCCATACTGTAACTAGTAAATAGTCAGTTAATAAAACACATAATCACATAATAGTAATCAGGAAAATTAAGTATTTCTAAATACTTAATTAGCTTAACTCAGTGGCTCTGATACCACCTTATTTCTGTCACGGCCCCCGTCTCGGTTTGACCCGTTTCAGGAGCCGCGGGACAGAAATCCCGTGGTACTTAATTTAATTGAGTTTAACAGCGGAAGTTTATCATCAGGATCTTTTTAAAGCTAAAACTTTTCCCTATTATTTTATTTCATAATTTCGGGATAAAACACCGGTAATTTACAATACTATTATTTCACGGAGAAATCTTTATGTTACAAAACATATTTCTTTATTTTATAATGAGCCACTATCTTAAGCTTGAAATGCTCCATAATACTTTTCCTGGATTACAACAGATCACCTGAAACATGTTTGAAAAAGGTTTTGTCAGCGGGAAATACTGAGTGAATCATTCTATTAAAATGACTCATTTGTTATAATTTACAGTATTAAGAGATATTACAATGTTTCAGATATCAACCAACTACCCACAGTATTTGTCACTCGACCGGATCTGTGACTATGGTCATATCCCCCATTGGCTGCCCCAATGGTGACGATTATCAAGTAATGTATACAAAACCCCACATACCGGCTGTAACTCGGTGATTACATAAACTTAATCACTGTAATTATAACCTTTGAAAATAAACATGATTTTGAAAGTAATTTGATAAAAAGAGAATGACTCACATTGTTGATTTAACACGGATAGAGTTTACTTTATGGATTAGCCTTGTTAACCTAATTTAAATAATAATGCACACAAAACTGGGTTAGTAACCAATACAGCAATTACGATAACTCACGAGATCAAATTCTCACAACGAACGACAAAGTGCAATACTTAAACATCCATCGAATTAACGACGAATGACAAAGTATATCCCTAATGTGGGCGGCACTTAAACATCCATTGGATATATTAATCGTCGGAAAATGAATCGTATCAGCGATCGAGTTATTACCCTGGTTTGCGGCAGCGATTCGGAATTCGTGTGTGTTTTTGTAGTAAATAGAACGTAATTCAGTGTGTATAGCAAGTTTGTTCGTCGTTTTAATTCCAGAAATCAAGTCCCAATGCCCTCTATTTATAGGTGAATTTTGACATTGTCGCGGCCCGCGTAAGATCTAAGCTAACCTTACGCGGCTTGCGTAAGACCTATTTTTAGGCATAGGGTTGCCACGGTTGGGACTAGCCTTGCTGACTTGACAGTTTTCGTAAATTCAGTTTCTACAGCACACAATTTAGATAATCGTTACTAGGTTTTACCCCCCCTGAGTTTTAGGGGCCCTAATCCTGATTCCAAATGTTCTGAAAATTTTAGGGATTGTTCAAAATCACTTGGGTGTCTCAATTAGGGTTTCCTATTGGACAAATTAATTTAATAAATATGACTTTTGATGAGAGTTGTTACATAATATAATATAATAATAATAATAATAATAATAATGGTTTATTAACATATAGTAATAATTTATTTTAAACATATTTTATTTTTTAGGGTTATTAGATTTTAATAATCCTAAGTTTCACCTGTTGGCCAATAATAATCCCAACTTTAAAAATTTCCTCAAACAATCCCAACATGTAATAATTTAGCCCCCATTGATCATTTTCCAACATAGGTGCACTTAAATCATTTAAGGAGTCTGCAGATACACTTGAATCTATTGAAGAGACCAAATTCTTATATGTTAGAAAAGAATTAATGAGGCCAAATTCTTACAAGTTGGGATCGTTGAAGATAATTTTTAAAGTTGATATATATTTTTTTTGAAAGGTGTGTTTCAGCGGTGAAGACAATCCTAGACAACCCCCGGGTCCCGAGTTCGAATCCCTACCCACACACCGGTGTCCTCCTTTCAAACCGTTACGGGGAATTTTTTTCGTGGAGTGCATGGATTGAACCGGAGACCTAGCCCGGGCGGGAACCACCCTAAGGTGTAAACCCTCCCACCTCCGATCAGCTTGGCTGGCCATCCTTGGCAAGTTGATATTATTATCGGCCAATAGGTGAAACTTATGATTATTAAAATCCAATAACCCTATTTGTTATAACTTTTTTAAGATACGATCATAATTTATTTTAAACGTATTTTTATTTTTTATAACTTTTTAAGTTAAGATATTTTAGATTTTTGTTTTTTATAACTGATTTAACAAATAAAGTAAATTTATCAACATTCACAAGAAATATAAAAATTTCATGAACTATTTATCAGTGATCTATAGAGTAAAATGCACGGATAGTCCCTGTGGTTTTGCAAAATAAAACCTATAGTCCCCAACTTGTTGAAATTACACCGGTGCTCCCTGTGGTTTGACAGTTTGTTACTCGGATAGTCCCTGGAGTGGATGTCCGTTAGTGTTTTTCGTTAAGTGGGTATGAAATGACAAAATTACCCTTCATCTTCTCCACTCTATAAAACCAAAACAACCTCACCCCAACCCCACCCACCCCCCACCTTTCTCTCTGTTTTCCCCACCATTAACCACCAACCACCACCCACCTCCCACCTACAACCCGTTTGACTTTCCAGAGAGAAAAGAAAAACTTTGTGTTTGAGCTATGTTTCCATTCGGTCATTTCTTTGTATCCATATCGTCCAGATGGACAACGCATAGGGTTGCCTTCTTCTGGTAAAATCACTGTCGCGACAGCAGCAAGCAGTTCGTTAACTGTGGTACGTGATGCTATATCCAGCCAATCGCTCACAGTCCACCATAAAGTTTTTTTTGGCTGATACACATGAGACTAATACATGATTCGTCGTTTCCTACATAATCACAAAAGGGCATGAAAAATTACTGATTGATTGATACTCCTCTTTTGGCCAATTCTGTTCGTGTTCCCGGTGATACTTCTCCAAACCAAGGTACTCCTCTGTGATTTATATAAATTCTTGTTTGTTTTATAGGCCTAACATGATCATGGGCTAATCTAAGTAATGAGTATTCTACAGCCGTTCAAAAAAAAAAATCTGAGTAATCTACCAAGGCCCAAAAGTTATTATCAGTTTCAGTGTTGGTGGTTAATGGTGGGAGGTGGGTGGTGGTTAATGGTGGGGGAAACAGAGAGAAAGGTGGGGGTGGGAGGGGTTGGGGTGAGGTAGTTTCGTTTTTATAGAGTAGAGAAGATGAAGGGTAATTTTGTCATTTCACACCCACTTAACGAAAAACACTAACGGACATCCACTCCAGGGACTATCCGAGTAACAAACTGTCAAACCACAGGGAGCACCGGTGTAATTTTCAAAAGTTGGAGACTATAGGTGTTATTTTGCAAAACCACAAGAACTATCCGTGCATTTTACTCATGATCTATAATAATCTTATTAATAAATAAATGTTTACAACTTTGAGATATTACAATACTAACCAAACAATATTCATTCTATCGTTTTATATCAATGTAAAACACGTGTCGTCATAGTTTTTGAGGGTATATCATGATTTTTCGTTTTCGATTTTTCACATTTTGATTGTTATACCGAATTTCAGTATTGTAGCGATACCGTACAAAACAAACCAATATCAACGAGAATTTTACTAGTTATATTTAATCCCTACCCCACAAAGTTGACTATCGAGACAACAACACCCATGGAAGTCTAGAAGCCAACGTTCACCTCTTATATAAAACTCACACAACAATGTAACTTATACACAAAAACAAACATGGAGAAAATACAACATAACAACATCAAAGTAAATGGCATCAATATGCACGTAGCCGAAATCGGAGAAGGCCCCGCGGTGCTTTTCGTCCACGGCTTCCCCGAACTATGGTACACATGGCGTCACCAGATGTTGTTTATAGCCTCCAAAGGCTACCGTGCCATCGCACCAGACCTTCGTGGCTTTGGTGACACAGAAGCGCCACCTTCCGCCACTAGCTACACCGCGTTCCACATCGTTGGAGACTTGGTGTGCTTGCTTGACTCTTTGGGTTTGGACAAGGTTTACTTGGTGGATCATGATTGGGGTGCCATAATCTCATGGTACATGTGTTTGTTTCGGCCCGATCGGATCAAGGCTTTGGTTAACATGAGTGTGCCCTATAATCCAAGAAACCCTTTGGTTAAACCGATGGACCAATATAGACAGATTTATGGCGATGATTTCTACATCTGCCGGTTCCAGGTGATGCTTTTCTTGAACTATAAAAAATGAGTTTTTTTTTTTTAAATTATTTATCAAGAAACATGCATATATTCCAACCATGTACAAGTATTTCCTATTTTTTTAAAATATAATTTGTTTTTCTTTTACCACTACCTTACGACTACATGATTAATATATTATCAATCTTTTATTAAGAAAAAAGCTACAACAACACATATAGATATAAGATTGAATAATAATAGACGTTAAGTTTAAGTTATAAACCAATGTTTGCTTACATAATTACAAGATATTATATACTTTAGTTAAATTAATATCTTCTTTTTTTTTGAACGGCCAACAGAATCAATCCCGAGCACTCTCAGGGCACCCACTGGATAAACGGAGTATTCCGAGAGTAACCCGAGTCCACCACCAATAAATTAACGGTAAAACCCGTTTGGCTCAAGGATCCAACCCAGGTTTCCCTAGGTCTCCTATCATTGCCCACCAGTGCCTCACTCTGCACCAAGTGGGAGTTGAACCTGCATCTCTCAAGAGAAATGCAAACTCTCCACCACTTGATCTAGAGATCATTGACAAAAATTAATATCTTCTAAAATGAGAAAAGTAATATGGATATGCAAACATGAGGTAGGGATTGTAAACACGCGAGAACCACACCACGAACACTAATCTCTTCGTATTTTTACACCTGTAAAAATATGAAGAGATTACTAGCAAATGCGGATTTAAGTTGTAAACACTAGTGTCATGATGTGACACACCGGTAAAAAAAGTTGTTTTTCATGTGTTATTTACTTATCCTCTTAGTTGACCCGAAACAGGCTGGCATGTCACCATTACAGATATCAAAAACCAATAAGTTTCAATAAAAGATAGAATTCAAGAAACAAAAAGTCTCGAATTAACCAGAAAGCCTAAGTCTTAAAGAGGAACATGCAATAACAAGCACAAGGTCTAAGATCTATTTCATATTTCAACATATACTAGTCATATAACTATACGAATCGAAACATCTAACGAAAACATCCGCATTGCAAAGTAACGGATATGAATAAAATACTATGATGTCAAGAACATGAATCCGTACTCCAAACCTTTAAAAAGCGACACTTGTAAAAAAGTATATCTTAGGATTAGCCGTTGGTCAAGACGTAATCCAACATCATTTTTAACAAAAACAAAAGTCTTTTTTTGTCATTCACCTATTCATAGTATATTTTGTATAAACAATTTGATGTTCTCTTGTATTCTTCATATCCAACTGGAATATTTGTGAAGATATATATTACTTTTACATGATATATATTTTAACAGGAAGTTGGGTGGGAAGAAGAGTATGCAAAAGTTGATACGAAACGACAACTTGCTGCCTCTTATTTTAATCGAAGTCCAAAAGGAACTAAGCTACCCAAAGAATACGCAAAGTCTTTTAATCCACCTCCATACACTTTACCTTCATGGTTCACCGAACAAGACCTAGACTATTTTGCATCTAAATATCGTGCCACAGGATACCGTGGACCATTTAACTACTATCGTTCTTTTGATGCGTAGGTACTCCTACTTTAAATATGGGTTATGCTAAACGTACCACACCTTTCATTATTTTTACTTAATGTACTATTTCTTCATACTAACTCTGTCACTTCATGTTTCTACTTTAACTTAATACGGGTGTATGTTTAGCATTAAGGTACATTTAGCGACCCTTTTAATATTAGTCAATCATTTAGCATATTTGTCTATGTAGAATTGGTCTAAATAAGAGTTTGCTAGCTTTTGAATCAATTATGTATCAGTGATTCAATGGCACGCATCATCGTGGGGTTTATAATTAGTAGTTTGAATTGCAGAAACTGGGAGCTGACTGCAGCATGGACCGGATCCAAGATATTGGTGCCGGTGAAATTCATTGTGGGGGACTTAGATCTGACGTACGACTTTCCGGGAGCAAAGGAGTACATACATGGTGGTGGATTTAAGAAAATGGTGCCCGGACTTGAAGAAGTGGTGGTGATGGAAGGAGTTGCTCACTATATCAACCAAGAGAAGCCACAAGAGATCAACAACCATATTTTAGACTTCATTAACAAGTTTTAAGTTCAATGATCCAATAATAATTGTGGGTGGCTTGAAATGTTTTAAATGAAACCGAAAGAGGCGACTTTTTGTTCACTAAGTGTTTATTATGTCTTAAAAGCTAAATGGTTTGGTGCTAACAGCTGACCAAAGTTGAATAAGATCAGCCTAAACATATGGTCTCCACTCTCCACCATGTAGACATTCAAGCAAGTATTGAATACTAGTAGTCAAAACGTGACCGCAAATAAATAAATGAGTTAAATGTCATTTTAGTCCATGTGGTTTAGGTCATTTTGCCAGTTTAGTCCAAAGGTTTTATTTCGTATGTGGGTCCAAAAAGGTTTCACCGTTGTCATTTTAGTCCACTGGGTTAACTTCATCTATTTTTTCTGTTAACGATGTCATTCACCACAAACTACCCTTACATCACAAAACACTAGCGGCGCCCTACCCTTTGCCAGAAAGTACCCTTGAACTCACAAATCATCAACAATGCACATGGTCTACCCTTGCAACGGTCATCTTTGACCTCAAAAACATCAACAATGCACGGGTTCTCCTACCCGGAGATCCAACCCGCCAAGCCTACCCTTGTGGATGGTGGCGGTGTTATGGCACGGGTTCAAACCGGGAGGAGGTACCTGTGAGGGTGCCTCGTCCCCCCTAAGTAATATTAGGCTTTTTGTTTCTCACTTTGAGGTTTATTACGTTTACTTTCCAGCGTAACAATTTTAACACTTTTCATTAACTCACTTAAAACTTTAAAATTAAGTTTTATCAAAAATTTTGAATGTTGCAATAATATGATCTAACCCTGCCTTTTCTTTCACCGGCTCTCGCACCAAACTCACAAGACTCCAACGGCGTTCCCTCCATCCTTACGATTTCCGTTTATCTCGAGCCTCAATCCCCCTCCCAAGACCTAATTTATCGAAGTTATGGCTGGTTCTCTCAAAAACTATCCGGATTATCCAGTTGAAGCTTGTAGTGAATTTATTCGGTTATAGAGTTCTCGCATTGATTTATCAACCAACTTGAACTTAGAAATCGAGTTTGAACTTTTTATTTTCGATCCAATTCAAAAAAATCGAACTATACATATAAACTTAGAGTGTCACCCACATTTCTTTTTTTCATACAAAGAATGACGAACGAGATTTTGCCTTCTGGAATCCTAATTTCTATCTTCGAGTTTTATCTTCTCACTTCTTAGTATGCTACTTTGTTAGTTTGATCAGCGGCTCAAACTCAAAGCAACATTAACTAGTAAATTTTGAGAACCAGTAACTCACTAAGCAGTCACCTTAGTCGATTTTAGGAACCAGTAAGTCGAACAATCAAACACAATTAGCTAAATTAATGGGTTGTCTCAGTGTCAACACTTCTAGTTCATGGTTGACCTTATTTCTTTATTTACATTTTTCTAATTTATTAAAATGTGATTTATGTAATCACTTAAACTATCTGGATATCTTTTATGTAAAAATTTAAATGTTTAACATTAAGTTGACATTGTCTAAACATAATTGCTTAAAAAACAAAAATTATACGTAAATTTAGAACTTAAACTATAAATGTACATTTTATGTGTAAATTTAGACTTTAAACTATAAAGATAGCTTTTTTTTTTAACTTCGTGTATTACACGAATTAGTGTAACTCATTTGTTTATTAAAATCATGTTTTGATTTATGATAGCGATATTGTAACTACAACCGCGTTCTAATGTTATGAATAATTGTCATATTGAACTAGTTCATAATACATAACACATATGAAAGTGACACTGTGATTATAAAAGTTAGGAGGTTAATTCTTAATTAAAATACAATACTTGTTGTAGACTAATAATAACGTTTGCTAAATTATAATTATTTGCTAAATTAAAATACTTAGAGATTATTTGTATCTACTGTAGTAGTGTGCCCTTCTGGATTTTCTTTTGCAAAAACGAGTGATCTTTTTAACACTTAGACTATGGGGTATGGGGCTTGGGTTGGGGCGTGGATTGAGGGAAAACGCCCAAGCCACCACCCCGGGTGGGCTTGGGTTGGGGCGTGGCCCAAGGGGCTTGGGTTTGAAGACGGGCGGGGGCGGGTCTAGCAAGCTTGTCACACCCTGATATTTCCACGTTTGACCGGTGGGCCCGGTGGGGGAGTAACGTGACGTGATGTATTATGAACTAGTTCATAATGACAATAGGTAAAATAGAAAAACACATTGCCTGACTTGCTGAGTGGCTCAGCTATATATAGCACCTGCGCAACTGCTGCGCGTTCCAGGTGCGGGGAACGGAAGTCCTGTCGATTCTTTTTAGGGTATACCCTTTGCCTAGAACCTCATTGATAATGTATGGCCTTCCCACTTTGGCGCTAGCTTGCCCGGTTTTTTCGCATTGGAAGCTTCGTTGTCGCGCAAGACGAAGTCTCCTGGAACGAAAGTACACACGCGTACGCGCGCGTTGTAGTACTTTTCCAGTTTGGATTTGTATCTTGCTTCTGCGATGGCGGCGTTCTCGCGCCTTTCTTCGAGAAGGTCTAAATCAATTCTTCATTCTTCTTCATTGTTTTGTTTTCCATGGCAAGCATACGTGGCGAGGGAAGGCCAATTTCGGCTGGGATTACTGCCTCTGATCCGTACACAAGGCTGAACGAGGTTTCTCCCGTACTGGTTTTTGGCATGGTACGATGAGCCCATAGTATGCTAGGGAGCTCATCGACCCATCCTCTGCGCGCCGTCCCGAGCCTTGCTTTTATGCCGTCAACTATTTGTTTGTTGACACTTTCAACTTGCCCATTTGCCTGTGGATGCGCCACAGAGGCAAAGTTGTGTTCAATCTTCATTTCCTTGAACCACAAAGTTGGTGCCGTTGTCGGAAATGATGCGCAATGGTAATCCGAATCTGCAAATAATATGTTCCCATATAAATTTGCGGATTACCATTGCTGTGGTTGAAGCTAATGCTTTGGCTTCGACCCACTTTGTGAAATAGTCTACTGCTACGATAATGAATTTCACCGCGCCAGGCGCGTCAGGGAATGGGCCAACAAGATCGATGCCCCATTGCTGGAAAGGCCAGGCGGATGTGACCGGTATGAATGGATTTTTTGGACGGAGGGTTTTTGGTGCGTGACGTTGACAAGCTACGCATTTTCGTAGTAACTCTACCGCGTCCACATGCATCCCCGGCCAATAGTAGCCTGCGCTCATGATCTTTGCTACTACCAAGCGCGGACCGGCATGTATCCCACATAAGCCTTCATGTATTTCCCTGACTAAGTATTGCGCATCTGTTTTGTCAACACAGCACAGGAGTGGTCCCATGAATGACTTTCGGTATAGAATTCCGTCTGCCATCTCGTAGTTTATTGCCTTGTTCTGGATTTTCCTAGCTTCTGCCTTTCCTTCCGGAAGTTTGCCAAGCTGCAGGTACATGATGATCGGGGACATCCAGGATGGGTTGCCGACCTCTATGATATTTACTTGTTTGAGAGGGACGGAAGGATTGGTCAATACCTCGATGCGTACCTCTTTTGCTAGATGTCTGAAGCTGGTGGCAGCTAATTTGCTTAGTGCATCCGCATGCTTGTTTTCGCTTCTGTTTATGTGATTTATTTTGAACGTTTGAAATTGGCTGATTAGCATCCGCGCTTGTTCCAGATATAACGCCATAGCTTCACCTTTCGCATCATAGTGTCCATTAACTTGCTCGGCCACCAGTTTTGAATCAACATTGGCTTCAAGATTTTTCGCTCCCATTTTAAGCGCTAAACGGAGGCCTGCTAGAAACGCTTCGTATTCTGCTTCGTTGTTTGTGCTCCGGAAATCCAAGTGTATCACATATGTAAGTTCGTGATCGTCTGGGCTGACCAATCAGAGGCCCGCGCCTGCTCCATCGTCATTAGAAGCCCCGTCTGTGTGCAGAGTCCAGACCCTGTCGTCGAAAACGGGCACAGGGTTTTGGATTGCTTCACATTCCTGCACTTTGTCTATGGGAACTTCAGTGGCGAAGTCTGCTAAAACTTGCCCTTTGATTGCTGGTCGTGGTCTATATAGGATATTGTATCCTCCCAGCTCAATAGCCCACTTAGTTAATCTCCCCGCGACATCGGGTTTGGACAGAATTTGCCCTAAGTGGTAATTGGTGAGAACTGTGATAACATGACCAGAGAAATACCATCGTAGGCGTCATGATGCATGTACTAGAGCGAGGACCAGTTTTTCTATCATCGAGTAGCGCGTCTCCGGGCCAGTGAGCATCTTGCTGATATAAAAAATCGGGGTCTGAATGTTCTCTCGTTCCACCATTAACACTGCGCCAACCGCTACTTCTGCAGCGGATAAATATAAGATCAGTGGTTCTTTCTCTCGCGGTGTTGTCAGTGTTGGCAGCTGAATTAAACATTCTTTCATTTTCTTGAAGGCTGCTTCCGCCTCTGGTGTCCACTGGAAGTGGGTTTTCTTGGCGCAATTACGCAGTGTGCTAATGAACGGATAAGACTTTGCAGCATGATTTGCCAAGAATCTGTTCAAGGCTGCTAATCGTCCTGCGATCATTTGCATTTCTTTTAATGTTGCAGGTGACGGCATCAGCTGGATGGGTTGCACTTTCTCCAGGTTTACTTTAAAATCGTCTCTTGTTACTATAAAACCCAAAAAAATTCCTTCTTCCATTCCGAAGGAGCACTTCGTTGGGTTAAGTTTTAAGTTCACGCTGCGCAAAGAATCGAACGTGCGTTGAATATTTGCGAGCATTGTTTCCTCTTCGTGGCTCATGATGACGAGGTCATCCATATATACCTCGACTGTTTTACCAATGTCTTCCCCGAAGACTGTATCCATTAAGCGCTGGTAAGTAGCTCCTGCGTTGCGGAGACCAAAGGGCATTTTTGTATAGCAAAAGATGCCCTTGTCTGTGCGGAAGGCAGTCTTGTCTTCGTCCTCCTCTTTCATTTGAACCTGATGATAGCCTTTATAACAGTCAAGAAAACACTTCCAGCGATAAGATGCTAGAGAGTCAACTTTTTTGTCTATCTCAGGAAGCGCATAACAATCTTTCGGGCAGGCTTTATTTAGGTCTTTGAAGTCGACGCACATTCGCCATCCGCCACTGTGTTTTTGAACCATTACTGGGTTGGCGACCCAGGTATGGTACTGAACTTCGCGCAAGATTCCGGCGTTGAGTAACTCTGTTACTTGTTCGTTCATGGCTTCCGCTTTTTCTACGCTGCGTCTCCCCTGCGCGACAGGTTCTGCTGAGGGCCGGACGTTCAAACAGTGTTGCGCTATATCTCGCGGAACCCCAGTCATGTCCGCTGGACACCAGGCGAATATGTCCTTATTGTACGAAAGTAATTCCTTTAATTGTATTCGTATTGCCGGTGAAATGGCGTGCCCTAGTAAGATGGTCTGCTCTGGATACTCTGGATTGAGGACCCATTTTTCCGGCTAATTTATTAAAATGTGGTTTATGTAATCACTGAAACTATCTGGATATCTTTTATGTGAAAATTTAAAAGTTTAACATTAAGTTAACATAGTCTAAACATAATTGCTTAAAAAACAAAAATTATACGTAAATTTAGAACTTAAACTATAAATGTACGTTTTATGTGTAAATTTAGACTTTCAACTATAAATATAGCATTTTTTAGCTTCGTGTATTACACGAATTAGTGTAACTCATTTGTTTATTAAAATCATATTTTGATTTATGATAGCGATATTGTAACTACAACTGCGTTCTAATGTTATGAATAATTGTCATTATGAACTAGTTCATAATACATAACACATATGAAAGTGACATTGTGATTATAAAAGTTAAGAGGTTAATTCTTAATTAAAATACAAATACAATACTTGTTGTAGACTAATAATAACGTTTGTTAATTCTTAAATTAAAATACTGAGAGATTATTCGTATCTAGTGTAGTAGTGTGCCCTTCTGGATTTTCTTTTGTGACAACTGTGTTCTGTAATCGATGTACAATGTAAAACAATGTTGATTATCAATAAAACAATGTGTTTCGGTGTTATTATATGTGTTTCGGTGTTATTATATGTGTTTTGGTGTTATCATGTGTGTATTTATGTTTGGTGATTTTACGATTTGATTCGATTCCGATTTCAAGCTTTATATCGCTTTCTGGAAGGTTATACGCAAACTGGTGCATAAACGCAGTCAGTTTAATGCGACAAACATTCCGGAATAGTGACATAGGCTTAACATACCTTAAATAACCTTTACATAACTTAGAAATAAGTTTTGGATAGTTTGGTGTGTTGAAAACAAGTCTATTCGATCGCAGGGACTATTTGTGTCAAACTGCGAAAGTATGCCGATTCGTTCTATATCGAACATTCCAGAACTTGATCATAAGTTAAACATGCCCTAAATATCCTTTACATAGCTTAGATATGGGCTTTGAGGTGTTTGGTGCGCAAAAAATAAACTTTCTTGATCAATAGGGACTAAAAGTGTCAAAAAGTGCATAAGTTTGCATTTTCGCGCATATCTTACGTTCTGAATATATCCAGACATCCAAAAATTTATGTAATCATTAAAATATTTTATTTTAGTGATTGGCATGATAAAATACCATTCGTCGCTTAATTTGGATCGTTTTTGCGTCCGTTCGAGTTTTCGTCGTAATTAACCGAACAATGCAACCGTACGACCAAACGAACCGACTTCCGAGATGTTTTTGAGCATATTTTAAGTTCCCTATACTTTAACTTCATTTTAGAGCTTTGAAATGAGGTTAACGGGGCTTAAACGCGTAAAAATGGCTTAATATTGTTGCAGGGACCAAAACTGTAAATATTCAAAACTTTCTGGAACTGGGCATGTGGTGGCGTCATGCCACCACTATCTGGGTTGGCTGTGGCGGCACGCCACCACCCTATCTGGGCAGAAACTCAAGTTTCAGCAATGGCAGGTCCATTTTCAGCAACCGAATTGAATTTCAGGGGCCTAAGTGTAACTTTTTCAATACCGTTTGATGGTTTTGGGGCATCCCTAGTGTTCCAAAACAATGTACCACACATGGACGATCCAGATCGAAGCTCAATTATCGAGGAACGATCCTAACGGTTGTGGAAAATCTATATAAACCCACCATTTCACTTCACTTTCCTCACACTTGATCTCAATCATCTTCTCTATGTTGAAGCTCTCCTTGTGAAGCTTCATACCTGAGAATTTTTTAGTTCAAATCTTAATAGCTTGGACCCTTTGTAAGTTTCCTTCATGCTTGTTCTTGAGTTCAAAACCTAGTATATATATATTATGTGTTATAGTGTGAGGTTCATTGGGGAACACTAAAAAAGTGGGGGCCAGTGGGGAACCGGCTTAAACGAACTCCGATTGGACTCATTCCAGTGGCGTTGGAACCGGCTCGTCAAACCCTAACTAGGATCTCTTAACCCTAAACCCTAAATCAAAACCCCTAAACCCTAAATATATTAGGGTTTGGCTTTTAGGCTTTAGCTTTAGGGTTTAGCCTTAGGGTTTAGCTTTAGCGTTTAGCTTTAGGGTTTAGGGTTTAGCTTTAGGGTTTAGCTTTAGGTTTAGCCTTTAGGGTTTAGCTTTTAGGGTTTATAGTTTAGATTTTACGGTTTAGCTTAGGTTTTAGCCTTATTTTTTAGCTTTAGGGTTTAGAGTTTAGGAGTTAGGATTTAGGGTTTAGGGTTAAGAGATCTTAGTTAGGGTTCGATGAGCCGGTTCCAACGCTGCTGGAATGAGTCCAATCGGAGTTCGTTTGAGTCGGTTCCCCGCTGTTCCCCACTTTTTTAGTGTTCCCCAATGAACCTTCCCCGTGTGTTATATTTATAATTATATTTATTGTTTTTTATATAAAGATAAATTAAAAAAAAAAACTAAAAAAACAAAGGAATAAATGGGTAAATTGCTCAACTAGTATCAAGCGGTTTCAAAGGTTATGGTTCCTTCGAGGACGCAATTGGGCTCTTTAAACAGATGGTATGCCCTCTATAAAGAAACCCTGTAGGTTTCCGACCTGTCAATCTATAAGTTGTCGTTCTAAAAATAGTAAAAATTTATACCATGTCATTGTTTTAAAACCAGATAGATAACACAATTTTATTGGTGTGGTAATCAATTTAGGTTGAAACTTATACAAATTAATTATTCTTTCCTTGTTTTGAGCATTATATATTCCATATTAAAGTAAAGAATGTTTTTTTATTATGTGTTTGTTATTTTCTTTTCTCAACTTTTAGTTTTTCTATTATTCTATTTTAAACTTAGTTTTCTTTATTTTATTATCATAATAAATAAAAACGAACCTTATGAAAATAGGCCACCATCGTTGTTAACAAGCCTAAGGTTTGAAGCTCTTCATAACTACGTATTAAATCAAGCACCAATCAACAACATAAATACAGTCAGGTAATCATAAAATCAGATTAAAAAACCAACCTACAGAGACTGCAAAGCAATCAGGAGACACATTCGTAATAACCCAAGATCAGGATTCCAACAAAAACAAATTAGACATCTCATAAAAAAGAGACGATTACCGGGTGTTGGAAGGAGATACAAACTATAGCAGCAAGTTGTCCCTAGACCCACCCAGGGACTCCATGTTTCTAATCCGGCGTCGACAGCCGCTCTACCTCCGCCTCTCCAACCTTAACCCATCTCCTACCAAGTTAATCGAGAATCAAAACCATCATCAACATCTCTGTTATCGTCAACACTCCTCGAAACCTTAGAAACTTTTGTCATCCGCCGGATACCTCTCGCCCTTTTCGTTTCTCTCTCTTCTCCTTCTCTCTTCTCGGCTGTTTGTTTTTAAAAGGGTTGATTACGTGGAGAAAGGCACACATGTCAAAAGTGTAGGATGACTTCCCAAATGCATCAATTACAACAAAACACAAGTTAAAACACTATTCATTTCTATTGGTTTATTAACATATAGTAATAATAATTTATTTTAAACATATTTATTTTTCAGGGTTATTAGATTTTAATAATCCTAAGTTTCACCTGTTGGCCAATAATAATCTCAACTTTAAAAATTACTCAAACAATCCCAACTTGTAAGAATTTGGCCCCCATTGATCATTTTCCAACATAGGTGCACTTAAATCATTTAAGGAATCTGCAGATACACTTCAATCTATTGAAGAGATCAAATTCTTATATGTTAGAAAAAGATTAATGAGGGCCAAATTCTTACAAGTTGGGATCGTTGGAGGGAATTTCTAAAGTTGAGATTATTATCGGTCGATAGATGAACCTTAGATTATTAAAATCCAATGAGCGTATTTTTTATAACTTTTTTAAGATACGATATTTTAGTTTTTTATTTTTTTATAACTGATTTAACAAATAAAGTAAATTTATCAACATTCACATGAAATATAAAAATTTTCATGAACTATTTATCAATGATCTATAATTAACTTATTAATAAATTAATAAATGTTCACAACTTTCAGATATTACAATACTAGCCAAATAATATTCGTTAATCATTTTCGATCGATGTAAAACACATGCCGTCATAGCTTTTAGGGTATATCATGATTTTTCGTTTTCGATTTTTCACATTTTGGTTGTTATACCGAATATAGTATTGTAGCGATATCGAACAAAACAAACCAATATCAACGAGAATTTTACTAGTTATATTTAATCCCTACCCCACAAAAGTGACGATTGAGACAACAATATATAGGTCAACACCCATGGAAGTCTAGAAACCAACGTTCACCTCTTATATAAAACCCACACAACAACAACAATGTAACTTACACACAAAAACAAACATGGAGAAAATACAACATAACAACATCAAAGTAAATGGCATCAATATGCACGTAGCCGAAATCGGAGAAGGCCCCGCCGTGCTTTTCGTCCATGGTTTCCCGGAACTATGGTACACATGGCGTCACCAGATGTTGTTTATAGCCTCCAAAGGCTACCGTGCCATCGCACCTGACCTTCGTGGGTTCGGTGACACAGAAGCGCCACCTTCCGCCACCAGCTACACCGCGTTCCACATAGTTGGAGACTTGGTGTGCTTGCTTGACTCGTTGGGTTTGGACAAGGTTTACTTGGTGGGTCATGATTGGGGTGCCATAATCTCATGGTACATGTGTTTGTTTTGACCGGATCGGATCAAGGCTTTGGTTAACATGAGTGTGGTCTATACTCCAAGGAACCCTTTGGTTAAACCGCTGGACCAATTTAGACAGATTTTTGGCGATGATTTCTACATCTGCCGGTTCCAGGTGATGCTTTTCTTGAACTATAAAAAAGGAGTTTTTTTTTTAATTATTTATCAAGAAACATGCATATATTCCAACCAACTATGTGCAAGTATTTCCTATTTTTTTTAAATATAATTTGTTTTTCTTTTACCACTACCTTACGACTACATGATTAATATATTATCAATCTTTTATTAAGAAAAAGCTACAACGACACATATCGTTTAAGATTGAATAATAGAGACGTTAAGTTTAAGTTATAATTAAACCAATGTTTGCTTACCTAATTACCAGGTATTATATACTTTAGTTAAATTAATATCATCTAAAATGAGAAAAGTTACAAGATATTATATACTTTAGTTAAATTAATATCGTCTAAAATGAGAAAAGTAATATCGATATGCAAACATGGGGTAAGTATTGTAAACACGCGAGAACCACACCACGAACATTAAGAGAGCGTTTGGTTCACAAGAATTCAATGAAATTTAAGAGAATTGGAATTTGAATTCCATCCCTTAAGATGTTTGGTTCACAAAATTTGATTTGATGGAATTGGAATCCCAATTCTAATCTTCATTTATTTAGTTGACGGAATTGGAATTGGAATTAGCCATGAATTCCTTCAAATTCCTTTCACTAAAAGAATTCAAAATTCTTCATATATGTGAAGGAATTAAAGTAAATTCATTGGAATTTTCGACCGTTTCGACCCGCACCGTTTCAACCCGTACCGTTTCGACGCGGACAGTTTCGACTCATACCGTTTCGACACGAACGGTTTCGACCCGTACCGTTTCGACGCCAACCGTTTCGACCCGAACTGGTGGTTGTGGGTGCCAGGGTGATGGATTCCAATTCATTTGACAACCAAACGCAACAAAAAATGGAATTGAAATTCCAATTCTAACAATTTCCAATTCCAATTGGAATGTTTAAATTCCAAATCCAATTCCTTCAGATTCTGATTCATATACAAATTTCAATTCCAATTCTAAATCATTCCGCGTACCAAATGCCCCTAAATTTGTGATAGGCGTAAAAATATAAAGAGATTACTAACAAAGGCTGATTTAAGTTGTAAACTTGTAAACACGAGTGTCATGAGGTGACACACGGCTAAAAAAAGTTAATACTTCGTATACTGTATGATTCTGGTTTTTCATGTTTTATTTACTTATCCCCTTGGTTGAGTGACCCAATCACCCAAACCTTTTAAAAAGTGACACTTTGTAAAAAGTATATCTTGGATCAGCCGCTAGTCAAGACGGTGTAATCCAACATCATTTTTAACAAAAACAAAAGTCTGTTTTTGTCATTCACCTATTCATAGTATATTTTGTATAAACAATTTTGATGTTCTCTTGTTTTCTTCATATCCAGCTGGAATATTTGTGAAGATATATGTTAATTTAACATGATATATATTTTAACAGGAAGTTGGATGGGAAGAAGAGTTTGCAAAAGTTGATACGAAACGACAACTTGCTGCCTCTTATTTTAATCGAAATCCAAGAGCACCTAAGCTACCCAAAGAATACGCAAAGTTTTTTAATCCACCTCCATACACTTTACCTTCATGGTTCACCGAACAAGATCTAGACTATTTTGCATCTAAATATCGTGCCACAGGATTCCGTGGACCATTTAACTACTATCGTTCTTTTGATGCGTAAGTACTCGTACTTTAAATATGGGTTATGATAAACGTACCACACCCTTCATTATTTTTACCCAAAGTACTCTTTCTTTATACTAACTCGGTCACTTCATGTTTTTACTTTAACTCAATATATGGGTGTATGTTTAGCATTACGGTACATTTAGCAATCCTTTTAACACTAGTCAATCATTTAGCATATTTGTTTATGTAGAATTGGTCTAAGTATGAGTTCGCTAGCTTTTGAATCAATTATGTATAAGTAATTCGATCAATGGCACGCATCATCGTGGGGTTTATTAGTAGTTTGAATTACAGAAACTGGGAGCTGTCTGCAGCATGGACCGGATCCAAGATATTGGTGCCGGTTAAATTCATTGTGGGGGACTTAGATCTGACGTACGCCTTTCCGGGAACAAAGGAGTACATACATGGTGGTGGATTCAAGAAAATGGTGCCCGGACTCGAAGAAGTGGTGGTGATGGAAGGAGTTGCTCACTTTATCAACCAAGAGAAGCCACAAGAGATCAACAACCATATTTTAGACTTCATTAACAAGTTTTAAGCTCAATGATCCAATAATAATTGTGGGTGGGCCGGGTGGCTATAAGCATATGATCATTCAATAATTTTTTTGAAAAGTTTTAAATGAAACCAAAAGAGGTGACTTTTTGTTCACTAAGGTAGTGTTCGTTTCATGGATTGTAATGGAATTGGAATAGGAATTCGCGTAGAAATTGAAATTTGAATTGTAATAAATGGAATGAAATTTGGATAGAATTAGAATTAGAATGTAGATTCCCTTCCTTGTGTTGTTCTTTAATTAAAATTTATTTTCCTGTTCAAACCAACAAAATAAGAAGTGAAATCAACATTCTAATTCTCTCAAAATTCCATTCTATTGTGTGAAATGAACACTATAAAGTTGTCATAAAAGCTAAATGGTTTGCTGCACTAACAGCTGACCAAAGTTGAATAAGATCAGCCTAAACATATGGTCTCCACCATGTAGACATTCAAGTAAGTATTGAATACTAGTATTCAAAACGTGACGGCAAATAAATAAAGTATTGCATAATAGGGTCTTTCATGAATAATTGAAGAGTGGGGGCAAAACTAAAACCTAGTAAAAAGTCTATAATCACCTCAATCTGATATGTGCTACTTTTAATTTATAGAGATAATATAAAAGAAAAACTATAAAAGAAATAACTAATTAGAATCAATGGTTTATGTGCTAAGGGGGATGGAGTACCCAAGGGCCAAGGTACTACCCTTGCCTCGACTTATCCGATTGCGCCATGTCAAATTCACCATAAACTACCCTTACATCACAAAACACTGGTGGCGCCCTACCTTTGCCAGAAAGTACCCTTGAACTCACAAATCATCAATAATGCACGTGGTCTACCCTTAATTGCAACGGTCATCTTTGACCTCAAAAACATCAACAATGCACGGGTTCTTCTACCCGGAGTTCCAACTCGCCAAGCCTACCCTTGTGGATGGCGGCGGTGTTATGGCATGGGTTCAGACCCGGAGGAGGTACCCATGAGGGTGCCCCGTCCCCCCTAACTAATATTAGGCTTTTTGTTACTCACGTTTATTACGTTTACTTTACAGCGTAACAATTTTAACACTTTTCATTAACTCACTTAAAACTTTAAAATTAAGTTTTATAAAAATTTTGAATGTTGCAATAATATGATCTAACCCTGCCTTTTCTTTCATCGGCTCTCGCTCCAAACTCACAAGACTCAAACGGCGTTCCCTCCATCCTTACGATTTCCGTTTATCTAGAGCCTCAATCCCCCTCCCAAGACCTATTTATCGAAGTTACGGTCGGTTCTCTCAAAAACTCCAGTAGAAGCTTGTAGTGGTTTTATTCGGTTATTGAGTTCTCGCATTGATTTATCAACCAATTTGAACTTAGAAATCGAGTTTGAACTTTCTATTTTCGATCCGATTCAAAAAAAAATCGAACTATATATAGTGTCACCCACAATTCTTTATTCCCAGTTGATGAGGTATGCCCTGTCTGTCATAAGGCGTGTTTGGATTCCTTTGGGGAGCATGCAGTTCATTGTAGAGAGCTCCCGGGGTTCAAATACAGACATGATTTGGTTAGGGATGTCCTTTTTGACATATTCAGGTGCGCTGGTATTTCTGCTAAGAAAGAGGCACCCGTTAATTTCTTAACAGACCCGTTGGAAGGGAGATCTACCCTTCGACCAGCTGACATTCTGGTCTTTGGATGGGTAGGAGAAAAACATGCTTGTGTGGATCTAACAGGGGTTTCTCGCTTGTGGGCTTAGGGGGTAGTGCTTTCACGGTGGGTCAGGCTGCTTTAAAGGCTGCTTCGGGTAAAGTGACCAAACATGAGAAAGCGTGCCTTGACAACCAACACGTGTTTATCCCATTTGCTTTTGATACCTTTGGTTTTCTGGCGCCAGAGGCTGTGGATCTACTTAGTCGAGTTCAAAGGGTAATGCATAGTAATGCTATGACCTCGAGATCTATGAATTTTTAAAAGGCTTAGTTTTGCTATCCAAAAAGGAGTAGCGGTTTACCAACTATCTCGATGTAAATTTATAATAATATTTGTAAATTTGGCTTGAAACCATATAGTACCCACTTTGATTAGGTGTGTATACTTAAATTGGGAAAAAGATGAACGAGATTTTGCCTTTGGGACCCTAATTTCTATCTTCGAGTTTTATCTTCTCACTTCCTAGTATGCTACTTTGTTAGTTTGATCAGCGACTCAAACTCAAAGCTACATTAATTAGTAAATTTTGAGAACCAGTAACTCACTAAGCAGTCACCTTAGTCGATTTTAGGAACCAGTGAGTCGAACAATCAAACACAATTAGCTAAATTAATGGGTCAGGGGCGGATATATATTAGACCAAGGGGTAGCCTCCGCTACCGCTTGGTCGGAAAATTTTTGACGTTTTTAGTGTAAATTTTGGAAAAATTTGACGTTTTTTCGATTTCGTTCCCGCTTGATCGGAATCCTAGATCCGCCACTGTAATGGGTTATCTCCGTGTCAACACTTCTAGTTCATGATTGACCCTACTGTTTTATTTACTTTTTTCTAATTTATTAAAATGTGGTTTATGTAATCACTGAAACTATCTGGATATCTTTTATGTAAAAATTTAAAAGTTTAACATTAAGTTAACATAGTCTAAACATAATTGCTTAAAAAAAATTATACGTAAATTTAGAACTTAAACTATAAATGTACGTTTTATGTGTAAATTTAGACTTTAAACTATAAATATAGTATTTTTTTAACTTTGTGTATTACACGAATTAGTGTAACTCATTTGTTTATTAAAATCATATTTTGATTTATGATAGCGATATTGTAACTACAACTGCGTTCTAATTACATGTGTGTCATTTGTTTATGTTAACTATATTCCAAGCGGTTGTTCTCATTACATGTTTAGCTTTCTTGTATGTGCAGATGCTACAATCAAGCCAGCTAAACGCAAAGAGAACGTGTTCGATGACAAGCTTCGGAATGAAGACACGACATGGAGGCACTCAAAAGATAAAGATGATCGAGTTGCCATTGGCCTATCATCAACTCCACAAGGATCTAAAGAATTGAAGATCAACAGATTCATGAGCATAACTCAAAGGAGAGCTTATCTTAAGGGGGAGTTTATTAACACACTTCCTAAATGAAATTGGGAGTTTGTTGATACACTTTCTACTTACGTCAAGTGAAGACTTTGAAGATCCTCCGACATGATAGACATGGAAGATGAACCCTCACGAGCAGCATCCAAGGGGAGTTTGTTGATACATTAGTGTGGATGCAACTCGCTCGTTACGACATCGCTACAAGACTTGATATCCTCCATCAAGTCGTGATAGTTACTGATCTGATGCTGCATGTTTGCTGTGTGCTGCTGTATGTGTGCGACGAAACTCATACCTGCTGTCCACGAAACTCCTGCACATCATACATGTCTGGCGAAACTCATGGTCAAGTCTGCTGTGACGAAACTTCTGCTTCCCATGCTGTGACGAAACTTGTGCTGATGAAACTTATGTTTCGTCGTATTTAAGGGTGTGACGAAACTCTCCTAGTTTCGTCACTGTTGGTGTTTCGCCATAAGGCTTTCGTCGACCTGAGATGTTTCGTCGATCTGCATGAGGTTACGTCGGCTGCTGTGCTTATATAAACGGCACAACTGAAGACAGAAGATAGAACACAGAGAGCACAACACAGTGACAACGAGAGAACTGAGAGAGATAACTGAGAAAGATTGAGTGTGTATCTTTGTGTAACTTTGTAAACAAACTTTCGAGCATTAATATACAAGTGAATGTTGAAATGTTGAATCTCTGTTTTCGTGTTCTAACTCGGTTTGCATATCCGATTGGTTTCCGCGCAACCGGGTCTGTTCGTATAGAAGGATTAGGCGACTAGATCCTCCTCTAGCCGGACCTACATATATTGAACATTCCGGAACTTGATCATAAGTTAAACATGCCCTAAATATCATTTACATAGCTTAGACATAGGCTTTGAAGTGTTTGGTGCGCAAAAAATAAACTTTCTTGATCAATAGGGACTAAAAGCGTCAAAAAGTGCATAAGTTTGCATTTTCACGCATATCTTACGTTCTGAATATATCCGGGCATCCAAAAATTTATGTAATCATTAAAATATTTTATTTTTGTCACACCCCGATATTTCCACGTTTGACCGGTGGGCCCGGTAGGGGAGTATCGTGACGTAGTTGATATCATTATAGTCAAACAACACAATATATAAATGCACAACGGAAGCAAAAGATAAATATATTACAATCCGAATATAAAGTAATATCAAGTATTACAACGGAAAGTAAAGGATCCACAGGCGGATCTAAAATAGAAAGATAACACTGTTCAACAGACTTTAACATCTAAAGCTTGCGAGACTTGATTATTGATGCCTGGAGTAGCCAGCCTATTACGTATAGTACCTGCATTTAGCCTTTTTGGAAAATACGTCAGTTTGCACTGGTAAATACTATCAACTGACTCATTTTGAAAAGTTTTATAAAATTGATTTGAATGCACGTGGCACAAACTCTTTATAACTTGGGATCATTATTTAAATACATAATCTTGTAAAAGAATTACATGTTCCTTATGCGTTCAGTAGCCCGGATCGTGCCAGGTTAAAGATCAATAGACACACCACATTATTTATTTTGGCACTGACGGGTGTACGCCTACACCCCGCGCTTAGGTCGTGGCCATTTCGTAAAATGATGCCAAGGATATCCGGGACATGGTCATTAACCTCCCAAAGGCTTTAAGCAAACAAAACAATTTAAACGGGCCGATCAATATCAATTAACCACCAGATGATGGAAGATTTAATGCCCGACCAAGCGGTATTTTATATACCGTACCCCAAGCCCGTATAGGGAAAATAAGTTAAAAGTATTTACCTGAGCTAAATATAAATTCAATCCCAGCCGTATATCAATTCAGCAAGTACAGATAGCTTTTACTGGGCTCCTAAATCTGGAACGAAGGTTTTTAATGACCTATTAGAATCCTAACGGGTCTTTAATTAAGTCTTGACTTAGACCGGTTAGTTTTCAAAAGGAAGATACGGTCAGACGCATGATAAAGCGAAGACCGGTTTAGAATGTGGTTTTAACCCGACAATCTGGTATGCTTGTTTAATATGGGTAACTTAAACACATTCTGGATTTTGAGACAAAAATGATATGGTTTGACCCGTTTCGGCTAATATATGCGAACTAGTCACATAAGCCGATCCGAATGCGACAAGTGCGTAACGAGTAACCAAAAGAGTCATATACAGGTTTTCTAAGTTAATATGCCTTTAATATGTTGTGATATCAGTATGATATCTTCCATTATGCCCAAAACGAGTTTAATCTCAAAATAAGCCCCGTAGGGGTATTTTGGTCATTTTAAAGATTATAAAAGAGGCTAAATATGATTCTGAGGTTTGGGTCCGAATACATCAGTAAAATAACTTAATTTAATAGGTCATATCAGTTGGTAATAAGTCTTATGTGACAAAATGGTTTTAAACCCAAACTATGCGTTTAATACGCGTAAAAAACTATTTTAAGCGATTTCCGGGTTATACAGGAAATCTGAGTTTTCTGATTAGGTTATAAAGTTCAAAATACTTTATTTATTATATAAAATCAGTAGCAATTGGATTGGTGTCAAAATATTATGTAGAAGTCATTTTATGACCGAAAAGGGTATAATCGGTATTTACCGAATCAAGGCCATAACCTTAGGTTATGAGCAGGTTAAAAATAATTAAAAATATGTAAAATCCCAAAATATTATATTACATCAGTGGGTAAAAGGTTTGGTGTCAAAAATTGGGTTTAGATAGGCTTTATGCTAATGACGCCGTTTAAATACTAAAAAGGCGTTCTAATTACGCTATTGAGCATAACTCCTAATCTAGACCTCCGACTGATGTGAAAATTTAGGGACATGTTTATAATTCAGTAGCAAAGATTTATGTCCTTTCACATTTCTAAAATTCTCGTTTTATGGTCAAAAGGGCATATTGGTCAACATTAGGCATTTAACGGAAACTTGTAAACGAATCGGACAATCAACTATCCAACCACAGAGGGTTATACCATCATGTAACCTGGTCCTAAGGAAGCTCTAAAACATTTCCAAACTTATCTAAATCGGGTCAGAACTGAAGTCAAAGCAAAAGTGAAAGTTTTGCGACTTTCGGTTCCGAACCGGTCCTAAACTGAAAATTGCCGGATCAAACATGTTTAGACATGTTCTTACATTAATTACTAAGTTATAAGAGTAATAAAACAGGTTGCAAAGCTTCTACATTGTTAATTATGTTTTAAATCGCAAATTAGGATCCTGTTGACTTTTTATAAACAACTTTGACCCGACATTTGATCTAGTTAGAGTGGGAATCAGAGGGTGCCCTTTTAAGGGTTTATTGCCTACATAATTACCAACTTATAACTACTTTCAATTCGACTAATCACTGGACCATTAGTGATTAATCGTGAAGTCAACCGTTAATTACGACGGTTTGACTTTTAAGCTAAAACTAAGCAAAAACTCAACTAAGAAAGGTTAAGCATACTTACTGAAGTCCTATGCACGATTAAGAAGGACTTGGGTCTGCTCTTAAGCTCCAGGAAGCTCCAGAAATGCAGAAGGAATGAGTGATCAAAATGGTTGCAACAAGAGGCCTTTTATAGTGTTCAAAACTCACTAGATCATTGACACACAAGCCTAACAATGGCCATGGATCATCCACAGATGTCCCTAAGGGCCTAGGAGTCAGTTAGGGGTCGCCCATGAAGTGAAAAAATCGTTTTAAGTCGGTTACAAGGCATAACAGGCTGCTGCCAGTCGTTTTCTGCATCTGGGCAAGTCAGGCGGCCCGCGTAAGCTCTTGGCATGGCTTACGCGGCCCGTATGGGCCTTCTGCTCAGATTTTAAACTTTTTAGTTATTGTATGTTGGCTCTTGGCTCTTCGAAAGGTCATTTTACCTTTGTTTCTTGCATTATGGGCCTTTCAAATTTACCCATAAGGGCTTCAAGTCTTAAACCCACTTTGCTAAGTTCTTGGTCACTTCATGTTACCCGAAAAGTCATAATTTTCAACGTTGACACTTTAACCCCTCGTATACGAATTTGATCATAACTTTCTCATACGATAACGAAACTTTATGAAATTTTTATCGTGTATTCTAGTGAGCATAATTAATCGTTACAAAGCTTCGGGTTTGCTAAAAGGTCACTCAGAGGTATAACTTAAACATGTTGGCACATTTAACCCCTGTAGTTTGTAATCTCTCACATTCTTTCATATTTAGCTTCGTATGATCCATGATTTATTCGTTTGAAGGTATGAGCATCATGTAGGGTTATTGTAAAGTATATTTATTCACTGTTGACATTTTGAACCCGTATATTCACATACTTTCCATGTTTGTCAACTTTAGTCCTTCTAGAACATTCTTTCACACGTTCCAGATTATGACACGTGTCAATACATTTATAGGACGTGAATTTTCGGGGTGTTACAATTTTAGTGATTGGCATGATAAAATACCATTCGTCGCTTAATTTGGATCGTTTTTGCGTCCGTTCGAGTTTTCGTCGTAATTAACCAAACAACGCAACCGTACGACCAAACGAACCGACATCCGAGATGTTTTTGAGCATATTTTAAGTTCCCTATACTTTAACTTCATTTTAGAGCTTTGAAATGAGGTTAACGGGGCTTAAACGCGTCAAAAATGGCTTAATATTGTTGCAGGGACCAAAACTGTAAATATTCAAAACTTTCTGGAACTGGGCATGTGGTGGCGTCACGCCACCACTATCTGGGTTGGCTGTGGTGGCACTTCACCACCCTATCTGGGCAGAAACTCAAGTTTCAGCAATGGCAGGTCTATTTTCAGCAACCGAATTGAATTTCAGGGGCCTAAGTGTAACTTTTTCAATACCGTTTGATGGTTTTGGGGCACCCCTAGTATTCCAAAACAATGTGCCACAGATGGACGGTCCAGATTGAAGCTCAATTATCGAGAGACGATCCTAACGGTTGTGGAAAATCTATATAAACCCACCATTTCACTTCACTTTCCTCACACTTGATCTCAATCATCTTCTCTAAGTTGAAGCTCTCCTTGTGAAGCTTCATACCTGAGATTTTTTGAGTTCAAATCTTCATAGCTTGGACCCTTTGTAAGTTTCCTTCATGCTTGTTCTTGTATTCAAGCATGAAAGTCAAACAGTGTTTGACTTTCTGCTTTGACCACGAGTTGGTCAACACAAAGTTCTTTTGAACTTTGCAACGTGAGCGTAATCATGATGGTTATAGTCCCGAGTGACTATACCTACTGATTACCACGTTGACTAGGCGTAGTGACGAGTCGTAGTTTCGGTCAAAATGCGTATTCATGCGTATTTTGTAACCAAACTACTCTTGGGTATCAAAACACTTTGTTTTGATATCAAAACCTGTTTTCTAACTTAACTAAACATGTTTTAACATGTTTAGCTCGTCACTTTTAGTTTAGTGCTTGTGTAGAGTCGTAAGTCAAGCGGTCTAAACAACCGCTTAGACTTCCGAACTAGACCCGTTTGGTCGATCATTAGGATCCGACCAAGCATGTTTAGTGACCATAGTTGTATAGGGAATAACCTTCCGAGGTTATACCTTATGGTCACTTAGTTTAGTTAGTTGTATGATAGGTAGTTTATATGCCTTAGGTAAATGACCAAAATACCCTTGTCATGCATAATTGGTAATTAAGCATATGTAACTTAACTTTTGCCACTTAAGCAAATTATGTAGCATGTTTAGGCATATAATACTTGTCATAGGACTAGTTAGACGTCTCGAACACGCGTTTGCGCGCACGACGCGTTAAAGTAGCGTAAGCTACCTTAATGGGTCGTAACGGGTCAAAAGCACTTAGGTTAGGTTCCGTTTTAGGATGTAGGCTTCGTTAAACCATATCACATGAGTTCCAATACTCATTTGGTTTACGAGACCTCATTCTATCCGATCTTCCGATTTAGGTGTTGATTTATTTACTAGAGATTCGATTACTAAGTGCTACTTGAGTTTCCTTGTTTTGCTTGAGATTGTTGAGTTCTTTGGATTGAGGATACTTTGCACTTTTATGTGAGTATATAGTTCCCCTATTTTACTGTTTTCGATTGTTTTGGGGTGATTCATATGTGTTAAATGATTTCGATGTTATAACGATGGTTTCGAAAATGATTAAAATGGTTTATATCAAGTTAATAACAAAGTGGAAAAACTTGTTGGTTATAGTTACATAACGAATGACATTCATTATCATTGATCAAGCCGACCAGTATTAGGTTATGATACCATAGGATCTGACAAATCCCGTTATCGGACTGCACCCATGGTTATGTGTGGGTTAGGTGGGTAACGACTGAATCTGTAATTGTTGACTTACCCTTTGGTGGTTTGTTAATGCGAGAAGCGAGATAGTCGAGTTGCGAAGGTTTGGATGTTATTAGCGAGACGACCAAAAGTAGTTTCACAATTAAAACAAGGATGATTTAAACGACTCAAACAAGTTAAACGATTTTGGAACAATTTAAACGAGTTAAACGATTTGGAAACGATTTGAACAAGTTAAACGACTTGGATAAACGATTGGTTTTTAGTTAGTGTTTAGATAACGGGACGGGTGTAATGTGATGAAAACATGGTAGATACGCCGCTGGTACTTCTTATATATAAGTGTTTTCATCATATTACATACCGTGGCGTTATTTAGTTCACTTGGGTAAGCGATTTTAAAACGATGACACTTAACGATGTTTTCGAAAGGATATAAACCACACGAGTTTTATTAACGAGTTTTTACGAGATGTCTTACAATTTGGTTTACTAAAACAAATGTTTGGGGTTAAGAATCATGGCTACGAGATTTTACATGTTATAACCATCTTGATTTGAGATGGTTAAATTATGTTGCAATACTATGCACTTTTCAAAACAAGGTTTTTAATAAGGTATTGCAACATATAAACTAGCCATGAATCCGACACTCTTATAAAACCTATGTGCTCTCCAGCATTTCTTTGCTGACTTTGTTTTTACATATGTTTCAGGTGGTGTTGCATGATGTTGATTGCTAGGATGCATGTTCACATAGGATCTGGACGAGGCCTTAGTGACAAAATAACAATGATAGTCGATATGTAACTTGTTTGTTTAACTTTAAGACAATGTTAATGTTTAATATTATCAATAAAACGAAACTTTTGTATCCATGGTTGTGAAACAATAATTCTGTTACAACATTCCCTGACGTTTCCGCCGCGGTTTCGTTGTTTTAACGCAGTCGGGGTGTGACAGAAGAGTTGCTATCAGAGCCAATGGTTATAGGGAATTAGGTTATTAGTAATGCTTTGACCTAGACTATAACTTTCTAGGACCCTAACACAAGTTTTTTTGCGTTTAGATTTTTAAAATAAAACCGTCACCTATTCTTAGGTGATAACCACAATGAGAACTCAAATTTCGAATCCGCTTCGAAATTAATCATCTGTTCTAGGATGATTGATTACTAGGTTTTGAACCCTTTAAGTTTTCAAAATCTCGTCAAGGTTTGGGTCTTCTAATGTGAACACTTGCAAACTGGAAGGGTGAATGCCTGTACCCTGAGTTTTCTGTCTAAGGCTAGAGTGTTCGTACAAATCCGCAGTATCGGACCAGTCACTCTTACCTGGGAACTCTTGGGGTGAGTGTTCACTTATAGGCGA
Source organism: Helianthus tuberosus (assembly GCA_030545235.1). Classification (NCBI taxonomy): domain Eukaryota; kingdom Viridiplantae; phylum Streptophyta; class Magnoliopsida; order Asterales; family Asteraceae; genus Helianthus; species Helianthus tuberosus. The sequence continues at coordinate 193,749,231 of CM060352.1, read as the reverse complement.
GCATGTCTTCGCGATACATTATATTGACCCACTTACTTTGATTAGTCACTGCGTATCGTTTGTTTGTTCGAAGTAACAAATGAATGATCGCTTCCCTTGTGTTTTGTCGATGTTTTCAATGCCTCTTTTGTTTATCCAATTGCCGACCTCACTCGTTTCTCATGTTTTCTTGTTCCTTTAGAAAATGCCTCCTCGACGTGATGCACAACCTCTAAATAACGAAGAAGTCGCAGCCCTTGTCGCTCAACAAATGGCTGTTGTGCTTCCAGGCGTAGTGACCCAGATCCACCAATTATACAACAACAATAATAACAATAATGCTCAGTGTAATTTCAATAATTTCAATTCGGCTAAACCGTTGAAGTTTTCTGGGTCTCAAGGAGCAACCGCGCTCCTGCAATGGTTCGAGAGTATCGAGAACACATTCAGACATGTGCAGTGTCCGAATGAGCGTAAGGTTGAGTTTGCATCAAGTGTGTTCGAGAAGCGTGCTCTTACGTGGTGGAACGGAGTGATGCGTGATAGGGGTGCCGAAATGGCATTGGTAGAAACATGGGAAGAGCTTCGAGCTCTCATGATGAAAGAGTTTTGTCCCCGTCACGAGATTCGAGCGTTGGAACGAGAGTTTGACGATCTAAATCAAGATGGGGGAGAACACCGTGCGTACGGGTGTAAACGAGCCAGGCCGAGCCCGAGCTCGACCAGGCTCGAGCTCGGCTCGTTATGTTTTTATGAAGCTCGAGCTCGGCTCGGTTCGAGCCTACTTCTTTGAGCTCGAGTTCCGCTCGCGAGTAAAACCCAAAGCTCGAACTCGGCTCGACTAGGCTCGAACTATTTTGAGAACAAACTTAAACGAGCTAAAATCTCGGTTCGAGTTCACTTCAACATCGCTTAAACGAGCCAAAGCTCAGCTCGAGCTCTGCTCATCAATGTTATCATCATTTTTAATATATTATATATAAAAAAACTAAAATTTTGCATGGGCTCGTTTAGGCTCGCGAGCCTGAAAGAGCTTTGTATTTGAGGCTCGAGCTCGGGCTCGATTACAAAACGAACTCTATTTCAGGCTCGCGCTCGGGCTCGATAAGGCGCGGCTCGTTCGAGCTTTTAACCGAGCCGATCACGAGTAGCTCTCGAGCCTCTAGGCTTGTTTACACCCCTAACCGTGCGTATACGGATCGTTATGAAGTGCTGAGTTTGTTGTGTCCCACTATGGTTACCCCGTTGGAGAAAGCGATAGAGAAGTATATCGATGGTCTACCCGATTCTTTGCAAGACATTGTGACTGGCAGTAATCCTACTACTGTTCGTCAAGCGATCGAGTTGTCTGCTACCCTGACTGAGTCTCAAGTCAGGAAGGGTAAACTTACCCGCAAGGGTGACGAGAAGAAGTCGACCGATTCTGTTAAAGACAAGGAAAAGGGTAAGGGTAAGAAAAAGGGAGAGTCTTCCAAGAAGTCGAGGAAGTGCAAGGCTTCCCAGAATTTTGCCATCACTACTCAGAACCCACCGGCTCAACCTCCTACGAAGAAAGTGTATACTGGTACTGCACCTCACTGTGCTCGCTGCAACGGTCATCATGTTGCACAACAATCTTGCAAGCAATGCACTACGTGTGGTAAACTTGGGCATCTGGCTAATATCTGTTGTTTGGGCCAGAATCAAGCCGCTCAGAATCCAGCACAAGTTCAAGGGAATGCTGCTAGATTCCCACCGGGTTCGTGTTACAATTACGGAGAATTTGGTCACTTCCGCAACAACTGCCCGAGGTTGGTAAATGCGAACGCAAATCCGAATGTTGTTGCAAACGCAAATCCCGCCCGTGGACGAGCGTACAATCTAAATGCAAATGAGGCGAGAGCTGACAACGAGGTTGTCAATGGTACGTTTCTTGTTAACCATCAACCTGCATCTATTCTTTTTTATTCTGGTGCCGATAGGAGTTTTGTTTCGTTATCTTTTTAGCCTTTACTTGCAATACCTAGAACTAAACTGAGGAAACCCTTATCTGTTGAAGTTGCTACTGGTAAACCTCTTGTACTCGATTCTGTTATTCGCAATTGTCAGTTGAACCTTGATAACCATCTTTTTCCTATTGACCTCATGCCGATGCAACTTGGGAGCTTCGATATTATTGTTGGGATGGATTGGTTAGCTAAACTTCATGCTGAGGTGGTTTGTTTTGATAAGATCGTTCGAATTCCTCTTTCGTCCGGTGAAGTCCTAGAGGTTCGTGGCGAGAAACCGTCTGGTGGTTTGAAACTCATGTCGTGTACAAAAGCCCAAAGTTTTTTTACGAAAAGGATATGTTGCTTTTCTGGCACATGTCACCGAGGAGAAGGGCAAAAGCAAGCGTATTCAAGATATTTCGATTGTTTGAGATTATCCAGAGGTGTTTCCCGATGAACTGCCTGGTTTGCCTCCAGTTCGTCAAGTCGAGTTTCATATTGACCTTGTACCCAATGCCAACCCGATTGTGAAAGCACCTTATCGTCTTGCACCGTCGGAGATGCAAGAGTTATCGAAACAGCTTCAAGAGTTATCTGATAAAGGATTCATCCGACCGAGTTATTCTCCCTGGGGCGCTCCTGTCCTTTTTGTGAAGAAGAAAGATGGATCATTTCGAATGTGTATCGATTATCGTGAGCTGAACAAGCTTACCATCAAGAATCGATATCCCCTACCACGAATCGATGATCTCTTGGACCAGCTGCAAGGTGCATCATGCTTTTCTAAAATTGATCAGCGTTCTGGGTATCATCAACTTCGTGTTCTCGAAGAAGATATTCCCAAAACTGCATTCCGTACAAGATATGGGCACTATGAGTTTACTGTCATGCCTTTTGGTCTGACGAATGCCCCAGCTATCTTCATGGACTTAATGAATAGGGTCTGTAAACCTTATTTAGACAAGTTCATCATTGTTTTCATCGACGATATTCTCATTTATTCAAAGTCTCAAGCCGATCACGAGCAACACCTTCGTTTGACATTGGAACTCCTGAAGAAGGAACAACTTTTCGCCAAATTCTCCAAGTGTGAATTCTGGCTTAAGGAAGTTCAGTTCCTAGGTCATATTGTCAACGAGCAGGGTATTCATGTGGATCCATCCAAGATTGTTGCAATTAAGGATTGGAATACACCAACGACACCAACAGAAGTTCGTTCTTTTCTTGCTCTCGCCGGTTATTATCGTCGGTTTATTTCAAATTTCTCGAAGATTGCGGTTCCACTCACTACTTTGACTCAGAAGAATAAGCCTTTTGAGTGGGGACCCAAACAAGAAGAAGCATTCCAAACGCTGAAACAGAAGCTATGTGATGCTCCTGGGTTATCTTTGCCCGAAGGAAACGATGATTTCGTTGTCTACTGTGACGCATCTAATTTAGGCCTTGGTTGTGTTCTTATGCAACGAGGTAAAGTTATAGCGTATGCGTCAAGACAGCTAAAAGTTCACGAGAAGAACTATACGACTCATGATCTTGAGTTAGGAGCTGTGGTTTTTGCTCTAGAAATATGGAGACACTATCTTTATGGAACAAAGTGTGTGGTTTTCACAGACCACAAAAGTCTCCAGCATATTCTTAATCAGAAGGAGGTGAATATGAGGCAATGACGATGGGTTGAGCTCTTGAACGATTACGATTACGATTGCGAGATTCGCTACCATCCTGGTAAGGCGAATGTCGTAGCTGATGCGCTTAGTCGAAAAGAGCGAGTCAAGCTTCATTCTGTTCGAACTCTATTTGATATTCAATGTCGTATCCTTCAAGCTCAACGATCTTGTGTGATCAAAGGCTTATTGAAATATGAGCTACCGCTTCAACTTGAGCTTAAACTCGAAAGAAAAGACGATGGTTTACTCTACTTCAAGGATCGTTTGTGGATTCCAAAACAAGACGATCTTCGCACTTTGGTGATGGACGAATCTCACAAGTCTCGATATTCTATCCACCCTGGTGCTGATAAAATGTACAAGGATCTTCGTACTCAGTATTGGTGACCTGGTATGAAAAAGGATGTTGCCTTGTATGTATCAAAATGCCTAACTTGTCTCAAAGTCAAGGCTGAACATCAACGACCTTCTGGTTTGCTTGTACAACCAGAGATACCGGTTTGGAAGTGGGAGAACATTGCGATGGATCTCATCACAAAGTTGCCGCGTACATCTAAAGGTCATGATGCTATTTGGGTTGTTATCGATCGATTAACGAAATCAGCTCATTTTATTCCGATTCGCGAGGATCTATCTGCTGATAAACTTGCAAAGATTTATGTTGATGAGATTGTATCACGAGATGGTGTTCCTTTGGATATCATTTCCGATCGTGATGCTCGGTTTTCATCTCATTTCTGGAAGACCATGCAATCTGCTTTGGGAACCCAACTAAATCTAAGCACTGCTTATCATCCCGAAACAGATGGACAATCTGAGAGGACGATTCAAACTTTGGAGGATATGCTTAGAGCATGCGTGATAGACTTTGGTGAAATTGGGATTCTCATCTTCCATTGATCGAGTTCTCATATAACAACAGTTATCATGCTAGCATTAATATGGCACCGTTCGAAGCTCTCTACGGTCGAAAATGTCGTTCACCTGTCTGTTGGAATGAGATCAGTGAAGCTCAGCTTACTGGACCTGAGCTCATTCTGGAAACAACAGACAAAATCAAGAAAATCTGCGATAATCTTGTGATAGCTCAAAGCCGATAAAAGAGTTATGCGGATATGCGACGCAAGCCCTTAGAATTCCAAGTCGGAGACCGTGTCCTACTCAAGGTGTCACCTTGGAAGGGAGTGGTGAGATTTGGAAAGAAAGGAAAACTTGCACCCCGATATGTTGGACCATTTAAGATTGTTGAAAGAATTGGAAAGGTTGCCTATCGACTAGAGCTACCTCCAGAGCTTGGTAATATTCATCCGACTTTTCATGTGTCCAATTTGCGAAAGTGTTTAGATGATGCTGATCTTCACATTCCACTCGACGAGATTTAAATCGATGAAACGATGCACTTTGTCGAGAAACCTGTGGAGATAATGGACTGTGCAGTCAAACAGTTGAAGAACAAACGGATTCGATTGGTCAAAGTTCGCTGGGAATCCAAACGTGGCCCAGCGTTTACTTGGGAACGTGAGGACCAAATGAAGGCGAAATATCCGCATTTGTTTTCACAAGTTTCCTCTAGTTAAAATTTCGGGACGAAATTTCCTAAAGTAGGGGAGACTGTGACAACTGTGTTCTGTAATCGATGTACAATGTAAAACAATGTTGATTATCAATAAAAAAAATGTGTTTCAGTGTTATTATATGTGTTTTGGTGTTATTATGTGTGTATTTATGTTTGGTGATTTTACGATTTGATTTGATTCCGATTTCAAGCTTTAAATCGCTTTCTAGAAGGTTATACGCAAACTGGTGCTTAAACGCAGTCAGTTTAATGCAAAAAACACTTCGGAATAGTGACATAGGCTTAACATATCTTAAATGACCTTTACATAACTTAGAAATAAGTTTTGGATAGTTCGGTGTGTTGAAAACAAGTCTATTCGATCGCATGGACTACTTGTGTCAAACTGTGAAAGTATGCCGATTCGTTCTATATTGTTGATACGTTAGTGTGGATGCAACTCGCTCGTTATGAAATCGCTACAAGACTTGGTATCCTCCATCAAGTCGTGATAGTTGCTGATCTGATGCTGCATGTTTGCTGTGTGCTGTTGTATGTCTGCGACGAAACTCATACCTGCTGTCCACGAAACTCCTGCACATCATACATGTCTTGCGAAACTCATGGTCAAGTCTGCTGTGACGAAACTCCTACTTCCCATGCTGTGATGAAACTTGTGCTGATGAAACTTATGTTTCGTCGTATTTAAGGGTGTGACGAAACTCTCCTAGTTTCGTCACTGTTGGTGTTTCGCCATAAGGCTTTCGTCGACCTGAGATCTTTCGTCGTTCTGCATGAGGTTTCGTCGGCTGCTGTGCTTATATAAACGACACAACTGAAGACAGAAGATAGAACACAGAGAGCACAACACAGAGACAACGAGAGAACTGAGAGAGATAACTGAGAAAGTTTGAGTGTGTAACTTTGTAAACAAACTTTCCAGCGTTAATATACAAGTCAATGTTTAAACGTTGAATCTCTGTTTTCGTGTTCTAACTCGGTTTGCATATCCGGTTGGTTTCCGCACAACCGGGTCTGTTCGTATACAAGGATTAGGCGACTAGATCCTCCGCTAGCCGAACCTACAATTAGTATCAGAGCCATGGTACCCGATTTAGTAAATCTAACCGTTTACTAAGTCACATGTGCTCTAGATCTGTGATTTTAGTGATTTTTGTTCAAGATGTAAAAATGGGGAAACACGAAGAAACCCCAGATCTGGACCGTTTATGCGGATCTGAGCTGAAACGGAACACACCAGTGGGTTAGTTTTTATGTTTCACATCAAAATCATCAAGTTTTCATCAACAAATAAGGTATTTTTCGTCAGATCTGCAAATGTGTTCTTGAGAAAGGGTGGCGGCTGTTAAAGAAAGCTAGGTTCTTCATAACATGTTGACGAAACCCCTGCACTGGTTGATAATTCAGCTGAATATGACGAAACCGCTGCTGTGACGAAACCCAATCTTGTCGAATATGACAAAACCAATATGACGAAACCCCTGCTGTGACGAAACCCAATCTTTTCGAATATGACGAAACCAATATGACGAAACCCCTGCTGTGACGAAACCCAATCTTGATAATCTGCAAGACTTTCGTCGGCTTCAAGTGTCTTTCGTCAGACATGAAGTTCCGTCGGCTCCCTAATCTTTTGTCGGAGTTCTTTCGTCGGCTGCATATCCGTGGTCGGCTGAAGGAAGACGTCTGGTTGTTGGGTACTGATATTTGATGGTTTGGAGGTTGTGTATTCAAGAAGGTATCGCAGTTGAGAGTCTGATTATTCTTCGAAGAGAGAAATTGAAGGAGGACGCTGCTTGACTTCAGAGATTTGGGGCTTTCACTAGAGGTATGAAGATGAAGGTCTTTGAAGGTTGATGGGTTTAGCGGCTGATTAAAGTTGGAGTTTTGAGTGTTTGGAGGTTGACGAAATAGTGGGTAGAAGCAGATTGTTCAGTATGTTAATTTTTTTTTTTGGGGTTTGCTGGATGCTAATAATCGCAGAAAGAGGAGAGAGACCTTGGAAGAAGATGATGATGGATGAGCTGTCCAATGTTGTTGTCGGCTCTGAAGCTGTCTTATTTGACATCTAGGTTTTTCTTGTATTTGGAATTCACTTCTGGGCCCAATTGCTTCTTCAAGTGCATTTGGGCTTCACTTCTCATTTGGACTTGATCGCTGGATACTGTGTATCGAAGAGAGAGATAATAGTGGGTTGATAAATGGTCTGAATTAAATCAAATGGATGGATGGTAGGCTGGAACAAATCACATGGGCAAAGTGTTACTTGTTGGGCTCTAATTGATGGTAGATTAATTATTTGCATCAAAATTTTATTTAGAGCCATTGCCATTCACGTATAACTATTTGAATTTTTTTTTGGGGCCCACAATCCAAATGATTAAATTGTAGCAGATGGTTTGTTGGATTGTGATGAGATTATTATCGGAGTGATGAGATTATTATCGGATATATTACGGGTATCAGGTGTAATTATATCGGAAATTTATTTGGGGTCGGGTGTTCGCAAAGTTTATCTATTTTTCGACGCCAAATTCCTACGAGTTCGGGGGCGTGCTAGATCAGTTTGAGGATGATGAAAACAAATGATGATTTTTGAAAAATGTGGGGTAGTCACGGTTACCGATGCAAACGTCAAATTTTGGTGACTTGACTACTATGGGCCAAAAACCAAAACTGGTATGTTCACTTCCGCACGTCAATGTTTATGATTGTTATCGTTTATTCGCAAATGTTCGAAAGCATTTTGTTTATTGTCATATTCTCGCATTTGAAAACGAACGTATGAACCTGGAATGTCAATACCGGTCCTAACGAGTTCACAAAGTCTTTGGAGGGATACAAGTCGGATCCTATGGGGTACTAGGCGAAATTTCTTTATCAACTAGAATATGCAATGAAGAAATCTTTTTGTTTATTGTCAAATTCTCTCATTTGGTAACGAATGAATGAACCTAGAATGTCAATACCGGTCCTAACGAGTTCACAAAGTCTTTGGAGGGATACAAGTCGGATCCTACGGGGTACTAGGGGACATTCTTATTCAACTAGAATATGCAAAGAAGAAAGTCGTTTTCATGATTTTTCGAACAACCGAGAACATTTAGTGAAGATTGACGACAGTTCCGCTCAGTGGAGGGAATTGGTGAACATTTGAAGATAAATTCTACTCGGTGGAGAGAATTTGTTATGTGAAATTGACGACAGTTTCTTTGAAGTGGAGAGAATCTGTTAAGGTTTAGAGATCTTACCAAAGAAATGGGGGGATAAAAATTTTCATATGTTGAATTTCTTCGGTAAATTTCTAAACGCAATCACAAGTGGTAGAGTTTGTCTTGTGACAGATCAAGACTTGATGCAGTTTTTAAAGAATGGAACCCTTATCAAATGCCGGTTGGAGTATTGGAAGATCAGCGGAAGATCGGTCAATTGAGCCTTGTGAGGACATTGCACAACACCCAACACGGATACGCGTACTTTAAGGGGGAAATTTTATACAAGGAGCGTCAAGATACTACTTGCCTGGATCATCGGTCAAGGGGAGATTTGTTAACACAGAGAAGATGAATACTTGACTAAAGATCGATTGCAGTTGCATTTTCAGCATTCGTCAGCAACGGACAAGGGGGAATTTGTTGATGCAGATTTTGTGTCCGATGCTTGTCGAATAGATTAGATTTATATTTTATGCTGATTATGTAATAGTTAGTGAAACGGTCAAACAAATGTGTATTGACCCGCTCGTTTGAAGTGGTCAAACGAGAGGGTTTTGGGTTTGACCATGTGTGTGTGCAAGTGAAGTGGGTGTGGGTATAAATACCACCCCTTGTCTTTCATTTTCACTAGAGAGAGTTAGAGAGAGGAGCTCATTGTGAGAGTTCCCTGTGAGTTTTATGGTTTGGGGGGAGAGATCACCACTTGGTCTCTCCCCGGATGTATACTCCTTTGGTATTAGTTCGGTTATCTTGTAATCGGGCCGATTTGTAATGTTTTACTACCGATTAATACAAAGAGTTTTGTTTATCCATCTCTAATCTCTCCCGTCTTGAACTAATCTCACACGAATCACGGTTTCGGTCCCGAAACACGGTCCTACTCACATTTGACGATTCCCTTCTGGACTGAAGTTGTGTCCTCTGCTTGTTATACATTGAACCGAGTCCTTACAGTCAAAAGGCACAACAAGACCTGCTTCGAGCTTCTTCATAAACGAAAACCAGATCTGTCATATCTTGAACCGTTTGGAGCTCCTTGCACAATGATCGATCCTAATGGAAAGTTTGGGGCAAAAGCTATTGAAGGTTACTTTCTTGGTTATGCCACCCCGAACTTAAGAGTCTGGAATCTAGAGACTAAAAAGGTCGAGGAATGGTCTGAAGTCAGAGTACAACGGCAAACTTTGCCAGTCAAATGTCCAGGTCAACCATGGATGTTTGAGTACGATGACTTTTTCAATTCGATCAATATTCAAGAAGTCGAAGAAAGTGCTGCGGCAAGGATGTTTTTTCGAGAGTGACAACGCAACAGATTCACCGTTGGTTCGTCCAATTATTGTCAACAATCAAGAACCAACTTCAGTGAACAATAATGCTCTCGACAATGAGGATTTTCACGATGCTACCGAACTGAACAAATCTTCAGAGGATGATGAATTTCTCGATGCAGACCAAGAAGCTGTTCATGGTACTTCAGAGGCTCCACCTCCAGTGGACGCCCCTAAAACAGCTGAAGCTACTGCATCATCCTCTTCGCCAGTTCAGGGTATTGAATTGGTTGTTGATCTCAATCTCAACAATCTGGGTACAAACATTCCAGTTCCGGAAAAACCTAAAACAAGAATTCACAATACCCATCCTCAACAAAACATCATCGGAAATGTACAAAGTGGCGTTCAAACGAGAAACATGTTGCGAAACGACAAAAATGCAACCTTGTATGCGGCGATTCGAGAATCTGTTCAACAAAACGATTGGTCCTTCGCGTGTTATGTATCACAAGAAGAACCAAAATCTATTAAAGAAGCTTTGAAAGATAATTCTTGGGTTGAAGCTATGCAGGAAGAACTGTAGCAATTCCAGAAGCTAGGTGTCTAGAAGCTCATTGATAAACCTGAAGATTACAAGAAGATTGGTACCCGTTGGGTTTATAAGTGCAAAAAGGATGACCGTGGTGTAGTTATTCGAAACAAAGCAAGATTAGTCGTTCAAGGTTTTCGTCAGATTGAAGGGATCGACTACAACGAAGTTTATGCACCGGTTGCACGTCTAGAAGCTATTCGGATCTTTCTAGCCTATGCGTCCTTCAAAGGATTCAAGGTCTACCAAACGGACGTGAAAAGTGCATTCTTACACGGTATAGTTGAAGAATAGGTGTACGTCGAACAGCCTCCAGGTTTTGAAGTATCTATTCATCCCGATCGGGTTTGGTTGCTGAACAAAGCTCTCTATGGTCTACATCAAGCACCACGAGCTTGGTATGCAACCTTATCTAATTATCTGTTGGAGAATGGATTTCGCAGAGGTCTTATCGATTTCACTCTTTTCATCAAAGAACAGGATGGAGATCTTCTACTGGTACAGGTATACGTAGATGGTATTATTTTTGGTTCTACTAACGATGTTTTGTGTAGGAATTTTGAGCGTGTTATGCAGGAGAAATTTGAAATGAGCGCTATGGGGGAGATGACTTTCTTTTTGGGCTTACAAGTGCAACAAACGAAGTCTGGGATATTCATCCATCAGACTAAGTATGTCAACGACATCCTGAACCGATTTCAGATGTCCGACACAACGCCCCTTGGTACCCCACTACAACAAAATCATGGAACTCGTCCTGATCTGAAGGGTGAAGTTGTTAGCTCCTCATACTACCGCGCAATGATCGGATCTCTTATGTACCTCACAGCATCAAGACCAGACATAATGTACCCAACGTGCCTGCTTTCCAGATATCAAGTCAACCCAAAGGCCTCACATCTTGCAGCTGTTAAAAAGATATTTCGCTATTTGAAGGGATGCCCAGAAACCGGTCTATGGTAACCTAAGGATGATAGCTTTGACTTGATCGCTTTCAGTGATTCTAATTTTGGCGGATGCAAAATCGACGGCAAATCCACAATGGCTGGATGTCAGTTTTTAGGAAATCGCCTAGTCACATGGCAGTGCAAGAAGCAGACTTGTGTCGCTACATCAACATGCGAAGCTGAATACATTGTTACCTCAAGTTGTTGCTCCCAAGTCCTGTGGATCCAACAACAAATGTGCGACTACGGTTTTGAATTCCTAACTACTCCTATTTTCGTTGATAATTCTGCTGCCTTACAGATCACTAGAAATCCTGTGCAGCATTCAAAGACCAAACACATCAAAATTAAGTATCTTCATACGTTATTGCTTTGATAAAGGCTTATCGATGTTGTTAAGGTTCACACCGATGACCAACGTGCCGATCTTTTTACCAAAGCTTTTGACAAATCACGATTTGACTTTTTATTATTGGTAAACGGCATTAAGGTCAAGCAAGAGTAAAATCGACATCGGAAAATCATTTTTGTAAATATCTTTGTGTTTTTAATTTATCATAGTTTTTACATTTTAGGGGAAGTAAATCCAAACTTTAAAAATCCAAAAACATCGAAAAATTTCAAAAACACAAAAACAATAGAAAAACAAAAATGAGATTCCTGGCGAGCAAAAGAGAAAATGATAGTACATCAGTGGTCTGTCCAAACCTCTTTAAACTTAAAATGAAAAATGTCAAGCAGCTCTATATAAGATGTATCGGTAGGCTCACAATCATTTTAAAGTGTGCAGGGTGATATAAACCTAAATCGACTGAAGACTGTGTGGGAACCACTCATTGGCATATGGTCTTAGTACCGAAATTTCGTTTGAGAGATTGCCGAGGTTCTGAGATACGTGGTCTTTATGCTGTTTATCATCTGGGTATCATGGTTGTATCTTTTACCGAAAAATAACGGAGACGAAGTCTAGATCTTCCATGATACCATACATACGTGTACATACTGCATACGACCTCACATGTCCACAAAACAAGTGATAATATATCACATTTATCGGGGAGTCATGTTCGTCTCTTTGCTGTACGTTAGTACTGACCTGTTCACGGACTTGCTCCTGGGCCCTCATGCATCGAAAATCAAGTTCCTCATCAATAAGTGATTCTATCACATAGGGCTTGTTTTCAATCCAAAATAAGTGAGTATCTCACATTTTCATATACGTCAAAACAGATGATAAATGGTATACTCACCAGTAAGATGAAATCCTCGTGCATACCTTGATACGGGAATGTGTCGTGTGTAGATGAACACCGGTCGGTAAGTATAAATCATACACTAATCGTATCCCCTCGCCATGATTACATCTAATAAGTTGATCTTATGTGGATAACAATACCGATAATTGTTATAGGATGCTTATCTTAATGTTAACTAACTGAACAACAAGAGCGTTTTGGCGTGACCGTACACTGATATGATTCTCTTACCCTCGAAACTCGCAAAAAGAATGTCTGTAAATATTTATTTACTGGTTTCAGTTTCTGTATCTTTGTATATATTTATTTACTGCTTTCTGTCTTTACATTTGAAATATTCAAAATTCCAAAAAGATTTTAGGCGTGTTTTAATATAATCTTTATAAAAAACAAAAAGATTTTATTTCTATCTTATTTTTTATTAACCGATGTTGGAACTCGAGTCTTAGTTACCTGAAATCTGATCGAAACCAAAACGATTGATTCTTCATAAACGGTCGAAATTTGCAAGTTTTGAAAATTAAGAACCAAAATTGAACAATTTGTTAAACTTTCAAACTATCGGGCGGAAGTTGAAAACTGGTCACATGTGTGTCATTTATTTATGTTAACTATATTCCAAGCGGTTGTTCTCATTACATGTTTAGCTTTCTTGTATATGCAGATGCTACAATCAAGCCAGCTAAACGCAAAGAGAACGTGTTCGATGACAAGCTTCGGAATGAAGACACGACATGGAGGCACTCAAAAGATAAAGATGATCGAGTTGCCATTGGCCTATCATCAACTCCACAAGGATCTAAAGAATTGAAGATCAACAGATTCATGAGCATAACTCAAAGGAGAGCTTATCTTAAGGGGGAGTTTGTTAACACACTTCCTAAATGAAATGGGGAGTTTGTTGATACACTTTCTACTTACGTCAAGTGAAGACTTTGAAGATCCTCTGACATGATAGACATGGAAGATGAACCCTCACGAGCAGCATCCAAGGGGGAGTTTGTTGATACATTAGTGTGGATGCAACTCGCTCGTTACAACATCGCTACAAGACTTGATATCCTCCATCAAGTCGTGATAGTTGCTGATCTGAAGCTGCATGTTTGCTGTGTGCTGCTGTATGTGTGCGATGAAACTCATACCTGCTGTCCACGAAACTCCTGCACATCATACATGTCTGGCGAAACTCATGGTCAAGTCTGTTGTGACGAAACTTCTGCTTCCCATGCTGTGACGAAACTTGTGCTGATGAAACTTATGTTTCGTCGTATTTAAGGGTGTGACGAAACTCTCCTAATTTCGTCATTGTTGGTGTTTCGCCATAAGGCTTTCGTCGACCCGAGATGTTTCATCGATCTGCATGAGGTTTCATCGGCTGCTTTGCTTATATAAACGGCACAACTGAAGACAGAAGATAGAACACAGAGAGCACAACACAGTGACAACGAGAGAACTGAGAGAGATAACTGAGAAAGTTTGAGTGTGTATCTTTGTGTAACTTTGTAAAAAAACTTTCGAGCGTTAATATACAAGTGAATGTTTAAATGTTGAATCTCTGTTTTCGTGTTCTAACTCGGTTTGCATATCCGGTTGGTTTCCGCACAACCGGGTCTGTTCGTATACAAGGATTAGGCGACTAGATCCTCCGCTAGCCGGACCTACATATATTGAACATTCCGGAACTTGATCATAAGTTAAACATGCCCTAAATATCCTTTACATAGCTTAGACATAGGCTTTGAAGTGTTTGGTGCGCAAAAAATAAACTTTCTTGATCAATAGGGACTAAAAGCGTCAAAAAGTGCATAAGTTTGCATTTTCGCGCATATCTTACGTTTTGAATATATCCGGACATCCAAAAATTTATGTAATCATTAAAATATTTTATTTTAGTGATTGGCATGATAAAATACCATTCGTCGCTTAATTTGGATCGTTTTTGCGTCCGTTCGAGTTTTCGTCGTAATTAACCAAACAACGCAACCGTACGACCAAACGAACCGACATCCGAGATGTTTTTAAGCATATTTTAAGTTCCCTATACTTTAACTTCATTTTAGAGCTTTGAAATGAGGTTAACGGGGCTTAAACGCGTCAAAAATGGCTTAATATTGTTGCATGGACCAAAACTGTAAATATTCAAAACTTTCTGGAACTGGGCATGTGGTGGCGTCACGCCACCACTATCTGGGTTGGCTGTGGCGGCACGCCACCACCCTATCTGGGCAGAAACTCAAGTTTCAGCAATGGCAGGTCCATTTTCAGCAACCGAATTGAATTTCAGGGGCCTAAGTGTAACTTTTTCAATACCGTTTGATGGTTTTGGGGCACCCCTAGTATTCCAAAACAATGTTCCACAGATGGATGGTCCAGATCGAAGCTCAGTTATCGAGAGACGATCCTAACGATTGTGGAAAATCTATATAAACCCACCATTTCACTTCATTATCCTCACACTTGATCTCCATCATCTTCTCTAAGTTGAAGCTCTCCTTGTGAAGCTTCATACCTGAGAATTTTTTAGTTCAAATCTTCATAGCTTGGACCCTTTGTAAGTTTCCTTCATGCTTGTTCTTGTATTCAAGCATGAAAGTCAAACAGTGTTTGACTTTCTGCTTTGACCACGAGTTGGTCAACACAAAGTTCTTTTGAACTTTGCAACGTGAGCGTAATCACGATGGTTATAGTCCCGAGTGACTATACCTACTGATTACCACGTTGACTAGGCGTAGTGACGAGTCGTAGTTTCAGTCAAAATGCGTATTCATGCGTATTTTGTACCCAAACTACTCTTGGATATCAAAACACTTTGTTTTGATATCAAAACCTGTTTTCTAACTTAACTAAACATGTTTAGCTCGTCACTTTTAGTTTAGTGCTTGTGTAGAGTCGTAAGTCAAGCGGTCTAAACAACCGCTTAGACTTCCGAACTAGACCCGTTTAGTCGATCATTAGGATCCGACAAAGCATGTTTAGTGACCATAGTTGTATAGGGAATAACCTTCCGAGGTTATACCTTATGGTCACTTAGTTTAGTTAGTTGTATGATAGGTAGTTTATATGCCTTAGGTAAATGACCAAAATACCCTTGTCATGCATAATTGATAATTAAGCAGTAACTTAACTTTTACCACTTAAGCAAATTATGTAACATGTTTAGGCATATAATACTTGTCATAGGACTAGTTAGACGTCTCGAACACGCGTTTGCGCGCACGACGCGTTAAAGTAGCGTAAGCTACCTTAATGGGTCGTATCGGGTCTAAAGCACTTAGGTTAGGTTCCGTTTTAGGATGTAGGCTTCGTTAAACCATATCACATGAGTTCCAATACTCATTTGGTTTACGAGACCTCATTCTATCCGATCTTCCGATTTAGGTGTTGATTTATTTACTAGAGATTCGATTACTAAGTGCTACTTGAGTTTCCTTGTTTTGCTTGAGATTGTTGAGTTCTTTGGATTAAGGATACTTTGCACTTTGATATGAGTACATAGTTCCCCTATTTTACTGTTTTCGATTGTTTTGGGGTGATTCATATGTGTTAAATGATTTCGATGTTATAACGATGGTTTCGAAAATGATTAAAATGGTTTATATCAAGTTAATAACGATTTCGATAAAGTGGACAAACTTGTTGGTTGTAGTTACATAACGAATGACATTCATTAACATTGATCAAGCCGACCAGTATTAGGTATGGTACCATAGGATCTGACAAATCCCGTTATCGGACTCCACCCATGGTTATGTGTGGGTTAGGTGGGTAACGACTGAATCTGTGATTGTTAACTTACCCTTTGGTGGTTTGTTAACGCGAGAAGCGAGATAGTCGAGTTGCGAAGGTTTGGATGTTATTAGCGAGACGACCAAAAGTAGTTTCACAATTAAAACGAGGATGATTTAAACGACTCAAACAAGTTAAACGATTTTGGAACAATTTAAACGAGTTAAACGATTTGGAAACGATTTGAACAAGTTAAACGAGTTGGATAAACGATTGGTTTTTAGTTAGTGTTTAGATAACGGGACGGGTGTAATGTGATGAAAACATGGTAGATACGCCGCTGGTACTTCTTATATATAAGTGTTTTCATCATGTTACATATCGTGGCGTTATTTAGTTCACTTGGGTAAACGATTTTAAAACGATGACACATAAGGATGTTTTCGAAAGGATATAAACCATACGAGTTTTATTAACGAGTTTTTACGAGATGTCTTACAATTTGGTTTACTAAAACAAATGTTTTGGGGTTAAGAATCATGGCTACGAGATTTTACATGTTATAACCATCTTGATTTGAGATGGTTAAATTATGATGCAATACTATGCACTTTTAAAAACAAGGTTTTTAATAAGGTATTGCAACATATAAACCAGCCATGAATCCGACAGTCTTATAAAACCTATGTGCTCGCCAGCATTTCTTTGCTGACTTTGTTTTTACATATGTTTCAGGAGGTGTTGCATGATGTTGATTGCTATGATGCATGTTCACATAGGATCTGGACGAGGCCTTAGTGACATAATAACAATGATAGTCGATATGTAACTTGTTTGTTTAACTTTAAGACAATGTTAATGTTTAATATTATCAATAAAACGAAACTTTTGTATCCATGGTTGTGAAACAATAATTCTGTTACAACACTCCCCGACGTTTCCGTCGCGGTTTCGTTGTTTTAACGCGGTCGGGGTGTGACATCTTTTGCAAAACTAGTGATCTTTTAGAAATTAATACAAAAGTGGTGCTACCTCCATTGCTTGGGGCGATGATGTGAACTTCATAGGGCTTGTTAGTGGATATTCAGCACGAGTACGAGAAAGGGAATGTCACTAACACTAAATGATATGGAGTAGGCGCTTCCCATCTAAGCCCAATAACACCCAATACCCCCCCCCCCCCTCTTATTGCTTGGACGCCATTGGGAGGCGCCATTAATCACTCGCCAACCCATTCACGAGCAACGACGAAGAGAAGGTGGTGGACCCCATGTGCTTGACCAATCAGGTTTTTTATGTTTTTATTTTTATTTGAGTTAAATCCTATTATAGTCCCTGTTTGGACCATTTTGTCAGTTTAGTCCAAAGGTTTTATTTTTCTCCTTTGGGTCCAACAAGGTTTCACCGTTGCCATTTTAGTCCACTGGGTTAACTTTATCCATTTTTTCTATTAACGAGAAGAGCAATTTGGTCATTTTATATGTAATTCTGTTAACTAGAAAGGCAATTCTGCCATTTAAAAAGACTGAATTGCCCTTCTTGTTAACAGAAAAAATGAATAAAGTTAACCCAGTAGACTAAAATGGCAACGGTGAAACCTTTTTGAACCCACATGCGAAAAATGAAACCTTTGGACTAAACTGGCAAAATGACCCAAACCACAGGGACTAAAATGACATTTAATTCTTTTTATTTTTATTAATAAGGGAGCTTTATTCCATTGCATCGGTGTTACTGAGAAGGGCAATGAAACCCCTTGTCTACATGGTCACAGACGTGGCGCTAAGGTGACGCAATGGAGCCCCTAGGGGCTCCATTCCATACAATATAGCCTAATTTCTGAAACCGGTCCCAAATTTATTTATTTATTCCCATTTTAGATTAATAAAAAAAATAAGTCAATCGTGTTATCATCTTGATTATAATAATCTTCCTTTCTGCTTGACAAAAACATATCAACATCCCAAGCTGAGACTTTCGATCCAACCATCGCATACATATTCATAAATTGGATTAACATAAACGAAGTAAGCATCTCTGGTCAATCAAGGAATAAAACCATACAACTGGGCAAAACCACCAACAACGTATGATACGCCTGGGCCTGATATTATATGCCGCCCTGATTTCATGTCTTGAGCGTATGAGACAGCGTAGGACGTTGTAGGTCTGAAAACTTTTGGCGTAGCCACTTTCCAACCGGCTTATCACTTATGGTACACCAGGTACATAATAGAAAAAGTAAATGACTAAGGGTGATCGGGGCACTCGCGAGGAGATGGATCGGTGACCCCATTCCCCGATCGGGAACACCGCCGCCATCACCGCGGGGACCCAAATCGGGGAGGGGAATCGGGGGGGAGACACCGCGTTGAATTGCACATGGATCGAGGAGAGACGTTGGGCAATGGTCCTTTTTTTAAAAAAAAATCAATTTTAAATAACAATATAAATAACCAACTTAAATCTAATTTTTTACCACACCCACCACTCTCAAACTCACTCTAAAAATCTATCAAATACAACACAAAATGGATTTCAAGTTCCCGTTTTTTCCTCCCCTACCCGACTTTCCCGACGATGAAGATTCATCGTCAAGCGATGGTAGCTTAATTTTCTTCCAAAATCTCATCCAACAAGCGGAGCTACTAGACACGGCATCGTCTAGTAAAAAAAATTGTCCGTCGAGATCGTGTGGGAGGCCATGAGACACTCATGGCCGATTATTTTGACGAAAATCCAAAATTTAATGCCGATATTTTTCGTCAGAGATTTCGTATGTCCAAGTCTTTGTTCCTAAAAATTGTTAGTGACGTGGAAGCGAATAACGAGTGGTTTCAAGAGGGCTTGGACGGGAGAATGAAGAAAAGTTTCACGCCGTTGCAAAAGGTTACTTCTGCGATTAAACAACTTGCAACCGGTAACCCACCAGACGAAAACGACGAGTATTTAAATATGTCTGAAAGGACCTCTCGTGAGTGCCTTGAATATTTCTGCGAGACGGTCTGTACAATGTATGCCGGTGAATTCTTACGTAGACCAACGAGCCACGACGTTGCGCTATTGTATCAGGCTCATGAGGAGAGACATCACCTACCTGGTATGTTGGGTAGTCTGGATTGTACACACTTCGTCTGGAGAATGTATGCCGATGGATTGTAATTTTTATTTTTCTAGTTTGAATGTATTTTTTATTTTTAATTTAATGAAATGTCTTTTGTTAAATTTTATTTATATTTTTTTAATTTATGAACATATAATTTTACAACAAATAAAAAAAATAAAAAAGCAAGTCCCCTAAGAGAGGAGTGCCGCCATCAAATTAGGGTGTGAGGGGAGTTGACGTGACATATCCTGATTGGGTGTGCGTAAGAGAGGGGACTCCCCTAATAGCGGAGTGCCCCTCTCACCCTAAGGGAAAATGACAAGTTTATGACGCCACAGTGTTAATTGGTACACGAATAGAACAAATGACAAGTTTTCATTCTAAATAATATTTTTATATTTTTACTAGTCTAGAATGTTGTTGTGGACCATTTTTCCTTGTATAAATGTTATCATAAAGCATATTTGATGCATACGTTTGGTTGCATCTCATAGTGGGCTACTAACTTTTTTTAAGAAATAATATTTGTGAAGAAAATAATGGAAACATGCTTGTTGACTGATCAACAAGATGGAAATTCCTTTACATTTTAAATTGATGATGATAAATCAATTATATAACCATCGATAAGATGCTATATAGTTATACCAGCAAGAGGTTCTGATTTTTCAAATGTGGAATAAAAACACTTTATTTGATTGATTTCGATTATCATGACCATACATTTTTTTTAGAATTATTAAGACTTTTTTTTAAATTAATTATGATTTATGATCCACCTTTAAAAAAAGAAACAAAAAAGAAACTATCGCCTAGCCACTATTCAATATTTCTCTAATTATTCTCTTCCACTACATGAATCATAACACTTACATCCTCTTGGAAGGCTAAATCTTTGTATTTTGGAAGACGTGTTACCTTAGTCATTTAGTTTTTCCATTCATTTTTTACAATCGGTATTGAGTAGCGTTTTTCTTTTATTTCTTTTTCGAGTAAACTGCAATTTTACCCTATGGGGTTTAATTCAATTGTCACTCGGACCCCCTCCATGGAAATAATTGCAATCCCCCCCCCCCACCCCCAACGTTGATCTTATGTCGCACAATTACCCCCTGCCGTCAAATAAGTTAACAGATCTGTTAACTGGAATCTGAAATCACTATCTTACTCTTTAATATTACCCCCCAACTTTGTTGTTATGTCGCATAATTACCCCCCACTGTTAAATGACTAAATTGTCCTTTATTATTACCCCCTATACTTTGTTGTAAGAAACAATATTACCCCCTGCAGTAACCAAAACCCTTCCCGCCAAAAAAAGTTTGACCAGCCAAAGTCAACTACACATGTCTGCACATGGTAATTAACAAGAAATCGGTGTAATGTATTTGAAATTGCCTTAACAATCTGATTTAAACTTAATAAAGCTAAGTTATGGTTGAAAATTCACTTACCAATCTGATTAGAAGTAGATGGTTGACTTACCCTTCAAAATGATTGTTTCCTAGTTCCTTCAACAACAAGGGGAAAACAGGTTTTATGCTTACTGCTCCAGCAATAAAACTAATTTCTTGAACCCAAATGAAAGACCAACATTTTTCATGTCATATGTTATGACCCAATCAATAAAAGATTGCCTATAAATACACACACTTCCAAAGAGAAACATTACAATCTGTCCAAGGATCAGAACATGCACATTAGCTGTTTGGCTGCAGCTGTATGCAGCTGTTTGGCTGAAGCTGTATGCAAATGTATGCAAAACACATACCTGGTCACATAAGCATTTAGAACATGCTCAATTGGTCATGCAATATGCAAAACACATACCTGTAGTATGCAAAACACATACCTGCAAATGGTATCAATTGGTCAAACTTGTTCAAAACACATATACTCAAACCTGTTCAAAAACATATACTCAAACCTGTTCAAACATGCCCAAAACACATATACTCAAACATGTTCAAACCTGTTCAAACATGCTCAAAACACATATACTCAAACATGCTAAACCATTAACCTGTAGTTGCAAGATCTATTTTGTAGTCATTGATCTAAGGGGGTGTTAAAATTATACATCCTAGATTAACATCATTGTAAAATGCATGTTTATCATAACCATGATTAACAAGTGATTTTCAAAACAAGTTAAATACAAACAGTTAAGATTGTAAAATGCATGTTTATCATAACCTATTACACAAAATGCATGTTTATCATAACCAAGTTGCAAGATCTAATTTAACTTAAGTTAACCTACATATTAAAAAAAGATCCTAATATATTAGAGTTCAACTACGCAACCATTTCCTGCTGAGGGGGAAACTGGAAGTGCAGGAAAGGGCTGTGACAACTGTCAAAATTGCATGTATCCGTACAATTATTAAACAGTAATTATGACTTAATGACTGTGCTGATTTAAATTAATGACATGAATACTTTCTGATTATTGTCATAATACATACATGTGCATCACGTATTGCATAATGTCATATCATTATTGCATGCAACACTTTATTGATTCAAATGATGCACAAAACAAAGATAGCACAGTTATCAGACAATCAGAAATACTAAGGGGAGTTCAGTACTTAGACAGGCATGATATTGAGACGCAGAATGAGCCAGAAACCAAGAGTTACACTAGTATAGTGTGTAGGAAATTAAGGATCATAAAACTGCCTTCCTAGTGATAGTTTGAGTGCCGGAAAGTGCCTAAAACTCACACAAACTGCAGAATTCTGTAGAATTCAGCAAAAATCAGCATTTAAACAACTTAATATTATGCAGAATTGTGGTTAAATGGTCCAGAATGCTTTCCTAAGTGTCGGGAATCAAAACTGTTACAAAAGGTAACATAAAGCACACTAAACTGCATAGTTTAGCACCGTAACGAACCGATAACCAACCGAACAACCGGACACTACCCGAAACACCAAATTTTCACTAGAAGCATTGTTTTATCATTTCCGAGCTAGTTATGGTCCCCGAACATCATAACACCTCTTATAACATCATAACAACTAAATACCCTAACTAAACATTAGAATCTAACTTATAAACTTAACTAACCATCACAACCTAACCTATACCCCCCTCCATTTACGGTCACCACAAGGTGGCCCACCTTGGATTTTATTTGAGTTATTTATTAGATTATGTTTAATCTTTTGAAACACAATACACACTAGTTAAACACTTGTTGGGAGTTCAATGTTATAAACCACAAGACCATCCATTCATCATATTCTCACAACACATAACACCCTCAAACTCTCTTCTCCTCTCCTCCCACTATCGGCCGAGAACCACACCACCACCATCATGACTTTCAAGTTTAATCCTTCCATTCCCAAGTGATCACAAGGTACTAGGAGCTTAACTACGGAGCTAGGAGCCATTGTCGAGTGAAGGACCTCTCCCACAAGCTTTTAACCACCAAGATTAGCATCATCTTCATCTTGTGTTCTTCCCTAGCCTTGTGCTAGTAGTAAGATCCTTCTAATCCCATTTTACATCATGTTATGTTGGTTAAAAGATGATATAAGTAACTAATCATGAAGAACATTAAAGATCAAGAACATAATCACTAACATAAAGCTTTAAATCATCATGATCCATGTTGTTTAAGTGTTTATATGCTTCTTGATTGTTGATTATTTGTGTTTATGATGTTAAACATTATATGAAGCTTGCTAGATTGTGATTAAACACATGATCTAGCAAGATGAGAGGATGATCTTGTGAGAAACCAAGATGATCATACTTTATGTAAACATGGACTTGAAATATGAAGATGTTTTCTTGAATAATGATGATCAAAGTATGATATAAGTCTTGTGAATGAATGATTTCAAAACTAGTTTTCTCAAGAAACTAAGTTAAATTACAAGATTTACATAAACTTGGTTTTTAAAGAAACTAATCACATTTTTTGTGATTAATCAAGTGTAGAAACACGTTAATGACAAGAAAAATTCAAGAAGAAATATTTTTAGAAAATCTTGTTACAAGTTGTAAAGATCTAAAATCTTCAAGAATGATGATTTTAAACAAACAACCACACTTTAAAGGGTAACTAAGCTTACTAAACACTCTACTAAGTTACTACAATTTTTTATAAATTTTCAAGTTCATGAAGTAGTGTGTATGGCATGATTTTGGCACTTGGAAAGTATTGTATGAATTGTTGATGAATTGTGATGATTTTTAAAAGAAAATGATATGCTTTGAAAGCATGGAAACCTCCATTTTTTAGGGGAAACTATTGCAAAATTTTTCTAGAATTTAAACACTTAGCAAAATATTTTTAAACACGTGTTTACAAATATATTTTAACCATGATTTTTCATAGAAAATTTGCCATAATTTTTGTTACAAAAATTACAAATATTGGAGGTTGGTTTTTGATAATAAAAGTGACTAAATATATATTTAGGAAAAAAAATATATTTAGATGTCAAAATGTGTGTGATTACTTGTATATTATGTGTATTAGTTATATTATTTTAGGACTTGAAATAATATAACTCACCAAAATACCAAGAAATATAACACAAAATATTACCAAAATTCCAAGAAAATAAATATATAATCTATACCCAAAATTTTGGAGAAACCGAACAAGGAATATAAATTACAAAATATTCCGGAATTAAATTCATAAGTATATTTTGATAAACGGAATTTTGGAAACCAAGAGGACGAAAATATGATTTCTACAAGTGTTACAAAAATATATCATATTTTTTACAAGAAGAAAATGTATTATTTTTGGAGTAAAGAAAAATATATATGTTTTCTTGAATTATTAGAAGATATATTATTTTTGGAAGAAAATATATATTTTCTCAAACAAATTTAGAATATATTATTTTTGAGTGAAAAATGGATTTATATTTATTTTCTAAGTTAAACTTGAAGATATATTATTTTTGAGGTTTAAATGAAAATACAATTATTTTTGCCAAAGGAAAAATTATAGATAATTTTTCTATGTAAGTTTTCTTAAAATATATTTTAAGAATATATATTGGTGAATTTTTATTAGAAATAATATTCCAGAAAGTATAAATACAAAAATTAAGTATAAGAATACTTAATAAATACAAGAAAATACGTATTCTCATACGTATAAATACACACCGTAATACGCCACCAATACTTGGCAAAAATACACAAGTCTAAGAATACAAGTGTAAGTATACCCATCCTTGGGGAAAGATATACATGTATAAATACATAATGTGTTAAGTTAAAATATATTATTTTAACTAATATTCCAATAATTAATAAATATAATTTAAGTTAAAATATTAATTATTTTAACAAATAATTATATACTTTGGGATAATATTAAGACACAAAGAAATGTAACTCAAAGATACTAAATAAGACTAAAAGTCAAGGCACGACCCATCCGTCTAATACACCTTAGCACGTTTGTAGGTAGTCGTGTGATCGAGTAGCAGCTTTGAGTTACACCGGATTTGAGACGCAAGACTGTGAGTTCATGTCCCCCCTTTCTTTTAACTGTTTTCAGTTTTATAACTTCGGGGGTGAAATACATGTTACAAATGATTACCATTACAATTGGTATGTTAAGGAATGAACTGTTAGATCTTTTGAATAGGTGGGCGTTAACTTGAGACCATTAATCCTTTTATAAGGACCGAGGGGCATGACTGATAGATCTATTTGGGTGTTGCGAGCCCCACCCACGGGTCCGCGAGTTGACCACATGTGGTGACTATATCGTTCCAGCCGGGAGGCCCGGTACGAAATACGCAAAGGGTTGAGCCTTCCTACACCGTTGCACACATATTAATGACCTTGCAAATCATTAATTGATCTATTCATATTCGTTTTCATACCGGTTTACAAATACATACGTACAAATGTTTACGAGGTTATTCGTGCACACATACAAAACACATGAACTCGCTCAAATTTTGTTGATGTTTTCAAACTACATGTATTTCAGGAAATTGATTATGGATCTGGCGGTGTACAAGGAATTTCAAGTTGTGTCTTCAATAAAGGATGTCATCCAGTGTCGAAGGGTTTGAATCATGTATTTGATCCTTGATAGGATACATGGTTCAAAGCCTTGTTTTATTAGTATCTTTTGTGTCAAGTCCTTATGGAACTTTAAACAACTGGTTGGTTTGTATTTTAAAACTTGAAGTCTTGGTTTGATGATTAAACAATGTTGTTTGTAATGTTTGAAACTATCTAATGGATGAACATCATGAGTTTTATCATATAGTTGTTTGTTATGGTTGAATGCAATAATATTAAGCAAGTCACACGTAATCACGCTTCCGCAAAAGTCAGGGTGTGACAGTTTGGTATCAGAGCTTCGATTGTAGCGAACTAGGATTCTTTCTCGAGTCTAGACTACAATCATTAGGGCTCCCTCACGAAAATGTTTTTACAACATGTTTTCATTGCTCACACAAAACGCCAAGATCCATGGAACAAACATTTTACAAAAAGAAAAACAAGAAACACAATGCAAGGTTACAATGGTGGTTTAGTCTGCATGGGGTAGACTAGGAAAGATAGAGAAAGTTTCATGGAGGATAACGCAAATACATGTTTAAGTGATGATTGTTTTGCTTGCATATGCTGAGTGTTAGTGATTAATATATGTGCACATGTTATGATTTTTATGTGACAGGCACCATGTCTTCTTCAGAGAGTGGGTTATCTGATGCCCACGATCCGATGGCTGTCGTTTCAAACGACGAGGTTATACCCGAGCCGGAGATATTTATGTCAGACACTGAGAGTGATCCTGACATGCTTTCTGAGGATGAGGACGACTTCCAGCCATTCGCATTGCCAGACTTTGGCGATGATTTACCTATAGCTGATGGTTTCCCTATCGAGGATCCTTTCGATATTCCTGCTCCTGTTCACGATCACCTCATCATTGGTCACCCCGATGGTGAGCACATCGTGGCTCCAATCCTCGATGTCGTACCTCTTGTGGTCATTCCTCCCGAGGATTGGCCTTTCGATGACTTGTTCGGTGACGATGTTGATTTGTTTGTAGACGGTCCCCCAGCTGACGCCCAGGGCGATGGGGAGATTGATGAGGATGTTGTTGCTACACCACCTCCTGTTGTTCCTGTCATTGAGATATCTTCTGACACCAGTTTGCATTCGGTTTCAGACTCCTTTGAGTCTGTGACTTCTTCAGCTTTATGGGCGGCCGGATTACAGCTTTATGCTACCGACTCCGATGACGACACCGCTATGTCTGTTGCACCATCCCCTGCTCGTGACCCCACACCTCCACATGACCCCGAGCATGTCCCTAAGCTAGCTCCTATTCATTTTGGTCAGGCTGATGTTGCACCTATTGACCCTGAGCCGATTCTTGATCCTGACCATGTCCCGTTTGGGAAATATTATTTTGGTTTGTTATCAGTTAATATATATTATATAGTTTTGGGAAATATTATTTTGGTTTGTTGTTGTTGTTGTTATTATTATTATTATTATTATTATTAAAACTCAACTAGAATGTATTATTTTGGTTTGTTATAATTTATAATGATGTTTGACGTACTTTTATTAATTATATAAAATTAACTTTGATTATAGTTTATATATGACTCGACCCGACCCGGGCCAAAAAAATTCTATATAGCGATAGAAAAATGACTCATAAAAATTTCCGCACCCCATAAAAAAAGTTTTTTGGTCCGCTACTGGCCACCATCGCCATCGCCGCCACCACCACTCCGTCTTTCTCGGCACTCATACCTCATCTCCCCTCGTCAACCCGTCGTACCATATATCAGTATCACCCGTCTTTTCCGTCGTACCAAACACCATTAGTTTATTATTATTTTTTATTTCAAGGTAAAAATATTTTTTTAAATAAGTGTGTGTATATATAAATGTGTGGTATATATATATTATATGTTATATTTATAATTATATTTATTGATTTTTATATAAAGATAAATTAAAAAAACAAAGGAATAAATAGGTAAATTGCTCAACTAATATCAAGCGGTTTCAAAGGTTATGGTTCCTCCGAGGATGCAATTGGGATCGTTAAACAGATGGTATGCCCTCTATAAAGAAACCTTGTAGGTTTCCGACCTGTCAATCTATAAGTTGTCGTTCTAAAAAATAGAAAAAAGTTAATACCATGTCATTGTTTTAAAACCAGAGAGATAACACAATTTTATTAGTGTGGTAATCAATTTAAGTTGAAATTTATACCAATTAATTATTCTTTCCTTGTTTTGAGCATTATATATTCCATATTAAAGTAAAGAATGTATTTTTATTTAGGGTTTTTTGCATATTTCCCTTTAAAAAACACTAATAATTGCATATTTACCCAAGCCTAAATGAAAATTGCAATATTTTCCCTTCTCTATCAAAATGACAAAATTACCCTTTTTTCAAAATTAAAATATCTTGCCTTGGAGAATAATCAGGTTCAAAGTATGACTCTTCATTTTCATCTTTTGGGTCATCCCCTTTCTCAGATTCAAGGTTAGTTCTTGCTTAGTTTTAAGAGACCTACATATTGTGTTGTTTCATATGTATATTTATTCATTCAGTGGTGCGTTAAATCAAAGATATGAAACCATATATATTATTCATATCATATTTAGGTTAGTATTGATTCATATTTAATGGAAGCTAGTAATAAATTAATTTAATACACATCTTGGAAGCCATATTCATTCTTGTGATATTCACATTTATATACTATTATTTTGCAACACATTGTTGCATTAGTAGTTATACTCATTGCTTAAAGTTTAGTACTATTAATTTGCATTGTTGCATTATATTATATACTATTAATATTAATTTGAAATTTGAAAGATGTTGGTGTATAGTGGTTTGTACATGATGCTTAATAAGTTTTTTATGCATAGTTGTGTTGTACATGATGCTTAGTGATGTTGTACCCCATGTTTTTGGGTTTTTTTTAGGGCTGGCATATCGGGTCAACCCGATCTGTTAAGACACGAACCCGATAAGACACGAACACGAAACCTGTAAACACGAACACGACACGAAATCTTATCGTGTCTGATTTTCCAAACACGAACATGAACCTGTTAATAAACATGTTACACGAAATGACCTGTTAAGACACGAAAATGTTACTAACATATCATATGACCTGTTTAAGACACGAACACGACCTGTTAAGACACGAACATGACCTGTTAAGACACGAACAAGACCTGTTAAGACACGAACATGACATGCTAACCCCACATATTTGATATATTTTTTTAATTTAAAATTATAAACAGGTCACTAACGGGTCTTAACAGGTTAACGGGTTTTAACCTGTTTAGACATGAAATTTAAACAGGTCTTATCGTGTCGACCTGTTTACACGCGAAACCTGTTAAGGTCAAACACGAAACCTGTTAACTTCGTGTAGGTTCGTGTCGTGTTATCGTGTTCGTGTCAGAATTGCCAGCCCTAGTTTTTTATAAATTCATGTTTCACTTTAAACCCAAAACTACTTGATTTTGTAATTTTAACCCAAAAGTTTTTAGTTTTTCCAATTTAAGCTCACAGCCCTTTTACTTTCAACTTTGATCCCTATGTTTTTCATATTTTGCAAAATTTTTCGTTTTACGTTTAGATATAAATTTTGCGACTTAACACGGCACAATGTGTGTGTGTGGTTCAACGATTTTACGTTTTGTTATACCCTTCATTTTAAATTTTGCGAGTTAACATGGGGCAACGTACATGTGTGGTTCAGTGCGTTTATGTCGTCTATTTTTTTCAGTTTAATAAGTTCGTCGCAACGTGCGAGTCCTAAATCAAGTTAGTTATTATTTTATATTTTTATATGTTGGTCTAATTTTCCACGTTAAGACGCCGCAACTTCAATGTTTGTGCTATTTTTCACGGTTTTACACCCCCGCCGCAACGCGGGGAGCTTAATACGATAGGTTATTTATATGGATACAAGTCATGTAGCGTAGTAATTATGATACCATCAATTGTATTGAGATTATTTGGTGAATTACTTATTTGTATAAGATAGTAATACAGATTTAACCGATAAAAACATCTTTAACACATTGTAAATGTGAATCTAATCAACAACATGTCAATTTCGTTGGCCGCGGCGCAACGCGCGCGGGTTAATATTCTAGTTTAGAGATAATATACATCTGAAAGCATGGAAGCGAGTAAATGAATTCAAAAATCACCAATGGTGCAACAAAAGTCAAAAAGAAATACGTTCAACTAATTTACTAAAACCACAGTAGGTTGTTTTTTGAGTAAATTACAAGTTTTGTCCTTTATGTTTGTCCAAAATTGCAGGCGCTGTCCTTTGTCTTTAAAATTGATGAGTTTTGTCCTTAATGTTTGCAAATCTTGCACCTTATGTCCTTTAGGCCAAACCCAGTTAGATTTTTTGGTTAAAACTGGTCATGTGCAAGGCATGTGAGGGTACATTTGTCTTTTCACCATTATAGGGACTATTGTGTAAAAGAACTTATCTTTAGGGACTATTGGGTAAGTATAAAAAAGATATTTAAAATAAAAAATATATATAAAAACTCTTGTCTCTCTCTCTAACCTACTGAACATCTCACTCTCTCTAACCCTTGTCTCTCTCTCTAACCTACTGAACATCGGAGATGCAGGCCGCCGGAGGTGATCAGATTTTCCCCTCTCTCTCTCACTCTCATCAGATTTTCCCCTCTCTCTCTTCTCTCTCTCTCATCTGAAAATCCATTCTGGGAGATCTCTCTGTTTTATGAAACAAGAATGGTTGTTGGAGGTGATTAGGGCCCATCTTTCTGTTTTATGAAACATCTTTCTGTTTTATGGTTTGGTGATGGGGGTGGAACCGCCACTAAAACCCCACCAAAACCCTAACCACATCTTCATCTTACCGCCGTATATGGTTAGATTTGATCGGATTTCATGCTAGTTGCAGGCTTCGAAACAAGAAAGATGGTCAGATATCACAGTTCTTATCCTTATTGTATAAATCAAAAGCTTCACGGAGTTGATGCCTTTCGGCGACAGAGATGATGTTTCAGCCGCTTTGATGGGTGCTGATGTTTTCTGACGCGGCGATGAAGATGATGTTGTGAAGAAGAATAATAGTGACGAGTGGCGATTAGGCTAGAGATTGTTAGGGTTTCTTCCATATCTCCACATTAGGTAAGACTTTAGAGATTTGGGGGATTTCTTTCAACAGCGGGTACAGTGGATTAGCTTAGACTTTAGGGAAGTGATTTTGTTGAGCAGGTTGTGTTTTAGGGTTCTTATTCAGCGGCTTCTGATCTGAGCTAGCTTAGACTTTAGGGATCCTGAAAGTGATTTTGTTGAGCAGGTTGTGTTTTAGGGTTCTTATTCAGCGGCTTCTGATCCTGAGCAATCTACATATATTGATCTCTTCATCTTCATCTTGTTGTGAATTTGTGATTTGTGAATTGTGAATTTGTGAATTGTTGTGAATGAATCTTGATGAATGGAGTTTTAAAGATGAATTAGGCAGTTGGTGGGTTTTGTATGATACACCAGATGGATATGGAGTTGAAGCTGTGGTGAGTCTTGAAGAAGATCTGCATCAATGGCCCGTTCTCGAATTTGATTTATAAATCAATTACAATTGGTAGTGGTTTATTTGGAGATGGTTGTAGATGATGAAGGGTGGTAGAGGTAGTGGTGGCGGTGAAGGGGGTGGTGCAGGATGGTGGTGATAGGTGGTTGCTAATTTCAGAATATATATATATATATATATATATATATATATATGGTTATAAAAATAATATTTTAAATTATTTTGTTTTATTTTTACATATTAGCCCCTTGATATAATTTAGCTTACACAATAGTCCTTGGACAATGAAATTACAAATGTACCCTCACATGCCTTGCACATGACCAGTTTTAACCAAAAAATCTAACTGGGTTTGGCCTAAAGGACATAACGTGCAAGATTTGCAAACATTAAGGACAAAACTCATCAATTTTAAAGACAAAGGACAGCGCCTGCAATTTTGGACAAACATAAAGGACAAAACTTGTAATTTACTCTTGTTTTTTTATTGTTTTATTTGATTTAATTCTTGTATCTTTTGTGAGAGTTAATTGTGTTCTATTTTCTTGGTTGATTGAATCAAGATGAAAGATGACAATGATATTGATCGTTACAATCAAGATGGAAGATGATAATGATATTGATCGTCACTCGTATTATGATTGTTACTCTAGCTCGTGAGGAAAAATAACGAAAAAAAATTAGTAAAAGACGTAAGTAGCGAAAAAAGACAAAAACTACTAAAAAAATGTGTAAATACGCAATTTTCTGAAGTTTATTAAAATTAAGGGCAAAATAGTCATTATATAGTTTATTTTTAATAAAACAAATCAAAATGGGTAAATTTGCAATTTTATTAGTTAATAGAGGGGAAATATGCAATTTTATTTTAGGATTGGGTAAATATGCAATTTAATAGATTTTTAAGGGGAAATATGCAAAAAACCCTTTTATTTATGTGTTTGTTATTTTCTTTTCTCAACTTTTAGGTTTTCTATTATTCTATTTTAAACTTAGTTTTCTTTATTTTATTATCATAATAAATAAAAACGAACCTTATGAAATAGGCCACCATCGTTGTTAACAGGCCTAAGGTTTGAAGCTCTTCATAACTATGTATTAAATCAAGCACCAATCAACAACACAAATACAATCAGGTAATCATAAGATCAGATTAAAAAACCAACCAACAGAGACTGCAAAGCAATCAGGAGACACATTCGTAATAAACCCAGATCACGATTCTAACAAAAAGAAATTAGACAGCTCATAAAAAAGAGACGATTACCAGGTGTTGGAAGGAGATACAAACTATAGCAGCAAGTTGTCCCTAGACCCGCCCAGGGACTCCATGTTTCTTAACCGGCGTCGATAGTCGCTCTACCTCCGCCTCTCCAACCTTAACCCATCTCCTACCAAGTTAATCAAGAATCAAAACCATCATCAACATCTCTGTTATCGTCAACACTCCTCGAAACCTTAGAAACTTCTGTCACCCGACGGATACCTCTCGCCCTTTTCGTTTCTCTCTCTTCTCCTTCTCTCTCCTGAGCTGTTTGTTTTAAAAGGGTTGATTACGTGGAGAAAGGCACACATGTCAAAAGGGTAGGATGACTTTCCAAATGCATCAATTAGAACAAAACACAAGTTAAAACGCTATTCATTTCCATTGGTTTATTAACATATAATATTAATAATTTATTTTAAACATATTTTATTTTTTAGGGTTATCACCTGTTGGCCAATAATAATCCAAACTTTAAAAATTCCTCAAACAATCCAAACTTGTAAGAATTTGGCCCCCATTGATCATTTTCCAACATAGGTGCACTTAAATCATTTAAGGAGTCTACAGATACATTTGAATCTATTGAAGTGATCAAATTCTTATATGTTAGAAAAAGATTAATGAGAGCCAAATTCTTACAAGTTGGGATCCTTGGCGGGGAATTTTTAAAGTTGATATTATTATCGGCCAATAGGTGAAACTTATGATTATTAAAATCCAATAACCCTATTTTTATAACTTTTTTTTAAGATACGATCATAATTTATTTTAAACATATTTTTATTTTTATAACTTTTTTAAGATACAATATTTTAGATTTTTGTTTTTTATAACTGATTCAACAAATAAAGTAAATTTATCAACATTCACATGAAATATAAAAATTTTAATGGACTATTTATCAATGATCTATAATAATATTATTAATATTAATAAACGTTTACAACTTTGAGATATTACAATACTAACCAAACAATATTCATTCTATAGTTTTCGATCGATGTAAAACACGTGTTATCATAACTTTTGGGGTATATCATGATTTTTCGTTTTCAATTTTTCACATTTTAATTAATTGTTATACCGAATGTCAGTATAATTTTAATGGACTATTTATCAATGATCTATAATAATATTATTAATATTAATAAACGTTTACAACTTTGAGATATTACAATACTAACCAAACAATATTCATTCTATAGTTTTCGATCGATGTAAAACACGTGTTATCATAACTTTTGGGGTATATCATGATTTTTCGTTTTCAATTTTTCACATTTTAATTAATTGTTATACCGAATGTCAGTATTGTAGCGATACCGTACAAAACAAACCAATATCAACAGAATTTTACTAGTTATATTTAATCCCTACCCCACAAAGTTGACTATGGAGACAACAAAACCCATGGAAGTCTAGAAGCCAATGTACACCTCTTATATAAAACCCACACAACAATGTAACGTATACACAAAAACAAACATGGAGAAAATACAACATAACAACATCAAAGTAAATGGCATCAATATGCACGTAGCCGAAATCGGAGAAGGCCCCGCGGTGCTATTCGTCCATGGCTTCCCCGAACTATGGTACACATGGCGTCACCAGATGTTGTTTATAGCCTCCAAAGGCTACCGTGCCATCGCACCAGACCTTCGTGGCTTTGGTGACACAGAAGCGCCCCCTTCCGCAACTAGCTACACCGCGTTCCACATAGTTGGAGACTTGGTGTGTTTGCTTGACTCTTTGGGTTTGGACAAGGTTTACTTGGTGGGTCATGATTGGGGTGCCATAATCTCATGGTACATGTGTTTATTTCGGCCCGATCGGATCAAGGCTTTGGTTAACATGAGTGTGCCCTATAATCCAAGGAACCCTTTGGTTAAACCGATGGACCAATATAGACAGATTTATGGCGATGATTTCTACATCTGCCGGTTTCAGGTGATGCTTTTCTTGAACTATAAAAAATGAGTTTTTTTTTTAATTATTTATCAAGAAACATGCATATATTCCAACCAACTATGTACAAGTATTTCCTATTTTTTAAAAATATAATTTGTTTTTCTTTTACCACTACCTTACGACTACATGATTAATATATTATCAATCTTTTATTAAGAAAAAGCTACAACAACACATATAGATATAGGCAAAAGATCAAATACAAATAAACTTAACATACTAAACATACAAATTGAAGAAAATGACAAAAAGACAAGGTGACATTTTTGTAATTACCACCAACTATCAAAGTTACTATACAAATGTGAACTCAACCAAAAATACCTAAAAAACACAATTTTTTTTAATATTTTTTTATAAAAAATCGCTACATTTCGTTACAAAAAAAAACAAATTTTTTTTTGCTACTTTGACTTTTCCTTCAATTTGTATGTTTAGTATGTTAAGATTATTTGTACAAGAACTTTCCCCTATAGATATAAGATTGAATAATAATAGAGACGTTAAGTTTAAGTTATAAACCAATGTTTGCTTACATAATTACAAGATATTATATACTTTAGTTAAATTAATATCTTCTAAAATGAGAAAAGTAATATGGATATGCAAACATGAGGTAGGGATTGTAAACACGCGAGAACCACACCACGAACACTTAATCTCTTCGTATTTTTACACCTGTAAAAATATGAAGAGATTACTAGCAAATGCGGATTTAAGTTGTAAACACTAGTGTCATGATGTGACACACTCGTAAAAAAAAGTTGTTTTTCATGTGTTATTTACTTATCCTCTTGGTTGACCCGAATCGAAACATCTAACGAAAACATCCGTACTACAAAAGTTGTGAAGATATATGTTAATTTTACATGATATATATTTTAACAGGAAGTTGGGTGGGAAGAAGAGTATGCAAAAGTTGATACGAAACGACAACTTGCTGCCTCTTATTTTAATCGAAGTCCAAAAGGAACTAAGCTACCCAAAGAATACGCAAAGTCTTTTACTCCACCTCCATACACTTTACCTTCATGGTTCACCGAACAAGACCTAGACTATTTTGCATCTAAATACCGTGCCACAGGATACCGTGGACCATTTAACTACTATCGTTCTTTTGATGCGTAGGTACTCCTACTTTAAATATGGGTTATGCTAAACGTACCACACCTTTCATTATTTTTACTAAATGTACTCTTTCTTCATACTAACTCGGTCACTCCATGTTTCTACTTTAACTCGATATGGGTGTATGTTTAGCATTAAGGTACATTTAGCAACCCTTTTAATATTAGTCAAACATTTAGCATATTTGTCTATGTAGAATTGGTCTAAGTATGAGTTCGCTAGCTTTTGAATCAATTATGTATCAGTGATTCAATGGCACGCATCATCGTGGGGTTTATGAGTAGTTTGAATTGCAGAAACTGGGAGCTGACTGCAGCATGGACCGGATCCAAGATATTGGTGCCGGTGAAATTCATTGTGGGGGACTTAGATCTGACGTACGACTTTCCGGGAGCAAAGGAGTACATACATGGTGGTGGATTTAAGAAAATGGTGCCCGGACTTGAAGAAGTGGTGGTGATGGAAGGAGTTGCTCACTATATCAACCAAGAGAAGCCACAAGAGATCAACAACCATATTTTAGACTTCATTAACAAGTTTTAAGTTCAATGATCCAATAATAATTGTGGGTGGCTTGAAATGTTTTAAATGAAACCGAAAGAGGCGACTTTTTGTTCACTAAGTGTTTATTATGTCTTAAAAGCTAAATGGTTTGGTGCACTAACAGCTGACCAAAGTTGAATAAGATCAGCCTAAAAATATGGTCTCCACTCTCCACCATGTAGACATTCAAGTGAGTATTGAATACTAGTAGTCAAAACGTGACCGCGAATAAATAAATGAGTTAAATGTCATTTTAGTTCCTGTGGTTTGGATCATTTTGTCAGTTTAGTCCAAATGTTTCATTTCGCATGTGGTTCTAAAAAGGTTTCACCGTTGTCATTTTAGTCCACTGGGTTAACTTCATCTATTTTTTCTGTTAACGATGTCATTCACCACAAACTACCCTTACATCACAAAACACTAGTGGCGCCCTACCCTTGCCAGAAAGTACCCTTGAACTCACAAATCATCAACAATGCACGTGGTCTACCCTTGCAACGGTCATCTTTGACCTCAAAAACATCAACAATGCATGGGTTCTCCTACCCGGAGATCCAACACGCCAAGCCTACCCTTGTGTATGGCGGCGGTGTTATGGCACGGGTTCAAACCCGGAGGAGGTACCCGTGAGGGTGCCCCGTCCCCCTAAGTAATATTAGGCTTTTTGTTTCTCACTTTGACGTTTATTACGTTTACTTTACAGCCTAACACTTTTAACGCTTTTCATTAACTCACTTAAAACTTTAAAATTAAGTTTTATCAAAAATTTTGAATGTTGCAATAATATGATCTAACCCTGCCTTTTCTTTCACCGGCTCTCGCTCCAAACTCACAAGACTCCAACGGCGTTCCCTCCATCCTTACGATTTCCGTTTATCTCGAGCCTCAATCCCCCTCCCAAGACCTAATTTATCGAAGTTACGGCCGGTTCTCTCAAAAACTATCCGGATTAAAATTTAAACTATCTGGATATCTTTTATGTAAAAATTTAAAAGTTTAACATTAAGTTGACATAGTGAAGGGGTATGGTCCCAAAAAGCCGCGCAAACCCTTTTTCAGGTCGCGCTCTAGACCATACTCCTTATTCACAAAGCTGATCAATCTTCAGACCCGCGCGAGATGCTCAGCAACCATGACCTCGCGCGAGGTTCAACCAAGAGATTACTTCACTTTTCACACTTAGTGTTTTGAATAAGAGCCTCAGCCCCTACAACCATGCGCAGACTAATGACGTGCCCAGCAAGGGTCGTGCAGGAGTTAGGGCACGAGGCCACTTCAGAGAGTACAGAAGGTACAAGTGGCAGAAGATTAAGCCAATCAGCATCCTCCAGGCTCTGCTCTATCGTGCTCCACGATCATCTGACGTGCAGGAGACAAAGAGTACATAAGGACGCCTACGTGGCACCAATCAGGGGGCGGCAACACCTGCCCCATGATCTCCACTTACCTGTTGATGGCAGAGGGACAACAAGGCCGACAACAGGCACACGTGGCTCCAATCATGCTGCGCCAGCTCCTGGGATCTTCTAGAAGACACTAACGGTCGACACCAGTGAGACATAGAGGATATTCCCTGCTTGTCGCCTTCCGGCCCAAGGCCCATCAGCCCATCTCCTCTTACACCTCTCCGGCTATAAATAGAGACCTCCAGGCACAGGTTAAACATTCCATTCTCTCCACTCTCACTCTTAACACACACTTATTTCCTCAAAGTAGATACTTATTCTCACGCCGGAGTCTGGTTAAGAGGGAAACCCCCATATTCCCATCTTAACGAGCTAACGGTGTTCTGTTTTGCAGGAAGATCGGATCAAATCGGAGCTCAGGAAAGCTAAAGAAGATTAACCATCATGATAGGAACATAAACCAAACTAATTGACCCTAAAATTAGTTACGTGTTTCTTCACATAGTCTAAACATAATTGCTTAAAAATAAAAATTATACGTAAATTTAGAACTTAAACTGTAAATGTACGTTTTATGTGCAAATTTAGACTTTAAACTATAAATATAGCATTTTTTTAACTTCGTGTATTACACGAATTAGTGTAACTCATTTGTTTATTAAAATCAAATTTTGATTTATTATAGCGATATTGTAACTACAACCGCGTTCTAATGTTATGAATAATTGTCATTATGAACTAGTTCATAATACATAACACATATGAAAGTGACACTGTGATTATAAAAGTTAAGAGGTTAATTCTTAATTAAAATACAATACTTGTTGTAGACTAATAACGTTTGCTAAATTAAAATTATTTGCTAAATTAAAATACTGAGAGATTATTCGTATCTACTGTAGTAGTGTGCCCTTCTGGATTTTCTTTTGCAAAACTAGTGTTCTTTTTGAACACCTAATCACAAATGGGACTTCTTTTTGAAATTAATACACAAGTGACGATGATCCACATACCAATTGGTTTGGGGGAGATGGGAAGGTTTACCCACTTATGTGGGGTTTCTGCCCGGGAGGTCTCAGGATTGAATCTTGCGGGGGGCGAACTGTGGCATCAGTTCAAACTGGCAATAATATGCCAACCTCGTAATTCCTACTCGTGACCTGGATGATCAAAGGCCAAAGGCCTAACCGGGTGATCTAGCCGTCCAAAAAAAATACACTAAGTGGTGCTACCTCCATTGCTAGGGGCAATGATGTGAACTTCATAGGGCTTGTTAGTGGATGCTCAGCACGAGTACGAGAAAGGGAATGTCACTAGCACTGAGTGGTATGGGGTAGCGGCGTAGCGCTTCCCATCTAAGCCCAATAACACCCAATACCCCCCCCCCCCCTTCTTATTGCTTGGGCGCCATTGGGAGGCGCCATTAATCACTCGCCAACCCATTCTCGAGCAACGACGAAGAGAAGGTGGTGGACCCCATGTGCTTGACCAATCAGGTTTTTTATGTTTTTTTATTTTTATTACTAAGGGAGCTTTATTCCATTGCAGCGGTGTGTTACTGAGAAGGGCAATGAAACCCCATGTCTACGTGGTCACAGACGTGGCGCTAAGGTGACGCAATGAAGCCCCCTAGGGGCTCAATTCCATACCATATAGCCTAATTTCGGAAAACGGTCCCAAATTTATTTATTTATTCCCATTTTAGATTTTTTTTTTTGAAGGCAAATTTCATTAACACAAAAGAACCGGCATTATCTCCAAGTTAGAGACAAGCCGCCAAAGAACAAATTACATCAAATTGAAACAAAATTTACACCATCCTTTCCAATCAATCGTAATCGTGTTATCATCTTGATTATAATAATCTTCATGTCTGCTTGACAAAAACATATCAACATCCCAACCTGAGACTTTCGATCCAACCATCACATACATATTCATAAATTGGATTAACATAACGTATGATACGCCAAGGCCTGCTATTATATGTCGCCATGATTTCATGTCTTGAGCGTATGAGACAGCATAGGACGTTGTAGGTCTGAAAAGTTTTGGTGTAGCCACTTTCCAACCGACTTATCACTTATGGTACACCGGGGACATAATAGAAAAAGTAAATGACTAAGGGAAAAATGACTAAGTATATGACGCCAATGTGTTAATTGGCACACAAATAGAACAAATGACAAGTTTTCATTCTAAATAATATTTTTATATTTTTACTAGTCTAGAATGTTGTTGTGGACCATTTTTCCTTGTATAAATGTTATCATAAAGCATATTTGATGCATACTTTTGGTTGCATCTCATAGTGGGCTACTAACTTTTTTTAAGAAATAATATTTGTGAAGAAAATAATGGAAACATGCTTGTTGACTGATCAACAAGATGGAAATTCCTTTACATTTTAAATTGATGATGATAAATCAATTATATAACCATCGATAAGATGCTATATAGTTATACCAGCAAGAGGTTCTGATTTTTCAAATGTGGAATAAAAACACTTTATTTAATTGATTTGGATTATCATGACCATCCATTTTTTTAGAATTATTAAGACTTTTTTTATGTTAATTATGATTTATGATCTACCTTTAAAAAAAAGAAACAAAAATGTAACTATCGCCTAGCCACTATTCAAGATTTCTCTAAATTATTCTCTTCCACTACATGAATCATAACACTTAAATCCTCTTGGAAGGCTAAATCTTTGTATTTTGGACTTTGGAGGACGTGTTACCTTAGTCATTTACTTTTTCCATTATGTCATTTTATTTCTTTTCCTTTTAGACCATGTGCAGTGGGAGGTGAAGATAACGTCCCCACCTTTGGGCGTTTTGTGCCGTATAACGGTCCAGTCAGCAAAGAGGCATTATGGGGCGTTTTTCTAAAACGAGTGTAGTTGTATAATGCCCCTACAATTATTACCCATTATTATTTTTTGTTTTTTTAATTAAAACTAATGTTTAAAATAGGTGTAGGGACATGATTGGCCAAGAAAGCAAGTGTAGGCGTTAAAAAAAAAAAGACGTCTCACCCATTTTTATCAAAAAAAAGCCGCCGGGGGCGGTCCCAAGGCGTGAATGGTTTTTTTTTTTTTTTTTTTTGGGGGGGGGGGGGGGGGGCCCAAAAAACCCCATTACGGGTGGTCTTACAAGGTTATTTCCTATTCATGTGATCAATACCTTGGAAAAGAGATAAAAGAAAATTTGTAGTGGTGTTGGGTCGAGCATGTGATCAATACCTTGGAAAGGATCAACAAAAAACTTTTAGTGGTGTTGGCCTGTTGGGTCAAGCATAAAAATCCATTGGATTTGGTGGGCTTCGCTCATGGTATCCAAAGCAAGTGGCGGACTATGTATTGGTTCTGTAAGGGTAGCAGTAGCACTAGCAAATCGAGCTCTTTTATCTAAATGGTGCTAGAAAGCAAAATCAGAGAAGAAACAAACTATGATTTCGGGTGATAATAACTCAAGGGTTTACCAAGTTTTCCCTCTTAGATCAAACACATATTAGGGTAGTGTTTGGTATGCAGGAATCAGAGACGGAATGGAATGGATCATTACGAATGAATGCAGAAAAGGGTGTTTGGTTGGTCAATGGAATGAAATCGCCCATTCTATAAGGCATTCCATTTCCTCAAAATCATTTCATCCATCTCCCATGTTTTTTTTTTTTTTCATTTCATCCCCTCTTGCACCATTCATTAACAACATCACAACACACCACCTTTGCCACCACCAACCACCACCACCTACCACTGACGCCATCGCCGCCGCCACCCGGAACCCGCCGCCGCCTCCGTCGCCACTCCGACAACCACCGCCACCCACCTGCCCCTTTTACCACCCACCGCCGCCACCAACCACCACCGCCGCCAACGCAACTCGCCACCTCCACCCACCACCACCGTCGACGCCACCACCACTGCCACCACCAACCACCACCGTCGTTACACCGCTGCCGCCGCCACCCACCACCGCCACCTATAACCACCCACAATCACTACCACCGACCGCCACCACCAATCATCGTTGATTTTATTTCTTTGTTTTTCTTGCCTATCAAACAATACACAATAATAATTCATTCTGTTCACATGGTAAGCAAACAAGACATGGAATAGTAATGATCCATTGCATTCACTCGTCCATTCTATTACCTTATTCGTTCCATTCCCTCGTCTACTCCATTACCCATACCAAACAGACACTAGGGGTATAGAAATGAAGAGATTAATCTTGAATTATAGAGATAAGATAAATACGGGTTATAGATAATTATGATAAATTATTTATTCTGTCTTGTATATTTAAATTAGAGATAATTGTTAGTTTGATTTATATAGGTTTATTTATTTCTATCTATAGAGTTCGAGTCGGGTTAGGACTAGAACAAGTTTAGAATAAATAGTTGGTTAGGGTTATTGTATTTGTATACTCTCATTGTTAAATAATAAAAATAGTCGAGTAGTTCGTTCAAATATCGTGTTATTCATGTTCGATCAAAGGCCTGATTTCCAACATAGTAAAGCATATGTGCAATTATTGGTGAATTGGGAAGGTATGTCAATTAACTTTGGGAGACTAAGAAACGAGTTCATGGAGTATGATTTGGCTTCAATTTTATTCCTCATTGACAAGGTTATATGTGTTTAATCTATTGATTTGTTCCAACTGAAAGAAAACCAACATCTTTAGGTAGCGAGTGGTTCAAAATAGAACTCCAACAAGGATTCCTTTCTCAACTTTTCTCTTTCACGTGTAATTGTGGTGTTTATAACGTTTAGCATCTTGTTAAGTCGTGATGATTAATAATGATCATTTTCTTGTTAAGAAAAAATAAACTAAAGGTTAATTAATGAATCATTCATTTACTAACCATTTAACGATTATTATATGAACCACGACTACTTATATTATGTTGAGGGGTCGGACACTTCACACATGTAAAAAAATTACCACCTAAGCGTCACGCCCATTTTCACCCAAACAACATAGTGGAGGAAATGGTTCACATATCACATAATTTCACATGCCATGTATTATTATTTTTAGTTACAAAGAATATTTTTTGGTTAAAATTTGCAATTAAAAACATTTAAAAGCAACTCCTAACAATCATATAAACAAACTAAACCTGAGCGATTTAAAAAGCGTAAACATAAAATTCAAAAAAAAGAAAATATGTATAAATATCTACTCATCATCGCCGTTGATTAATTGTACAAATAGATGTCAATATTCGTATACAAAACCGAAAAATACTTTATTTTGAAACCAAATTGGTTTTCAATAAATTTATGTTGGAATGCTAATATTAAAAACCTAACAATATATATCAAGATTTTTTTAAAGATTAACAAATGCAAGCTATTACTGAATGATCAACAGAGATGTTTAATTAACTGTTGAGTTAAACTAGATGTAAGCATTGCTGCGTTGCGGCTAGGAGCTTACAAATTAAGCCACAACGTATACAAAGTATAAACGCTATTTAATAACATTGATCATATGAAAGGTAATTAGAAAATCTACAATCAATTTATGTGAAAGCTAGCATACATGTCTTCACAACTTTACTTGCATAGCTTGTTAATACCCATACCCATGAATGTTTTATCCATTCCCGAAACCATGTGCAACAGTCATAACTCATAATATTGCTTCCTGTTACAATGCAATCTGAACTAACTGTGTCACTGCTAAAGCCAAGCCGTTTGCCAAAGTGAAACCAGCTGCGAAAGCCGGTTGTGAAGGCGAAGCCAACTGTCAAAGCTAAGTCGGCTGCAAAGATGGCGGCTAAAGTTCGTCTTTCACCTGAAATTGAGCATGAAACTGGCCTATCATTGGTGATTCAACATATGAATCATTTAGACATATGAGATGAACTTATAAGTTGCCAAATCAAAGGCCTAAGAATTTGTATAAAAATAGGCTGCATTGATCGCTGTAATGTTCAGATTAACATCATTTCCTCTGCCCCCTATAGTTCTCAATCAAAGCATCATAATTAACAGAGGTTCGTTAGATATCTGTATCCCTAAACCATGTCCCAGTACACAGACTATTGCGATATTCTTCAACTAAAAAACTCAACAATCTATTAACTTCTGCGTAAATAATATCAAACAAAAACATAAAATAAACTTAATCGGGCATCACATGTTATACAAATTAGAAGATATACTGCTTCTATCTCTTTGGGTAATTCTTCCATCAACCAATCGATTACGCCTGAATACATTGATCAGAATACCTAATATTAGCATAATTTTAGTACTTCTTGGATCGAAGTCGATGTTCTATGCGAATAAAAAAAGTGGTAATCCGTGTCATCCATACACATGATAAGCACTTTAAATTCTCAGGTAATCATCTTATTTCTCATTGTCTCATAATCAAATATTA
Source organism: Helianthus tuberosus (assembly GCA_030545235.1). NCBI lineage: Eukaryota > Viridiplantae > Streptophyta > Magnoliopsida > Asterales > Asteraceae > Helianthus > Helianthus tuberosus. The sequence goes on along the minus strand of CM060352.1, from coordinate 193,705,605 downwards.
ACAAAACTGAGTCATTTAACCCTAACTAATGCATAATTAACACAATACAATACAATAAAATCTTAGTTTTTAAGATATATGCATACACCAAGATCATATAATCAGCATGTTGGACTTTTAAGGAATTATATTACAAGGTATTTTCACTTACCTTAGCATAAAATAAGCATTCAAACAAATATTAGAAACTCTCCTACCCCTCTCTTTTGTTGCGTCGATGGTACCCCAAGCCAACACACCACTGAATTTTCTTCTTGTTTTTTTTTCACTTACGCCGCTACCGTTGGTAGCAGTTCTTCGTCTCCGCTATCGCCATTGTCGGAGTTCGGACCTTGCTAAAAACCTATTCTCAGGTTGTCTACTCTTTTTTCCAGCCGAATGGTTACACCGATTAAGACCGCCGGAGAAGCCGCTGGTTTCCTTCGGAAGCTTGAGTCTCTCTCTCTATCCATCAGTGCTGGTGTAGGTAACGGGGAAAAAGGAAGCTGATTGAAGACAGCTATTGAAGTGGGCGATGCCATGTAAATGACAAAGAAACGTGGCAGCAGATGGCATAAGTTGCAAAGAAAGAACTTTGCCTAGATATGGGATTGGGCGCACAAGGAAGCACATGGGAGAAAAGATGGCACATTATCTGCGGAAATACTGTCGCATACGCTCGGTACCGCCGTTTTAGTAGAGGGCCGTATTAAACTTTATTTTTACATTCACAAATGACAAATATATGTTGGTTTCTTTTTTTAACAGCAAATGCATTATGAAGACATCAAGAACTTATCTTAAACATTACTTTAAATTGGTATTTAAAGGAGTTGATATTTTAGTATAAACTTTTTAGGAACAGATACCTCTATGGCTGCAAGTTCTCTAATGAAACCCTAGGCATAGAAAAATTTAAAAACCTGAGCAGCAAATTGGGCCACAACTTGAACAACAATGGTGGTGACACAAGACAAATGGGTGAACATTAGCTTCTTCAACTTTACATTACCTTATTAGAGCCCAAAATTTAAAAAAAATATGGATTTGTGCAAAAATTTCCCAACGATTCTTCCTAATGAACAATCGAAGTTGTAAAGAGTAACATAAATCGTGAAATCATACCTGCTGGAGTCCTAATCGCCCGACGAAAGGCTTCGATTTAGTGGTAGTTGGGTCTAGGGCGTCAATTTTGGGTAGAGCTGTGTTCATTGGTGTTGCTAGACGGCTTTCGGAGAGACGAAAGGCAAAAAGAGTAGTCGATTTGTTAAAATAAACTCTTCATGAACAACCAAAATTGAAAAAAGTAACTTAAATCATGAAAGCAAACCTGCTGGAGTCCTATCGCCTTAAGAAAGCCTTCGATTTGATGGTTGTTGTGTCGCCGGCGTTGTCGACTTTGGCCGGAGAGGTACTGGACGTTGTTGCTAGACGGGCGTTGTTTTGTAGAAGAGTGGTGGTGAGCGGTGGATGCATCAGGTGAGGGGAACTTTAGCGGTGGTAGCAACTGGAAGCATTAGGTGGGATGGTAGGGTGGATGGCACGGGTGAAACTGAAACTGTTCATAAGAACCTACCTCTGTCTCTCCAGAGACTCTTTCATGTGGGTTAGGGTTAGATTTTGAAGAAGAAGAAGGGGGCGGTGGGTAGTTGGATGAGGGGAAAAATGAAAGAAAACAAACCTCAGTGTGAAAACCTAACGGTGTGTTCCCGAGTTAAAAATCTCTCCCCATCCCTCCCCTCCCCTCCATGTCTTTCCAAATTGGAAAGACTATTTTCAGGCAAAAAAAACCCCATTTTCCCTCCCCTCCCCTCCCCCTGTTAAGTGGATCTCTGGAACACAGCGTAAAAGTGAAGAAGGGCACTGGCGCAAAGTAGCGATGTCAATTGATATATATAATAATAATTATAAATATAAATTCTTTTGTTGTTGCCATGAGAAAAAGGGTCAACCCGTGAAAAAAAGCCGCGACGTCTACCTAACGGCGTAGACCACACATACAAGCCATGGTGACAGTTGACGTGCTTATTAAGGGGGTGTTTGTTTTTTGTCAGAAGTACTTCTAGACCTCTTATGTCTGCTCCACGCAGACCAAGCGCAGACATATGAGTCTGCAGAGTGTTTGTTTTTTGGAAGTACTTTCATTAAAAAAGGTCTTCTAGACCACTTCCTAGTGCAGATCTGGACCTACATCTTCAAGGCTCTTCTCATCCTCTGCTCTTTCAAAACATCCCCTAGCATGTTCCTCCTCCACATCTTCCCTCCGCCACCACCACATCTCCGCCACATTCGGCTGGGCCCTACTGCCTCACACAACCGCCTCCTTCTACTTCGTCGCCGCTACCACCTTCCCTCCTCCCACAGCCGCCGCTACCACCCTCCCTCCTCCCTACTGCCTCACACAACCACCTCCTCCTCCGTCGCCGCCGCCGCCGCTACCACCCTCCCTCCTCCCTCTCTCTCCTTCCACCGTTGCCGCATCTCCCCCTGCTCCTCCCAGCGCCGCCGCCTCCATCCCAAACACAACAGGTAAACCTAATTGGGAACAAGAGAAAGGGTTTCTTGAAGGAAGAAGGAAAGAGTAGGTGATGAAATTACCTTTGAATTTGAAGAAAGCATGATGAAGATGAGAATTGGCGTGAGTCAATATCTTTGCAGCCTCCAACAAAGAAGCAAAATTGCTTGCAGTAACCTAACAATCACACTCACACTACTTCGATGGTGTGTGGTTTGGTAAGAAATGTTTGGGGTTTAAGTTTGTTAATAGTGTATGCTTAGGTTTAAGTTGCTAGAATTTGAAAAATCTTTCTCTGCTCTTGCAAACAAAAAAATCTTTTTGTTGATTTAGCATATGTATAGCTGTGTTGATTTGAGTTGTTGATTTAGCAGCTTTCACATTATTTTCTAATTTTTGATGATTTAAAACGTTTGATGATTGATGATTACTTGGTGATAAACCGTTTTAGATTTATGCTCGATCTGTTAGAGCGAATTTAAGCAGTCTGCAGAAGTTAAAAAACAAACAGTCTTCTTCTTGTAGACTGCAAAGGTTAGGGATGGCAATGGGTCGGGTTCGGGTCGGGTATTGGTAATCCCGTACCCATACCCGGTTATAAAATCGTATCCCATACCCGACCCAATACCCGTCGGGTACCGGGTATACCCGCGGGTATCGGGTATACCCATTAGTTTGTTAAAAGATACACATTGGGATTTCCAAATATATTTTCTACTATTATAATTATTATATAATTTTATTTATGCAACAACTATTATAAATTAAAATATACATTACATACATATAAGTTTTATTATAAATCAATAATAACTTTATAATATTTATACACTTATATGTATAAACTTCACAACATACAAAATATAAATACTATCATCAAATACATATGCTAAAAGAAAATTTATTTTCACATTATTAACATACTAAAATAAATCACTAATAGATAAGGGTTAATGGAAAATAAAAATATAAATTAAAAACTTCGGGTATATGATCGGGTATATAGTTCGGGTAATCGGGTCGGGTATCACCTAATCCCATACCCGTGAAATTTTTTAAAACTAATCCCATACCCGGCCCAATACCCGTCGGTTATCGGGTATACCCGTCCCATTTGTGTCGGGTTTCGGGTATACCCGTCAGGCTCGGGTATTTTTGCCACCCTAGCAGAGGTTTGGTCCACCTCTTCTGCTACAGATGTCTGCAGATGTGGTCCGCAGACCGCAGACATTTAACCTCTGAAAAAACAAACAGCACCTAAAACAAGCCAAAAGGCATTGACAAACATTAAACCATCAAACATGGCCTAACCCTTATCTATTAAACAACCAAATCCAACTCGTTGACCAAACGATTAAACCATTAACCCGGCTTATTAGGCCAAATTACTTTGATTTAAGCAGTTCTTGATATCACTAATGTTAAAAGAGTGGTTGATGATGGTTAAAGTAAAATGAAGGTGCACTAATGTTAAAAGAGTAGTCGACGATGGTTAAAGTAATATCGTTTGTGCATACAAACTGTATGCCTGAAAGGCTGAAACAAGATTTAATCTCCAACTCATTACCAGAAGAAAAATGAATGTCAACAAAATTTTCATCATAACAAGCATGCAAACAAGATCATCTAGAAGTTTCATCAAAAACACAATATTGAAAATCTTAGAAATAGACCTTTGGAAAAGGTTCAAGGAAAACATTGATGATAACTTAGTTTCTAAATCCCCTGCTGTTTCTTCTACCTCTGGCCTTCTCAAACTTCCTTCCCTTTGATCTCACATATGGCTTGGTGTGACTGTGTGGCACACCAGGAGCCGGACCAAAGTGCTTCACGGCTTCACGTGAATTCTTTGGTCCTCTAAGAAGAACCTAAACAAAAAACCAACAAACACGGTATGAGCTAAGTAGCACTGGAACGGGTACGGGATCGGGGTACGGGGACGATACGGGAACGAGAAACGGCAAAACTCAAAATTCCAAGATACGGGTACGGCAATAAGAAATATAAAAAAATAAAAATACATTAAACAAATTCCAAAAATACTACATCTTCCAAAGGTAATTAATTATCAAGAATCAAATCGTTTTCAAATTCCGGTTCATCTAGTGAGAGATCGGCAATCGATAGAGAATTAGAGATGATGAGACTTGAGAGTTTAGAGATTAGATAAACCGAATATGATAGGTCTATTTATTTAATGGCCGGTTGTGGAATTTGAAAGGGTAAAAACCCTAAAAATAAATGGAAACGGGCTGGATACTTCTACCAGATACGTCCCCGACATTGGAAACGTTTAGGAAACGTCCCCGACGAGTACCCATGGTGTTTCCGTCCCCGACAAGTACCCGAGACGGGTACGGCCACATAAATAGAGTCCCCGTGCTACATAGGGTATGAGAAACTTAAAAGACCACCAAAATCTATAAAATAAATAACTATAACTTAAAACACAAAAAAAAGTAGCTTTTTAAAACAAAATGTCAAATAAAAGTACCAACGGTTTGGTTTGAAGGTTCTAAAGTTCCACAAGTTAATTTTGGTTTACAATGGTGAAAAAATACTAACGGTTTGGCTCATAGATTGACCTAAAAACCATCAAAACCAGAGAATGAACACCCCTAAAGTAAACCAGTTGAACAGCTAAACCATTCTTGATAATAAAAAGTGACAATTTTAACAAGAGTGTAAGTCAATATAACATGCCCAACGGTTTTGTTTCGGTTCACAATGGTAAACTCTGTTAAAAAAACATTTGTCTCACAGTTTTTTCTTATAAATAATTTAAAACCACACCACCAAACCGTAAACTAGTTCAAAGAATTGACCATTCTTGATAAAAATAAGTAACAATTTTAGCAAGATTGTAATTCAATTTAACATGAAACCTTCATGATAGGTTTACAATTATCTCTCAAGACAAAGTGTTGTGTAATAGTTCAAACGGCATCGTATAATTTGGTTTGGTATAATTCAGTTTAAAATTCCCCTGTTTTAGTTTCAGTTTACATCTGTATATAATCATTAATACACATTTGACTCATGGTTTGACCTAAAAACATTTGAAACCACACCATTAACACCCCTAAAACAAAAGCTAGTTCTAAAGCTAATCATTCTTGATCATACAAGCTATGCAGTTAATATCGGTGATATATCAGTTATATTGGTCATATCCGTCCATTAGTAATATCGGACAAAATATTGGTACCGATATTATCGGCGATATTGACCGGTATATCACTGATATTTGACCAATATAACCGATACATCACCGATGTTTGACCGATATATCACTGATATATCACTGAATTATTGGTGTTAAATTGCTATATTTATAAATTCTGCATTATATTAAAATTAACGATATCTCACCAAGATAACCTATATTTCAAATATCGGTCCTTGACCAATATCCGATATTTTACCGCATTAACTGCATAGCATACAAGTAACAACTGCAACAAATGTTTGAATAAAGATCGCATACCGTATTCTGTCCAAGCGGAGCACGAAGAGCGAGCTGGTCAAAAGTCAAACACTCCCCACCAGCCTTCTCAATCCTAGCCCTAGCAGTTTCAGTAAACCTCAATGCAGTCACCTTCAAACAAGGAATCTCATGAACCCTAACATCATCCGTAACCGTTCCAACAACCACAGCAATCTTATCATCCTAATCAACAACATACACTTTAACTTTCAATAATTAAATTAAAATAAAAAACATAAATTAATTAAGTATTAATATTAAATTAAAAAAAAGTGACTAAAAACAAATACCTTTCCGGACATGTAACGGATCAAACGAGAGAGTGAAATCGGAGGCTTGTTAACTTTGCTCATGAACAACCTCTTCAGAATGACAGCATTGAAGTTGCTTCCGGTTCTCCTCACCAAAAACCGGTAAAGCTGAACGATGAAACAAAAGGTTAGATTACAACAATTTCATTGTGGATATGAAGGTGTGATTTTGGTACCTTGACGAGGAGTTTGAGGTAGATATCGTCGGATCTAGGGGCGGTTCTTTTGGTGCGTTTGCTCTTACCACCGGCAACAAGATCGATACCCTACAATAATGAATGAAAAAGAGCTGGTGAGTAAGGAATGATTAGAAGAAAGTTGAATTGAATATTAGGGTTCCGGCGAATGGAGGATACCATGACGACGGCGGAGGCTGGTTCCTACTGCACAAAATGTGGTGTCGAGAAGAGAATGGATGATAATCTAGGGTTTTTGAATGCACTGAAAAAGGGATGAGTGTAGAAGGAAATATGGGCTTACTTAGGCCCAGTCTTTAGAGCTTATTGGGTTTGTTAAGTGGGCCAATGTATGAAACATGAATAACCAAACTGTGAAAACCCAACCTAACCCGCAGGTTTGTATATCGTTTTGATATTTCACCGACGAAACTGGTTTAGACCCAAACCATTTGATTCAGATTGGTGTTAACCCAACCCAACCCAACCCGTAGATTTTGCGTTCACTTCCTGAAGAGGTATGGTCCCAACTCCTCGTCTACATGGCAGGGACCACCCCACTTTTTCATCCAACATGGCGCCTACATCAGCAAGTAAATCCAGAAGCTTCCTAGAAGCTTCTGGAAGACGTCAAGGTGGCACAAAAGATGCTTGTTCCGACAGAGAGAACAACACGTATCACCAGTCACCAAGCGCCATGTAAGCCTGCAGCAAATCTGGGAGCAGACCGACAACAGCAGCACGATTTCTCCAGCATGGACGAATATCGGCGCGCCATGTGGACCACCATCCTGAACGCAGCAGAGGAGACCAAGAGGATATTCCCCTTGGTCGGACAGCTGGCGCCTGATAACAGCTGGCGAGGTTGCTCCTCCCTCCTTCACCCTCCGGCTATAAATAGGAACCTTCATCATCAGGTTACGGCATTCTATTCTCCACTCTTTCACTCACTACACACACTGTTTTCTTCCTCAGAGCAGTACTTATTCTCACGCCGGAGCCCGGTTAAGAGGGAAACCCCCATATTCCCCTCTTAACGAGCTAACGGTGTTGCTGTTTTGCAGAACCTTAGTCATTTGGCGAGTAGAGAAGGAGAGTGAACCCACAGAAGAGACAATCCAGCTAGTTAACTATTGGTGTTAACCAGTGTTTCATCATTAGCGCCCACCGCATCTTTTGCAAACCACTATCATCTCCTCTTTCTTCAAAAAACTCTCTAGAATGACTGAACCACACCCTTCCCCTCAAGTGGACGGAGAAGTCTCTTCCTTTGAACTGATTTCGAACACTACTCACGTTCAAAGAGTCCAAGGGAACGAGACCATCCGAGAAGGGAGAGGAAACAATGATTTTCCAGACATCTTTGGAAGCACTTCCAGAGTTGTCAATCAGACCACAAACGGGGCTACTTTTTAACTCCACCTGGGGTAGTTAACCAAGCATCCCCAGAAGTCCCAACACCTAAATATGGAGCTGGCCCCTGAGCTCCATCGGGCCAAACACAGTTGAACTTCTCGGCACTTCTAGGGCTACCAGAAGGAGAAACTCTGGCTTCCTGGTATGCCGAGCAAATGGCGTCTTTGAACCTTGTTTATACGCAACTCAACGCGCAGCAAGCCGTGCACCAAGAACAAGCCAACCAATCCGCTTTTGTCACTCCACCGCAAAGGCCTCCGAGCACCCACATGCCTCAGCAGACCAATGCGTGGAACTTAAATCATGAGAAAGCACCCACTGTCAGAAGGCAAAGTGCGCATGATTCGCGCGATACTTATGGTGAAATAGAAAGTAACTATGTGCAATACTCTCATCAACAGAGAAAGCCGGTACAAAGTCGTTTAGGCCCGCGCAACATAAACGACGAATGGGATAGCTATAATGAAGAAGATGACCCGACGTACAAGAAAGAAAGCACGGTATTAAGCAGATTACCACCAGAACACGAGGCGTACAAACCCCACAAACGCGCGGGGTACAATCCAAAGGCAGAACATGATTACTCATTGAGCTATCGCCCAGAAGGCATGGCTGAAAACTCCAAGTTCATCAGAGAGATTGCAACAGTCGGTATCGATAAGACAAAACTGCCACACAATGTAGGCAAATACAATGGCTTAACAGATCCTGACTATCACCTCCAAGTCTTCAATGGCGCAGGGGTAACAGGTGGTTGGAACTTACCAACTTGGTGTCATCTTTTCGCACAAACCTTTGTCGGCGAGGCACGCGTCTGGTTTGAAAGCCTGCCAGCAGGAAGAATTAAGTCATGGATCGATTTTCGAGACAAGTTCCTCGTGCACTTCTCCTAACAGCGCAGGCATACTAGAGATCCAGCTGATTGTTTGAATATATGGAGGAAATATCATGAAAGCGTAGAAGATTTCATCACCATATATAACAAAGAATGTCTAGAAATCGGAGATGTAGGCGAGAAGATGATGCGCGCGCACTTCATGAGGGCAGTAAAGTGTGACAACCTGATCAAACGATTGAAAGGAAGAGACAGAGGCCCCAAAGATTGGGAGACCTTCATCGAAGCAGCAAAAACAATTGCGCGCACTGACAAACAATTGACCGGCGATGACAACCGTCAATATAGTTACAACCACAACGATCGGCGCAACAAGAAAGGCAAAGGTCAATCATGGAAAACATCTGGTTACAGAGAAAGAAGCCCAATAAGAGAAGACGCGCGCAATACAATCAACCAGATCGCTCATCGCAAAGAGGACAAAGAGAGAGAAGCGAGAAAAACAGTAGACACCCCTAACAAAGACCCCTTCCGAGGTCCTGTCAACCAAAAACCACCAGTTCAAACCCCTCTACATATGCAAAACAAAAGGAGTCAAAACCCAAATCTTTTCTGTGAATTCCACAAAGACACAGGTCACCTGACCGACGATTGTTTTAGCCTAAAGCAAGAGATAGAAAGAGCTCTAAGAGATGGAAGGCTCACCCATCTGGTAAAAGGGGGAAAGCGCGACAATCGCCAAATTCAAAGAAGGGAAGAAGGCCCGGACAACAAAAAGCTTCGAAAGTTAGAAACTCACATGATTCAAGGGGGTCCACGGAGACCACGAAAGAATTACAACAAGCGCACACAAGACGACTCTTGGCACGAGAAACAAGTTACTTTCCCCATAGTGATAGGAGGTCCAAGAGAGAGAAGGCCTATAGTCGTATCTGGCGTAATCGGTCACTACCAAACCGACTACATTTTCATTGATCCAGGGAGCACCGCAGATATCATCTACGAACAATGCTTCAATTAATTTGACCAAGAATACAAAGCGCGCTTGGAACCAGTAGATTACCCACTAACTGGTTTCTGTAACAAAGCCATTTTTCCTCTCGGCCAGATATCGTTCCCGGTGCTGCTCTCGGACGGAAGAAATTCAAGAACAGAGGAAGTCTCGTTCATGGTGCTACCTGCACATTCAAGACATGATATCCTTTTGGGAAGAGAATATCAAGGAGATTTTAGTATGATTTGCTCTGGACCACATTCAGTTGTTGGTTTCCCAACAGAGACAGGGATAGCAATAATTTACGCAAGCAAAGAAGTCTTGGCAACAGACGAAATCGGGCCAGCAAAAGCAAGCAAATCTGCACCACACGCAGAAGCTGAAATATGGGTACTGAACGACAAATACCCAGAACAATCTGTCACCCTGGGTCCGACAATGTCCGATCTCACGCGCGCAGCGCTAAAAAGGTTGCTATTCGAGAACATGGACGTATTCGCCTGGACTGCGCCCGATATGGTTGGTGTTCCACGGCACATAGCACAGCACAGGTTGAACGTTTCCGAAAATGCCAAACCGGTGGTACATACAAAGCGTCATCTAGGAGATATAAAGCATAACGCCATGCAAGAGCAGATCACAGAGTTATTAAACGCCGACATTATCAGAGAGTTCGTTACCAAACATGGGTGGCAAGCCCAGTCATGGTTCCTAAAGGAAATGGCGGGTGGAGAATGTGTGTGGATTATAAGGATTTAAACAAGGCATGCCCGCGCGATTGTTATGCTTTACCAGAGATTGACGAAAAGATCGATTCTTTAGCATCGTTCAGGTGGAAATGGTTCCTCAATTGTTATAAAGGATACCGCCAGGTGCAGATGGCTATCCAAGACGAGTACAAAACTGCATTTCGCACACCAACAGGGCTGTACTGTTATACAAAAATGCCTTTTGGTTTAAAGAATGCAGGCGCAACATACCAGAGACTAATGAACGAAACGTTCAACAATGCTATCGGCAAATACATTGAAGTATACATGGATGACCTGGTCATCATGAGTAAAGAAGAGAGTATGATGCTGGTAAACATTCAGAAAACGTTCGACACATTGCGCGGGGTGAATATCAAGCTAAATCCAGCGAAATGTTCCTTTGGCATGGAAGAAGGAAAGTTCCTGGGTTTCATCGTTACAAAGGATGGGTTTAAAGTCAATCCTGAAAAGGTGCAAGCGATCGAGCGGATGCCTTCACCGTCGACGATCAAGGAAATGCAGAAGTTGGCTGGATGGTTAGCAGCACTCAACCGTTTCCTCGCCAATCATGCAGCTAAATCTTTTCCATTTATCAAAACACTCCGCAACTGCATGAAGAAAAGTCAGTTCCAGTGGACTCCGGAAGCCGAACATGCGTTCCGAGAAATGAAGGATTGCCTCATAAGATTGCCAACACTGACAGCACCAGTGAAAGGAGAACCTCTAGTGATGTACCTGTCAGCATCAGAGAAAGCAGTAGGAGCAGTTCTGCTCGTAGACCGACAAGGCGTACAAACACCAGTCTACTATGTGTCTTGCACTTTGAATGATCCAGAAACAAGGTATGCCATAATGGAAAAGCTGGTGTTGGCATTGATTCATGCATCGAGACGATTGCGCAGGTACTTCGCTAACCACGTCATTCATGTACTAACAAATTACAACATCGGCAACATCCTCGCAAGGCCTGAGATATCTGGAAGATTAGCGAAATGGGCTATAGAATTGGGGGGCCATAACGTGGTTTTTAGACCAAGGCCAGCAATTAAGGGCCAGGTGTTGGCCGACTTCATGACAGAGGTGCCTGATGATAAAGACAGAGAATGCAAAGCAATGGAAAGAGCAGAAAGGCAACATTCGGAAGAACCATGGCTACTGTATACAGATGGCGCGTCCAACGAAGACGGCGCAGGCTCAGGACTTAGTCTGGTAAGTAAAAAAAAATGAATTCACGTACGCCATCCAGTTAGACTTCAAGAGCACAAACAATGAAGCCAAATATGAAGCCTTTCTTGCTGGTTTAAGGTTAGCAATCAAGATGGGAGTCAAACACATTGAGGCGCATGTGGACTCCATGTTAGTAGCAGGGCAGATCAATGGCCAGTACGATGCCAAAGGAGATGTGATGGCGCTATACCTAGACCAAGCAAAAACATTGCTACAGAACTTCATTTCGTACAAAGTGCACCATATCAACCGAAGCGAGAATAAACCGGCAGATGCACTAAGCAAACTCGCATCCACCAGTTTCCAACACCTGGCAAAGGATGTGCGCATTGAAGTCCTAAGCACTCCATCAGTTCCGCTAAGGCAAATGAATGTCATTCAACTGGGAACGACGTCTTGGATGACTCCGATATTCATGTATCTCCAGTCTGGAATACTACCGGAAAACAAAGCTGAGGCAAGGAAAATACAGTACAAGTCCGAGCATTACTAGATAGTTGACGGGATATTGTACAGGAATCGTACCTCGGGCCGTTAATGAGATGCGTCGATCCAGAAGATGCAAACTACCTGATTCGCGAAGTACATGAGGGCATCTGAGGCATTCACGCCGGCCCAAGAATGGTAGTAGCCAAAGTAATGAACGCCGGGTATTACTGGCCCGGAATGCATCTAGACGCAGTCAAGGTCTTGAGGAAATGTAGCGGTTGTCAGATACACGCCCCAAAACCGATGCACCCCAAAAAATGAACTAGTCCCCGTAACAACGGCATGGCCATTCCAACAATGGGGGATAGATATGGTTGGTCCTTTTCCAGAAGCCCCGGGAGCAGTGAAATTCATCATAGTCGTGGTAGATTATTTCACAAAATGGGTGGATGCAAAGATGCTGGCATCAACCACATCTATCGTAGTGCGAACGTTCATTTGGGAACAAATAATTTGTCGGTTCGGGTTGCCTCTGAGAATCATCACCGATAACGGAACAAATTTTGCTGCAGAAGATCTCTAAAGTTGGTTCAAGGAGCTGCATATAGAGCACACCTTTTCCTCGGTTGCGCACCCGCAGGGAAACGGTCAAGTCGAAGCGGTGAACAAGAGTATTGTAGATGGTATCAAGGCACGACTGGGGACGCAACGAAGAGGCTGGGTCGACGAGCTACCCAGCATACTATGGGCCCATAGGACGATGCCAAAAACAAGCAACGGAGAAACACCGTTCAGTTTAGTCTGTGGGTCCGAAGCCGTGATACCAGTAGAGATTGGGCTGCCATCGCCAAGAATGCTCTCCATGAACATGATCAACAACGAAGAAGAAAGGAGGTTGGACCTAGACCTTCTAGAAGAAAGAAGAGAAATGGCGGCAATCAATGAGGCGAAATATAAGACCAAGTTGGAAAATTACTACAACAGTAAGGTCCGAATTTGCACGTTCAACCCCGGAGACTACGTCCTAAGGGACAATGAGGCGTCCAACGCCGAGAAACCGGGAAAATTAGCCCCCAAGTGGGAGGGGCCTTATGTAGTAGATGAAGTCCTCGGGAAGGGAGCGTACAAGTTACGCACGCTTCAGAACAAAGAAGTCCCAAGAACCTGGAATGCCCAACAACTAAGAAAATGCTACATGTAGACGGTCGAAGTTTTTATCTGTACTTGTAATGGCCACGAGCCAACACATTTTTACTCTAATACAAGAAGTGTTGGCTATCTTATCTCATGCGAATTTTTGTTACAACTGCATATATTACTTCGGGCATATACGAAAACATTAATGGCTCAGAAATAGGAAACGTTGTAGACCTCCAAGGCTCGTCACAACTAAGTGCACAGCCGGGTCAAAAACACAACTAAAGCCTATCACGCCAAATAATACTTCGTGCCCACACAAACACGAAAGCATCGAAAGCATGGTAAAATAAACATTGTAAGGCCCCCAAAGCTGAACACAGCCGGGTCAACCCAATAACCTGTAACTCGATCACTTCGTATACACAAATCAACCTGTGCGCTTACCGACAGAATAAACGTTGTAGAGTTTCCCAAAGCATAACACAACATAAGTTGCCATAGCCATCATTCATTCGTGATAACTAATCAAAGTAATTACACATGCACATATTGTAACGATAGCAAAATTCACAGCAAATAAAAAGCAAAGCCGAAGGCTAACATGAAATATATCAAATATACCAAAACGTTAACAGACAAAGCAACAGAAAGTAAGAATGTGCACAGACCATAGAGTTAATTGTTCAGGTAAATTGTCAGATGATTACAAGGCTATCAAGCCCATACACGACACGCAGGCCGGAAACCTTCATTCCTGGTGGCTAGTACCAGCATCCCCAGCTTCGCGATCATCCTCACCAAGTGCCCTTTTCAACAATGCGATCCCGTCTGGTTTCCGAGATAACTTCCCAGTAGCTTTGACAATGGCAAACTCAAGAGCCTCGAATTCTTGACGCTTCTCAGTATAGCGAGCAACACAGTCAGACTTATACAAGTCAAAGCTCTTCAACGGTTCCTTTGCCTCAGTAGTTGCCCTTCCCTCAGCATAACCTTCCTTACCACCATGAGCGTACGCAGCTTCACCAAGATCATACATGTACTTGGCCAACTCTTCAGATCCTGCGATACGTTCAGCAATCTGCATAAATAATGCACACATAAGTGAACCAGCAACGAGCAATAAAAAATGAACAAGCAAAATAGACAAAATAAACAATACCAAAGGTACTGCGCGCGCGAGCAACCATTTGCAGTCAGCAGAGATTTCCTCAACCAAGATCTCCGAAGCTTTGTTTTCAGCAACCTTCTCAGCAGCGAATTTCTCCAACTTGGCTATACGTTGGATGTATTCATGCTCCCTTTTCTAATGCGCAACACGCTCCGCTTCGGCTTCATCACTTATCTTCTTCTTCTCTCCTGACAACCTCACAATGGCGTCGCGCTGGGTTTGCAGCTCTTTGTTTGTTCGCTCACAAGCAACTTCCAAGTCTTTTTGTTTGTCAACATTAATTTGCTTTTCCTTGACAAGTTTTTCTTCTGCATCAGAAACCCTCCATAACAACCCTTTCTTCTCCGAGTTAAATTTTTCCCTTTCCTCAGCAAACGCCTTCTTCGAATTTTCAAATTCTAGCGTATCCTCCCCCATCAACTGCCATTCCCGGGCGATCTCTTGGGAGGTAGCAAAAAAATTGACCCCGGCATGGATATGATCATCCAAAACATCCAGCCGGTTACTCCTCTTTTGAAATAATCTCTCAGCAGGGGGGAGAGATAAGGAAAAGAACTCGCGACAGTTGCGGTGCTCATTCATCCCAAGACCCAGCCTGAACATTTTCATACTCAGGACTCCGGGGAACACCTGAAGTACCACCACCACCAGAACCCGGTGGACGTTTGGTATAGATGGTATGGCGAGGTGTAGCCTCACTTGACTCTGCCTCGGTATCAACACCTTCACCTCAACCATCACCACCAGCGCCACCTGCATCACCACCAGCACCTGCAGCACCACCTTCTCCAACCTGTTCAACATCCACGTCATCTTCTTTCCTTTTACCCCAATCAGCGGGCGGAGGAGATAGATCAAAAGTTCTGGAAGGTGGGGATGTAGGAGTCGTAATCTTCGAAATATCAATCTTGTGAGTGCCCTTACCAGATTTCGCACCTATTTCAAGACAAGCATGGTAGTTAAAAGGAATAATGAAAGATAAAGAACAAGAAACACAAATGAAAACTCTTTACCTTGAGAACCAGAAGCAACATATATCTTCTCCAGGAGATTACCATGCTTTGCGCTAAAGACACCCAAGTCAATCTCTGACTCTGAGGGTGCAGAAGGAGCTTCCTTGTGAAGCCTAGACTGTTTAGCGGCAAGGGCAGCAGCAGCTTGTTATCCAGCTCTTTCTTCTTGTCTTCAAGAGTCTTTCTCTTTTTCATGATCTCCGTCAGAGTCTCATCGTCATCGGGATCACGCTCAGTGCGCTTCTCTCCTGCGCCTAAACCAGAGAGCGTGTCAGAAACGACAACATAGTCCAAGAAAAGATGGTTAGAAGGTCGCTTACGAGGAGCTTCAACAACATTTTCCTCAACCTTCTTCTCCTTCTTTTCAGACCTATCCAACTTCTTCTTCTTCCTGGTTTCTAACTGCTCAGCAGTTTCAACCGGAGGATCAGCATCAACATCAACAGGCTCATTCACGGGCTCGTTCGCAGCCCCTTACGCCGGACCTGCATGCGGGGAATGAGGAATTAGGCATTCACGTGATCTGTCAGAACCCTCACTCGAGAGGACAATAACTTCCTCTCGAGTAGGGTCAATAGTATCATCAAGCTCATCACCATCATCTTCACCTAAGATAGTTATAAGCAGCAAAACTATCGCTGCTAGGATGCAAGAAACGGTCACGGATCTAATCCAACCACACAGGCTTCCCCTCAGGTAGTATCGCTTCGACCATGGCACCAGCAGCCTTCGGATCAAGGACATTCAACAAACTATACCCAACTATAAAATACAAGAACATGAGGAGGAGCATAACGAAATCAATGAGGAACACAAACGAAAATGAGCAAAACTAATACCTCTCCCCTGATAACCATAAACAGGGATACCCTTAGGGTTCTTCGGGACCCACAGCATGCTCATACCAGCCCCCACCAACGCCCTCTCCTCAAGTTGGGAAATAGAAGTGGCTTTCCACGTCAACGTCTTGTACCACTCTTGCTCAACAAAATCTATAGAGACATCTATCCTGGGAACCCCTTCACTCTCTGCCCGGTAATGCATATCGACCGGAATGACTCCACGACGGACATAGAAAAAACTTCTGCTTCCAATCATGCAGACTCTTCGGTGGGTTGGAACTGCAAGGACTAACGCCACTAGTTCGGGAGTTGAAGGAGTAGAAACCACCGGTGTAACTCCCGTTGTAAAAAACGTTGAACATTTCAAAAGTTGGTTCAATACGGTTGGCCTTGCATATAAATTCGAAATGTGTAAGACGAGGAAGCCCCAAGGCGTTGATCTGAGAAATATGTAACCCATAGTTGGTCAAAACTTCAGCAGTGAACTTCGTCATAGGGAGACGGAAATTACCCTCCCGGAAGTAGGCCGTATACAACGCTATATACCCCGGAGGAGCGTCCAGAGCGGTGGAGTTGGGAGTCGGGAACTGAGCACCCCACTCAGGAAGAAAACCCATATCTCTAACCAAATTTTGAAATTCTTCTTCTTTCCAACCTATCGTCGCCCGGTCAGGACCAGGAGGATTCCTAGGTTTGTACTTTCTCTTCTTAGTCAAAGGATTGGCTCCAGTAGACATAATGTTGGAAGATGAAAAGAAGAAATTGGGATGAAATAGAAGGAAAAGGAAGAGAGATAGAGAAAAAGATGAGAGGAAAATGGGTTTCGAATTTCAAAAGTGAAAGAAAAAGAAGTAACCGCCATCTATTTATACCCATCGCATTAAATGCGATGGGTAGTGGGCCGTCAGGAAGATAGATCGTCGATCAATGGGGAAAAGACACGTCATAAGTGAGAGAAACCGTCACCTCTTTTTTTCGGAAAAGTGGGCGGCACACACCTGACATCGTGGCGAAAAAGCAACTGACACGTTTTAAAAGGCGACTGTTTATCACCGAAAAGACAGGGACACCAGACAGTCACATCAGTTGTCTTCATTCCAATAAAGGAATCTTCTTTCAGAAGGAACCATCGTACGCCATGCGCCATGCGTCCAGTTGGCTCAACTTTGCGGTCACCATCGTACGCCATGTGCCGTGCGTCCACTTGGCTCAACTTTGCAGTCACCATTGTACGCCACGCGCCCACTTGGCGCAACCGCGCAAGGTTAAAAAAACAAAAACAACAAACACCACTACCCTTATAAGTCCAGAATCCCTCCTAGACGATCAGCTCAACTAGAAGGCACACTGGACTGGGGGGACTTGAAGAGGTATGGTCCCAACTCCTCGTCTACATAGCAGGGACCACCCCATTTTTTCATCCAACATGGCACCTACATCAGCAAGTAAATCCAGAAGCTTCTGGAAGACGTCAAGGTGGCACAAAAGATGCTCGTTCCGACAGAAAGGACAACACGTGTCACCAATCACCAAGCGCCATGTAAGCCTGCAGCAAATCTGGGAGCAGACCGACAACAGTAGCACGATTTCTCCAGCATGGATGAATATCGGCGCGCCACGTGGACCACCATCCTGAACGCAGCAGAGGAGACCAAGAGGATATTCCCCTTGGTCGGACAGCTGGCGCCCGATAACAGCTGGCGAGGTTGCTCCTCCTTCCTTCACCCTCCGGCTATAAATAGGAACCTTCATCATCAGGTTACGGCATTCTATTCTCCACTCTTTCACTCACTACACACACTGTTTTCTTCCTCATAGCAGTACTTATTCTCACGCCGGAGCCCGGTTAAGAGGGAAACCCCCATTTCCCCTCTTAACGAGCTAACGATGTTGCTGTTTTGCAGGTCCTTAGTCATTTGGCGAGTAGAGAAGGAGATTGAACCCACAGAAGAAACAATCCAGTTAGTTAACTATTGGTGTTAATCAGTGTTTTATCACTTCCACTCATAACCACTTTCAAAATAAATTAAAAAATTATAGAGAGTGAACAGTGTCCCCTCAAATATACAGATGAACAGTAACATTTTATCTCTCCTCCACTCAAACACTTTTTATACCTTTTATAATAGAGTAAATTACAAAAATCGTCTTTTATGTATGTCACTTATTGCAAACTGTGTCCTTTGTCTTAAATAATTACAGAAAACGTACTCGATTTTTGCAAACCCTTCCAAGTTATGTCTTTTAGCACTAACTCAGTTAATTTTTGTGGTTAAAGTGTAACTTACCCTTCCATATAAATACAATTCAACTCCAAAAATAATTCAAAACTACACGAATCTATAATCAAAAATAAACTTTTTCAACAAAGTTTTATTAAATTAAAGATTACAATAGATTTATGGCATTGAAATGTTGAATACATCAAATTCAAGATCACTTAAAAGATTGTAGGATCGTTTGCACGACCAAAACGAGTCGTTTAGAAGAGTTCTAATCAATACGAGAGGCGGAAACAAATGTATCGACTTTGAATCAGCTTGATATACACTCTAATTGTCTTGTTTATTGATATAACAACGTTTTACAGCCTGTAGACACTTCAGTAGCACCTCGTTACCGGAATCAGAAAGTTACAAATGATTTGAACAAGGCAACTATTTATAGGCTCACCATTTCGTACGAAACAGTCTCACACGAAATGCCCATTTCATGCGAAATGACAATCACCATTTCGTGCGAAATGGATCCAACCTATTTATTTCTCGTTTTTCTCGTAAATCGTGCCTGGTCTATCTAATCTAATACAAGACTCGATACAAGACGAAGTCGACAGACATATGCACCAACAGACTCCCCCTTGGATGTTGACGAAGTCTTCAGTGTCGAGTCTTCGGCATGTCACATCTTCAGTCTTGATCTGTCTTCGTGCTCTTCCCAAAGTATCTGACAGTGTAAGCATCCTCAATCTTTTTCTCTTCTCCAGGATATCAACCTGGCTCTTTACCATTCAGGCTCCCCCTTGAATGTTGATCTAATCTTCAATCTCTTCTTTCTCTCACTCATTAGCATTAGCAGCTGGCATGATCACCAGGATTCGAATCTGGCTCTTGCATCTTCAGACTCCCCTTTGCTAGCAGACTCCCCCTTAAATTGTTCCGGGATCGCAATCTGTCTTAGCTTTTCCACAGGTTCAGGTCGTCTCCTGGCTCTTCGTAGCAACAGTATCATGAACCTGGCTCAAATCTGCACATCTTCAGGAGTCGAAGCCTGGCTAACCTGCACAGACTCTACTTCAAAATAAATTTCACAAATTTAACATTTGTCAAATTTATATATTACTTTTGCAGGTATCGATCAAAATGATTTAACATTTATAATCTTTGATGACCACTTGTAAGAAAAAACATTCAGATTTTATATTTTCATTTCAAAATCTTTTCTTATTTCAAACAAACTCTCCCAAACCATTTGTTCATCATGTTTAACACACGGAAATTTGAAAATCAGCTCTCCAACACCAGTTGTCGAAAATCTTTTTGTATTTTCAAAGATTTATGCTAAAACACACTTAAAATCTTTTTGGATTTTTGATTTTAATGAAAGTAGTAAAGAAATATTAACAAACAATATTTTTGTGAGTTTGTGTAAGAGGATCATATCAGTATATAAGACAAATCATTAACACCGTTAAGCTTTAAACATTTTAAGTTCTAAACGATTCACTTAGATTGTCAGTATACTGATCCACTTAAATTTTCACACAAAGTTCAACTGTTTCGAGATACGAGATTAGTGTTTTAAGCACTTAAACTTATTCGCGTGTCCCACCTCAGAATATACTCATGTATCCAGACTCCTATATTCAGTCTTACAGGTGAATGTACACTAATGATATCTGTAAGGGGTTAAATACGAAACCATGAGAGCTCATGCTTCTGCAAAATCAGAGAGATGATGGTTCGACTTTCGGTGTGTTCCCTTTAGAAAATCTTTTCTTCAACAGCACATGATTAGCATTTTTCAATGTTTCATCATTTTTTATGCTGATGGTGGGCTTTAAGATTAAAGCAATGTAAAGTATTATACGAGGACTAGGCTATTGCTCCCACAAAATCAGAAGTCCTGGTATAATACCCCAGATATCACCACGCACAAAGACCTAGTATGTCAGAAATAGAAAGCCCTTCAAACAAGATTTCAAACCTATATATCCGAGAGATGTTCCCCACGAAATAAGTAAGTTTGATATTTATGTTTATATCTCGAACATAATCTACTAAGCGTGTGAAAACCTACTGGCACATCATCAGTGAGATCGTTTATCACATTTGACTTTCCAATTCTTTAGCGTGTTGTGATAGTCCACTGATGTACTATCATTTCCTCTTTTTCACAACAAAACTCATTTTTGAATTTTCAATGTTTTTGGATTTTGAGATTTTATCATGTTTTTTGGGTTTTTCAAATTTTTGAAATTTCTAAAATTTTTACTCCCCCTAAAATCAAAAATATGTTTCAATTTTTTATTTTCAAGAAAATTTTGAAAACAAACTGTACAAGTAAAGTGACAACTGTTGTGAATTGCTTCAATTCGCCATCCACTTGGCATAAACAATCAGAACTCCCCCTGACAACAAACTATTTTCCCATTATGATTTCAAAACACTTAAGTTTGTTTTAATCAAGGGGAATTGGCCTGTAATAATCCCATCTAGACCTTATTGGCCATTAATAATCCCACCTCAGAATATTCTCCCCACCAGTCCCACCTTTCACCTATTTTTCCT
Organism: Helianthus tuberosus; assembly: GCA_030545235.1. Lineage (NCBI taxonomy): Eukaryota > Viridiplantae > Streptophyta > Magnoliopsida > Asterales > Asteraceae > Helianthus > Helianthus tuberosus. Next base: position 193,684,531 of record CM060352.1, on the reverse strand, counting down.
ACAATGGTCCCCCGTTAAAAAAACTTAACGGAGTTAAGATTTTTTTCCAAATTACAAACAGATTTTTTAGGGCTTTTGATTAAAACGACGATACGAGTCCATTGATGTAAAACTTGCCTCGAAACTTTGCTCCAAACGATGAAAACGGCGCTTGAATTCGGGTGTTTAAATTTCCAATTAACCAAAATCAAGTCACTTGGAGCACCATTTCGAAGTAAGTTTTACATCAATGGACTCGTATCATCGTTCTGATCAAAAGCCCTAAAAAATCTGTTTGTAATTTGGAAAAAAAGCTTAACTCCGTTATGTTTTTTTAACGGGGGACTATGTCACACCCCGATTTCCACGTGTCACCGGTGGGCCCGGTGGGGGAGTATCGTGACGTGGTTGGCAACGTAATAGTAAAACAACACAATATTATTATGCACAGCGGAAGCAAATTTAAAATATGATACAACCGAATTTAATATTGTTTATCAATGTAACAATATCCGGAAGTTTATCCACAGTAGGATCGAAACAAAATAACATTTATGGTTCAACAGACTTCAGGCATCTTAAGCTTGCGAGACTTCTAATGATGCTTAGGAGAAATCCCAGCCAATTTCGCTTAGTACCTGCATTTAATCTTTTTGGGGAAATACGTCAGTTTACACTGGTAAATACATTCAACTGACTCATTTTGGAAAATGATTGAAAATTGGTTTGGATGCACATGGCATAAACATTTTTATTTAACTTGGGAGAATTATTTAATATTATAATCTCGTGAACGAATTACATGTTACTTATGCGTTCAGTAGCCCGGATCTTGTCCGGGTTAAAGATCAATAGACACACCACATCATAGAGTTATACACGGACGGTGTACACCTACACCCCGTGCTCAGGTCGTGGCCATCTCGTAAGATGATGCCAAGGATATCCGGGACATGGTCATTAACCCCCCAAAGGCTGTAAAGTAAACAAGACTGTTTAAACGAGCCGATCAAATTATTCAACTACCCACTTTAACGGTGGAGATTTGATGCCCGATCAAGCGGTATGCTATATACCGTAACCCAAGCCCGTATAGGGAAAATAAGTTAAAAGTATTTACCTGAGTAAGTATTAATCACAACAAGCAAAATGCACGTAGCTTTTACTGGTTCTCCTAATCTGGAACGAAGGTTCATAATAACCTATTAGAATCCTAACGGGTCTTTAATTAAGCTTAAGCTTAGACCGGCTAGTTTCAAAGATACGGTTTGTACGCACGATCAAGCGAAGACCGGATAGAATGTGATTTAGACCCGACAAGTTCAGAGACTTGTTTAATATGGGTTTATTATTCACATTCTGGATTTTAAGATAAAACCGTTAAGGTTTGACCCGTTTCGGCCAATTTATGTAAACTTGTTACATAAACCGAACCGAACGCGAAATAAGCGTAACGGGTATCCGTAAGAGCCATATACAGGTTTCCTAGGTTAATATGCTTCAAATATGTTGTAACATCAGTAGGATGTCTTTCATTATGCCCGAAACGAATCTAAACACAAACTATGCCCCGTAGGGGTAGTTTGGTCATTTTAAAGGTTGTAAAAGAGTTTAGATGTTTAACTGAGTTACAGGTCTGATGTAAATAGAAAACATACTCAATTTGATATGTTATATCAGTAGGCTAAAGCATATATGTGAAATTTATCATTTTTATCCAAACTATGCCCCGTAGGGGTATTTTGGTAATTTCACATAAGCCGAAAAGCTCAAAACTGAGGTCTGAGTTTATCAACCTTTGCTTACTGTTAAAATATCCTAATTTTCCTAAAATATCAGTAGGTATCAACCCGGGTATGTCCAATATGATTTTAAAACATACTATGCGTTAAAAACGCTAAATAAGGCGATTAAAGGCCATTTCCGGGTTCGATACTTAAATATGATATTTTCGTATTTCCAGAAGGCTTAAAATAATTAACTTATCATATGTGATCAGTAGCAAAAGGTTTGGAGTCGTTTAGATAGGCAAAACTCATTTTATGGCCCGTAAGGGCAAAACCGACAATTACCGGATTTAAGCCTACGACTACTAGTTATGCTCAGCCTAAAATTAATTAAAAATCTTTAAAAATCCTAAAATAATATATTACATCAGTGGGTAAAAGATTTGATACCAAAAAGTATGTTTAACTAGGCTATACGCTAATTACGCCATTTTATTAACATAAAGCATTAATTTTGCGATAATGAGCATAACTCTTAATCTACAAGTCAAACTGATGTCAAACTTTGCATACAAGTCTATATATCAGTAACTAAGGTTTCTACACTTTTACATTTCCATAAATCATGTTTTAAGGTAATAAGGGCATAATGGTCAACATATGAGCAATTAACGGAAATATGCATATTAATTGGATAACTAGTGAACCAAGGTGTATAATCACAGAGGGTTGTTCTAACAAGTAACCTAATCCAATTAAAGCTCTGAGGAATTTCTAAAACATGCCTAAACGGGTCAGAACTGAAAGTCAAAGTGAAAGTCAAACTATGTGACTTTCGGTTCCGAACCGGGTCTAAACAGGAAATAGTCGGTTTGAACATGTTTGGACATGTTCTTACACTAATTACTAAGTTATAACAATGATCAAACAGGTTATATATGTTCTAGATAGCTAATTATGCATAAATGACATTTTAAGCATCCTGTTGACTTTTTAATTATATGTTTGACCCGACTTTTGACCTGGTTAGAGTGGTGAGCAGGGGAAACCCTTTTGAGGTTTTATTACCCACATAAATACCAACTTATAACCACTTTTAATTTGAGATATGACTGAGCCATTATTGACTAATCTCGAAGTCAAACCGTAATTATGACGGTTTGACTTTTAGCTAATTAACCAAGCTAAACTCAACTAAACAAGAACTAGCAGACTTACAAGAGTCCTATGCACGAGATATGATCACTTGAGGCTGCTTGATAGCTCCAGAAATGATCCACAAATGCAGATGAAGGTGTGAGAATGAATGTTGCACCACATGGCCTTTTATAGTGAAATCACTCACCATAATTGATTGACAACCAAGTCTAGCACTCACCACGACTACCATACACATGTCCCTAGTGCTCTAGTACAGTTAGGGGTCGCCCACCATGTGAAAAATTCGGTTTAAAGACGATTTTCCGCGAATACAGGGGTCTGTCCCCGTTTTCTGTATCTGGGCCTTGGACGCGGCCCGCGTCCCGTTTAACCGAATCCAAAGCGGGCCGCCTGGCCTGCTTAAATCTGATTTTTGATTTCTTTTGTTTTGCAAGTTGACCTTTGGTTAAATTGAAAGGGTAATTAGGCTTTTAACTTGCATTTTGACCCCTTATACTATACCCACATAGACTTTAGGACTTATACCCACTTTGCCAAGTCCTTGTACACTTCCGATTAACCCGAAAAGCCTTAACTTTCAACGTTAACACTTTAACCCTTCGCACACGAATTTGGTCATAACTTTCTCATACGATAACGAAAAGTTATGAAATTTTAATCGTGCATTCTAGTGAGCATAATTAGCATTTACAAAGCTTCGGGTTTGTCAAAAGGTCACTCAGAGGTATATCTTTAAACATGTTGACACATTTAACCCCTATAGTTTGTAATTACTCACTTTTTGCTTCGTATGATCCATGATTTATTCGTTTGAGGTTATAAACATCATGTAGGGTTATTATGAAGTATATTTATTCATTGTTGACATTTAGAACCCGTATAATCACGTACTTTCCATGTTTGTCAACTTTAGTCCTTTTTTAACATTCTTTCACACGTTCAAACTTCATGACACGTGTCAACACATTATAGGACGTGAATTTTCGAGGTGTTACATCCTCACCCCCTTAAAATAAATCTCGACCCGAGATTTACTGAAACAAGTAAGGGTACTTTTCTTTCATCGTGGATTCAACCTCCCACGTGAATTCGGGACCTCTACGGGCATCCCATTTGACTTTTACAAAAGGTATATGCTTCCTTCGAAGTTTCCTTACCTGTCGATCTTCGATCGACAAAGGTTTTTCCACAAACTTTAAGCTCTCATCTATATGCACATCTGTATGTGGTATAACCAGTGATTCATCAGCGAAGCACTTCTTCAGATTGCAGATGTGGAACACATTGTGAATTCCACTGAGCTCTTCTGGTAAGTTTAACTTATAGGAAACTGACCCGACACGTTCGATAACCTCGAAAGGTCCTATGTATCTCGGGCTTAGTTTGCCTTTCTTACCAAACCGCATCACTCCTTTCCAGGGTGACACTTTAAGTAGGACTTTGTCACCTACTTCGAAGTGAAAATCCTTACGATTTGGATCAGCGTAACTTTTCTGCCTATCCTGGGCAGCTTTGAGATTGTCACGAATCTGGACAATCTTATCCGTTGTTTCGAACACGATCTCTGGTCCTGATAACTGGACTTCTCCAATTTCCGCCCAACAAACTGGCGATCTACACTTTCTACCGTATAATGCCTCAAAAGGCGCAGCCTTAATGCTGGTATGGTAGCTATTGTTGTAGGAGAATTCGATTAATGGTAGGTTCTTATCCCAACTACCTCCCAAATCGATCGCACATGCACGTAGCATGTCTTCCAACGTTTGAATAGTACGCTCACTCTGACCGTCAGTCTGAGGATGATAAGCCGTACTAAAATTCAAACGTGTGCCCAAAGATTGTTGGAAACTTTTCCAAAAATGTGACGTGTACCTAGTATCCCGGTCAGAGATAATAGCTACAGGTATGCCATGTAGGGCTACAATCTTATCAACGTATAACTGGGCTAACATATCGGAGCTGTAAGTCTCCTTGATGGGTAAGAAATGAGCTGACTTAGTCAGTCTGTCAACTATAACCCATATTGTATCATTGCCTTTCCTTGTCTTTGGCAACTTTGTAATAAAATCCATAGTTACCATTTCCCACTTCCACGTAGGAAGTTCAGGCTGTTGTAGCAAACCTGACGGTTTCTGATGCTCGGCTTTGACTTGCGCACATGTCAAGCATTTTGCTACATGGGTGGCTACAGACTTTTTCAAGCCTATCCACCAATAATTTGCCTTCAGATCCTGGTACATCTTATCAGCTCCAGGATGAACGGAGTATTTGGAACTATGAGCTTCCTGGAGGATAACATCACGAAGTCCCCCATAAATTGGAACCCATATTCGTCCATTCAATCGTAAAATTCCGTCCTTGCTAAGAGTTAACTGCTCCTCAGTCACTCCTAACTTTTCATTAGGATAGTTAGCTTCCAACACAGCTTCTTTCTGTGCAGCTAACAACCTTTCCATCAAATTATTCTTTATTTCCAAGCGCTTGGCATTGATTCGGATGGGTTTCATCTTTTCCTTTCGACTCAAGGCATCAGCGACTACATTCGCCTTGCCGGGATGGTACTTGATTTCACAATCATAGTCATTCAAGGTCTCCATCCAACGGCGTTGTCTCATGTTTAACTCTTTCTGATTAAACAGATGCTGGAGGCTCTTGTGATCAGAATAGATCACAAACTTGATTCCATAAAGATAATGCCTCCACAGTTTTAGTGCGAATACAACGGCACCCAATTCTAGGTCATGGGTGGTGTAATTCTTTTCGTGCACCTTTAACTGTCGTGATGCATAGGCAATAACCTTGCCTTTCTGCATAAGCACACACCCCATGCCAGTGTGCGAAGCATCACAATAAACCACAAATTCTTCTATTCCATCTGGCAATGTCAGTAATGGGGCGTTGCTCAACTTTTGCTTCTGAATATCAAAGGATTCTTGCTGTTTAGGGCCCCAAACGAACTTAACCTTCTTCTTAGTTAAGGAGGTTAGGGGTGCAGCAATCCTTGAAAAATTTTCTATGAAACGCCTGTAATATCCTGCCAATCCCAGGAAGCTACGAATCTCCGTAGGCGTCTTTGGCTCTTGCCAATTCATAACAGCTTCAACTTTAGCGGGATCCACCTGGATACCACGCTCGCTAACCACATGTCCAAGAAATTGGACTTCTCGAAGCCAAAATTCACACTTAGAGAATTTGGCATAGAGCTTCTCCTGATGTAGAAGTTTGAGAATACAACGAAGGTGTTTCTCATGGTCAGCTTAATTCTTAGAATAAATGAGAATGTCATCGATGAAAACGATGACGAATTTATCTAAGTAAGGCTTGCAGACGCGATTCATGAGATCCATGAACGCGGCTGGTGCATTAGTGAGCCCAAAAGGCATCACTAGGAACTCGTAGTGGCCGTAACGAGTCCTAAATGCAGTCTTGTGAACGTCTTCATCTTTGACCTTCAATTGATGGTAGCCTGACCTCAAATCAATCTTTTAGAAGTAACTTGCCCCTTGAAGCTGATCGAACAAATCGTCGATTCTGGGCAACGGATACCTATTCTTGATCGTGACTTTGTTAAGCTCGCGATAGTCGATGCACAGACGCATCGACCCATCCTTCTTCTTGACAAACAAGATTGGCGCTCCCCAAGGAGATGAACTAGGTCTAATGAAACCTTTAGCCAGCAATTCATCTAGCTGTGTCCTCAACTCCTTCATTTCTGTGGGTGCCAATCTGTATGGTGCTCTAGCAACTGGTGCCGCTCCGGGGATGATATCGATCCTGAATTCGACTTGTCTATCTGGTGGTAGACCAGGTAGATCTTCTGGAAACACTTCTGGGTATTCAGAAATGACAGGGATGTCTTTTATCTTCGGTTTAGGCTCATCAATAATCACTTGCGCCATGTAAATGACACACCCCTTCTTCAAACACTTGGAAGCCTTGAGCATAGTCACCTGCTCAGGCAGCCCATACTGGGTATCTCCCCGAATGGTAAGTGATTCCCCAGACGGAGTTTTTATTACCACTTGTTTCTTGTTACAGACTATTTGGGCCTGGTTATGAGATAACCAGTCCATACCCAGAACTATGTCAAAACCGGCCAACTTAAAGGGAAGTAGAGACAGAGGAAAAGAATGGTTCTTAATGGATATAACACATCCATCTAACACAGTAGAAACGGTTTCTATGGTACCATCTGCTAACTCTACCTCATAGTTTGCGTTTAAGGTTTTGACAGGTAAATTCAACAATTTACAAAACTTATGATCTACGAAAGACTTATCTGCGCCTGAATCAAAAAGTACTCTTGCAAAGACATCATTTACAAGGAATGTACCTGTTATGACATTATCGTCTTGCACAGCTTCTTTCGCGTCCATTCTGAAGACTCTGGCATTAGTCTTCTTAGCCTCCTCAGGCTTCTTGTTGTATTTCGGGCAGTTGGTCTTGATATGCCCCTTTTCATTGCAACGGTAGCACGTTGCGTCTTTTATCTTTTTGCAATCCAGGGTTTTGTGATCCGTGGACTTGCAAATTCCACAAGCAAAGGGTTTTGACTGAGTCTGAGAGTTCGACTCCAGTCTGCACTTTCCATAGTGCTGCTTCTTGCCAATTTTACACTTGGGCTTTTCGCCAGAATTGTGCCCATCCTTCCTCGACTCCGACCCTTTCTTGTTGTCACCGCTCCCACGGTGCTTCTTGTTCGACTTTCGTGAACCATCATCTTCACGCTTCCTCTTCTCGGCCTCCTTATTCCTCAGCGATCTCTGCCTGACCGCATCCAGAGTGAGGGATAAGGAAATGTCAGTTACAGACCTGAAGGTAGCTGGCCGAGAATCTTTTACGCTTGCCTTGATCTCCGGGGCTAAACCACCGATAAAGCGAGCGATTCTTTTTGGCTCCGGGGTTACCAGGTGTTAGGGGTCATTTTCTTAACAATTATATCCTGACCAATATCCTGCCTATGACGAGATTTGATTTGATCCAACACTATCAAGACTCGCCAGACCATTGGCATAACTTGGGCATAGCTAAGGCCGGTGAGGTCGAAGAAGCTAGAGATAAAGGGTGGAAATGGGTACCGGAGTCCAAGAGAGAAAGGATAAGCGAAAAAACAAACCCACTCGTCGGATGACGCGTCCGATCGGGCTTCCTTGTCAAAGGGGCGAAAGACCGTTCCGGTGGGAAAGGCACCGGAGTCTTTGAGAGCAGCAATGTCAGCATTATTGAAGCAGCAAATCTCCTTTGCTGGATCGGTGATAAAGTTTTGACTTATGAGGGTTGAGGCTGGTCGGTCTGGTCGGGATTTTGTTCGTGGTGCCATGAAGAGTATTGAGCAAATTAAGAAAAATTCAAGAAAGGAGATTAGAAAAGAAGATACCTGATGTTTGCTTGCAGATAAGGATAACCGAGACAAGGAGTCCCTCGGTTAATATAGGATGAATATAGTGGGGTAAAAAGTAAATAATGCCTTGGAAGTTGCACCGCTGTCATTTCAAGAGTCTAGTCATATTAATTGCCTTAAGTTATGAGGTGAAACTTTTGAAATATATCCGTTGGATTGGTATCCCAACCGATATATTTGGGGACAATTGTTAGGGGTCATTTTCTTAACAATTATATCCTGACCAATATCCTGCCTATGTTTGTTCATTTGTGACCAGGATGCTGGAAGAGCATATTGCTAACATCTTGGGCGATATCCTGAGGCTTATTGAATTAACCACGTGCAGGTTAAGGGCTGAGACTTGCTAACGGTCAAGAGGACTTCTTCTCCTCAAGACTCGGACGAATTTGTTGAGGAAGAGACGTTGAGCCCGAAAGACCAGGTCTACAACGTTCGAAGAAGGAATATTCGGTGGATCCCGCAAGTTTAGGCTAGTTTGTTATTTTATCTTTACTATAAATAGATGGGGGCGGATCAGCTTAGAACACACGATTTTTCACTAACACTCTCATACACTTACACTCTCTAGCTCATCGCAAACACCACACTTGTATTCAAGTTTCATTGTAACACTTAGTCGATCCGTACCACATCTTGCACTGTATCCTGATTTTTGAAGCAATAGAAGAACTAGGCAGCTGCGATTGTCAGCTCCCGAGGTTTTATGCCGGCGATCTAGATTGATCAAGGGCTTTCCTCGTACATCACGTGTCCATCTTTACATTTTCGCTCATTGTTTGATCATAGATACAGCTCTATATCCTGAGCCGTATCCTGAAACTGTTTTTACAAATTAACTTGATTAACATATTTTCGACACTCATTTCTAGCACACTACCTCACTTAACTAATTTGATCACTTAATTACTTCGGTAATTTTTGACCAAAACAATTTGGCGCCCACCGTGGGGCAAGTGGTGCTCTCTTTACTAAAACTTTTTGTCAAATCGCTAATCGGTTTTCTATTTTCAAAACTTTTTGCCACACTGTCCATAATGGCCTCAAGATCAAACATGAGTTCCTCTACTGTGTCTGCTATGACTTCTACTACTACCGATTCGGTGCTTCCACCACCTCCTCCAAGGATGCCAGCCTCTACACAATCTCAAGATGTTATCCCAACTCGGAGTGTCCAGGGATCTGCTCCCGTTTTAGCTTCTAATGATGAAATTTTAACCTTATTTGGAAGTGTGCAGGAACAAATGAGGCAGCAACAGGAAACAAACCAAATGCTTTTGAGGGAAATACAACTCCTGAAGGCTGGCTCGAGCAGATCTGCTGAGGACAATGTCACTCCGTTACACCCCAGAGCGTTGAACTTTAGTTCAGCTGTATATACCGAGGATAATAGGGGGAATATCGTGCCCAGTCTTCCTCAGAATCATACTCCTGAAATACCCTCCTCGATTAGGATGTCAACCATGAGGAGCTCAGGATATGCTTCAGGATATGGGCAAAATCCTCCAACGGGTAACGTGTCAAATAATAACAATACTCATGCTACTAACAATGGTGGATCTTTGCAGGATACAGGTGTAACATCAGCACTTACCAGGGAACTTCAGAAGTTGAAGGACATGATATCTAGTGTACCTAGGGTGGTCCAGCCGATCCCGGAAGTATCTCAAGACAGCCACAAGATATCTCATTTTGCATATCCTATCTGTGATGCTGAGATCCCAAAGAGATTCCAAACTCCCAACATGAAGCTTTATGATGGGAGTACGGATCCTGAGGAGCATATTGCTCAGTATAGGGAAAGAATGGAGATTAACCCTATCCCTCCGGAGCTCAAGGAAGCGTGCTTATGCAAGGGATTTGGTTCTACTCTAACAGGATCGGCCTTAAAATGGCTATTAAACGTTCCTCCTCACTCAATTACTTCATTTGCTCATTTGGTTAATTTATTTAACAGTCAATTTTCTTGTAGTCGGAGTTTTGAGAAACTAACCAGTGATCTTTACAGGATAACTCAAGGGCCTCAGGAATCCTTGAGGGATTATGTGAACAAATTCAGTCGAGAATCCTTGGATATCCCACATCTTGATGTTGCAACAGCTGTGCAAGCTTTCAAGATGGGATTACAAAAGGATTCTCAGTTTTATCAGGATCTCGTAATGAATCCCCGCAGGAATCTCGACGAAGCTCGTAACAGGGCTTTGAGATATATCCGTCTGGAAGATGACAGAAAGATGCAAGAAAGGATGAACTCATCCAACACTTATGAGTCAACTAATAGGAAGTCAGAATCCTCGTTCAAGTCATATCGGCCTAAGCCGTATAATAGAAATGAAAACAAAAGAGTGAACGCTGTTGAAGATGAGGATCCTGAAGAGTATCCTGAGTTGTCCGAATATTGCTTTTCTGTTAATATTCCTGAATTGATGTATGCTATGCAGGGTCTAGGAGACAAGGCTAGGTGGCCTCGAAAGAATCAACAAAAGGCTGACTGGAAAGATAAGTCAAAATGGTGTGCTTTCCACGAAGATTTCGGACATATGACTGAGGATTGCATTGCTCTAAGGAAAGAAATAAGCTATCTTCTAAGCAAGGGATATCTGAAAGATCTCTTGGGAAGAAAGAAGAACAAGGGTCAGGATACCGAGAAGGATCCTGAAAGAGCAGCATCACCTCCCGCGGATGCCAAGATAATCAACTTCATTTCGGGAGGATCCGACATTTGTGGAACATCGTATTCGGCGGCAAAGAGACATGCAAAGGAATCCAAGGCCGAAAGGGGAAACAAACCTGTCAGGATGACTACCCTCACAACTGACAAAGTGATCACTTTTGATGCTGATGACAGGGATACTGTCCAAGATCCTCACCATGATGCTCTAGTAATAACGTTATATGTGGCTAACCATTTTGTACGCAGGATACTGGTTGATAATGGCAGCTCCGTCAACATATTTCAACTAGAAACTCTGAAGAGAATGAATGTATCTCCAATGGATATCACTTCAAAGTCTACCGTGCTTGTTGGGTTCAGTGGAGAGGCTAGAAACACAGTGGGAGAGATAAAGTTGCCAGTATACGTTGAAGGTGTCAACTCGATACAACGTTTCTGTGTGATGGATTCTCTATCCTGCTATAACATCATACTGGGAAGACCATGGATTCACGATATGAAGGCCGTGCCATCAACATATCACCAATGCATCAAGATACCTACCCCTTGGGGAGTGGTCAAAGTTGATAGTGATCAGCAAGAGGCGAAAGAATGCTACTCATCCTCGATGAAATCCTCAACCAAACCTAGTGCAGCATAGCAATTAAAGACGCGGGCCCAGGATATCGTGGAGGATCCGGAGCAGGATGTGAAGAAAATTATCCTGGACCAGGATAATCCCGATATTTCGGTGCTCGTTGGGACCAATATCCCTCAGGATATTGAAGAACAATTAATTAACTTTTTGAAATGCAGGATGTCTACGTTTGCATGGAAGCATGAGGATATGACAGGCATATCCAAAGATATTATCACTCACAAGCTTGGAATTGATAAATCATTCAAGCCTGTGCAACAAAAAAGAAGGAAGTTTGCTCCAGAGCGGAACGCGATTATCCAGGAGGAAGTTGAAAGATTATTAAAGTCCAGAATGATCAGAGAGGTTAAGTTCCCAAGGTGGCTAGCAAACGTGGTTGTAGTACAGAAGAAGAATGAGAAATGGAGAGTTTGTGTAGACTACACAGACTTGAACAAAGCTTGTCCTAAAGACCCATTTCCTCTTCCACACATTGATGCAATGGTAGATGCCACTGCTGGGCATGAAATGCTGACCTTCATGGACGCATCTTCAGGATTACAACAGATCCAAATGGAACCTTCTGACCAGGAGGATACCGCCTTCATGACACCAACATGTATTTATTGTTATACAGCTATGCCTTTTGGTTTGAAAAATGCAGGTGCAACATACCAAAGATTGGTAAACATGATGTTCAAAGACAAACTGGGGGACACAATGGAAGTATATATCGATGATATGGTGGTGAAATCTAAAAAGGCTGAGGATCACCTCCAGGATATCAAGGGAGCATTTGATATCCTGGATCAATACAACATGAAGCTGAATCCTGCTAAATGCCATTTCGGAGTGGGGGCAGGAAAGTTTCTTGGGTATATGGTGACTGATGAAACAATGGTTAACCAGGCGGGGTTAACTCACTGATCTCGTCAAGAGGGTTAATCCCTTCTTTCCGAGGATCGTTGGCTGGATCGTCTGGTGGTGGGTTTCCTGCACAAGGAAACAAACCGTGACTCGTAACAAGGAGGATGGGGTGGGGGGTGCTCCTTGTTACCACTCTCCGGCGTGAGAATCAGTAATTTGCTTGGGAAGCAAAGTATGATAGTAGTAGTATTGAGAGAGTTGGGAAGTGATACCTCAAACCTGGTTTGGGGTGAGTATTTATAGCCGAGGAGTGAAGGAGGGTAGTTGAGTAGCTAGTCTGACATCGCACAGCTATTTGCAGGTGTGTCAGACCTGTCGGATGCTGTGGTGATGCCACGTCCGGCTGTGGTGTCAGACTGTTGTTCATACGTGGGCTAGTAGGCGACTGTTCCCAGTGCCACTTGCACTGTGGTGTCAGACCCACTTGCCTTGTAGGCAGGATGCGGTGCCAAGCCGCATCGCTGCTTGCGGTCATTGATGTTGTTCCCGCATTGGTTGTTCCATCCATGATTTGCGCGGGATGCGGTGTTGTGCCGCATCGCCTGTTGAGTGACTGTTACTGTTGTCCAGATCCCTTGTCGTGACGAAAATGTTCATAGGATGCGGTGCGAGGCCGCATCGCTATGCGTAACATTAGTTTCCGTCCTTAAGGTAAGTCTTCTCATCAATGGACAGATTGGACCGCAGTGTTCGCGTGTGTCTACGCGGACACTGGAGAGTTAATTGCTGTTGGGGGTTTTTAATGAGGGTAATGGTCATTCGCGGTCGTGCTGACGCGATATTTGGGACCATACCCCTTCAAGTCCCCCCAGTCTAGTGTTCCTTCCGTATGCGAGTCGCATGTGGGAGGGATACTGGACTATGTTGTCTAGAAGGTTAAGATTGTGCCATGCAGATGGCACCTTCTTTAAGTATTAGGCCCTTTCTAGTGGATTGTTTCTTCCTTTGAGAAGGGTGCATGGTGAGCAGGTTCTGTCTGATGCGGAATTCTCAGCCAAAGACTTGACTCTGTCTACCTTTTTCTGATGTCATCAGCCACCTGTTGGTGTTTCGGACCAACCTTTGAGACGGTGACTGAAGGTATTAGCAGAATTCGAACCAACCTTTGAGATCGTGACTGAAGATGTCTTCTTCAGTGTAGTTGGAATCTCTGCGTCAGTTGGTGCAAAGTTGTAAGTACTTTGCTCAAGCTCTATGTTCAGCAACTGGACATGTAACGATGATCCCTGTTTTGTGGGGTGTTCGTGTTCTTCAGTTAAGCTTTCTAGTAACCGCGTGTCTTCTGCGGTTTATCTCTCAAGTAACCGCACGTCCTCAGAGGTGTAGCTCTCTAGTAACCGTACATTCTTTGCGGTTACCTCGTTGTCGAACCTCGTTTGCCATGTTTCTTTGAGGATCGTGGGGTATTTGCGTCATTGTTGGCCGTGTTTGGTCGAACAATGTGAATCTGTACTATGGGTAAATAAACATGATCATGGGCAGGGTTGTGCCCACCATTGTTTATTCTATGCGGTCCATAGGAGGGTAACTAGTCATAGGCAGACTTGTTACGCTGTTCTGGAGCCACTTTCCTTCACGCCTTGGTGGAAAGTAGTTTCCCTGTAAGTAGCGTTGCCGGAAGAGACCGTTTTAGATACTTGAGAAGTTGGTTGAAACTCTTCCGCATTCGTTTTGTAGCCACTTTCCTTCACGCTTAGTTGGAAAGCAGTTTTTCTTGAAATAGCTTTGCTCTTCCGCGTGGTGGCTTAGTTGTGGCTCTTCCGTAGCTACCGTTCGCATAGTTGCGGTTTGCAGTAACTACGTAAGAATGGTTGCGGTTTGCAGCAAAGAACTCGCTTCTAGAAGTCTTGTAGCCTGGATGTGGCTCTTGAAGGTTCAGGGGACAGGGTTGCTGATGTGCGGTTGCTCAGCATACTTGTCATGTTCCTTAAGGAGAAGCTGTTTGCGTTCCCTCTGTGGTTGTGAACCGGAAACGAGGGTTTTGAAGCTTGAAGAAGCTTTCATGGGGTGCGGTTTACCGCATCCTGAGAAGCGGTTTTCGCAGTCCAAAGAACCGTGCTGGTTCTGAGTATCTGACACACCTGTGCGGGTTGGTGTGCGTCATCTCCGCATATTCCACGTGTGCTCGTGGATATGTGCGGTTTATGACTTATACCCCTTTATATAATTTAAAGATGTTTATTTTTGCCTTTTTGAGGGGTATGTAAAAAAAGACCTGTCGGATGCTGTGGTGATGCCACGTCCGGCTGTGGTGTCAGACTGTTGTTCATACGTGGGCTAGTAGGCGACTGTTCCCAGTGCCACTTGCACTGTGGTGTCAGACCCACTTGCCTTGTAGGCAGGATGCGGTGCCAAGCCGCATCGCTGCTTGCGGTCATTGATGTTGTTCCCGCATTGGTTGTTTCATCCATGATTTGCGCGGGATGCGGTGTTGTGCCGCATCGCCTGTTGAGTGACTGTTACTGTTGTCCAGATCCCTTGTCGTGATGAAAATGTTCATAGGATGCGGTGCGAGGCCGCATCGCTATGCGTAACATTAGTTTCCGTCCTTAAGGTAAGTCTTCTCATCAATGGACAGATTGGACCATAGTGTTCGCGTGTGTCTACGCGGACACTGGAGAGTTAATTGCTGTTGGGGGTTTTTAATGAGGGTAATGGTCATTCGCGGTCGTGCTGACGCGATATTTGGGACCATACCCCTTCAGTGACGAAAAGGGGGATAGAGGCAAGCCCGGAGCAGATTAAAGCTATCCTGGATATAAAATCACCCACGAATATGAAGGACGTACAAAGATTAACAGGCCGAGTAGCAGCTCTAAACAGATTTATCTCAAGATCCTCAGAGAAATGCAAAGACTTCTATGATATCCTAAAGAAGAACAAAAGATTCGAATGGGGGGAAAAGCATGAAGCAGCCCTGCAGGATTTGAAACGGTATCTCTCAACCGCACCTCTATTGATGAAGCCGGAAAATGGTGAACCACTATCCCTGTACCTTGCTGTATCAGGGAATGCTGTAAGTGCCGTTCTTATAAAAGACCATGAAGGTCAGCAGTATCCTGTTTATTATGTTAGTAAAAGTTTGTTAGATGCTGAAACTAGGTATTCTCATTTAGAAAAATTGATACTAGCATTAATTATGGCATCAACGAAACTTAGGCATTATTTCGAGACACATAGGATACATGTTAAAACAAATTATCCTATCAAAAATGTGCTTAGGAAACCAGAAATGTCAGGCAGGATGGCCAAGTGGTCAGTAAAATTGAGTGCTTATGATTTAGTATACGAACCTAGGAATGCCATAAAGTCTCAGGCTTTAGCTGATTTTGTGGCTGATTTTAGTAGTGACATTCAGGACGAGGTAGATCTAGAAGTTCAACAGCTAGGAGAATCCTCAGGATCCTGGACATTATATACTGATGGTGCATCTAATGTAAGAGGAGTAGGATTAGGAATACTACTAAAATCGCCACAGGGGGACATATTACCCCAGGCTATTAGGTGTGAATTTCCTGCTACTAATAATGAAGCAGAGTATGAGGCTTTAATTGCAGGATTAGAGTTGGCTAAGAGCATGAGTATAAAAAATTTGCAAGTATATGTTGACTCTTTGTTAATTACTAACCATTTTAATGGATCCTATGCAGTTAAGGGAGAGAAATTAATCGAATATCTCGATATTCTCAAAAAATTAGCAGGATATTTCGATGTTTTTGTACTTAAACAGGTACCAAGGGAGGATAATGCTGAAGCGGATGCCTTAGCAAATTTGGGATCATCGATCAAGATACCTGAAGGGACGCAAATACCAATACTACATGTCCTATATCCTGCAACGAATCCTCAGGATAAAGAGGTAGCTGGTATTCAGGATCCTGGAGTAGAACATCTTGAAGAGGATCCTAAATCCTGGACGGCTCCAATCATGAAATATCTCAAAGAAGGACACATCCCTGGAAATGAAAATCCTAAGGCATTTAGGATGAAGGTATCACGATTCGCTATTATAGATAATATTTTATACAAAAAATCTCTTGCAGGACCGTATTTGAGGTGCTTGGAGGATCATGAAGCCAAGGAAGTACTTCAGGATATACATGAAGGGGATTGTGGTAACCATGCTGGGGGCAGGTCGTTATTCTCAAAAGTATTAAGAACAGGATATTATTGGCCAACAATGAGAAAAGATGCCGCATAATATGCTCGAAGATGTGACTCATGTCAAAGACATAGTAACATACTGCATCAACCTGCTGAACCATTGTATCCTATTGTTTCCCCTTGGCCATTTATGAAGTGGGGTATGGATATAGTGGGAAAGCTACCGAAAGCTCCGGGAGGAAAAGTCTTCATGCTAGAAATGACGGATTATTTCTCTAAGTGGGTTGAAGCTGAAGCATTTGTTCAAGTTAGAGACCAAGAAGTAGTATCCTTCATAAAGAGGAATATCCTGACCAGATTCGGAGTACCAGCTGAGATAATATGTGACAATGGTTCTCAGTTCATAAGTAAGAGGACTACTAACTTTTGCAAGAGTTGGGGAATCAAAATGATCACATCTAACCCACATAATGTGGAGGGTGAAAACCCTGAAGCATCTTCTCCGGTGGCCGGAGAAGAAGAAGATGATGGTGGCAGTGTTCCTGGTGGTGGCCTACCACCATTGAAGTGGCCGAGAGCTTCATTCGACCAACTGATGGCCAAGATTGAGATGCCTCATGAGTATGGGGCTGTTTATCCCCAAACTGGTGATACTGGTGCCTGTGCTCCGGCCGGTCACATTACCATGTGGGCCGAGTGTTTTACTGATGGTAACCTTCGTTTACCATTAACAGTTTTTGTTGCTCAGGTCTTGGAACATTACAAGATCCATATCTCCCAGATGAGTCCTTTTGGGATGATCCGTATTAGACATTTTGAATCAACTTTTCGTGCTCTTGGTCTGCCGGTTACCGTTGAAAACTTCCGGGGGTTTTACCAGTTGACGGTGAACACCGGTTTCTTTTCTTTTAGAGAAAGGTATGGAAGCCTCAAGTTGATGACCCCTCCGAAGGTTATTACAAAGTGGAAGTGTAAGTTCTTCTACGTTAAAGCTGCCGCAGTTGTTGTGGAGATGAATATGCGGAACGTTAATGAGCCTATCCCTGCGGAGGATATTGGTATGCCTACCGCGGAGACTGCGGAGTGGTTCTCAAGGTTGAAACCCATTGAGCATAGGCAGCTGACCAACAATGAGTTGTGGGTGCTGCGGATGATGTTGACCCGGCCTAAGAGGAATTTCACGCCTGTGGTGCGGGAGAAAACTGGTGGTAAGTGTTACCATTCTTTTGCGGTTTCTTTATTCCCGTGTTTGTTATTAATTTGGATGTATTATCAGAAATTGTGGAAGTGTGGAAGATATTTGATCCAACTTTTACTGGCAAAGTTGATCTTATTCCGACTGCGGAAGGTAAAGGGTTTAACTTGACGATTGTCCCTCTCTTCCGCGTTGCTTCACGTGAGGTGATGACTGCACCCCTGCCGCAGGGCAAAGGTATTATTCATAACCTTTATTGCTTTACAAGGTTTGTTGCTGATCTCCTATACGCAGGTACACTTGGGGACCTTGGTAAATTTGAGCCAAAGGGCGCCCCCAAAAAACATGCGGAGAAAAAGCCTGTGGATAAACCTGGGCGGGGTCGCGGTGTGAAGAAACCTGTTTCTGTTGTTCCGCCTTTGGTGAAGCAAACAGCAGGTATCTCTCGTTCTCATTTCCGCAGATATACCGATTACGTGGTAGTATCTGACACCCTAGAGGGCTTGGGTGTTCCAGGTGTTGGTGCGGTCACCGGTGGAACCACTGCGGGGTCGAAACCTAGTGATGGGAATAAGAGGAAAGCGGAGGATGCTGGTGATGCTGGTAGGGGAAAGAAGCCGAAGATTCAGACCAGGCGCAAGCCTTTTGTCATACCAAGGAAGCCTGCGGTTGTTTCTGGTATGTGATGCATGACTAACAAATATTTTGTGCTGATACTTGTACTTTAAAGTATTTCTGTGTTGATTTCAGAACCGCAAGATGAAGGGTTCTTCGACTTTGATGCTCCTCCTCCCCCTCCGCCGCACGACACTGCTGCGGGTGCGGGGGTTCATAAGGCAGTTACTCCTGAAGTCTCTGTGCGGGGGGTGGACACTGGAAAGGGTCTCGCGGCTCAAATCCATGACACGGTTGATTCGAGTGATAATGTTATCACCCCAGAGGATACTGTTGATATGGATTTGAATTTTGGTTATACCGGAAAGCCAAAGTCTCCTGTTGCCGAGAAGGCTTCCGGTTCCGCGGGTGGTGCGGGTTTTGTAGAGACTCCAATTCAGCCTGAATTGGAGTATTATTATCGCTCTTACACAGAAGACCGGGCCATGTCTTACCACCGCCCTCCGTGGTCTGTGATGCAAGGGGATGACATTTCTGCTGATCCCTCTGCGTGTAGGGAGATTTTGAGTGGCTTGGGTACTCCTTTTGAGGTAAACCGGGCCCGTTCTTTACCGACTGAGGTCCAGATGAACCAACTCTCCTCCATGCTTGTGGGGAGCTCCATAATGGCGAATGCCATTATGGAAAAGTGCAAGGTGCTGGGGCGCAAGGAGGAGGAGAATGCGCGTTTACGGGCCGAGGCCGAGGAGTTGGTGAAGGCTGCACGTGAGGGTGCAGCGCAGCTTGAGAGGGATAGAGAGCAGCTTGAGAGGGATAGAGCTGCGTTTGAGAAACATAAGCAGACTGAAGAGTGGGCTGCAACTGCTGAGCTTAAACAGGTTCGTACTCTTGCAAAACTGCTGTCTGATGAGCGTAAGCGTTTTAAAGAAACCCTTTCCGATGAGCGCAAGACTTGGAAAGAATCTTGGGGTAAACAGAATGAAACTCTCTTTCATGTTCGTCAGGAGCTTATAAATGCCAAGGCAGCAATTTCTGCGTTGGCTAAAGAGAAAGCTGAGGCTGTTGCGGCTGCCCAAGGGGCCAAGGAAGCAGAGGTTCGTCTTGCCAAGGCTCTGGAAGAGGCCAAGGAGGCGGAGGCTCGTGCTGCAAAAGCTCTTGAAGGGGCAAATGTTGACCGCACCAATTTAAGCAAAACTATCTTGGACCTTCAGGTATAAGTTTTTCCTGACTTTGAAATTGTGTCTCATAAGTTTGTTGATTCTTTTTGTGTATTTCTGATTTCTTGTTAAAAAGGCTGAAGTGCGGACCCGGGGGATCACTATTGAGGAAATCTCTGCCCGTGCTGCTGAAGCTGAAGTGCGGGCAAGAGAGGCTGAAGAGGCTAGGGATAGCCACGCTGCTTCACTTGAGTTGCTCAAGGCTGATCATCAATGGATGCGTATGCGCGGGATCGGGCATGTAAGTATCCGTTGCCTTGTTATTTTTGTTGTAAGTTTGCCTTTGATAACCATTGTATTCGTGTTTCGCAGATTGTTACCGCCATTCTTGACGCACCCGAGACCGTAGCAGGTATTAACGAGATCAGGGAGCGTGCCCGGGATGCTGGTTTCAAAGCTGGCTACAACCACTGTATTAGTCATTTGAACGTTGCAGCGCGTGGCGGGCTTACTGATGAGCGGTCTGGGTTTCATGGCGTGGATACTGAAGCGCTTCTTGCTGCTGCGATTAAGGAGTTTAATGATACAACCCTCACAGATCTTGAAGAACTTGAAAAGTGTCTAGAAGCGGAAGATTATGTGGACCGCTTGCGAGTCTTATACGCTGCTGAAGACGAAGATGAGGAAAAGCCAGATGTTGAGGGCACGGATGGTGCGGGCCCCAGTGGCACAAAGGAAGATTAGATTGGCCTGCGTGCCTCTTTTGTTTCCTTATGTAACCGTTATAAAACTTTATGTAAATTCCTTGTGCAGGAATTTTTTGAATATAAAGAATTGTTGGTTGAATTTTTACGTGTTTTTAGTACTTGCATGTTTGAATTTGTACGCGTTTAGTGTTACTGTGAGTAATACTAAATCTGTAATTGCCTTTTGCATATCTAGGTGATATGCAAGTATGAAGATTTGTCTCTGGTAGACAAACAGTATTGCCAGTGCTGGCCTATTACAATAGTTGCGTGTGGTTACCATTCTATGTGGGTATCACGAATGAAGATTTTGCTAATCTGTTTTTGTGTATACCTCAGAGTGGCATACGCATTTGTAATAGAAATAAATAAACAATATTGCATTGCATGGTCTATTTATTTACAAATGGCCTACGGCCCAATAGATTACATGCAGAAAACATGGCTTACATATAACATCGTCGAAGTTGCTGTGCGTTCCATGTGCGTGCGATAGTTTCGCCTTCTAATGTTTGTAGTTTATACGCGCCTTTGCCCAGGACCTCTTGGATGAGGTATGGTCCTTCCCACTTGGGGGCAAGTTTCCCTGGGCGTTCTGCGTTGGATGCTTCGTTGTCACGAAGGACGTAGTCTCCAGGGTTGAAAGTACAAATGCGAACGCGTGCATTGTAGTACTTTTCCAACTTGGTTTTGCACTTGGCCTCGTTGATGGCAGCGTTTTCGCGCCTTTCTTACAAGAGGTCTAAGTCAACCCTGCGTTCCTCATTGTTGTCCATCTTGTTGATGGCCAACATTCTAGGTGAGGGGAGGCCTACTTCCGCGGGGATCACCGCTTCAGTGCCGTAGACCAGGCTGAAGGGGGTCTCGCCGTTGCTTGTTTTTGGGCTTGTCCTGTGAGCCCATAAAATGCTTGGGAGTTCATCAACCCAGCCGCGTCTGGCTGTTCCCAACCGTGCTTTGATGCCTTCGACTAAGCTTTTATTGATACTCTCGACTTGGCCGTTCCCTTGTGGATGCGCTACTGAGGAGAATATGTGTTCAATGTTTAGCTCTTTTAGCCATTTTTGAAAGTCGTCGGCAGCGAAGTTGGTACCGTTGTCGGTGACGATGCACATTGGTAGACCGAAACGGCAGATGATATGTTCCCACACGAATTTCCTTGTTATCATAGCGGTGGTTGATGCAAGTGGCTTTGCTTCTACCCATTTTGTAAAGTAATCAACAGCTACTATGATAAATTTCACTGCTCCTGGTGCGTCTGGAAATGGTCCCACCACATCGATTGCCCATTTTTGGAATGGCCATGCGGTGGTGACGGGGATCAAGTTGTTCTTGGGACGCAAGGTCTTGGGAGCATGTCGCTGACAATTGAAACACTTGCGTAAGACTTTGACTGCATCCAGGTGCATGCCCGGCCAATAGTACCCGGCGTTCATGATTTTGGCCACCACCATGCGTGGTCCTGCGTGTATGCCACATATCCCCTCATGAATTTCTTTGATAAGGTATGTGGCATCTTGGGGGTTGACGCATCGTAGGAGTGGCCCCAGGTATGATTTACGGTATAAGATACCGTCTACCATTTGGTAATGACACGCTTTGTATTGCAACTTGCGTGCCTCTGCTTTGCTTTCGGGAGTAACCCCTGATTGTAAGTATGCAATGAGCGGTGTCATCCAGGATGTTGTACCGTATTGGATGACATTGACTTGGCGCAGGGGTATCGAAGGATTTTGCAGGACTTCGATGCGTACCTCTTTCGCCAGGTGTTGGAAGCTGGTGGACGCAAGTTTTGACAGTGCGTCCGCGGGTTTATTTTCACTCCTGTTGATGTGGCGAATATTAAAGGAGGTAAATTTTGACTTCAGTTGCAGGGCTTGTTCGAGATAGAGGATCATGGTATCCCCCTTTGCGGCATAGTCACCGCGTATCTGCCCTGCAACTAGTAGTGAATCGACGTGTGCTTCCAAATGTTTGACGTCGAGTTTGATTGCTAAACGCAACCCTGCCAGTAGAGCCTCATACTCCGCTTCGTTATTCGTACTTTCGAAATCGAGGCGTATTGCGTAGGTTAGCTCTTGGCCATCGGGGCTGACAAGTCGCAAACCTGCGCCAGAACCATCTTCGTTGGATGCACCATCTGTAAATAGTGCCCAGGTTTCTGTGGAGGATGGTTGTGATACAGGGTTTTGTTCTTCTTCGCATTCTTGGATGCGGTTTGCTGGTATTTCAGCGACGAAGTCAGCCAAGACCTGGCCTTTGATTGCGGGGCGCGGCTTATAGTTCAGTGAAAGCGCGCCCAGCTCGATTGCCCATTTTGCTAACCTCCCAGAGATGTCGGGTTTTGATAGGATCGGTCCGATCCTATAGTTGGTTAACACTGTGATGACGTGGTTTGCAAAGTAACGTCGTAAACGTCTTGATGCGTGCACTAGTGCCAGTACCAATTTTTCCATGATGGAGTACCTTGTCTCTGGGTCGTTGAGCATTTTGCTGATGTAGTAGATGGGTGTTTGGACTCCTTCCCGCTCCATTATAAGTACCGCGCCTACCGCGTTGTCCGCGGCAGACAGGTATAAGATAAGTGGCTCATCTTTTCGTGGTGCGGTTAAAGTTGGGAGTTGGATCAAACACTCTTTCATTTCCCGGAAAGCTTTTTCGGCCTCTGCGGTCCATTGGAATTGTTCCTTTTTTAGACAGCTCCGCAGGGTCTTGATGAAAGGGTAAGACTTAGCTGCGTGGTTGGCTAAGAATCTATTGAGTGCGGCTAGCCTACCGGCTAGTCGTTGCATTTCCTTCATCGTAGAAGGCGATGGCATGCGCTCGATCGCCTGAACTTTTTCCGGGTTTACCTTGAATCCATCTTTGGTTACGATGAATCCAAGGAATTTGCCTTCTTCCATTCCAAACGAGCATTTCCCTGGGTTGAGCTTCATGTTAACGCTTCGCAGAGTTTGGAATGTTCTTTCGATGTCGTCGAGCATGGTGTTTTCCTCCATGCTCATGACGACCAGGTCGTCCATATAGATTTCGACACTTTTGCTGATTTGACCGCGAAAGGTGTCGTTCATCAACTTTTGATAGGTTGCGCCCGCGTTGCGCAACCCGAACGGCATTTTGGTGTAGCAGTAATTCCCGATGGGAGTGCGGAATGCCGTTTTATCTTCATCGTCGATTGCCATTTGTACTTGGTGATAGCCTTTGTAACAATCGAGGAAGCACTTCCATCGAAATGGTGCGAGGTTATCGACCTTCTCGTCGATCTCTGGAAGCGCGTAACAATCCTTGGGGCAGGCCTTATTGAGGTCTTTGTAATCGGCACACATGCGCCAGCCCCCGCTTGGTTTTTCTACCATGACTGGGTTGGACAGCCAAGTCTGGTATTTCACTTCCCGCAGGATGCCTGCGGAGAGCAGTTCCTGTACCTGCTCTTCCATCGCCGCGTTTTTTGCTGATCCGAGGTGGCGTTGGCCTTGGATCACGGGTTTGATACCTGGCATGGTATTCAAGAAGTGTTGCGCAATTTCGCGTGGTACCCCTGTCATATCTGCGGGTGTCCACGCGAAAATATCTTGGTTTCTGAAGAGGAGTTGCTTCAGGCGCGCTCTGATGGTAGGTGTCAAGGCATGGCCCAACGTGACTGTTTGTTCTGGGTGTCTTGCATTAAGAACCCATTTTTCTGGTTGAGTGTTGGGGGTAGGCCTTGCTACCTTTGTCGGACGCAGTTCGTCCGTAGACATGACTTCTCTTTGGGCGTATATTATCGCGATCCCCGTTTCGGTTGGAAAACCGATGGCAGAGTGGGGGACGGATGTTATCATGTTGAAGTCGCCTTGGGACTCCCTCCCGAGAATTACGTCATACTTTGAGGTGTGAGGTAAAACCATGAAGTTCACCTCCTCCGTCCTTGTGTGCCTTCCGTTGGTGAGGCGCACAGGGAAGGTAATTTGTCCCAGGGGGAACACGGTTTCCCCTGAAAATCCAGCCAACGGGTAGTCCGCTGGCTGCAGTCGATCTTTGTCTTCTTGATCGAACTGGTTGAAGCACTGCTCGTATATAATATCAGACGTACTGCCCGGGTCGATGAACAGTCGCTCGGTGCAGTAGTGAGCTAGGTGCCCAGTGATAACCACGGCGCGCCTATCGCGCGGTCTTCCTCGGACTTTTGGAAAGACGACTTGCTCGTCCTTCCAGTCATTGTCCGGTCTTCTCGCCGCCTTACGCGGTCTTCCTTTTCCTCCATTGATCATGTGGGTAGAGGCCACGTACATGGCCCTTTTACCCGTGGAGGTGCCCTCGTTGTGGGGAGTGATGCGCTTGGTAGCTTTTTGTGCGCCTGTCAACAGGTGTTGCAGTTTCCCCTCCTTTAAGGCTCGCTCAATCTCCAGTCGGAGACTGATGCAGTTGTTCGTGGTGTGGCCCGAGTCCTTGTGATACTCGCACCAGAGTGCGGGATCTTGATTCTTTTTGGACTTCATTGGTTGGGCCGGTCTCAGGAATTGTGCATCCGTGAGGAGAACGTCGCTTGGCGACTGGTTGATCTCGGTCCAGTTGCGGTCCCGAGACTCTTTCTTTGACGCCCGGTTTTCTCGTTGGGCGTTGATTGTAGCCCTTGCGTCGGGCTGGTTGTTCCGGGGGACATATGGCTTGGGATCGCTGCCGCGATTCCATGTGTCCCTGTTGCGCTTATTGCCGCGCTTGGGTTCTTGGCGGGAAGATTGGCCTTCCGCTAGGGGTTGTGCCTTTGTCATGTGCGGTCTGAGAGACCACTGAGTTTGGGCATATGTTTTGACCTTAGCCATGACATCTTCCCACTTCTTAGGCAAGCCGTTACCGCCGGAAATATTCATAACCATTTGTTCGTCTTTGACTGCAACAATGAAATGGTTACGTGCCATCTGGTTGTCAACGTCGCCTATCTCTAGGATCTCTTTATTGTAACGGACAACGAATGCATCAAGCGATTCGTTGTCTCTGCGCCAGATGTTCATGACGTCCATTGAATCACGTTCATGGCGTCGTTGCTGGCTGAAGTGCGCGAGGAACTTTTCTTGTAAGTCCTCGAATGAGGTCAGTGACCCTGGTGGCAGAGAATCGAACCATGCCCTGGCCAGACCTATTAGGGTCTGTGGGAAAAAATGGCACCAGGTAGGTTCGTCCCACTTACCGTTGCACCCAGCGCCGACGAAGATGTTGTTGTGATCATCTGGATCGGTCGAGCCGTTGTATTTCCCAATGTTCAATGGGAATTTTGTGGTGGTGACATCGGCGTTGGCGATCTTTGGGACAAACTTAGAGTTTTCGGCCGCAGATTTCGGCCTGTAAGGTTTGCCCTGGTTGCGCTTTGCAGCGCGTAGGTATGTGTTGCGGGGTTGACTGGGAGGAACATAGTTGCGTCCGCCCGGTCTACTGTTGGTGGAATGGGACTCCCCGCGGTACGTACTGTCATCTGGATCAGTATGGCCGTACCCTTCCTGGTGGGACTGTGGTCCCAAACGACTCTGAATGTTTGTGTTGCGGCGCATTGTAGACTGCCGCCTTCTTTCATCTTGAGAGCCTAAACGGCTATGTACGGAGTCCCTGCGGCGGGACCCGTATGAGGAATCGTCCTCATTGATTGTGCGGACATCACAATAGGAGGAGCCGCGGTCCTCTTGCCTGCTTCTGGAGGCTGGATGTGTGGGTGCCCTGTCGTCGTATCGTAAAATACGACCGGCAGGTGTACGCGGTATCGGGGTAGGTCCGATACCTCCTTGTTCGTCGGCGCAAGCTCTGTTGTACGTTGCGGCCAGAAGGGCTGCTTGTTGGTCATACCAGGTATGAGGGCTCATGCCTGGAGGTATGACGGCAGCGTATTGTGACAGATCGTGTCCGAACGTAAGGGATGCGCCCCCTTGCGTTGACGTGCCAATGTGTTGGGCATTTGGGGCTAGGGGAATAGTTCCCGCAGGCCCTTGGTTTGCGGGGTTTAGGTTATCCCCGGTAGTGTTGTTTTGACGATCAGACATCTTTGGAAAGAAAAGGATGATTGGAAAAAAGTGCTAGGAGTAGCGGTGAGCGCCAATGATGAAACAATGGTTAACCAGGCGGGGTTAACTCACTGATCTCGTCAAGAGGGTTAATCCCTTCTTTCCGAGGATCGTTGGCTGGATCGTCTGGTGGTGGGTTTCCTGCACAAGGAAACAAACCGTGACTCGTAACAAGGAGGATGGGGTGGGGGGTGCTCCTTGTTACCACTCTCCGGCGTGAGAATCAGTAATTTGCTTGGGAAGCAAAGTATGATAGTAGTAGTATTGAGAGAGTTGGGAAGTGATACCTCAAACCTGGTTTGGGGTGAGTATTTATAGCCGAGGAGTGAAGGAGGGTAGTTGAGTAGCTAGTCTGACATCGCACAGCTATTTGCAGGTGTGTCAGACCTGTCGGATGCTGTGGTGATGCCACGTCCGGCTGTGGTGTCAGACTGTTGTTCATACGTGGGCTAGTAGGCGACTGTTCCCAGTGCCACTTGCACTGTGGTGTCAGACCCACTTGCCTTGTAGGCAGGATGCGGTGCCAAGCCGCATCGCTGCTTGCGGTCATTGATGTTGTTCCCGCATTGGTTGTTCCATCCATGATTTGCGCGGGATGCGGTGTTGTGCCGCATCGCCTGTTGAGTGACTGTTACTGTTGTCCAGATCCCTTGTCGTGACGAAAATGTTCATAGGATGCGGTGCGAGGCCGCATCGCTATGCGTAACATTAGTTTCCGTCCTTAAGGTAAGTCTTCTCATCAATGGACAGATTGGACCGCAGTGTTCGCGTGTGTCTACGCGGACACTGGAGAGTTAATTGCTGTTGGGGGTTTTTAATGAGGGTAATGGTCATTCGCGGTCGTGCTGACGCGATATTTGGGACCATACCCCTTCAAGTCCCCCCAGTCTAGTGTTCCTTCCGTATGCGAGTCGCATGTGGGAGGGATACTGGACTATGTTGTCTAGAAGGTTAAGATTGTGCCATGCAGATGGCACCTTCTTTAAGTATTAGGCCCTTTCTAGTGGATTGTTTCTTCCTTTGAGAAGGGTGCATGGTGAGCAGGTTCTGTCTGATGCGGAATTCTCAGCCAAAGACTTGACTCTGTCTACCCTTTTCTGATGTCATCAGCCACCTGTTGGTGTTTCGGACCAACCTTTGAGACGGTGACTGAAGGTATTAGCAGAATTCGAACCAACCTTTGAGATCGTGACTGAAGATGTCTTCTTCAGTGTAGTTGGAATCTCTGCGTCAGTTGGTGCAAAGTTGTAAGTACTTTGCTCAAGCTCTATGTTCAGCAACTGGACATGTAACGATGATCCCTGTTTTGTGGGGTGTTCGTGTTCTTCAGTTAAGCTTTCTAGTAACCGCGCGTCTTCTGCGGTTTATCTCTCAAGTAACCGCACGTCCTCAGAGGTGTAGCTCTCTAGTAACCGTACATTCTTTGCGGTTACCTCGTTGTTGAACCTCGTTTGCCATGTTTCTTTGAGGATCGTGGGGTATTTGCGTCATTGTTGGCCGTGTTTGGTCGAACAATGTGAATCTGTACTATGGGTAAATAAACATGATCATGGGCAGGGTTGTGCCCACCATTGTTTATTCTATGCGGTCCATAGGAGGGTAACTAGTCATAGGCAGACTTGTTACCGCTGTTCTGGAGCCACTTTCCTTCACGCCTTGGTGGAAAGTAGTTTCCCTGTAAGTAGCGTTGCCGGAAGAGACCGTTTTAGATACTTGAGAAGTTGGTTGAAACTCTTCCGCATTCGTTTTGTAGCCACTTTCCTTCACGCTTAGTTGGAAAGCAGTTTTTCTTGAAATAGCTTTGCTCTTCCGCGTGGTGGCTTAGTTGTGGCTCTTCCGTAGCTACCGTTCGCATAGTTGCGGTTTGCAGTAACTACGTAAGAATGGTTGCGGTTTGCAGCAAAGAACTCGCTTCTAGAAGTCTTGTAGCCTGGATGTGGCTCTTGAAGGTTCAGGGGACAGGGTTGCTGATGTGCGGTTGCTCAGCATACTTGTCATGTTCCTTAAGGAGAAGCTGTTTGCGTTCCCTCTGTGGTTGTGAACCGGAAACGAGGGTTTTGAAGCTTGAAGAAGCTTTCATGGGGTGCGGTTTACCGCATCCTGAGAAGCGGTTTTCGCAGTCCAAAGAACCGTGCTGGTTCTGAGTATCTGACACACCTGTGCGGGTTGGTGTGCGTCATCTCCGCATATTCCACGTGTGCTCGTGGATATGTGCGGTTTATGACTTATACCCCTTTATATAATTTAAAGATGTTTATTTTTGCCTTTTTGAGGGGTATGTAAAAAAAGACCTGTCGGATGCTGTGGTGATGCCACGTCCGGCTGTGGTGTCAGACTGTTGTTCATACGTGGGCTAGTAGGCGACTGTTCCCAGTGCCACTTGCACTGTGGTGTCAGACCCACTTGCCTTGTAGGCAGGATGCGGTGCCAAGCCGCATCGCTGCTTGCGGTCATTGATGTTGTTCCCGCATTGGTTGTTTCATCCATGATTTGCGCGGGATGCGGTGTTGTGCCGCATCGCCTGTTGAGTGACTGTTACTGTTGTCCAGATCCCTTGTCGTGATGAAAATGTTCATAGGATGCGGTGCGAGGCCGCATCGCTATGCGTAACATTAGTTTCCGTCCTTAAGGTAAGTCTTCTCATCAATGGACAGATTGGACCATAGTGTTCGCGTGTGTCTACGCGGACACTGGAGAGTTAATTGCTGTTGGGGGTTTTTAATGAGGGTAATGGTCATTCGCGGTCGTGCTGACGCGATATTTGGGACCATACCCCTTCAGTGACGAAAAGGGGGATAGAGGCAAGCCCGGAGCAGATTAAAGCTATCCTGGATATAAAATCACCCACGAATATGAAGGACGTACAAAGATTAACAGGCCGAGTAGCAGCTCTAAACAGATTTATCTCAAGATCCTCAGAGAAATGCAAAGACTTCTATGATATCCTAAAGAAGAACAAAAGATTCGAATGGGGGGAAAAGCATGAAGCAGCCCTGCAGGATTTGAAACGGTATCTCTCAACCGCACCTCTATTGATGAAGCCGGAAAATGGTGAACCACTATCCCTGTACCTTGCTGTATCAAGGAATGCTGTAAGTGCCGTTCTTATAAAAGACCATGAAGGTCAGCAGTATCCTGTTTATTATGTTAGTAAAAGTTTGTTAGATGCTGAAACTAGGTATTCTCATTTAGAAAAATTGATACTAGCATTAATTATGGCATCAACGAAACTTAGGCATTATTTCGAGACACATAGGATACATGTTAAAACAAATTATCCTATCAAAAATGTGCTTAGGAAACCAGAAATGTCAGGCAGGATGGCCAAGTGGTCAGTAAAATTGAGTGCTTATGATTTAGTATACGAACCTAGGAATGCCATAAAGTCTCAGGCTTTAGCTGATTTTGTGGCTGATTTTAGTAGTGACATTCAGGACGAGGTAGATCTAGAAGTTCAACAGCTAGGAGAATCCTCAGGATCCTGGACATTATATACTGATGGTGCATCTAATGTAAGAGGAGTAGGATTAGGAATACTACTAAAATCGCCACAGGGGGACATATTACCCCAGGCTATTAGGTGTGAATTTCCTGCTACTAATAATGAAGCAGAGTATGAGGCTTTAATTGCAGGATTAGAGTTGGCTAAGAGCATGAGTATAAAAAATTTGCAAGTATATGTTGACTCTTTGTTAATTACTAACCATTTTAATGGATCCTATGCAGTTAAGGGAGAGAAATTAATCGAATATCTCGATATTCTCAAAAAATTAGCAGGATATTTCGATGTTTTTGTACTTAAACAGGTACCAAGGGAGGATAATGCTGAAGTGGATGCCTTAGCAAATTTGGGATCATCGATCAAGATACCTGAAGGGACGCAAATACCAATACTACATGTCCTATATCCTGCAACGAATCCTCAGGATAAAGAGGTAGCTGGTATTCAGGATCCTGGAGTAGAACATCTTGAAGAGGATCCTAAATCCTGGACGGCTCCAATCATGAAATATCTCAAAGAAGGACACATCCCTGGAAATGAAAATCCTAAGGCATTTAGGATGAAGGTATCACGATTCGCTATTATAGATAATATTTTATACAAAAAATCTCTTGCAGGACCGTATTTGAGGTGCTTGGAGGATCATGAAGCCAAGGAAGTACTTCAGGATATACATGAAGGGGATTGTGGTAACCATGCTGGGGGCAGGTCGTTATTCTCAAAAGTATTAAGAACAGGATATTATTGGCCAACAATGAGAAAAGATGCCGCATAATATGCTCGAAGATGTGACTCATGTCAAAGACATAGTAACATACTGCATCAACCTGCTGAACCATTGTATCCTATTGTTTCCCCTTGGCCATTTATGAAGTGGGGTATGGATATAGTGGGAAAGCTACCGAAAGCTCCGGGAGGAAAAGTCTTCATGCTAGAAATGACGGATTATTTCTCTAAGTGGGTTGAAGCTGAAGCATTTGTTCAAGTTAGAGACCAAGAAGTAGTATCCTTCATAAAGAGGAATATCCTGACCAGATTCGGAGTACCAGCTGAGATAATATGTGACAATGGTTCTCAGTTCATAAGTAAGAGGACTACTAACTTTTGCAAGAGTTGGGGAATCAAAATGATCACATCTAACCCACATAATGTGGAGGGTGAAAACCCTGAAGCATCTTCTCCGGTGGCCGGAGAAGAAGAAGATGATGGTGGCAGTGTTCCTGGTGGTGGCCTACCACCATTGAAGTGGCCGAGAGCTTCATTCGACCAACTGATGGCCAAGATTGAGATGCCTCATGAGTATGGGGCTGTTTATCCCCAAACTGGTGATACTGGTGCCTGTGCTCCGGCCGGTCACATTACCATGTGGGCCGAGTGTTTTACTGATGGTAACCTTCGTTTACCATTAACAGTTTTTGTTGCTCAGGTCTTGGAACATTACAAGATCCATATCTCCCAGATGAGTCCTTTTGGGATGATCCGTATTAGACATTTTGAATCAACTTTTCGTGCTCTTGGTCTGCCGGTTACCGTTGAAAACTTCCGGGGGTTTTACCAGTTGACGGTGAACACCGGTTTCTTTTCTTTTAGAGAAAGGTATGGAAGCCTCAAGTTGATGACCCCTCCGAAGGTTATTACAAAGTGGAAGTGTAAGTTCTTCTACGTTAAAGCTGCCGCAGTTGTTGTGGAGATGAATATGCGGAACGTTAATGAGCCTATCCCTGCGGAGGATATTGGTATGCCTACCGCGGAGACTGCGGAGTGGTTCTCAAGGTTGAAACCCATTGAGCATAGGCAGCTGACCAACAATGAGTTGTGGGTGCTGCGGATGATGTTGACCCGGCCTAAGAGGAATTTCACGCCTGTGGTGCGGGAGAAAACTGGTGGTAAGTGTTACCATTCTTTTGCGGTTTCTTTATTCCCGTGTTTGTTATTAATTTGGATGTATTATCAGAAATTGTGGAAGTGTGGAAGATATTTGATCCAACTTTTACTGGCAAAGTTGATCTTATTCCGACTGCGGAAGGTAAAGGGTTTAACTTGACGATTGTCCCTCTCTTCCGCGTTGCTTCACGTGAGGTGATGACTGCACCCCTGCCGCAGGGCAAAGGTATTATTCATAACCTTTATTGCTTTACAAGGTTTGTTGCTGATCTCCTATACGCAGGTACACTTGGGGACCTTGGTAAATTTGAGCCAAAGGGCGCCCCCAAAAAACATGCGGAGAAAAAGCCTGTGGATAAACCTGGGCGGGGTCGCGGTGTGAAGAAACCTGTTTCTGTTGTTCCGCCTTTGGTGAAGCAAACAGCAGGTATCTCTCGTTCTCATTTCCGCAGATATACCGATTACGTGGTAGTATCTGACACCCTAGAGGGCTTGGGTGTTCCAGGTGTTGGTGCGGTCACCGGTGGAACCACTGCGGGGTCGAAACCTAGTGATGGGAATAAGAGGAAAGCGGAGGATGCTGGTGATGCTGGTAGGGGAAAGAAGCCGAAGATTCAGACCAGGCGCAAGCCTTTTGTCATACCAAGGAAGCCTGCGGTTGTTTCTGGTATGTGATGCATGACTAACAAATATTTTGTGCTGATACTTGTAC